>CM067857.1:36735519-37970519 GCA_034642435.1 Megalocaria dilatata | reverse complement strand
AACGATGCACAATTAATAATATGACAAGAAACATAATTAATCTTGTACCAATAACTGAAATTGCACATGAAAAATACTTGCTCGACTAAATCCGAAATATACAGGGTGTCTACTTTTAAAAGAGCCAAACTTCAAGGGGAGATCATACAAGTTATTTGCAACAAAAAATGTCTATAACACATGGTCGAAATGTGGATGGTTATTTTCAATTTAATTCCATTGCACCCCAAAATATTATTCATTAAGTTCATTACATTCCGGCTATTATGAGCTGGGCAGCCATCAATTTGAAACCAGATATTTTGTCTGCTACCCAGAGGCATTTCATCCAATTTGTCTGTTAAGCTACTTTGGATGTAATGTAATGAATTCTTCAGCGATGAGGCGATCAGGACGTATTACTGGTCCGAAAAGTTCATCTCTCATGACTACCAACCACACGTTGACCTTTAACTAATGTTGGAAATGAGAAACAATAGTCGCATGGTGGTTTTCTCTTTTCCATACATGGCTATTTCGCAAAATTATTCTTACTCGATTTCGTGAATGTGGCCTCATCAGTCCATAATATCCTATTGTCCCCCCACTCACCTAACTAAGAAAATGTTAGTCACGTCTCAGCATCTACATGTACCAGATGATATGGATGATTAAGTTCTCGGTGTACTGTAGAATGATGAATACTTAATGTACAACCAATTCGACGAGTACTTGTAGGGTCCTCCCGGACAGCTTGAAGTATAGCAGGTGCATGCTGGCCTTGTTGAATATTTCGATCGCCTTCTCTGATTCGGAAACGACCAAATGAGCCTATTTCACCTAATCGCCTTAACACTTGCACAAATGTCTTTCTATTTGGTTGTCGTCTCTTGGCAAATGCAAACCGTACTTTCGAACCGCTGCGCAAGGATTTCCATTCGCGAATCCATAAATGAACAACATATCGCGATATACCATGTTTGAATAAACATATACCATGTTTGAATATCTAATACCCAAAATTATTAAGCGACAGAAACTGTCATATCTTAAATTTAATGTTCACTTTGATATTCAATCACAAGGAGCTTCAATTTAGAGCAAATTTAGATTTGGAATATTTCAACTTTTCGTTGTTATTATATCTTCTTAGCCATGATATTATGGCACAGCACAAGCAGCTATCACAAAAGTCGATATGTTATTCGAAAGCAAACTAAACGAGGTATTTTTTGCTGAAAAGAAAACATGCCGTTCCCAAATGTGTGGTCAAATTTGATGAGGCTACAAGGATAACTGAAGTATAATTGATCACCAAAAAAATTTTATTAACTAGATTTTGAAAGTGGAAAAAGGAACAAAAGAGAAAATGCTGAAGTGTAAATGAAATCTGATATAAGTTTTGAATTCTGTCTCACAATCTAGATTTTTATTTAAAATTAAACAGATCAGTCAACTGTTTCAGGAACTGGATCTAAAGGAGTATTCATAAAATGAAACATTCTAATGAGGAATATAAGCAGACAATGACAAAAGGTGTATCAAGTTTGAATTGTTCTTCACTTTAATAGGTGAGAACCTGTGATTTCCGTTCTAAGTGCTGGCTGAAAGAAAAACGGGAAACTTGAGGTTAAACTTCCTATGCATTGGTATTCAGCAGAACAATATGTATCTGGAGGCTTAAAATTCATTCCTTAACATAATTTTGTAATATAGCTTGCGTTTTCCTCGAGCATAGCTTGATTTCTCATTGTATATTTCAGTGAAAATGAAATCTCCAATTATTCGTGAAATTGAATAAGATGAATTTGAAGTACTCGTTTTGGGATGTGATATTAGAAAAATCGGAATAATCTTAAATCCTTCATTATGAATGGAATTGAATATGTTGTTATATATATAAAACACTTAATTCTTCCTCGGTGATATATAGCTGCCATGAATACAAATTGTATATATTTGGCCGATGTTTGGTAGAAATTATTTATGATTGACATTATTGAAAACACATGTTTTTAGCTTTTTCCATTATATGTTTAGGTAACGTATTTCTTGACATTAATTTCTTCACTTGAAGATATTTTCTGCTATTAAGATTATGGGAAATGTATACTTGAGAGGGGTAATTTTAAGAAAAGCACCGAGGTGGTCTTAACTTTGTAGAATTTTATACTCGAAGACTTTTTATGTAACACGTCCTTTTAGAGTTCCTAAAAAATCGAATTTCTAGAGCTTACTTGAATTTGTCAAAATTCGTCAAAAATTATTGTAAATATATGAAAAATACACTATTTCCTGGTCAGCTAGACTCTAGAAAATTAGCCTGAATTTTTATCTAACTTCCAGTTTCATTTCATTCGGTTCGGTTTTAATTGAAATATTTCTCAAAAATTCTTCCAAGTGTCATGAGTTTCCACAATTTTTAACCCTAATGCTTCTTATTTAATAATCATTGAAAACTATTGGGTGGTTCTAAAATCAATTTCTTTTTTTTTTAGTGGAAAAAAAAAGGTAATTTTCGTATAATGAGTAAATATTGGACTAAATTATATTGTGGCCATTCTGGTTCAAGACCTTTTGCCATCTTTCTGGTAGTAGCATGATTCCACGCTCATAAAATGTTTGGTGTTTTCTGGCAAAAAACAGATCCAGGTAATTTTTGACTTCTTCATATGAAGTAAAGGTTTTACGGTGCAAAAAAATTTGCAATGACCGGAACAAATACTGATCCGAAGACGCCAGATCTGGAGAATATAGTGGGTGTGGCAGTGTACCCCATTTAAGCTATAAAAGCTTTGGGCGAGTTACCAAACTTGTATGAAGTCTCACATTATCTTGGTGGAAAATTACATCTTTTCTGTTGATTAATTCTGGCCTTTTCTGTTGAAGTGCATCGTTCAGTTTGTCCAGCTGATGGCAGTAGACTTCCGAATAAATTGTTGTGTTGTACGGTAAAAGCTCAAAAAACGATTCCTTTAAAATCCCATCGAACAGACAGCATCACCTTTTTTTGATGGATACTGGCTTTCGAAATGCTTTGAGCCGGTTCATCTTTTTTGCTCCATGATCTCTTGCGTTTGACATTGTTACATACAACCCATTTTTCGTTTCCAGTAATGATGCGCTTCAAAAATGAATCATTTTTGTGACGTTTGAGAAGCGAATTACAGACGCCAACGCGGCGACACAAATTTCTTTCCGTGAGAACATGGGGAACGCTCGATAAATATCGAGCTTCGAGGTTAAAGCCAGGCCTCTCAAGTGATCATGAACAGTTGAATTCGATAAATTTAACCTCTCACCGATCTCACGTGGTGATATTCGCTGATTTGGATCAACTAATGCCTTTATCATGTCTTTATCAGCTTCAACCGGCCTTCCGGAACGTGCTGCATCTTCAACTTCATAATTGCCGGATCGAAATTTTGCAAACCAGTTCTGGCACTAGCGTACTGTCAATAAATCTTCTCCATACATATCGGTTAATTTCTTTCTGGTTTGAACAGCATTTTTACCTTTTCTATAGTAAAAAAGTAAATTATGAAATGCTGCTTATTGCTCTTCATATTTAAGAGGGTACCAAACCAAAAAACTACTGCGTGGAATTAATTGAACTTTTTGACACACAAGCTTTGCTATATCAGTTCGCAAAACATATAATGATCATGCGGCATTAAGTGTGAATTTCGAAAAATTAGACAAAATACAATTAAATCCTCTGTCGAGAAGAAACGAAATTACGTTCCGAACAACTTTATACCTATGAAATATATATTTCTTCGTATATTATTACTTCATCCATGTCCAAAGCATCTTAGATCATACATTTTGTACGTCAAAAGCCCTTCTTAAATTAATTGACATTTTGTTGTTTTTGGCAAAATTTACTTAGCTTTGATAAGTAAGATGTGATTTAGCTTGCTTATTACCAATATTTCCACCATAATTAACATACGTTTTATGATAGTAACAAAATTTTCAATAATTTTCTATGATAATTTCAGAATAGGTATCGAAATTCGAATCATTTTGATTTCTAACTACTTTGGCTGTCTTAATCATTAAGTAATTGTGAAGTGAATACTCTCCTTCAATTTTATTTAAATTTTGAAAGGATTTTCTAATTCTGAATAACGTTCAAAGATTTTCACTCGAATAGTCTGAACTCCGAAAAGGGCTTTTTCTTAAAAATTTTGGTTCTAAGGATTTTAATGAGTTGAGTTATAAATATTTCTGTCAAAATTTATCTTATTCAAATGATTTTAATCTAATTATTCTCCAACAAATTAAATCGTATATACGGCAAAAATTTTTCTTGACATAGTATTAGTTATTTATAACGAATCATAATATTTAATGTAAGGGGTTTTATTATATAAAATCCATGACAGTATATATATTTTAGTTTCTCGGATTTTTGGGTTTTTGTTTTTATAATGGTAAATGTTGATATATTTTCGAATAGAAATGTATGTTCTAAGAAGATGTACTTAAATTATTCCTAAATTTTTCTTTGATTCAGAAATACTCTTTACAATAAAAGAGAAAATCTGTGAATTCATAACTTCCAATTATTTATTTATCCACTAGATTAATACTACAGAACTCAAGCAATCCTAAGAGATTAGTAGGCTTTGGAAGGAAATAGCCAATTTCACATGTAACTGAATAGTGAGATACAACCTCCATTGAATGAGCAAATTTTTTTTATTGATGGGATATATCTACTCAGACTATCGATCACAGTTTGGTCAATATAAAAGTTTTGTGAATGAAAATAATTATGGGGCGTCGATAATAATTATAGGCAAATCTCTTAGGTGATCCTTAGGTAAATATTATAATAACTCATCAAATAAATGTTTACTCGAAGTGCTGACAGGCACTTTGAAAGCAAAACCATTATTCTTTATTTGATTCTCCTAACATTCTTGCCATATGTATTCAATTACACAATTAATTATAACTCACCTTCTTATAGAAGTGAAGTATTGCTCCAGGAAGTCCTTGGCATCAACCAATATCTCTTCTGTATTTCTCACCGAAGTACGACTTGGTAAAGCCATACAACTTCCAAGACAGCAGTTGGAGGTACATGGTGTAACCTGAAATGAAAGAATATTTCAGTTCAAAGAAAATTAGACACGGAATGACTGACTACTTGTCAAAATTTTCAATGATATTCAAAATTTTTTGACAAATCAAGTTCGAATATTTTTTGATATTATTTTGGATATGGGGGAAACTAACCCACAAATTGAGGCCGACAGGAGGCTCCTCAAATTCGAAACTTATGAGGATTATTTAGATTCCATGGTCACCGTGTTCGACAAATGTTTACTACCTAACAGATTAGTTGCAAGACATATAGCTGAATTGGGATATAGGTGAGATATTTGAACAAAGTGTTTGGTATTCAAGCATCTCTGCTATTACATTCTTCATAATGTTGTGCATGTTATGGCATTATTAACGAATATAAAAAAATATTTCGAGTATTAAAAATTCACTTTACTAAATAATAAACATATATTTTATATTGATGTCAATTTATTTTTGAGAGTTGTTCGCCAAATGCGTTTCGTAATATGGTAACTTCTTTGAATCCTCATAAACAACTGGTCAAAGTTTGCTTATTTACAATATTTTAATGATTTCTGTTTTGAGATAAAGGTAAAACTGTACGACGAACTTCGTCTAAAGATGAGGTTAATAATTTGAAATCAGGAAAAAGTGAAAATTTTTGAATTTTTTGGTAGTAATTTCTAAATACTTGTTTTAATTATGATCAACTATCAAAAACTAATGGCAAAACAATTCAGTATTTTTTATATGAATGGAGTATGCGGTTGGCTACAGGTGAAACATTATAACAATTTTATTTAAAATAATTCACATAGATTTTATGTTTCACAAATTATTCAGAATCCTGATACGTGTTTCTGTCCTTCGACCATCTTCAAAGGAGTACAAAAAGGAACTGAACCTAAAATTAAAAAGGTTATTTTATTGCACTTAGGACACCTGTGTATTGTCTTGGCGCATGGAAATAACAGTATCCAATATTTTGCCGAATAGTATTTGGGAATTTGTTGAATTCTCCATTTTCTCAATGACTTTTTTGATTCAAAGAATCTCCAAATAGATCAATTTTCCCTTATTAGCATTATATAGTAAAGTGACATCTTTCTCATTAATAGAATTATTATTTTCTATACAATATTCTGCAAAACCGGTTGATATCTGGTTCTTCAAAATGGACATCCTATATTATTTGATTCTATGTTGTAAACATCGATCTGTCTGTCCCATATATGTAGAATTACAATCATCACATTTAATTTGATAAATCCCCGATTCAGAAGAGTTGGGATTCCTTTCTTTGTTCACCAAAATATTAGCTAAATTATTTCTATTTACTGGTAAATAATAAATTCCCATATTATTAAGGCCATTAGAGATCCTACTGCTGAAACCTTTTATACAAGCCATTGAAAACCATATTTTCTTTTCTTCATAAGGATCATTTATATTTATATAAATTATTTTGAATATTGTGGTAAGTTTTCTTATTAATCATTTTGTC
Source organism: Megalocaria dilatata (assembly GCA_034642435.1). NCBI lineage: Eukaryota > Metazoa > Arthropoda > Insecta > Coleoptera > Coccinellidae > Megalocaria > Megalocaria dilatata. The sequence continues at coordinate 37,963,954 of CM067857.1, read as the reverse complement.
AATGATTTCAGTTCTATAGCCAAAACAAAACAAAATTTTATATCAATATAAATTATCCTTATGAAGAAAAGAAAATATGATTTTCAATGACTTATATAAAAGGCTTCAGCAGTAGGATCTCTAATGGTCTTCATAAAATGGGAATCAATTCTTTAGCAGTAACTAGAAATAATTCAGCTATTATAAGATTTTGGTGAGCAATAAAGAAAGGAATCCCAACTTTTCCAAATCGGGGATTTATCAAATTAATGGTGATGATTGTAATGCTACTTACATATATTGGACAGACAGGCCGATGTCTACAATAAGGAATCAAAGAACATAGAATGTCTATTTTGAAAAACCGAAAATCAACCGGTTCTGCAGAATATTGTATAGAAAATAATTATTCTTTTAATGAGAAAGATGTCACTTTGCTATTTAATGTTGATAAGGGTAAATTGATGGATTATTTGGAGATTCTTTCAATCAAAAAAGTCATTGATAAAAAGGAGAATTTAATAAATTCCCAAATACTATTCGGCAACATATTGGATACTGTTATTTCCATGCGCCTTAAAAATACACACATGTCCTTAGTGTAATAAAATACCCTTTTTCAATTTTAAGTTAAGTTCCTTTTTGTACTACTTTGAAGATGGTCGAAAGGCCGAAACACGTATCAGGATTCTTAATAAATTGTGAAACAAATAAAATAGTTGAATATTTGCTAGACTTATATTCAATTAATGATATAATTAAATTGCACGTACGATACTGTTTTTTTTTTCATTATTTCCCTCCTACAAGAACTTGTGGTGAAACTCTAAGTAGAGAACAATTTGAAAGAAGAAGAGCAGCTGTTATTAATTATCTACATCCTCCTTACAAGCCTTATAGTATGGCAAGTACTGGTCTACTATTAGGAGATCCGGCCCAAAGAGAATTGGCTTTGAGGGAAAGACCTAATAGGATAGGAATATTAGCGGTGAGTGTTATTCTTTCACGATTATAACGCAAGACTTCATCTTGATTGAAAGCAATTTGATTAGGAGTATAAATAAATTCATGCGGTTTTTTTCGAAAATTCATGCTTCACTGTGAAAAATTAAATAAAGAGTCTTTCAATGGGAATGCCCCATTTTTAAATTGACTCTACTCATGCATGGCAGCCACTCTTTGTTTGTGACATTAACAGTTATATTTGTCAATGTTTACTACCAATTAAATAAAGTCTTTCAATGAGAATCCGCCATTTTTAAATTGACTTTACTCATGCATGGCAGTCATTGTTTATTAGTGACATTGAAAGTTCTATTTGTCAATGTCTACTACCATTTAATCATAATCAAGGTACACACTCCAACCACGTTTACGAATAATCCAATTTTATAATGAAAAATCGCGATCTTTCTTTGGGGGTACAATGGTTTACAACAATCATCCAGCAAATTTAGACGATTTACAGATCAATATTGAACCAGTTATTGCTAACACCTGATTTGTGTGAGAGAGTCATGGAAAATTGGGTTCAACGACTTCATTCCTGCCAGCTTTTTGGACATGGTGGACATTTAAATGATGTTTTGCTTCATAACTAATGGTATCATCTGTACTTTATAATAAAATGAAAATTTCAATAATTTTAAATAGAATAATGTGTTTTATTCACGAAAAAAAAGGGGGCACTGTTAATGAAAGACCTTTTACATTCAAATTTCAAAGTATTGTCTGCCGCTAGCCACTATTATTTCCCATCTTTCTGGCAATTCACGGATCCCATCGCGAAAAAAGGGAAGCTCTTAGGCCGCTATCCATGTATCGATCCATTTTTGATTTTATGTGTGTAGTGTTGCATCGATCGCAAAAGATGGTAATGAGAAGAAGCAATCTCTGGGCTGTACGGCGGGTAGGGTAGGACTTCCCAGTACGTTGACACAACATGTGGCCGTGAATTGTCATGCATTGTCGTGTCTGTCGGCGTATTGCGGCAGTTTTTCTCGCAATGCTCGCTTCAAATGCGAATGGCGATACGGATCGACCTTCGTCTTCCAAACAAAGTTATCCCTTTTAAATCGGACAAACCACTTCTGACACGATAATTCAGCTAGTGCATGGACATCCACTAAAATACAATGATTTTCGGCAATTTTTTTCCATATTGAAGTAAAACTTTCCGCAAGAACACATTGGTCTGTACAAAAATTGACATTTTCAGAGCACACAGAAACTATGCTGTTTACCCTTCAGCAAAATTACAGATACTGAAAAGATAGCCTTCAAAATGAAGGTATTGCCAGATGAAATAATGGAATAATAAAGTAGAAGTGACCTTTGTTATCAAACCGCACTAACTTATTTCTACTCCTAATAATTTTCGCTGAATTTTATTGTTTACACAACGATTGCATCATCACTAATGACTTCCTCAGGTGAGTGTTTAAATTGAGTATTCAATGCCAAAAATATTTTTGAATACTTAACTCTGTTCAAAAATATACTAGAGTAAGTATAAAATAGAGGGTTGTAAAAAAATTATTTAGTCATTTGAGAATTCCAAAATGTTAAGCAGTGGGGATTTATTTAGCTCTATTTGACCTTTCATTCAAAGTTTTTTCATTTTGTCTATTTATTTATGGAGATTCCAACAGATAAAATATGCGACTTTCATTTTCAATATGCAATATTTTATTATTATTAAAATTATGCCGTGTTTCTCGGAACTGATTAGCATATTCGGAATTTCATTTTTTATTCATGTATCATTTTTCTTATTCCCTCATTGTTGTTTGAAATGATCTTTCAATTTGTTCGACATATACATACAGGTGATTAATGCAGGGTAAGTCAATTTGTCTAATTAATTATTATTGGTTTCATATGAGAAAAAATATTGAAATTTTGTTTTTTCTTCAAATATATATCTTTTTTTTCAGTTTCCCGTATTATGTAATTCAATAATATACAGTCGGGAAGATACGAAATTCAATGTTAATAAAGACGACGATCAGTGTCCATTGAAGCAGGAGAAGAATCAAAACCTCAGCGCGATGCGATGACGAATAAATGCTTCGATTGAAAGGCTCTGCAGGCTGCTTTTATTTGCACTTCAAACATGGGATGCGTTAGACCATATCGGTTGAAAACAAATACGACAATCTTATTCCATTGTATGCGAGGAATTTATTTGCCACGATTAATGACACAAATAATTTCCTCTGTGAAATTGGGTTCTTTTTCGCCATTACTGGCTTGAAAATAAAATAAATTCTACGAAAATAAGAAATTCGAAAACAAAAACAAGTTCTAAATATGCGAAATCGAAGGTCGACAAATTTAAATGGAATGTTCAAATAATCCACCTTGTTGAGCTGAACAGTAGCCAAATCTATTATAAAGAGATAATTTCATATCTCTGAGCAGTTTCAGCTTTATTTGGTACAAAGTTAGATTATTTTGAAGCTTAATTCATTAATATTCATCGCTCTATCAATTTCATGCCCATAAACCAAATTTTTCAGATATCGTTGGGAGATAAATCTGGTGATCTGAAGGGCCATTTGATCGTGCCCACTGTAGAAATGACACGGTCCAAAAAAGTCGAACGATATTGTGTGACTACTCTTGCGTTGTGACTTGGATAGCCATCCTGTTGAAACCAGACATCATCGAAACTAATTGGTAACTGTCGGAATAATTTGTTTCTCTAATAGCTCCAGATATTTGGTAGCGTTTAGGTTACCTTCGATAGCACTTATGATGTAATTCCGCAGTATTTCTGTCCAAACATTGAGTTTTTAGGGATGCTGGGTACGCAAAGGAATACTCAAATGCTGATTCGTCTAAGACCAATAATTCTCTTCTGATGGGATATGTTTTATATTCAAATAAAAAAAATGACTTATTTGTAAATAATAATGATACTGTTAAGGAATGAACTATTTTCATTTACTTTTTCCATCATATTTATTATTATTATCCTGATACTTCTAGATCTTCTGTGAAGATCCCTCAGAAGCTTTGTTTCAGCTGTGCGAGTTAGGAGTTCAGTTGTGTTCTGGGATTGTGATCTTGCGCCACTTTAGGTCACAGCACTGTTAATTTTTGACCCAACAGTGAAATGGTGGCCGACACCCATTCAACTAGAAAATTTCTTTTCCACCTGAACAGGATTCCAACCCGGACCTTATGGTCACGAGCCCAATGCTCTACCACTAAGCTGTCTCCACTCATCATAGTTAAATTCCATTCGTTTGAGATGGTCTTCTGGAAAATTTTCTTGGTTATTTGAACCTTATATCATCAGTAACCATTCCTTTTCAAAATATTCCGAACACTTCTATGGGTTATATCGACTTATTCTGCAATTTGTTTACTCGGACAAAGTGCACACACATCTACTTCTTTTTTCCGACGATTTGCATTAATGGTTTTTGGTGGTTTATCAATCTTGCAATGCCTGCATGTTCGTAAACACCAACATTTCTCGATTCTTTCAATTATTTTAAAATTAGCCCATCTTTAAAGGCAACAATAAATCAGTTTATTGTCTCTTGAATTAATTGACCACCAAAGTACCATTTTATGATCTGAATTTTTCTTTTACAGCCTTTTATTCGTCAACGCATCGCGCTGAGGTTTTGATTCTTCCACTGCTCCACTGCACCCTGGTCGTCGTCTTGATTAACATTGAATTTCGGATCTTACTGACTGTCTTTTCCATACCTGTATATTTTATTTCATATACATTCTGTCAAGAAAGTACCGGGAATTATCGATTTAAATCTGGCGGGGCAATGAGGCAGGTAAAATTTGTTTTTCCTAGGTTGGTACCACTGTCCTTAATTACTATGCCAAGCTTGAGCGGGATCTGTCAACTAGTGTGTTTGCAACAGCTGATTAAGTCAGTCGATGTCAGAGTGCGTGCCGATTTTGTTTAAAGTTTTGTGTTGCAAATGAATTTTCGTGTGCCGATGCATTGAAAATGTTGCAAAAGGCCTTTGGTGATAATGCTCTATCGAAAACTCGTGCATATCAGTGGTACAGAGCCTTCAAGGACGGTCGTGAAGTGGTCGAAGACTTGCCTCGTTCCGAACGCCCATCGACGGCTTCGATCGAAGATAACGTCGATAAAATTAAGGAAAGGGTGCTGGAAAACCGTCGTACCAGCTTGAGAGAGATAGCACATGATCTTAAGATATCCCACGAGTCCGCACGTACGATTTTGATTGATATTTTGGGCATGAGAAAGGTGGCCGCACGACTCGTACCGAAAGACCTGAATTTTCTTCAAAAACGTCATCGCGAACAGGTTGCTTCAGACATGCTGGATCGCTGTAATTCCGATTCTACATTCATGGAACGCATTATAACCGGTGATGAGACCTGGGTCTACGAGTACGATATGCAAACAAGCCAGCAATCATCGGAATGGGTGGCAAAAAATGAGCCGAAACCGAAAAAACCACGCCAAAGCCGCTCGAAAATGAAGGTGATGCTCATTGTTTCCTTCGATATCCGTGGCGTGGTGCACTACGAATTCGTTCCAGAGGGTCAGACGGTAAACAAGGAGTATTACCTAGGCGTTATGAAACGTTTGCGTGAGCGTATCCGTAAGAAGCGGCCAAATTAGTGGGCGAACAACTCATGGATTTTGCATGACGATAACGCGCCTTCTCACCGAGCTACGATTGTGACTGACTTTCTCGCCAAAAACTCAACAAACGTGCTTCAGCAACCACCGTATTCGGCAGATTTGGCTCCCTGCGACTTTTTCCTCTTCCCAAAACTAAAATTGCCCCTTCGTGGCACCCGTTTTGAGTCGATTGAAGCCATAAAACAAAATTCGGCGCGAGAGCTAAAGTTCATCCCGGAAAGCGCCTATAAAAAATGTTTCGATAATTGGAAGTGGCGTTGGCATAGATATGTATTGGAGCAAATGGAGCCTATTTTGAAGGCGACCCAATAAATTTTGACGATTAAATGTAAAAATGTTGTTTTAATTGAAAATTCCCGGTACTTTCTTGACAGAGTAGTATGTTCTTAAATGTGGGGTATATTAGTGCTTCTGTTTGTTTGTATTTGATTTTGTTGGATATATTATCTATAATTCACCGATTGAAATTATTACTCGAAGCAATTTCTTTGATTGTATTATATTTTTTGTCAAAAGAATACGAGTATGACGTAATGCTCGGGGAAAAGGAAATTCCTTCGTGTCCCATTTCCTATATTTAAATAACGCAAATTGGATTCAGTTTAACAAATCTTCAGATATCTATGACATTTAAATAACGATTTCCTTGAAATATACTTAAAACAGAAAGCTATACACGATGAGTGGGTGGATAAAAATTTTTCATGACGTATTATATGAAGTTCAAACTGGTAGAAATATTCAATGAAATTCTAAAAGTTTTATTCATATCTGAAAATTACCAAAATAAACATCCCTTCCTAGTTCCTATCTGAATATGAACCACCCAACGCTCTATTATATCCAACTCGAATGACACTATTTAACAAAACAAAGAACAGCAGGACAAAGATGAAGGTTCCACTATGTTGACATGAACACAAGAGGACGTCAGAGGTTTAGATAAACCCTTGAGGGAGTTTGTTTCAACAAACCGATAACTTGCTCTGTGTCTGAACGATAAAATATGTATAAAGGTCCTGCAGAAAGGGAAGATTTTTTTAACAAACATTTTTCGAGGTCTTTTGAATGATTTCAACCACATTTCAATATTTTTCCGTTTGCTTGTCTACTAATTTTTGAGTGAGAATCTAATGAATACCTCAAATTTTCATGAATTTTTGTGACCGCGTCGAAAACACACCGAAAATCTGTGAATCATACATAAAATATGTATTTTTCATTCAAATTTATCGCATTCCTTTTAAAGTAGCTCTCTTCTAAAACTACATGCATACAGAAAATAATCCAACCGCCAAAACAGTTTTTGAATGCATTTTCAGGAATCAAGTTCAGTGCTTGCCGTGAGTTTTCTTTTTTGTCTTCAATCGACTCAAAAATGGTGTTTCGAATTGGTAATTTCAGTTTTCGAATAGAAAAAAGTAGATCCGAGCCATATCCAGGGAATACGGTGGTTGTTCGATGAAACTTGTTGAGTTTCTGATATCCTTTTGAGTCATATCTTTCAGCACTAGTTCAAAGACAACTTTGTTCCACGTCCAAACAATAGTGATGAAAAAATTTCAGACTTGAAGAATAATTTTCAGTCACCATTTCCTATATTTTAGGCAATTTTGCCACCACAATTCGACCGCCTTTGAGTGATCAATTGCACTCAAAAACATGTGCGTGATTTTGAAGTCGATTGACCGTCAGTTTCATATAAAAATTTCAATGCGTCTCAATACGAAATTGCTATGTACAATGGAAAATTTAAGATTTATTGTTGGGATCTCAAATCACATCAGAGATAAACTGACAGAATGGAGGAATGTGAATAAACTAAATGATGGATGACGCTCAAACTCCTCATGGGTATGAGGAAACAGTTGTGTCAATTCAGCGACGAAAAGAATTTACACAATGTGCGAATTTAAATGATCATAAATAATCAGTGTGCTTTGTTGAAATAATTTAGTGCCAGAAAACATATATTAGATATTGTCGTGTCTATTTGGATCCAAATTAATTAATTTCAATTAACTATTAATTAATTAATAAGTTAATTTATGAAAATTTCGTAGAATCCATTTATACACAGATATTGTTTTGGAAGCGTTTTTGTTGAAGCTTCCATATTGAATTACTGTTAAGAGGCTTCAAGTATATGTAGAAAAAGCCTAGAAAAGTGAGTTTCTCAATATTCTTCAATTTTACTATCATAACACTTTTATATGGGTAATTTTCTGTGAAATTATCCCTTCTGATTTATGAGTTCAACTAATTTAAAGACATTGCTTTTATACACTTTTACTATCTTATAATGAAAAAAAAATCATAATTTCATAAATATGTGATTAGAAACAAAACATTTTGTCACAGGCACCACCTGTCTGAAGAGTTCAGGTGCGCATGCTTGGAACGAAACATTTATTTATTTATTAATTTCAATTGGCAATTTATATTTGTTGGGTTTTTCATTCCATTTGATATTGAAAAATGAGTTTTGATTTTACACGTCTATTAAATATAAGCAGTGCTTATAAGACATTAATTTAATTATAAAAGTTTTTGAATAAAATTTTTTTAAATTCAAATTGTAGGGGACTTACAGATTAAATCTGTTTTTATATTCAAAGTCTATAAAAAATTTTTAGGTATTGTATATATTGCCTTGATTACAATCCTTAGAAGATATTGATTTAATTCTTTAACTGAGAAGTTTAGAGAATCATTGTTGGACCGCATTATATCTTTGTAAGAAATAATAATCGATCTTTCAACTATGTGTTTTCTGAGTTTTTTCGTCCTAAACTTTCAAAAACCTATGTTTGTTAGACTTTCGGTCGCTATGAACAATAATAATAAATAGACTTTCGGATGACAACACGAAATTCTGTTTTTTCGCGCTAGTTCCAGGAAACAGCTTAATCGTTTCACCTAAATGTCTGTAATTTCAAAATTTTGAGTCGAAAATGGTCTTAAACTGGTTGGACTCACTGATGAAGAATTCGAGGTCCAAAGTAATTCTATCTGACCGGCAATAAATACACTAACTTTCAAACAACAGAAAGAGCTAGAGCTTTGAAACTTTCAGGAAAAGTTTGGCGTTCAAGTGCCGCAGGGTAGATTGTTCAAGGGCAAAATCTGTTCGATGGATTCGCAGTTATTCACTTTGGAAAATTTATTATAATTTTCCGAAAATTTTCCAAATTACAGATTCAATCGTTCTGAAATTCAGTGTTTAAGAGCAAAATGACAGCGCGTATGTTCATGCTAGATTTAGTGAGGATCGTATAATTAGAAGACAAAAAAATATTATTTTGTGGGGATCGTGGGTGATAAGAACTAGGAAGTAAAAGTTTCTGCTCCTGACTTCATTTTTCATCATATGAAGCTTCCTCGAAAAATTATTCACGTCAGAGTTCTTCTAGAGTAATTTCATTTGAGTACAAAAGTTATTTTTTGGAGATGATCAATAAAAAGACACAACCTCTTAAAAATAATATATATGAGAAAAACATCAAATTTTAGTACATTTTTCTTCAGATTTAGTAATTGTTTCGACTTGTGGTGCACTAAATTCGTTTATCAAATAAAGGGTGAGCCATCTAGAGTTTACATTTTGAAGTAGTGGTTATTTCGAGTGTGCCAATACTTCTGTCATTCATGTTTTGACAAAAAGTTAATTTAATATTTAACATGGTGAATCTTAAATCCAAACTGTTAAAAACTGTGGAAAATTCAATAAAAATGCAACGCCCTCATGACAATTTGTAGATCAATGTATTCGTGAAAACTGGAACGTTATTTGATAAAAAAACCCATTCAGGTTCTCGTTCAGTGAGCACACCCGAAAACATTGCTGCTGTAGCCCAGAATGTATCTGAACATACATCAGCATCAACTCGTCATCGTGCTCAAGAACTGAGCACTTCTCTGAGGAAAATTTTACTTATGAAGGCTCACGAAGTTCAACTAGTACAAGAAGCGAAACCTCCTGACTATCCGATGCGTTTCTACTTGGCTAATTAATGATCGCATGGCCGAAGATGAGCATTTTCCGGGAAAAATAATCTTTAGTGATGAAGCTCATTTTCATTTTTCAAAGAACTATTTTTTGTGCAGATCCTTCAAGGATAAATGTTACGCTACTCATCCAGAAACAGTTGATCTTTTGAAACACGAAATTGAAGTTGGCATTCTTGAGATTGGGCCCTAAATAATCGACAATAATAATAATGTACTGAAAGATTGGGTTTATCGGATGGATTACTTTAGCCAGTCATGTCGATCACTTGAATGATATTTTTTCATTCAAAATTTAAAGATTCAACCTTTCTAATGAACGCAGAACTTTGAAAAATAATTAATTAGTTTTTCATTTGCAGACGATCAAAAATGCAAATTTCAAATGTGCCACCCCTTACTTAAAAAATTCCCCTGGAAACACTATCAAAAATTCCTTCAGGACAAATATTTACTGAAACATTTCCCTTGGAAATGCTATCACCAGAAGTTCAGAAACACATCAAGAAAATACACTCTACAAAATATAATACCAAGCAGCTTTCAAATTGTACGAACATACATAAATATGCTTCACTGCCAATTATGTCCCGTTTTTTTACAAATCCGACTTTTGTTCCATTTTGAGGGGAACAGAAAAACTTCTGAAAACTCGAACATTCCTCAGTCAAAAATAATTGAACCCGCAGACCTTACGTCCAACAAATCACCTTAAACTTTTTCGAATCCTTTCTTTCTGTGAAAAGGGCGAAATGAGAGAGAATATCCTTCATTAAGAGAACAATGATCTAGTGAAGAATAGGAGTGTTTATTTCCCGTTTTATGCTATAGCAAGCTGGAGAGCATTCGCCAGATTTCCGTGCGCTTTCCGATGAAAAAACGCCATGCGATATCTGTAGGACCCCCAGGGGGAGCGCAATATTTCTCGAGATGAAATCAGGGGAGGATTTCGAATTAAAACATGGCCTCAGGTTGGGAAAAATGCTGAAGAAGGGAGTGCGGATGTTCTGCCAGTGTTGTAACGATATATTTATGTGACAATGCCCATAATTTTCAGACCATCATTTTCCTGAGGCATTCCAATAGTGCCGGGTCGGAGATTTCCGGTTACATCGATTACGCTGATCAGCTGAAGAGGAGGGATTGGAATCAGTTTTTCAAGAGTAAGTAGACTCAATAACAAGTTAGAAAATGTGATAATAGATATATTCACACAAGAATGAATAAAAGTTTGCACATACAGCAAGGTATATATGAATAGTTGCGAAACAATTTAGGGGTGATTCCTTGTCAAAACATAAGGTGGATCTTTCATATAAACTTCATTTTTTTGACCTTCCCTGCTAAGTTACACCGCCATTTTAATGAGCATGTGACAAAAATCTCAAAATGATCAGCTAGATCAAAAAATAACTAAATAAAAGTTAATCAAAACTATCGGGTGTTTCTTTTTTAGAGTGATAGAACTTTAAATTGAAATAGAACACATTTAAATGAAGATTGAAGCCAATTTTTTTTTTATTTGAACGATAATTTCATGACATTTATGTTTTGAAAATATTTTCCAGCATATGTCCACCACGACTAGCTGCATTCGACCAGACCAATTTTGGACCGAGTAATTCAGGCCTTATTTCATCAATAACAAGAGTTATGTTGGCTTTCAAAGCGTCTATTCTTTTCAGTTTATCAGCATAAACCAATGACTTGACATAACCCCAAAGAGAATAATCCAGTGGAGTTACGTTGCATGATCTTGAAGGCCAATTAATTGTGCCATTTCTGGAAATAATGTTATCACCAAATCTTTCTTTCAATAAAACAATTGTATGGTAGTAGCATGAGGTGTAGCACCATCTTGTTGGAACCAAAACACTTCTGGGTCGATACCATTCAAATTTTGAAACAGATAATCATTTATCATCGATCTGTAACGAGCACCATTCACTGAAACATTATCTCCAGGATCGTTTTTAAAGAAATATGGACCGACGAGGCCTCCAGCGTGTAAAGCACACCATACGGTGCATTTTTTAGGATGCAATAGAACTTATTGAGGATTGTTTTCACTCCATGAACGGCAATTTTGCTTGTTAACATGGCCGTTCAACCAGAAACGAGCTTCATCACTAAACACAATTTTACGATAAAAAAGTGGATCAACTTCAAGCTGTTCTAGGGCCCAATCAGCAAATAAACGACGCTTATTATGATCAAGTGGCTTTAGTTCTTGAACCAGTTGGATCTTGTATGGATGTAGTCCAAGATCTTTACGCAAAAGTTTCCATGTGGTGGATGCCACTTGTTGTGAACGTCGACGAATAGACAAATCTGGATCATCATTAACACTATGACGTACAGCAGCGATATTTTCTTCTGTACGTACAGTTATTTGTCTTGTTGTTGTTGTTATTGTTGCATCGAGGAGAGAAAATGTTGTCCGAAATCTATCGATAGTTCGACGAATAAACTGCTCTAATGGACGATTATGTAAACCATAAATTTCACGAAGTGCTCTATAAGTTTGGCGAATAGAACACTGTTATTGAAAATAAATTTCAACAATTTGTAAACGTTGTTGCGGCATGAGTCTTTTAATGATAATTTGTCAATGCTTACTGAACAGAAATGTCGAAACAACATGGTTTCTACCTTCTGTCAAATCACAGTTATCCCTATCGAAAGTTTTATCATTGTAAGAAAAAAACTCTATAATTATTTGTCACAACAAAATGTCATCCCCTTTCTAGATATATTCTAATTCGGAAATAATTCTACCCTCTACGACTTACGCTATTATGTTGATAAATTGTTTTTTGTCTCAAAAACCTTGAATTTAAGCAAGGAATTACAGAAGACCTCATTTTTCAAGAATGGATCAAGCTATCTGAATTTATTTTTTTTATTGTTAAATAGGAATATGGAAAAAAGTTTCTTGCAAAAGAATGTTTAGGGGTGGCTTTTTCTACCCTTTGAAATCATAAAGGAACACCACCAAAAATTTTTTTGAGTGCCTTCTCGCCCGCATAAAAGTTTTGCTCAATTTTATGCTTGTCAGTTTTAGGGTTTATAAGAAAAAAATGAAAAACTGTTTCGGGTGCCATCTTTAGGGGGCTGTAACTAAGCAAGAGAGGCTCAAAAAAAAGTTTACATGAAAGACTCACCCTATTTTTTGATATACACCGTGTATAATGATTTAAGAATTTCAATTCATTAATTTTGTTAGGACTCATTTATAGGCAGCACTGTTTACGTCAGACATAATTCATTATTTTCCAATTGCTGGCGCGATACTTAGATTTTTCCCTGTTATATTTTAAACCTAGCATTTTTTTCTGTCCAAAAGAGTTTATTCCATCTGGACACTTGGCTCATTCGTTCATATACGGGTATATGGGCCTTAGAAAGTATGAAAAGTCTTTGAAGCTCTTGATATGTTTAGTGCCTATTAATTAGTTACATTCAATGACACAACATTGAGAATTATAATCCGTTTCATTATATCCTTATCTAAGTGCCATATATTTTTCTATAAGCAATGAGAAAGTTTATTTCACTCAGTCCACCCACAAATAGGGTTTCTAATCAATTTCGTTAATTTCCCTCCTTTTGTTAGAGGAGATGCATTGAGACCCCTCTAACATTTAATATTTGAGTATACAGTGAATTCATTATCACTGTGATAATCAACCTTGTCCCTTGTGACCTTTTGGTCCAAGATATTGCATTATTACTTCGGTAATAATCACAGCCTTTGTCGTTTGTGGATTCGACCCAAATTATTGCATTATCCTGAAAATGAGATTATAACTTACTTTACTACTATACTTATAACTTATTAATTAAACGTTTAAGGTCCAACTTTGCTGATGTCCCGGATCAAATAGGTACGAAACTCCTGTCACATTTGCCTGCTTCAGCCATTTACCCATATAATAAATCTATGCTTCTTAGAGCGTAGAACACCTAGGCAACTTAAGGAATCGATTATAATTCCTGTGTATAAGTCGGGCAGTAGGGGAAATCCAACTAACTATAGAGCCATTAGCCTAATAAATAATTTTTTTAAATCTACGAGCATTGTTACAGTCTCGATTGCTGGATTGTGCAAAACCCAGAAAAAATATGAGCACCCAGGACGCTACACTTGAACTATTGAAGTCTTTGCTGATGATAATGGCAATAAGTGTCTTGCTATGTTATTTTTTTATCTAGCGGAAGCTTTAAACCTTGTTAATTTCGAGATACTATTGAATAGGTAAGAAGCTATTGACATACGTATTCAGAAATCGTTTTCAAATTGTAAAAATTGGTAAAGAGAAAACTGACCCTATGTCTGTCACCATGGGAGTTCCTCACGGAAGGGTGTTGGAGCCAATATTGTTTTGATTTGTATGAATGGCTCTAATCTTTATGGAAAAGTAATATCATACACAAATGACATGGTAGCTGTTTTTAAGGGCTGGATCTGGGAGGAGGTTACTGGAAAAGCTGAAAAAGTTCTGAATCATAGGCTTTTGACTTTTAATAAGCTGAAAACATACTTATCGTACAATTTATCATACACCAGCGCTATATAGTGCATGAGAAGGCACTGGTGTATGATATGGTGTTTCTGTGCAGAGCGAATATGTATGAGTGACACATTTGTAATTTTTGGACAGAACAGGGCACTAAAGAGAAACAAAAAGTTCGAAAAGTACGCATGTCTGCTTCTTATGTCTCACTGATCAACAAAACCTCATCGAGCTTTTCTGAGTATGGAATTGTTATAGGGATGTAGGTTACACTGTATCGATATGTAGAACATTCTATTACCATAGCTCATACTTTTTATTAATGTTATTTAATTTATTACCAAGAGGAATTATTCTATTGGCTTGTTCTAGATCCTTCAGATAAAGAATAAAAGAGTACGTAAGTTCAAATGATGAGACATTCTTGTATATCTTCAAGTGAACCTATGTCTACAAACATTCCGGAAATAGTTTTCGGTATGTGTTCTCTGATCTGATCGAAAGAATAAAATTGTGTTGTGCAGAAATGCGTCAGAAACGTTGTGAACTTCGCAGTATTGTAGATTCCGGAAACGATGTGTGAAATGTATTGAAATAAGGCGGTGGACATTTCGAAGAATTGTTATAAGTAATAGTATAGATTTTTTCATAGAATGTGGAATATTGAAATTTAATTTATTCGTTCGAATTATTTCGATTCGACAAAGAAATTCAGGATTTCCATGAGAATTACTTTAATATTCAATCATAAAGAGCTTCAAGATAGAGCAAATTTAGATTTGGAATATTTCAACTTTTCGTTGTTATCTTCTTAGCCATGTTAATATGGCAGAGGATAAGCAGCTAGCACAGAAGATGTTATGTCATTCAAAAGCACACTAAATGAAGTATTTTTTGCTGAAAAGAAAACATGTCCATAATTAATAATTTTTCATCGATAAAACCATTGGAGAAATATGACTGATTTTGTTCACTTCAGAATCCTGATATTCATGTCCTTACCACGCCCGCAATGAGAATTTTGGCACACAGAAGTTTTGTTTTGTAGCAAATTTAATGCCGTTTCCAGATATGTGATTAAATTTGATGAGGCTACTAGGATAACTGAAGCATAATTGATTTTATGGAAAAACTTGAAATATTCCGTGTAATCAAGAAATAATAATTTGAAGAAAAACCATAAACATTTCGACCATGTGTTATATGACATTTTTTGTTGAAAATTGTATGATCTCCCCTTGAAGTTTGGCCCTTCTAAAGTAGACACCCCGTATATAAATAATGATTGAATTTCTTCCAGAGCAGATGCTTATATTGCCGAATGCTTCAGACCTCGGATTTTATCACTGGAAAACAAATGAGACAACAACTAACGATTCGGAAAATTATAAGGTCAGTACGAAGGTAAAAGTTAATTCAATTTCTTTTAGCTAAGTAATCGTTGAGCGCTATTCAATATACTGTGAAAGATATTGAATGCAAAATTGCGTGAACATCGCAAATGCTTTTGGTAGCAACCATTGAGTTATTATTCTTGTTAAACTCCAAATGCATACAATGACGCACATATAACTTTTCTGTTATTTTCTTTTCGGTCATTTCACCAAAATTGCCTAATAAATCTGAAATTTAATCATCTACGAGTAAATAACTTACTTCCTCTTATTTGAAACGATTTTTTAGTACAAAATGAACCAATAAATGTAAAAAAAAATATGGACACCTAAAGACGCGACAATTATTTTCGGTCCCTCAATTAACAGAATCAACGCAGAATGGAACACTCTCATAACATTAAGGTAAAATGGATACTTATTTACATCTTCAGTTTTATTCCTAACAAAAAATGGATAATACTCTGTATTAATACAGACATTAGTCCTAATTTAAATGAAATAATTATATTGTTCTAGGCAAAATATCAGCCCTCATAATGAATTATCTCATTCGAAGTGATTATAAGTCAATGAAATTCCCACTGTATTGTATTGAGTCTTGATTTTCATCTATTGGATATTTGTTTCTCAAATGAAATAAATCATTTTTTATTATGGTTCAACTCGAAATTTGAATAAAACGCTTAGTTCTTTAGAATTTTTCTTTCGATGTGTTATTGTTAGACATAATTCTTTTATTTCATCATAATTCAATTTTCAGGTTATGGCCACAACAGAAAAAGGCTTGCAGTTTCAAAATAGATTCGACAGAAAAGTTATAACTGTCGATCCTTGCAGTGAACCCGGACACAATACAACTAGAAAGAGGATTCCGTCGAAAATGTATAAACATTTTATAGTTTTTGATCATATAGTCCGCCAAAGGATATGAAAAGGGGATTTATTTTTTTTTTTATAAAGAATCAGTGTGTTAATGGAAAATCTTATAGATCACTGAAATAAAGAAGTTATCAATTTTACGTTAAATACAAAATAATACTAACCAATAAATATGTACTGGTAGAAATTATTTGCAATGAAATGCATTTCAACTCTCATGTGTATTAGAAGTAGTGATAATTTTTTCTCAGTTCATTATGAATCAAAATTATAGAACAAAATTGATAGTATGTCTGTCTTAGGGAAACTTTTAGGCATTGATCACAAATTAACTTATGAATTGCCGATTTAACAGGTAGTCCTGATCATTTTATGAATTTACTAAGGTTTAAATAAGTTTTAAATAGAATTCTCGAACTAATTCATATTTAATTTATTGAAAGCAACGAAGACCATCTTAAGATAATAAATAGGGAAACTGTAAATTAACTTGTGATGATTGCTCAAAAGTTCACAGAGAATAAGCGGATGGAAAATTTCGAAAGAGAATAGAAGTATCTTTAACTAAATAATTAGAATGATTATACCCATTCGAATCTCTTATTCGAAATATATTATTTTTTTCCAAATTTTGCATATTTGAAATAAAAGTTACACTTTCAACATTTCAGTGTACCTGGAGTTAAATAGGTATAAACAAAATTTGAATCTTACATAACGTACGAAAAGATGTCAACAGCTTACATCTTTTGAATATGTTTTGAGACCGTTTTATAATTTATTGATATCTGTAATGAATAGGAATATCTTTAATTTTCTCAGAAGATAGAGGATTTTTAATAATTTATCACAAACAGGGACGACATGCGCCGCCCAACTCATTTTACTGTCCAAGATAATTCCCAGGAAATTTGTCATTAATCGTACTTCTTATTAATGATTTTTGGTACAGATCAGCCGGATTAATTTATTTTAACATTTCATTTGCTTGATTTTCTCTGCCCTCTAACGCCAACTCCACAGTTTTATTCTGGGCGAATTCAGCGCAAACCATCCCTCAATTACTTCTAGGAAGAGTTGTATCTTTTCAATTAAATCGCCATTGATTTTAGAGTGTATAATTATCGGTGTGTCATCCCAGTACACGCACATTCAATTACAGTTTATGATGTTCAGATTGTTAGTAGAAATGAGAAAAAGTATGAACCCAATACAGATCCCTGAGGTACCTCCTGATATACATCTTTTCTGCGGGAATAACACCATTCCTGTAGATTCTCTAAGTTCTATTGCTTAAGTAAGACTATTAATTTGAGTATATTGCTCCTAACACCATAAGCGTGCCTCAAAAATTTCATCCCATACACAAGTTTAACCTTCTGTGGAAATGCCATATTTATTCTTTATGTGATTGTTAAATTAATTCATGTAAGCACACTATAAAGTGAATAAATATTATTATTACTATAATTTTGCTTGTTTACATAGCCGCTCAACCAAAAATGAGTTTCATCACTGAACACAATTTTACGATAAAAAAGTGGATCAACTTCAAGCTGTTCTAGGGCCCAATCAGCAAACAAACCACGCTTATTATGGTCAAGTGGCTTTAATGTTTGAACCAGTTGGATCTTGCATGGGTGTAAACCAAGATCTTTACGCAAAATTTTCCATGTGGTGGATGCACAGTGTCCAACTTGTTGTGAACATCGACTAATAGACAAATCTGGATCATCATTAACACTATGACTTGGAGCAGCGATATTTTCTTCTGTGCGTACAGTTTTTTGTCTTGTTGTTTTTGCATCGAGTAGTGAAAATATTGTCCGAAATCTATCGATAGTTCGACGAATAAGCTGCTCTGATGGACGATTATGTAAACCATAAATTTCACGAAGTGCTCTATATGTTTGGCGAATAGGACACTGATTTTGAAAATAAATTTCAACAATTTGTAAACAATGTTGCGGCGTGAGTCTTTCCATGATAATTTGTCAATGATGATTTGATAATTGTCAATGCATACTGAACAGAAATGCCAAACAACATGCCTTCTACCTTCTGTCAAATAACAGTTATCCCTATCGAAACTTCTATCACTCTAAAAAAAACACCCGACATTATTATTCAAAGCATCCATAAGTGCAGTAGTAGTGTTTCCGCATCTTCTATATCATGTTAGTTTTCGATAAAAAATTTTTTTCTTTTCCACACAATTTATCATTGTGATGGCAGAATAGTAATAGGTCTTTAATTATTATATTTATTCTCATCTTCTTTTTCTGTATAGATGGGAATTATCTCAGCAGTTTTCAACTCATTAGGAAAATAACCTTCGCTGAAATATTTGTTTATATATGATTATTCTGAAACAAATCAACCTTCTCAGGATGTAATATATGAAAGAACTAGTGTGTAACATTGGAAAATCATATGGAAATTTTGGATTATATTATTTATTTGATTTATCCTTGTGAATGGATATCCATCAATATCGACTTTTATTAGTTAAATCTTAAGACAGAGAAAATTGATAGATATGGAAATAATAGACCTTTGTTTAAATTTGCAATATATTTCATTTAGAATAATGATTCTCTGAATATTCCTTGAGCGAAATAATTGAAATCGGTTCTCTCCAAAAATCAGCGTTGATTAATATCAGACAATCACGTACTCACTTCGCAACTTTACAAAGTTTCGAGAGGATTCGTATCTATGTGATGGGTTGTGGAACCATATTCGTCTTCTCAATGTTCGATGCTTAAATAGTACAGAACAGACCTCAAATATGTGTATATCACGTCGCTCCCAGGAGTAATATCAACTCTCCCGTCTGAATATCATCAACATTAATGGACTTCTGAGTGTCTATCTAGCTGAATAAAGACATACGAGTGTATCTGAATATGTTGCATCCGTTCATGATATCCATTATTCCTCATTTGATCAGACAAGTTGATAACCCAGAGGAAAGATGCGAAGTAAAGACGTGAAGGATTGTCTGAAGGGATATTTCATCTTGGAAATATAATAGAAAACAAATTAAAAAATATTTGAATAAGGTTATTCTGATTTTCACAAATTTTTATTGTTATGTTCACAACAATCGTTTCGCTATCACAGTAGCATCATCAGGCAAGATTACATTTTGAAGTTAGAATGGCATTATTTCACGATATGCAGATAAGAATATGAATCAAAATGTTAGGAATTCTTTGATATGAAGAAGAATAGAATTCTATTTATGAAATAACAAACTCCTCCGTCACACTCACATAGTTAATAAACCAAAACTAAACACTTCACGGTTTCGAAATACTGCAATATATATGAACTGAAATTTGCAATCCTCTCAGTCGATCGCTGATGGAACAAAAACAAATCAAACTTTCCTGAGGATTAGGCAAGTACCACGAATGTGTCACGTTCAAGGATAATGTACGAAAAGGATCGAGGACAAAATGAAGAAGAATCGCATAAGTGGTGACGAGGTTAGATCCTTACTGCATTTTCGATAGAATGGTGTAAAACTAAAGAGAGTCCAATATGGAAATATGACACGTATAGTACCAGTCATTTCAGTTTTCAGAAGCAATCCGATCAACAACAAAAATTTCTAGACTCTCAAATAATTCAAAGATAGAGTTTCTTTGAATAAACAGAGTGGGCCAGAATTAATGGATAATCCTAAATCTTTGTATGGAAGAGCTTTTGGGCGCTCTGAAAAAATAACATAAATAGAGGTCAACTCTTGATAGAAGGTATATAAAATAATATAAATATTTTAAAAAATTTTTTAAAAATTTAAAAAAATTAGCCTTCTACATATTTAATTCCAAAAGATTATATTCAATGATTATAACTTCTGAAAATAAATTAAAATAATGTCGTATAAGTACCACTTATATCATGACATAAAATAAACATTCATTATAAGACATCCGAATGGTATAACAAAATCCAATAAATAAAAATTATTAACCAAAATCCTATAAATTAAACATTTTGAATAGACAAAATTTTGTTTCTGCTTATCAATCTTATGAAAACCAATATCTTTCAAGAATATCCTGGAGAGTGAAAGGTGAGTTGAATATATATTATTAATTGATGTTATATTTATTGAATATGAATATTTGAATACTGATGAGCAAAGTCGATTTTAAAACTTGTTTTTCAGTAATGTTTTGCATATCTTGAGTTTTTATATAAAGTACCTTGGTTAGATATCCAATAATATTGAATAGTCTAAGTAAGATAGTTTTGTGATGAAATTCTTAAGATTATGTTGGATATTCTTGAAAGATATTAGTTTTCATAAGATTGATAAGCAGAAACAAAATTTTGTCTATTCAAAATGTTTAATTTACAGGATTTTGGTTAATAATTTTTATTTATTGGATTTTGTTATACCATTCGGATGTCTTATAATGAATGTTTATTTTATGTCATGATATAAGTGGTACTTATACGACATTATTTTAATTTATTTTCAGAAGTTATAATCATTGAATATAATCTTTTGGAATTAAATATGTAGAAGGCAAATTTTTTAAAATTTTTTAAAATATTTATATTACTCTGAAAAAATATAAATCAATTCTATCCTAGGTAGAAAAATCTTTTTTTTTCATTAAAATACAGACAAGCAGAAAACCGCATGAATAACTGCTGTCATTTTTTGGGGAAACAATATCCAATTTCATCAAATTTCATCATAAAATGTGATTAATATTTCATTATGTGAAAGCTCAATCGTTCATGGGGGCAAAAAATGTAAGAAAGCCTAAGTCGACAACTTAAAAAAATATGTGCCATTTAAGCAGACTTCATAATGGTACAATGCATCTTCATAGCTTATGTAAATACAAAAAGTTATTAAAAAAATTTGAATATCAAAACAAATTAAAATATGTTTGTCTTCTTCAATTTTAATTTAAAAAAAAAATTTGATTCAAAAAACTTTAAACTTTAAAATATTTAAATATATTAAATATTTCAAATAAATTATATTCTTTGAGAAGTCCTTAAGGTGTGTTCATGTTTTTAAAAGGCAATTGGTGTTCTTAAAGATAAGACCAGAAACAAAAATTTGTCTCCTTTAAATATTTATTTATTAATTTTGATGACTTTCGTATATCTGCTGGTTTATTTATTCCATTTGACATTATATATTGAGTTTTGATTATATGGGTCTATTAAATGTAAGCGGTGCTTATTTTAGACATTAATTCAATTCTAAAAGTTTTTTGAATAAATTTTTTTTTTAAATTGAAATTGTAGAAGACAAACATATTTTAATTTGTTTTGATATTCAAATTTTGTTATATTTCTTCCATCAAGTGAAAAGCCTTTCTATTTTATTTTATATATAATATATAATTATATTTTGGCTTCAATAAATCTTATTATGGAATGTCAATGAATTTAAATAAGCCTTAAAAATAACTTACACTGTTCTTTGATTTTGTTAGAACATAGATAAATCTTGAATTATAAAGTTGATCTGTGTTTCGAAACATTCATTTCTTTACACGTGTGCATTGTTGATATAGGTTAGTTTTTTGATTTTGATATTTGGAATATTATTCAGGACCGAAGAAGGGATTGCTTAGAATTATATTTGTTTTTTGAAGATATAGTGCATGTTTTGAGAGATTTCTGAATTAACTTATTCGAATATTTAAATATATTAAATATTTCAAATAAATTATATTCTTCGAGAAGTCCTTAAGGTGTATTGTGTTCATGTTTTTAAAAGGCAATTGGTGTTCTTAAAGGTAAGACCAGAAACAAAATTTTTTGTCTCCTTTAAATATTTATTTATTAATTTTAATGACTTTCGTATATCTGTTGGTTTATTTATTCCATTTGACATAATATATTGAGTTTTGATTATATACGTCTATTAAATGCAAGCGGTGCTTATTTTAGACATTAATTTAATTCTAAAAGTTTTTTAAATAAAAATTTTTAATTTGTTTTGATATTCAAATTTTGTAATATTTCTTCTATCAAGTAAAAAGGCTTCCTATTTTATTCAAAAAGTTATTGCTATCAGTATACAAAAGGAGCAAATTCGACTGATTAACAATTCTGTAGGGCCATAAAATTTCTGCATGAAAATAATTTTCCATTCAATTTCTTTTATAGGGCCATTTTTCAAGAGGTATCGGTATCAAATTCTATTCTATGAATTTTTCCACACATTTTCATCTGCTTTTTATTGGAAACAGTGTACATTTACTATAAATACTCAAAAAAAGTATAATACATAACTTTTCTTGATATTTTTATCCTTCTTAATTAAATGTCGAATATTTGGTTCCAAATAGTGTTATTAAATTTTTCCTGATCTTTCATAAAAACTTTCATTTTCAAATAAATTAATCCGGATGATTTGTACCAAAAATCATCAAAAAGAAGTATGACCTATGGTAATAGAATGTTCAGAAATCGAGACAGTGTAACATACATCTGTATAACAATTCTATACTCAAACAAACTAGACAAGGTTTTGTTGATCATACAGGCAAATTGCAGACCTGCGCACTTTTCAAACTGATTGGTTTTCGTCAGTGCAATATATGCTAGAGACTCCAAATCTGTCAAGTATCTATATTCACTATAGACAAAGAACTAAGGTATTAATAATACACTAGCGCCATCTGTAGTATACAAAATACATACAAGACATAACTTTGCGAGATAATTCAAGTAAAGAAATGTATTTTCGTAATTTTCACATTATTAACGCAGAAAAAACTTTCCTCATGGTCAAATTAGACCATAATTTACCTTAATGCTCATAATCAGCATATTCATATTCAAATAAATTAATTCGGCTGATCTGTACCTTTCTATTACCATAGCTCATACCTCTTATTTACGATTTTTGGCCGAATTAATTTATTTGAATATGAATATGCTAATTATGAGCTTTACGGCAATTTATGGTCTGATGAGGAATGTTTTTTCTGCATTGCTAACGTGAAAATATCGAGAATATATTTCTTTACTTGAATTAACTCGCAAAGGTGTGTCCAGTATGTATTTGGCATACTCTAGATGGCGCTAGTGTATTATTAATACCTTAGTGTGTATAGCGAATAGATACTTGATGAAATGGAGTCACTAGCATACATTGAAATGATGAAAACCAATCAGTTTTAAAAGTGCACATGTCTGCACTTAGCTTCTGGGATTAACAAAACCGTGTCGATTTTTTTTAGTATAGAATTGTTTGTTATACATGTTACATGTTACACCGATTTCTAGAACTTTCTATTACGAAAGCTCATACTCCTTGTTAAAATTTTCTTTTTATATCTATGTTTAATATATTTTTTCAACTCAATATCCTATGGTGTACTGATATGATTGAAATTTTTAAGCTGATTTAAAATTTCGGTCTGAATCTAAGACATAAACTGATCCCTGATATTAGTCAATGTAAATACTCTACTATGTAAAATCTATGAAAATATCGGATGTTTTTTTTAGAGTGATAGAAGTTTAAATTGAAATAAAGCACATTTAAATTAAGATTGAAGCCAAATTTATTTTTATTTGAAAGATAATTTTATGACTTTTATGTTTTAAAATAATATCCGGCATATGATCACCACGACTAGCTCTGAGGAACCGCATTCGACCAGACCAATTTTGGACCACTTTTTCGAGTAATTCAAGCCTTATATCATCAATAGCACGAGTTATGTTGGCTTCCAAAGCATCTATTGTTTCTGGTTTATCAGCATAAACCAATGACTTGACACAACTTCAAAGAAAATAAACCAGTGAAGTTATGTTTCATGATCTTGGAGGCCAATTAATTGGACCATTTCTCGAAATAATGCTATCGCCAAATATTTCTTTCAGTAAATCAATTGTTACGGTGGCAGCATGAGGTGTAGCACCATCTTGTTGGAGCCAAAACACTTCTGGGTCGATACCATTCAAATTTTGAAACCAATAATCATTGATCATCGATTTGTCACGAGCACCATTCGCTGTAACATTAGCTCCAGCATCGTTTTTGAAGAAATATGGACCGATGATGCCTCCAGCGTGTAAAGCACACCATACAGTGCATTTTTCAGGATGCAATGGAACCTGCAGAACTTCTTGAGGATTGTTTTCACTCCATATACGGCAATTTTGCTTGTCTACATAGCCGTTCAACCAAAAATGAGCTTCATCACTAAAGACAATTTTACGATAAAAAAATGGGTCAACTTGAAGCTGTTCTAGGACCCAATCAGCAAACAAAGGACGCTTATTATGGTCAAGTGGCTTTACTTCTTGAA
This sequence comes from Megalocaria dilatata, assembly GCA_034642435.1. Classification (NCBI taxonomy): domain Eukaryota; kingdom Metazoa; phylum Arthropoda; class Insecta; order Coleoptera; family Coccinellidae; genus Megalocaria; species Megalocaria dilatata. The sequence goes on along the minus strand of CM067857.1, from coordinate 37,939,206 downwards.
CTAGTTGGATCTTGTAAGGGTATAGGCCAAGATCTTCACGCATCTGTGGTAGATGCACAGAGTCCAACTTGTTGTGAACGCCGACGAATAGACCAATCTGGATCAACATTAACACCATGACTGACTTACAGCAGCGATTTTCTTGTGTACGTTCAATCCTTTGTCTTGTTGTTGTTGTTGTTGCATCGAGTAGAGAAAATGTTGTCCGAAATCTATCGATAGTTCGACGAATCAGCTGCTGTGATGGACGATTATGTAAACCATAAATTTCACGAAGTGCTCTATAAGTTTTGCGCATAGAATACTGATTTTGAAAATAAATTTCAACAATTTGTAAACATTGTTGTGGCGTGAGTCTTTCCAAGATAATTTGTGAATGCTTACTGAACGGAAATGTCAAAACAACATGGCGTATTCCTTCTGTCAAATCACAGTTATCCCTATCGAAAGTTCTATCACTAAAAAAAACACCCGACACCTTATTCGTTTCAGAAATCATCATTTATTTAAATTCACAGAATTATAAAGATTTAACTATGAAACAAATAGTCATATCGGCATTTGGGGTTTCAAATAGACAATTAATTTAATTGAAATAGCCAACTTACTCAAAGTACATCGTCTCGAACAAGTCACTGTACTACATGAATAGACTTCGATTTCTGTACCCTTCTATCCAATTCAGCTAAATGACTGCTGCCTTGAATAAGTTTCTTGGGACATACAAATGACGTCAAGTTTTGGGCAGTTCTCGTGTATATTCGTCACATAAGCGTCTAATTTGGGCCATTCATCGAAAGCGAATGTAAAGCCAATAATCAAAATAGGTAAAACTTTATACAAACAAGTAATATCAAGTATCCACCTCGATTACTTCGACATAACGTTCAAATGAACAGTGGATTATATTCATATATGGTTGCCAAGAAAGTTTTTGTTTATTTTGTATGTGGGTAACAGTAGTGTTTCTTTTAAATGACTTCTGGTTGGGTTAGTGGTTAGAGCCTTGAACTGGGAACCGAAATTCAAGTTCCGACTAAGTAGGAAAGAAATTTTCCAGTTGGGTTTCAGCCACGATTACACTGTTCGGTCGAAAATGAACAATGCCGTGCCTGAAGTGGCGTAAGAAACCAGTAGCCTAAAGACAGAACTGAAGTCTTAATTCGCACTGGCTCAAAAGCTTCTGAGGGATATTTACAAGATATATACGAGTATTAGTTAAATAAAATCTTATAGTTTAATCTGTTGCCAATTAAAGCTACTTTGAACGTATGACCAATCTGATTAGCATTAATTTAAAACCTTGAAATATTCCTCGAGTGGTTATCTTTAAGGATTCCATTTATTTTTCATTTTCATGAGATTTTCCGTTATATTCAAATGAACAGTTCCAAACTTTAAAACATGACGTTTTTTTGACTTTCTAATAAAATTGCACAGAATTATTTGTTTTCATTCATCATATGTGGCTTCTTTAAGAAGAAGTTCACAGATTTGAAATTTTCAGGGGAAGTGGAATGTTGAACAAACGCACAAAAGATTCCAACTTCAAGTCGGTCCTTAATGCCTTTTCTTCATACAGCAACACCAAGCCATCAACATAGTACCTATTTTTAGGTGACAGTTGTGAGATATTGTTATGAGGGAATTTTACAGCGAGTCTTTTATGTTAGATAAATAATAAACTCGTGTGTAAAATTTGCAGCGTTTTTTTGATTGCTTTAATATTTTCTTCGTTTCTGCTTGAATATTTCTTGAGGAGGGTCCTTTTATTTCGTCGGTCAAAATTATTAACTGTTTGAATTTGCATGGAATTATTTGTAAGGTTAGGAAAAAATTCAATCAAATATTCCACAAAAGAATTCTTAAAAGCTATAAAATTTCTAGACTTTGTTAGTCAAATTTTGTATATAATAATAATGATAACAATAGGTGCCAGTGACTAATATTTAAATTTTTTTCTTTTCACAGAATGACTAGAAGCTTCTGGAAAAATTTTTACACCAAAACTTCATGTTTGTGCTTTTATTCCAAAAGGCACATTTTGCATAAAAAGCAAAAAATATTTGTTTTCAAAATTCTTATATTTTATTAAAATTCATCTGAAGTTTTCTATGCGAAGTTTTTTTCCAGACAAAGTGTTACGAACAAATGCTATGACACAAATTCAATATTCAAAATTAATATGGCACATTATTCCATATTTTTTCTAGAGAAATAAAATAGTTTTTTGGACTCGTATATTATTTTTATTTCAGTCAGGTACCAAGTTCCAAATCTAATTCAAAAGTTCCAACACGTTGTAATTATCCTCAAGAAGTTTCTAAATATTAATTTATCGAAAATGGAGAGGGTAAAAAACTTATCATTCAGTAACGACAGTTTGAATGATTGGGCAAACGACTGAATGTTAAGTTGAGATTTTAATACAAATATTTTACGACAGAGATTGATTCTTTTTCGACCGAATTAGAATTTCCGTCATGAATGGAGAGAAAAACGATTAGATTATTACCTTCGTGTTATGAAAATTGATCCAGAAGGTATTAGGTTCTTTCTAACTTAATATCTTCAGTTTACAGATTAATATTGCAAAATTTTCACTACTAATATTCAATCAATATAAAATGCTTTGGAATATTCCCATCAATCATTGATAAGCCGTCAGGAGGTATTTGTGATGAAAATTAAATTTCTTTATCTGAATATATTTTCATTTACGTCGTAGTCAAATTGAATTCGTTACAAAATGAAGAAATATTTTTGAGATTCTTGTGAGGAATGTCTGATATTCGGAGCGAAAATATCTGGTTGCAATTTCAAATAATATTCCATCCAACCTTCTACCTTTCTTTAATGAAAATTCTATTTTGCATTATTTAGCTGATGAACAAATCAATCAGAAAGACAAATGCCCTCACTCAGTTTGCGACTTATTAAAATGATACAAAGCAATGATGGTATAAATATAGTAAAATATCCATCCATATACACGTGTAATAAAATAAATAAAGAGCTGGGTTATTATTCAGCTTGTAATATTTTGTAATATATATTGGTAATATTTTAATAATTTAATAGATTTAATTGGACGAAACATACAATACTACTATCAAAATAACGTAGGAATAGATACCAACGTTTCATAAAAAATCAAAAATAAATAATTTCTACCGAGCATCGGCCAAATCAGTTCAAATAATAATAAATTATAAATTTATAGTTTTTTTACTATGTAAGTACACCTACTTCTTGAATTAAATCAAAAATATTTTTGTTGGAATAATTTGAAGTTTAAATATATTTTGATAGCCAAGATAGATTTATTCTTGAAAAAAACTTTGTCGATATCTGTGTTTTGACATTTATTATTCAATATTCTATGCTTGCCTTTGGAAGCGACATATGGAATTTTAGGTTCAGATTAAATATTCTTGACACGTTCAATTGATTCGAGTCTTATTTTAATTTTAAACTCTGTAGGTGAGCCTCAATATTGATTATAATCTAAGTAATAAATTTCACTGAAGATAAATAAAGTTTTTGATACAAATGTTGCAATTTTTTTTCATTTTGGTAAATAAATGTTTTTTTTCTTTAATATATGTATACATGGGGAATCATAACATTGTAAAAACGGCTAAGAACAGATTATTTGGACCAAAATATGTGAATAAGACCAAAATATGCCTCAATACAAAAATGCCGTAGAAAACTTACAGGGCGTTAAATTTGAATTTGTTTCTCCATTTCTTGCTAATAATTTCACTATTTATTTCACAGCGGTTTAAAAATCGGCACAGTGCAATATCTTTGGACAAGGAATATTAGTTTATGTATTTTGCAAACCAGCTCTGGCACTGGCGTACTGTCAACACATATTGTCCATACACATCGGTTGATTACTTTTGCTTTTCTATAGTGAAAAAGTGAAATATGACTACAATGCTGCTTATTGCTCTCCATATTTAAAAGGGCATCAACCAAAAACTACTACGTAGAATTAATTGAACTTTTTCACACATAAGCCTTGCTATATTAGCTCTGAAAACATATAATGATTATGCGGCATTAAGTGAAGTTGGGTTCGAAAAAACACAATTAAATCCTCTGTCGGAAAAAAACGAAATTACGTTCGGATCAACCTTATATGTTGAATTGTTTTCAATTCTTCTTTACTGTTGAAATAGAAATCTTAGGTTACAAGTCTCTTTATTGTCTTTTATTTGAAATGTCCTCTGAAATCATGAATTCTTCAATTGTGTTTTTCTCGAGAACGAGTGAGAAATTATGGTGTTCAAACAAGAGTCCCAATATAACGTTAAAATAATTTTTACATCGTATTTTCTAATCAAGATCACTATCAAGATTCGTCAAAAAAGCTACCACTTCACTTCATCATCGGGAATTATTCACGTGGCTATAACAAACGCTGAAGTGATACAAAAAATAATATTCGTCATCCAAAGTTATGCATCTGTGTCAGTTTTAGTAACAATTGAGAAATAAATAGATTATCAGAAAAATATTAAAGAAAAAATTCAATCTCAACGCCCTGTATTTTTTCCACAGCAATATTTTATTGAGGCATATTTGGTCCAATTGCCATATTTTGGTCCAAATTACCTGACCTTAACCTACATTCCAATAGTTATGATTCACCCTGTATATGTTATCAAGTAGGTTTCCTGCTTGGCATTAATTTTCAAAATTAATCATTCGGTACAGGTATAAGAAAAATTGATTCCGAACCTTTCTACAGATAGTAAAGAAAACCTATAAATTGATAAATTATTATAATTTATTGTTATTTATTGGAAGATATTACGATTGTTAGGATAGATTCATTGCAGAAAGAAATATGCCAACATCTGTGTTGGCTGTGTTAACTTTATCAAATAGTGAATATGAAAGCAACATGTATCGGGTGTTTTTTTAGAGTGATAGAATTTTCGATAGGGATAACTGTGATTTGACAGAAGGTAAAAGCGTAAAGATCTTGTTCTGCACTCATACAAGGTACAACTCATTCAAGAACTAAAGTTACTTGACCATAATAAGTATCGATTGTTTGCTGATTGAGCCCTAGAACAGCTTGAAGTTGATCCATATTTTTATCGTAAAATTGTGTTTAGTGATGAAGGTAATTTCTGGTTGAGGGGCTATGTAAACAAGCAAAATTGCCGTATATGGAGTGAAAACAATCCTCAAGAAGTTCTGCAGGTTCCATTGCATCCTGAAAAATGCACTGTATGGTGTGCTTTAGACGCTGGAGGCATCATCGATCCATATTTCTTTAAAACCGATGCTAGAGCTAATGTTATAGTGAATGGTCTCATTACAGATCGATGATCAATGATTATTTGTTTCAAAATTTGAATGGTATCGACCCAGAAGTGTTTTGGTTCCAATAAGATGGTGCTACACCTCATGCTGCTACCGTAACCATTGATTTGTTGAAAGAAAGATTTGGCGATAACATTATTTCGAGAAATGTTCCAATAAATTGGGCTCCAAGATCATGCGACATAACTTCACTGGTTTATTTTCTTTTGAGTTATGTCAAGTCACTGGTTTATGCTGACAAACCAGAAATAATAGACGCTTTGGAGGCCAACATAACTCGTGTTATTGATGAAATAAGGCCTGAATAACTCGAAAAATTGGTCCAAAATTGGTCCGGTCGAATGCGTTCCTTAGAGCTAGTCGTGGTGGACATATGCCGGAAATTATTTTTAAAATATAAATGTCATAAAATTATCATTCAAATAAAAAAAATTTGGCTCCAATCTTAATTTAAATGTGTTTTATTTCAAATCAAAGTTCTATCACTCTCAGAAACACCCGATATAATATTATTATATTATAAGTTTTCGGTACGTTCCGTTAATCTCATTCTAATTTGAAAGTGTATGGGTGAACATCTATTTGAATTATACTATGTATGTATGTTTTTTTAACTATATCATAGATTCCAACGATTTTGAAACATATGCTTCAATTTTTGTCTTGAATTTTAATTGGATAAGTTAATTTTTATATTTTTATGGATCCTTCCGATTATATAATAGTGAATATTAATACCAAGTTGGAGATTCCTTGCTTAGCATGGGTGTTAAGTTTGGAAATTAATCTGATGTTATAGGTTCACAGAAAAAATTAATATTTCTCAATTTAATTCATTTGGATTTTTTTTACGTTCTGTCAAAAAGAGATTTTTTCCTAAAATATCCCATATTACCTCATATATAGATGACGGTAATCAATTCCAAAGAATTACGTAGCTGGGAGGCAAATCTCAGGATTAATGTCGGTGTCATTTCTGAGTTGACACACACCCATCATATTTTCATCCCTACTTTAATCTATTTAATTCCAAAGCTCTATCGTTATCAATAGGAGATGATTCTCAAAATGAAATGAAGCGATTATGGTCCATAAAATTAATTAATAAATCCGAGATGAGCCGTAGCGTCAAGCTGTAAAAATTCGAACAGGAGAAAATTCGATAGGATTTCAAGGATATGGGCAATTAGTCTGGGTTATAAACTTTCGAAAGATGAAACAGTCGTTTCGGTTTACGGCGTGATAAAACGTGTCGCGGAAACCATTTTGAAGTTTGATTGATGATATAGATTGTATTTGCTTACCCAGAACAACCGCAAAATAAACGAATTAAACTATATGGGAAAAAACAGTACCATTGATCACTTAAAGCTTAATACTCAACTTCCTCTAATATTTATAGAAATATACAGTAACTGTGTATTCAAATACATTTTTAACTTGTTTTTTTTAGCAAGCGAATCATTGATTTACTATAAAGTGATGCAGTAGTAGTAGTATTTAGGACATGTTTTAAAATTTTTCATGTGATTTATTTAGATTAAAATCTGTAGAGGTTCTGGAGAATTAATTCCAGCTATTATTCTGTAATATCCAAATAATTCTTCATAGTAATTTTCAATTTATATATTTTAATTATTGAGAAATTTCTTGGTATTACATCACTTAGCGGTAATCTAAAGCAGAGTCAAAGTCGTACCTTCTTTCATTGTATATTTCTGTGATATAGCCTAATTTTCGTATAGGCCATGCTTATCCCAAAATGTGTTAGTTGTTGCAGAAATGTTTAGTAATAAAAAGGTATTTTTAAATATTTCAAATTATCATTTTGTTCATTCAAATAACTCATTACAGATGAGTTTTTGGGTCCGAATTATCAGGTTCTTTCTTTGGAGAATATGCTATATATTCTTTAAAAAAAGGGCCTTTTTGAATTATATGTTGAACATTTTTGTGATCCTTCAACATCCAATCGATACATACTACTCTGTCAAGAAAGTACCGGGAATTTTCAATTAAAACAACATTTTTACATTTAATCGTCAAAATTTATTGGGTCGCCTTCAAAATAGGCTCCATTTGCTCCAATACATCTATGCCAATGGCACTTCCAATTATCGAAACATTTTTTATAGGCGCTTTCCGGGATGGACTTTAGCTCTCGCGCCGAATTTTGTTTTATGGCTTCAATCGACTCAAAACGGGTGCCACGAAGGGGCAATTTTAGTTTGTGGAAGAGGAAAAAGTCGCAGGAAGCCAAATCCGGCGAATACGGTGGTTGCTGAAGCACGTTTGTTGAGTTTTTGGCGATAAAGTCAGTCACAATCGTAGCTCGGTGAGAAGGCGCGTTATAGTCATGCAAAATCCATGAGTTGTTCGCCCACAAATTTGGCCGCTTCTTACGGATACGCTCACGCAAACGTTTCATAACGCCTAGGTAATACTCCTTGTTTACCGTCTGACCCTCTGGAACGAATTCGTAGTGCACCACGCCACGGATATCGAAGAAAACAATGAGCATCACCTTCATTTTCGAGCGGCTTTGGCGTGTTTTTTTCGGTTTCGGCTCATTTTTTGCCACCCATTCCGATGATTGCTGGCTTGTTTGCATATCGTACTCGTAGACCCAGGTCTCATCACCAGTTATAATGCGTTCCATGAATGTAGAATCGGAATTACAGCGATCCAGCATGTCTGAAGCAACCTGTTCGCGATGACGTTTTTGAAGAAAATTCAGGTCTTTCGGTACGAGTCGTGCGACCTTTCTCATGCCCAAAATATCTATCAAAATCGTACGTGCGGACTCGTGGGATATCTTAAGATCATGAGCTATCTCTCTCAAGCTGGTACGACGGTTTTCCAGCACCCTCTCCTAAATTTTATCGACGTTATCTTCGATCGAAGCCGTCGATGAGCGACCACTTCACGACCGTCCTTGAAGGCTCTGTACCACTGATATGCACGAGTTTTCGATAGAGCATTATCACCAAAGGCCTTTTGCAACAGTTTCAATGCATCGGCACACGAAAATTAATTTGCAACACAAAACTTTAAACAAATTCTTTGCTCAACGTAATCACCCATAGTAAAAATTGGCACGCACTCTGACATCGACTGACTTAATCAGCTGTTGCAAACACACTAGTTGACAGATCCCGCTCAAGCTTGGCATAGTAATTAAGGACAGTGGTACCAACCTAGGAAAAAAAAATTTTACCTGCCTCATTGCCCCGCCAGATTTAAATCGATAATTCCCGGTACTTTCTTGACAGAATGTATATATGTATAAGGTGGTTATTATTTATTTTATATTTCTTTTGATTCTTTATTAGTTTATTTCCACCACATGTGTTGTCTATAAAGTGATATAGAGCATTTAGGACATGTTTCAAAATTTAATTCTAAATTTTTTCATGGGATTTATTCAGATTTAAATCCGTAGAAGTTGTGGAGAATTGATTCCTGCTATTATTCTGTAATATGCAAATACTTCTTCATAATAATTTTCAATTTATTTAATATTTGAAACCAGTAGAATACTCATTCAATATGAATAAGTGTAATATAATTTATTTTTCTTTTTCATTTCACTTTTGAGTTTAATTAAATTATTATATAATTGTTCGTGCTTGTGAATGTTTGGAACACAGCCTTGGCACCACGCGTTTGTGCTTGCCAGAGAATTTAAAATTGATCTAATTTACATCTATGTCTTCGTATACATAGAGTGAATTTAATTTATTTTCGAAATTGTTCTTGCTACAATATAGAAACTTCGTGTGGGTAGGTCTGCTTAGAATTTCATAATAATATTTCTGATAATAGCTGGAATAATTCTCCGAAATCTTTCTTTTTAAAAAATTTTTTAAACAAGTTTTGAAATCAATGTGAAAAAATATCTCAGGAATACTGTTTCACCTCAAAGACATATAAAATTATCAACATATATGAGCGGCAGTTATCCAATAAAGAATCGAAAGAAAACATAAAATACTGACTGTGATTATCCAGAAACAATTATGCAAAACAAGCGTTTCGATTGAATATTCGAAAATAATGAATTCCATCCCAAAAAAATGCTCCACATGGAATTTAAGGAGTTCTTTTTTATTTTTCTTTTCAAAAAATAAATTCAGATTCTGGATGAATATTCCGTTGCTTTGTGGCAATTTTAAAATGAAATAAAATAAGATATTGCTCAGTTTTCTATCACTTTTCATTGACTGAATATACAGTGACTCGAGTGTTTACTACATTGTCAAACTGAATCTCAACGATTATATATATTTGGGCTTGTGCTTAACTTCAAGATGTGGGGTGCACCAAAGGTCCATCTGCTCATTTAATAGTTTTAATTCAAAAAAGAACTTGTGCTGAAATGGATTCCAAGATGTCTAGTATTTTTTTGTTGCTTTCATTTGTAATATTTCAAGATTGTTCCATTCTGAGAAAATATGATTGGTTTTGAAAAAAAGTTTCGCAAAATTAGAGTTATCTCTCCGGTTCCTAAACGGAGATTGATATTCTTTGAATCCTTTTCAGAAAGATGTCCCGGTTTGTCCTATATATTGTTATGTAAAATATGCTTGAGCATTCCTTTTTATAATCAATTAAATTTAAAATAAAAAAAAATACGTTCCCCCCTTCTTCTAAGAAAAACCTACGCCAGTGAATTTAAGCACATATTGATGAATCATTTTAATTCAAGCAACATAAGTTAAATAATACGTAATTATTTTGGCTTTGTGGATCTAACAAATTCAATGAATTTTAATAACAACAGAACTCCCAACTCGCAGAAGATGAAAAAGCTCCTGAGGAATCTTCACAGAAGATCTAGGAGTATCAGGATATAAATAATAATAATAGGATATTTTCAAACTACATTGAATCCATTAAAAGCCAATTGAAGCAAAATGAAATTCTGCTTAATAACTTATACTCGTTCCGTCATAAGCGAGGTTTAGTAAATGTAGGTGGACACATAGCAACACTTGGCACACTTGATCATTCGAGAAAAAACTTCAATCAATAAAAACAGAAAAAAATCAAGTTATAAGCAACATAAGATCTATGACATCAAAATATTGTGATATTACGAATGAAATTATTAAAAATTATAATCATTATCGATTAGTACAAAATGACATTAATCGACTCATCCTTGTGCAGAAATTTCAAGTTCTAGGTCTTTTTGTTCAGAAAATTAGCTCGAGTCGTCCGCCTGGATAGCTAATCTTTACAAATTTTGGCATAAATCTTCGTGCCGTTACTCCATATGATGAAATATTCGTTATGATGATATATATTATCTTGATATTTCTAGATCTTCTATGAAGATTTCTCAAAAGCTTTTTCAGCTTGTGCGAGTTAGGAGTTCAGTTGTGTTCTAGTAAGGCCTTGTTATTGCGATCTTACGCCACTTTAGGTCACAGCACTGTTAATTTTCGACCCAACAGTGAAATGGTGATCGAAACTCTTCCAACTAGAAAATTTATTTCCTACTTGAACATGATATAAACTCGGAACCTTTCGGTTCGCAGCCGAATGCTCTAAACACTGAGCTATCGATACTCATAACACTTATGATAAATTCTACATTTTATCTCGATCGTGTGAGCAGTTTCGGAATTATTGAACAAAAAGGAAAAGGGTCAAACGTGTATGAATGTAGAACCAACAGAAATATTTTTTCCTTCAACGGACTCATCCGAGATATTGAAGCCCCTACCCTGTAAAAGCTTAAAGGCTCTAGCTCTTTCTGTTCGAAAGTTAGAGTGTTTACGGTCGACCAAAGAGCATTAAAATATCGGTAAAGTAAAAAGAAGTTATCATATGTCACTTAAAGATCAGATTGGTAATTTTTCAACTCATTCACAAATCTCAACAAAATTCAGTAATCAAACTTCTTACCTGTTGATTCCTATATGCAAAATGTTTAGATAATTATTGATTATGTCCATGCACAATAAAAACTCAGGAAGAAACTGTTTGAATCCATTGAAATTTTCAAATTATTTTATTATTATGCAAATTCTCAAAAGATAATAAATAACCGAATTGATCAATGTAAACACAGAATATTTAACATGTTTAAATAAAACCGGATGCCTAAACAAGCAAGACTTCTCACTACGGTCTTGGTATTTTATAGCTCTTTTTTTCCTGTTATCGTTTATTGTGACTGATATTTTATCTAGACTATTTATTTTTAAGGGACCGTTTTCATAGTTTCTCAAACCTAATTATTTGGACGACACCATGTAATAAAAACCAACAAGTCTTTCACAAGCTTACAGAAATTCCTCACAACTTCGAACTGAAACAATAACAGAAATCTTCTCAGCGAACAATATCAGCAACAAGCAAGTTAAATGAGTGAGCAAGTCATTTATAAACCACAAAAATACCAGATGTCTCAAAATCAAGCCCTGAGGAACTCCTAGCTTCATATTGCACTCATCAATTCTAACTGACATATTGGAGAAAGCTCTGCAACCAATCGGAAAAATACCTCTTAAACCCAAACTATTAAATTTGTCTATGATGAAGTGAAAGTGAAAGAGTGTCAAAAGGGTGTTTTTTTAGAGTGATAGAAATTTAAATTGAAATAAAACACATTTAAATTAAGATTTAAGCCAATTTTTTTTTATTTGAAAGATAATTTTATGACATTTATGTTTTAGAAATAATTTCCGGCATATGTCCACCACGACTAGCTCTGAAGAACCGCATTCGACCAGACCCATTTTGGACCACTTTTTCGAGTAATTCAGGCCCTATTTCATCAATAACACGAGTTATGTTGGCTTCCAAAGCGTCTATTTTTTCTGGTTCATCAGCATAAACCAATGACTTGATATAACCCCAAAGAAAATAAGCCAGTGCAGTTATGTCGCATGATCTTGGAGGCCAATTAATTGGACCATTTCTCGAAATAATGTTATCATTCTTTCAATGAACCATTTGTGATGGTAGCATCATGAGGTGTAGCACAATCTTGTTGAAACCAAAACACTTCTAGGTCGACACCATTCAAAGTTTGAAAAAAATAATCATCGATCATCGATCTGTATCGAGCACCATTCACTGTAACATTAGCTCCAGCATCGTTTTTAAAGAAATATGGACCGATGATGCCTCCAGCGTGTGAAGCACACCATACATTTTTCAGGATGCAATGGAACCCGCAGAACTTCTTGAGGATTGTAATCACTCCATATACGGAAATTTTGCTTGTTTACATAGGCGTTCAACTTCAAATGAGCTTCATCACTAAATACAATTTTACGATAAAAAAGTGGATCAACTTCAAGCTGTCCTAGGGCCCAATCAGCAAACAAACGACGCTTATTATGGTCAAATGGCTCTAGTTCTTGAACCAGTTGGATCTTGTATGGGTGTAGACCAAGATCTTTACGCACAACTTTCCATGTGGTGGATGCACAGAGTCCAACTTGTTGTGAACGTCGACGAATAGAAAAATCTTGATCATCATTAACACTATGACTTACAGCAGCGATATTTTTTTCTGTACGTGTCCTTATATTATTGTTGTTGTCGAGTAAAGAAAATCCTGTCCGAAATCTACCGATATTTCGACGAATAAGCTGCTCTGATGGACGATTATATAAACCATAAATTTCACGAAGTGCTCTATAAGTTTGGCGAATGGAATACTGATTTTGAAAATAAATTTCAACAATTTGTAAACGTTGTTGCGGCGAGAGTCTTTCCATAATAATATGTCAATGCTTACTGAACAGAAATGTCAAAGCAACAATGGCTTCTACCTTCTGTCAAATCACAGTTATCCCTATCGAAAGTTCTATCACTCTGAAAAAACATCCGATATATCATTCTATTAGGAAATGAGGTACGACAATTCTTAAGGTGTTGCCTGAAACGCTTTGAATAACGCGGCAGATAATCCTCAACTAAAGAGATGTAACAAGTGTAGTCAGACCGAACAGTTTTTTCGGTTTTACGTCTTAACTTGTAGAATTCAACTTCTACCTTTTATGACCCTTTTTCTTCTCTTTAATAAGGTTTATAATGCTCTTACTAAGATAAGCCAGACAATTAGTATGAATCTTAATTTTGGGAACATACTTGTTTACGAACTGATAAACTTCAGAGCCAACACTTTTTTATTTTTTAAGTCTCCTCGATCTCGAAACTCAAAACCAAATGAAAAAGGAAATTACTTATTAATGATGGGGAAACCGTACAAGAGAGCCATATATCGTCAAAACTAGTGATTAATGTTTTCCTTTGCCACTGAGGAGAAATGTTTTCAGACTAAATCAGCTACTTAATCGAGATCATAATAAGTCATACCATCAACCACAATCAACAATTCATGTAATTTTTGAATAAGTCAGATTTTCCAGTGTAAGTATATACAGTCTTCCAGATCATTTTGTTCTTTTTATCTGAATTAGCTATAGCAGAACTATGATATTTATATTTGGCCGACTTGAAAGGGTTTTATGAAAATGTTTTGCATTTTATATATGTGCTCGATGTATATGCATTATTATATTTCTATATAGATTTCCAAACAATCCTTGATTTTTTTCTCGAAAAATCAATTAGATCACAAATTTTTCATTAAATGAGTGGAATATGCGGTTCGCTCCAGGTGAAACTTTATAACAATTTTATTTCAAAAAAATTCATGCAGTTTTTATGTTTCACAGTTTATTCAGAATCCTGACACGTGTTTCGGTCTTTCGACCATCTTCAAAGGAGAACAAAAAGTAACTAAACTTAACCTTGAAAAAGGTTCTTTTATTACACTTAGGACATCTGTGTATTCTCATGTCGCATTGAAATAACAGCATCCAATATAGATGTTCCCAAAGAGAATTTGAGAATTTGTTAAATTCTCCTTTTTCCTTTTTTCAATTGCTTTTTTGATAGGAAGGATCTCCAAATACTCCGTCAATATATCCCTATTAACATTATACTACTCTGTCAAGAAAGTACCGGGAATTTTCAATTAAAACAACATTTTTACATTTAATCGTCAAAATTTATTGGGTCGCCTTCAAAATAGGCTCAATTTGCTCCAATACATCTATGCCAACGGCACTTCCAATTATCGAAACATTTTTTATAGGCGCTTTCCGGGATGGACTTTAGCTCTCGCGCCGAATTTTGTTTTATGGCTTCAATCGACTCAAAACGGGTGCCACGAAGGGGCAATTTTAGTTTTGGGAAGAGGAAAAAGTCGCAGGGAGCCAAATCCGGCGAATACGGTGGTTGCTGAAGCACGTTTGTTGAGTTTTTGGCGAGAAAGTCAGTCACAATCATAGCTCGGTGAGAAGGCGCGTTATCGTCATGCAAAATCCATGAGTTGTTCGCCCACAAATTTGGCCGCTTCTTACGGATACGCTCACGCAAACGTTTCATAACGCCTAGGTAATACTCCTCGTTTACCGTCTGACCCTCTGGAACGAATTCGTAGTGCACCACGCCACGGATATCGAAGAAAACAATGAGCATCACCTTCATTTTCGAGTGGTTTGGCGTGGTTTTTTCGGTTTCGGCTCATTTTTTGCCACCCATACCGATGATTGCTGGCTTGTTTGCATATCGCACTCGTAGACCCAGGTCTCATCACCAGTTATAATGCGTTCCATGAATGTAGAATCGGAATTACAGCGATCCAGCATGTCTGAAGCAACCTGTTCGCGATGACGTTTTTGAAGAAAATTCAGGTCCTTCGGTACGAGTCGTGCGGCCACCTTTCTCATGCCCAAAATATCAATCAAAATCGTACGTGCGGACTCGTGGGATATCTTAAGATCATGTGCTATCTCTCTCAAGCTGGT
The DNA here is from genome assembly GCA_034642435.1 of Megalocaria dilatata. Classification (NCBI taxonomy): domain Eukaryota; kingdom Metazoa; phylum Arthropoda; class Insecta; order Coleoptera; family Coccinellidae; genus Megalocaria; species Megalocaria dilatata. The sequence continues at coordinate 37,924,021 of CM067857.1, read as the reverse complement.
ACGACGGTTTTCCAGCACCCTTTCCTTAATTTTATCGACGTTATCTTCGATCGAAGCCGTCGATGGGCGACCACTTCACGACCGTCCTTGAAGGCTCTGTACCACTGATATGCACGAGTTTTCGATAGAGCATTATCACCAAAGGCCTTTTGCAACATTTTCAATGCATCGGCACACGAAAATTCATTTGCAACACAAAACTTTAAACAAATTCTTTGCTCAACGTAATCACCCATAGTAAAAATCGGCACGCACTCTGACATCGACTGACTTAATCAGCTGTTGCAAACACACTAGTTGACAGATGCCGCTCAAGCTTGGCATAGTAATTTTACCTGCCTCATTGCCCCGCCAGATTTAAATCGATAATTCCCGGTACTTTCTTGACAGAATGTATAGTAAAGTGACATATTTCTCATAATTATTATTTTCTATACAATGTTCTGCAAAACCGGTTGATTTCTGGTTTTTCAAAACAGACATTCTATGTTCTTTGATTCTATGTTGTAAACATCGGTCTGTCTGTCCTATATATATATAGCATTACAATCATCACATTCAATTTCATAAATCCCCGATTCGGAAAAGTTCCTTTCTTCATGGTTCACCAACATGTAAGCTAAATTATTTCTATTTACTTCTAAAGAATTAAATCCCTTTTAATGAAGAACACGAGAGATCCCACTGCTTAAACCTTTCAAATCAGTAGGATCTCTAATGTTCTTCATGAAATGGGAATTAATTATTTAGAAGTAAATAGATAAAATTAAGCTAGGAAATATTTGATCGTTTCGGTCTTTACTTGGTGGAAACTCATTTTAATTGAAAAATACGGTCTCCTATATATTTTTTAATTAAGCTAAGATGTTGGTGAACAATAAAGAAAGGAACCCCAACTTTTCCGAACCCGGGATTTATCAAATTAAATGTGATGATGGTAATGCTATATGTGTCATAAAAGAACCTTTTTTCAAATTTAAGTTTAGTTACTTTTTGTACTCCTTTGAAGATGGTCAAAAAATCGAAAGATTCTAAATAAACTGTGAAACATAAAAACTGTGTGAATTTTTTTTTTAAATAATTTTTTCAACTTTGTATCGTAGGTAATAATTTGACAATATTTCTGCCTCAAAATAAATATCTGCTGACGAAACTACTGCGATCTGATTCAAGACAGCAAAAAGTATGAGTATATAAAATTTTCCGGAACTCACTGTAAAGTTTTCAATTGGAAAATCTGTTAAGATTCCTACCTAAAATAACTGACATACTAAATACCCCCTTACCGGATTGTTGTCCAATTTGTTCTTATTGTGCAGTTCGTCATAGACATCCTTATCCCTATTTGCATAGTTCTTCATACAAATAACCTTCCGCCTCTGCTTCATTCCATTCACGCCGTTCACATTATCCCCTTGCCCCATTTTCAAATAATTCCTCAACGACTTATTGGATCCGGTAGTTTGGAATCTTTAAAGCGCGCGCGGTTAAATCGAAACGTATACCACACTACGGAAGCTCCGTTCAAAATTGTAAATCTGAGAGATTGACGGCGTCAAGAAATCACTCCGATACGTGTTAAATTCGACATACAGTCATTTTGCTCGTTAGAACGACGAGAAAATTGGTTTTGTCGCGTATATTTATGCATCCCCACTGCTTTCTGTTGTTTCTATTTTGTATTATCCATGGCTTGAGGATATTGAGGAGGATGGGTACAGGATGTGCAAATTTCGATGCTGTATTAGGTCTTTCAACGCGAAGTTCCACTTTAAATTGACAGAAATGCTAATATTTTTCATGAAAGGAAGGAATATTTCATTTTATGCCAAAGGTTCAAACTGCGAAGTCAGAAATGGATCGTCCAAATACCAATCCTGATTTATCTTATGTACTATCATATTTTAGTGTAATCAACTTGATTGCATTGTTTCGAGAGAAACAACCCTCTTTGAATGATAAAATTATTGCTGAAACATCGATGTAGGTCTAAAATTTGACGCAGGCCCGGAAGAAAGAACGCTACACATTTCACATGAACTTTTACTATTTCACAATAAAAAGTAAACTTTACATGAAAAAATTCCATACTAATTTTTCGAGATATAATTTTTGTAAAAAATTGTGATCCTTAGTTTTCAACACTTATTGATTTTTCGTTGAACAGTATAAAATTTTTATACCGAATTTCACAAAAAGTAATTGTGTAAAGTAATTTCGTGAAAAATGCTCAGAATGCCAGATGGACCGGTGTTTTATTATTCGATTTTTAAAATTTGAACACTTCAAAAAATTTTCAGGAGAGTCAAGGCCTCTCGAGCGCTCCGGCGCGAATATGTTAACTCTGGTCGGTCAATTTTCAGATCCACCTCGTACTTTTCATACATTTTGTCGAAATCAAATTTCCAAGTTGTTACCAGGCAAGTGTGAACAGCAAGTAGGTTTTTATTCAGAATTGTTTATTAAAGGTTTGATTGATTTGGTCTTTACTTGGTGAAAACTCATTTTCATTAAAAAATATATAAGAGACAGTATTTAAATTTCCACAAAAATGTTTATAATACAACAATTGTTTCACCACGACGTGGCTTCTTGTATCTACATTCTACTGACTGATGGTGTGCAGTGTAATAGACTTTAAATACAGTTGAGTACGTGACAAAATAATGGAAAAACAAGTCTTAAAAAGTTAGGTTGCTTATTGGAGTTTACCGCAAAAAAATGCTATTAGGGAAAGATATTCAGTAATGGAGATTTGTCAATATCTGTTTGTTTATCTAAAGGATTTTACTGTCATTGTACCTGTTGATTTCAAGGAATTTTAAAAGTGTTAATCTAGAACTTTTCCTTTAGACATGCATAATTTCACAGTTATTGTTGAAATTATGCATGAATTCCTTAAGATGATTAGCATATGTCGAATGTACGGAATCCGATATGTAACTTCTTTGGTGTTCTTGGATTCTTTTCTTGAATGATCTACCTGTCCGGCCAATATATACTAAAGGGCAACCGTTGCAAGTCAACTTGTAGATTCCAGATTTATTTTCTTTATTTGTTCGATCCTCATTGTTTTTTATGTAGGTATTAGATTATTAATAGTTTTAAAAGCTACGTTGTAATTGAAACTATTTTCGGAATATTCAGCAATATTTTTAGATAATCCATTAACATAAGGTGACGAAAAGTATTTCTGTGTATCGTCCTCTTTTATGACTGGATACACGAGATTTAATGCAATGTTTTTTTGTTTATTGGATACCATTTTTTCTATAAGAAAGGAGTTGTAACCATTGTTTGAAGCTATCTATTTAATATTGTTTAGTTCTTTAGAAAAATTATCTGAATTTAGACGGACATTCAATAGTCTATGAATAAAACTATTGCATCCTGACATCTTTTGGTTGGTGGGGTGATTTGAAGTTTTATGTATTATAATATCTGTATGTGTGGGTTTGTGAAAGATACTAAAACCATGTTAATTATTTAGTCTTGTTATTGTGAGGTCAAGAAAATTAATACTGTGGTTCTTTCCTTCTTCGATTGTAAATTTGATTTTTAGATAGAGTTTATTGATAAAATTCGTGAAGATATATAGTTGTCCGTCGGTGCCTTTGAAACAACAAAAAATATCATCTACATATCTATGCCAATGAAGAAAATATTTGCTTATCGGATTTAGGTGTATTTTGGATTCTGAATTGTCCATGAAAATTTCAGCTAAAGTTGAACTGAGCGAATTTCCCATTATTAAACCTTTGTTAGAAATAAAGATTGTTCCGTTGAATTGAAAATACTTTTGTTCAAGCTTGAAAAAGTATTTATTGAACTAAACTTCCTTACTTTTTGTACAATTTGTCGTAATCAGATAAGGATTTTTTTTTAAATAACACTGCGCCTGAATTGAACACTTGTTCGAAATGCGATCCTTGAGTCATCTCGGATTGGAATTTGTCGGTTTCTTCATGGGTATATTCGCATATTTGAAACGTCTTTTTTTTTTGAAGATTTCATAGTTGAAAGAATTCTCGTTATTTATCCTCACGAAGTTATGCATTCGTGTAGTTAAATACTAAATTTGCACTAGATCCGATTTGTACTTTCTAAAATATTTGAAATATATAGTTTCAAATTGGAACCACTCGGAAAAAATTGATTTGATTATCCATTTCTGAAGATAATTAACGCGTTTTGACACCTTCAAACCTACAGTGAAATTTTTAAATCTCTAAATCTTTTCGCTCGGAAATTGAAATAATAATTCGTTAGGCAAAATCTTAAATCGCTCATCAAAATCATGTTTTTCCATAAAGACAATGAGGGTCTGAAATTGAACATGTTTAGAAATAAACCGATTAAGAAATTCTGGGAATTTATTGAATGAACAATCTGAGTTAACTTATACACCTGTACTGGATCTATTCACCTAAGGACCCGGTGGTTTAACCAAAAGAAATGAAAAAATTTTATTGTACGCTTATCTCAAAACAGAAACTATTCTAATATTGTATATTTCCCAATTTCAGACTAGTTGTTTATAAGCATTTGAAGAAATTTCTATGTGAACGAAATAGCTCATCTCAGCAACTCACAATAATAAATAGAAATCAATTTATATATGTGGATTATCCAATTAAAGTGTACAATGACTAGAGACAACACGTTTCGAAGTTTAAAATTAAAATCCTATCATTCTTTATGAAAGGTCCTGTATCATTTGATTATAAAGCAATATCAAATTCCTTTCCAAAAAATGCAAAACAACCTCAAGAACTTCTTCAAAAAGCAATTTAGAATTATTATAACGGAAACTCATCACCTCTACTTTATATTTAAAAAATATAAATAATTAACAAAACATATCTACCATACAAAACTGAATGCAGTTATCTAGACAAACACTAGAATGTAGTGAACTCAAAAATCCTATCTATTCTATGTTCATCACAGAAACTACATAAAGTTTGCAAGGTATTCTATGGACTTTAAAACCAAATGATAATATGCAATAAGTGTAAACCAAAATATATAATTATTATATATACAATAAAATGATAAAAAGAGGTTTTTTCTTGACAGAAGAATTATTACAAAACTATAAATATCATACAGATTTATTCTGTGAACCTCCTAAATTGTAGGAGATTAACAGAATAAATTTGTATGATATTTAAAAAAACAACAAATTAATTGAAAAATAACTCCTTCTATTTTAATACTAAATCTTAATTCTTTAATGTGACAGAATCTACAGTAGTAATGAAGAAGAAATCTTTTACTTCTTCCTTCCAATTCATTTTGAACGTATTGAATCTTAAAGATTGTAATTTGATAACAATTATTTCATCAAAATTTTATGAATATAATTCTACTTTTTTCAACATATCTATTTAATGTGGTTCACAATCTATTAATGAAAGTTGTGAAAATTTTTGAAAACTTGAGATGATAAATAATAAGCGAAATTGCATTTCTCATAATTTGGTATAAGGGGTATTTTTCAATCAAAATCAAAAGATCATTCAGTTACAGCAATAACGTTCCATAAAAATTAGAACATCCTTTCGTAAAATTGAATTATTGAAATTCAACCCTACTTCCACACGAACAAATATATTTTTTACGTTCTACCAGTCTATAATTTTATCATCAAACATTTTTCGTCACTGGAATCATAGCCCAAAGTCATAATATCACCATGTGTGATATTTGTTCATAAACAAATGAGGTTCTTTCGCAGAAGATACAAACAAGAAGTCATATGATTTCGATATGTAATTCGCGTTAATAAAATGCTGTATGCAGATGCGTAATTTTGTTTGATCCAAGTCTTATTTTCACATGGAATGACATCATGAAAATCCAATATCGAAAGGAGAGGACAAATATTATGACAATAATATTCACAAAGAATTTTATTCGATTAGGTGTTTGGCTTGGTTTCACTCAGTTTTTGTGTGTTCGTACCAGAGTCACTATTATTTCATCCAAATCTTTATGTTTTTTAGATTAGAAATAGTTCTGAAGATATCAGAGTAGACTAAGCGCTGAAGATTTCGTGATCAAATTGAATATACCCTTTCATTCACGAGCATGAGAAATTTTGAAAAACTCAGTGTTGAATTTTAAAGTATAGATTTTGCGCCCGAACGAGTCCGTAATTCGGCAAAATCCGCTCATGTGTTCTGGAAATAATGCCTGACGAAAAATCGCAGATGGAGTACTCATTTCTGATGACTACACCAAAAAAGAGAATAACATAAATAGAGGTTAATACTTGATAGAAGGTATATAAAATTATTTGAATATTTTAATATTAGCCTTCTACATATTTAATTTCAAAAAATTATATTTGATAATTATAACTTCAGGAATTAAATTAAAATAGTGTCATATAAGTACCACTTATATCAAATGACGTATAAAATTTTGTCAATTCAAAATATTTAATTTATAGGATTTTGGTTAACAATTTTTATTTATTGGATTTTGTTATATCATTTGGATGTCTTATAATGAATGTTTATTTTTATGTCATTTGATATAAGTAGTACTTATATGACATTATTTTAATTTAATTTCTGAAGTTATAATTATTAAATATGATTTTTTGAAATTAAATATGTAGAAGGCTAATAATAAAATATTTAAATAATTTTATATACCTTCTATCAAGTATTAACCTCTATTTATGTTATTTTATTCATAATATATAATTATTTGGTTTCCTTAACATTTTTTATACAGATAGTCCTTGTGCTATAACAGAGGCTGTTAAATTGTCTTTCAATCTTTCAGATCAAGGGTGAACCACAGAATTATTTATTTACAGTTAACCGTACACTACATTTGAATTTTTCAGTATTCATTTACCAGAAGTTTTCTAAATTGTTGAAGGGTGAGTAAATATTTGTTGTTGATTGATGTTATAGTTTATTAAATATGAATTATTTGAATACTGACGAACCAAAGTCTCTCTTAAAACTTGTTTTTCAGTAATGTTTTTACATATCTTGAGTTTTTATGGAAAGTACCTTAGGTACTTACTAAGTTATAATTATTAAATATAATTTTTTGAAATTAAATATGTAGAAGGCTAATATCAAAATATTCAAATAACGAAAAAGAGAAAATAATAGGAAATTCCATATATTTACTACCCACAAGTATTGATGAGATTCATAATGTGATGGTGAAGTTGAAATCTGAAAAAAATCCCAGGTGATGATGACATGCGTATGGAGACTGAAGAAAATAGCTGAAAAATAAAGGTTTCTTTAGCATACTCAATAAACAGTTGGTTTGAAGATGGCTACTCTCCCAAGCCCTTGAAAGTTGATGTTGTCAAGATATTTTTTAAAAGTGGTAGCAAGTCAGAAATGGCAAGTTACACACCTATTTTTCTCATATCAACTATTTCGAAAATAAGGGAAAAATAATAAAAATTAGAATTGTGGAATTTTGTGAGTAACATATAAAATTTCAAGCTTTCGATATGGTTTTAGAGAAGGAAAGTCAACATATGACGTCATTCATAAACTAACAAGGAATATTTTTAATGCACTAGATAAAAGTATACCAGCTTTATGTATAGTCGTTAACCTGTCCAAAGCCTTCGATAAAATTTATCATAAAAAACTTCTAAAGAATCTGAATAATTATGACTTGAGAGGAAGTGCTCATAGTATACGAAAAGTGAAAAGACAGTTGTAGATAGTTGGTGATGATCTGATATATCGAATATGGAGTACTGCATGGAACAGTACTGGGACCACTCCTGTTTATTTTATACGTCAATAGGTTACTATAATACTATCTTTGAATATTAAAGGCAATGATTTATTGGTTCAGATACAATAAACTCACCTTCAATATAGAAAAAATAATACACTTCTACTTCAGTGGACTTCCAAAATTAGTACCATTGTTTGTCAGCACAACTTTTGTATTCATAAATCGAAATCCATCAAATGTCTGGCAATTATAATTTGTCACTTCAAATGAAAAACATATTGAGTACAATGTTACAAGTACATATGTATTAACGTCTGTTATTATCGCAAAAAGAGTTGTTATTTTCAAATATTTTACATGCAGTGTCAGAGCAATAAACGTAAAAGCGTTGTTACAGTTTGGAGGAAAAACTTAAAGCGGTTCGACGATTAGGTAGATAATGGTGAATTGCTTAAAAATATAGCAAAGGCTTTAGGGGTGGGCTTGAGTACGGTTGCAGAAAGGAGAAAAAATCGAGAAAAACTTTAAAAATGGTGTAGTGTTTTGACATGGTCGACCCCGGCAAGAAAAAGTATGAAAAGAGGTGAATACAAAAAGGTGGATGATTCTTTAGTTTCATGGTTTATACAGAATCAAGAACGTGGAATACCAATTTCGGGGACCATTTTAAAACAAAAAGCAGCAAGTTTAAGCGAAGAATTGCCGGTCATTGAAGCGCCTGAAAGTTTTTCTGCAAGTGATGGAAAAAAGACATGGTGTGCGTCAACTGAAAGTTTGTGGGGAAAAGTTGTCTGCCGATGTATCTGCCACGAAAAAATTTGCAGACAATTTTATGGAGCTTGTGAAAGAAAATGATTTACGACCAGATCTACAATTGTGACGAAACCGGCTTGAACTACAAAATGTTGCATTCAAGTACGGAAGCTGGAGCACCTGGTTAAAAACGTAGCAAAGAACGTATCACTGTTCTTGCATGCGCTAATGCTTCTGCGAGACACAAACTTCCATTATTATGTATCGGTAAGTCAGCAAAACCACGAGCCTTCAAGAATATTCGTCCTAATGCTTTTCCTGTTTTGTATTAAAATTTGAAAAAAATGCTGGATTAATGCAAATCTATTCAAAAATTGTTTTTTTAAAGATTTCGTACCAAAAGTAGAGTCTTTTTCAAAAATAAAATAGAAAGGCCTTTTACTTGATATGATTTTCTTTTTCAAAAAAGCACGGACACCCCAGAAAATGTGTTTTGTTACTAGACAATGCTCCCACTCATCCAAGTGCGGAGCAACTTGAAAGTGGGGAAATAAAAGCATTGTTTTTGCCTCCTGCTGTAACTTCTCTCATTCAGCCCATGGATCAGGGTGTGCTGGAAAATTTAAAACGTAATCATAGGCGTTTGCTATTGGAGCATATTTTGGAAGAAGTAGATGAGGGTGTCGATCTCAGTGAATGTCTAGAGAAGTTAAAATTAAAAATTGTTGTTTTTTGAATAGCTCCAGCTTGAAATCAAGTAAAAGGTAGAACCCTGGAAAAATCTTGGTCAAAATTGATTCAACATGAGGAGGGACGTATCACAGAAGCAGAGTCCGACCATGAAGAAAGTTTACAGCTAATTTTCACGAAAATACCAGGAATTGAAAATGTTACGGAAACAGAAGTTAATGAATGGTTAAACAGTGATAATGTAGAAGATGAAATGACTGACCAAGAATTAATTGAAAGTGTTTGCAAAAATGCTAATGAAATAAGCAGTGATGACAATGACGAAGTAGAATGAATGCACTGATAATATTCCAGTAAAAATGTCACATTCAGAAGGACTAAAAGCTCTCTTTATAAAACGTTGGAGAGACATTGCGGCCAAAAACAGAAGTAGTGCTAAACGAGTACCGTTAAAAATTCACTCATTTTCTAACAGTAAAGTGTAGAAAGGGGTGTATATTTTATTTTTTACGTTGCATTCAACATGTCTTTCATGAATGTACATATGTACATATTTAGGCATTTATGGACATACTATGTTAGAATAAATTTAGTAATAAGAATTAAGCAAATTATTTATTGATGTTATTTTTAAATTAATACATCAATTCAAGTAAAATATTTCATAAATGTTTTTAAGTCGATCTAATCCTAAACTCCTATTTTCAAAATAAAAATTTGGATTAACCGAAGTTTCGATTATCCGAAATCACTTCCGTCCACATTATTTCGGATAATCGAGACTGTACTGTATCTCATATTATACCATACACTTGTTCGATCACATTTTGCCTATGAAAGAATTGATTGGAGCGACGTAGGTGATCTTTATTGGAAAAACTTGATTGGCATACATAGATGGATCCTAGGAACAATTGGTAGCATACCACTATATCCGACTGAGATATTATATGAAGAATTTGACTTGATAAAAAACTGTTTTTCTGTATGCCTAGGTTGGTTTCTATGAGGAAAAATACTATAATTCCTATACCAGACACCCACTGTTGAGTAAGTAGACGTGGGTCAAATCTGCTTAATGTACCAAGATGTCAAAAGACAATAAGACGGCATCACTGTGAATATTTAGCACCTAGGCTTCATATTTTGATCCCTAAGGGAAAAATGGATAATCTATACCAGAAGTCAAAGTTTACATGATTTTGCCTACCAAAGACTTAAATATTGAAGGGAAAATATCATTGAGTTTCCACTTATCCAAATTATTGAAATTATGAATTGTCCTTACATCTTTAATATGTACACGCATATCTTTGTTAAATAGTTTCCCTTAAAGCCCCTTTGATTACAGGTTCTTGATAATGGCTCAAAAGTCTAATCTTTAGATTTTCACAATTCTAGATGACGTCATTTTTTGGAATTATATTGACGCAAAACTTTACAGACACTTCTAAGAAGATATTTTATTAATCGCTAAAATATCGCCATAATATATTATTTGTTTAGAACCAATCTATGCTAATTAGATATCCTAGTGTTCAACTTAAGGTCTTATACAATTATTCAAGAATCATACTCCTTACTAATGATTTATTCAAGAATATTTGCGATTTAAAATTCAAAGAAAACAGAAATAATGAGTGAGTTTTATGAGAAAATATTTGTAAAATCGAATTTTTAATATTTGAATGAGGGAGTTTATAATTTTTGTGTCGAACTGGTTGTTTTTTGTTCCTTTTTTCAAGCAATATGCTCTACGTTTTATTGATCTATAGGAAGTGAGTTTATGAGAGCTCGGATGGTTTAAAAAGTTGAGGATGGTTTTTAGTTCCCTAAATATATCAAAGGAAACCTGATAACCTTAATTACAGTTATGTAAATTAAGAAGAAAATTAATTTTATCATAAGATTGTAGTTCCATAGTAAATTTGACCTTATAGGGTAAATCATTAAGATATTTATTTCAGTATTTTCAGTTTAGCAGCTCTGAATATGTTCTAAAAAAGAAAACCAGTATGTCACCTAAAGTTCGTTATTTTGTCCAACAATTTTGAAGAAATCTTTTTATTCTATCATAAAGATTAACTGTTTGAGGAGTGAATAAACCAATACTAAAACCTTCTGTCTCAGTCAGCATCGTAATATATGGGGCCAAACGACAAGCCAAAAATTGCGTTCTAGTCGCGGATTTACCTGAAAATTTGAAGAGCAACGCGCTCATTCCCAGGATAACATATTTTAATACAAACTACATTTCACACTCCATATTAGCCCTATTCCAAAATACTCTCCAGGCAAAACAAGGCTCGAACATTTATGCTTCAAACGGTGAAAATCAGCGACTACCACTGAAAGTGTATGCAAAAATAATGTATGGTCATATTGGTGTGTTATATGCAAATCTCTAATTTTTCGCCGATACGCTTTGATACTTTACAAGCGCCACTCAACCTTTTTGATGGATTTCCATATTCAGAAATTCCTGTTCAGAAATTGTCCACAATATTTTTATCACCACGCAAATTCAAACTGGACGCAAGAGTTCTGACTATAAATGGGAAAAGCGTGATCATTTGTGCAGTTTATTGATGTTATTGATGTGTCAGTTGCTGAAACTAAGAAGCAGAGAATGCCTGGTGTTGTAACTCACCCGAATTTTTCGACAAAAATAACATCCAATAATAAATTTTCCTATTTATAGGTATAGATGCCGTAAACACTAATTTTGTAATGGAAAGAGCTATACTACTCTGTCAAGAAAGTACCGGGAATTTTCAATTAAAACAACATTTTTACATTTAATCGTCAAAATTTATTGGGTCGTCTTCAAAATAGGCTCCATTTGCTCCAGTACATCTATGCCAACGGCACTTCCAATTATCGAAACATTTTTTATAGGCGCTTTCCGGGATGGACTTTAGCTCTCGCGCCGAATTTTGTTTTATGGCTTCAATCGACTCAAAACGGGTGCCACGAAGGGGCAATTTTAGTTTTGGGAAGAGGAAAAAGTCGCAGGGAGCCAAATCCGGCGAATACGGTGGTTGCTGAAGCACGTTTGTTGAGTTTTTGGCGAGAAAGTCAGTCACAATCGTAGCTCGGTGAGAAGGCGCGTTATCGTCATGCAAAATCCATGAGTTGTTCGCCCACAAATTTGGCCGCTTCTTACGGATAAGCTCACGCAAACGTTTCATAACGCCTAGGTAATACTCATTGTTTACCGTCTGACCCTCTGGAACGAATTCGTAGTGCACCACGCCACGGATATCGAAGAAAACAATGAGCATCACCTTCATTTTCGAGCGGCTTTGGCGTGATTTTTTCGGTTTTTTGCCACCCATTCCGATGATTGCTGGCTTGTTTGCATATCGTACTCGTAGACCCAGGTCTCATCACCAGTTATAATGCGTTCCATGAATGTAGAATCGGAATTACAGCGATCCAGCATGTCTGAAGCAACCTGTTCGCGATGACGTTTTTGAAGAAAATTTGGGTCTTTCGGTACGAGTCGTGCGGCCACCTTTCTCATGCCCAAAATATCAATCAAAATCGTACGTGCGGAGTCATGGGATATCTTAAGATCATGTGCTATCTCTCTCAAGCTGGTACGACGGTTTTCCAGCACCCTTTCCTTAATTTTATCGACGTTATCTTCGATCGAAGCCGTCGATGGGCGACCACTTCACGACCGTACTTGAAGGCTCTGTACCACTGATATGCACGAGTTTTCGATAGAGCATTATCACCAAAGGCCTTTTGCAACATTTTCAATGCATCGGCACACGAAAATTCATTTGCAACACAAAACTTTAAACAAATTCTTTGCTCAACGTAATCACCCATAGTAAAAATCGGCACGCACTCTGACATCGACTGACTTAATCAGCTGTTGCAAACACACTAGTTGACAGATCCCGCTCAAGCTTGGCATAGTAATTAAGGACAGTGGTACCAACCTAGGAAAAAAATTTTACCCGCCTCATTGCCCCGCCAGATTTAAATCGATAATTCCCGGTACTTTCTTGACAGAATGTATACTTCAAACTTTCAGATTAGGTTTAGAGCTTGAATATCTCGGCTGAATTTGTTAATGGGTGAAATCGGTACAATGTTCCCGCAGTTATTCACTTTTGAAACTTTTCCTTTTTTCCCAATTGCTCCAAAACTACTAATAGGATCTTAATCAAAATAAGGTATTTGATGTATAATAACGACATAAATATTTTCATTAAAAAATATATAGGAGACAGTATTTTCCTTCCACAAAAATGTTTGTACTACAACAATTGTTTCACTACAATGTGGCTTCTTCAGATATTTACATTGTACTGGCTGATGGTGTTCAGTGTACCCGAGTTTAAATACATTGTTAGGTACGCGACCAAATAATGGAAGAACAAGTCATAAAAACTCAAGGTGTTTATTGGAGTTTGCCGGTAAAAGTGCCATTAAGGAAAGATATTCAGTAACGGAGACTTGTCAACATTTGTTTGTCCGTTTAAAAAGATTTTACGGGCATTGTACCTGTTGATTTCAAGAAATTCTAAAAGTGTTAATCTAGAACATTTGCTTTCGACGTGGATAATTTCATAGTTATTGTCGAAATAATGCCTGAATTCCTTAAGATTATTAGCATATGACGAATGTACGGAATCGGATATATAACTCCTTTGGTGTTCTTAGGCTCGTTTCTTGAATGATCTACCAGTCTGGCCAATGTACACTAAAGGGCAATCTTTGCAAGTCAACTTGTAGACTCCAGATTTATTTTCTTTATTTGTTCGATCTTTATTGTTTTTTACGTAGGTACTAAGGTTATTAATGGTCTTAAAAGCCGCGTTATATTGAAACTATATTTGAAATATTTATCAATATTTTCAGATAATCCATTAACATGAGATAACGAAAAATATTCCTGTGTATTGTCCTCTTTATGATTGGGTACACGAGATTTAATGCCATTTTCTTTTGTTTATTGGATACCATTTTGTCTATAAGAAATGGGTTGTAACCGTTGTTTGACGATATTTGTTTAATAATATTTAATTTTTTCAAAAAGGTATCTGAATTCAAAAGGACATTCAATACTTTATGAATAAAACTATTATATGCTGACATCTTTTGGTTGGTGGGGTGATTTAAAGTTTTATGTATTGTGATGACTGTATGTGTGGGTTTGTAAAAAATACTAAAATCATGTAAATTATATAGTCTTGTTATTGGGAGGTCAAGAAAATTAATAGTTTGGTTCTTTAGTTCATCGATTGTGAATTTGATTTTATTAATGAAATTAGTGAGAATATGTAGTTGTCGTTCAGTGCCTTTGAAACAAAGGCAATTATGCTCAAAAATGAACAGAATCAGTTCAGTAGTTCCTGAAATATTTTCGTTTAAAATTCATTTTTCGAATATTTCCGGAAGTACTAATCGTACTAGTTCAAATTTAGTATTTAAATGTAGAACAACGACACGAAGGCATAATTTTCGAAGATGAATTATGGGATATTCGCAATTTTCAAATCTCGGCAGTTCATCTTGAAATTATGAATAAAAAACAATATTATATTTCCGCTAATAAATATATATCTATATATATATATATATATATATATATATATATATATATATATTAGCCGAAATATAATATTGTTTTTTATTCATAGTTTCAAGATGAACTGCCGAGATTTGAAAATTGCGAATATCTCATAATTCATTCATCTTCTAAAATTATTATAATATATATATATATATATATATATATAATTATATATATATATATATATATATATATATATATATATATATATATATATATATAATTATATATATACATATAAATCATTTTCTTTCATACTTATGATAAAATTTTAAATCTGTGTGAATGCGGGTCTGCATATCAGCTGTTTAATTATTCTGTACATCATGAATAACGTACCGTTTGTCCAATATATTAGAGATGGGTAACCAGTAAAAGGGTAATGAACTATCAAGAAGGATTTAGGACTTATTGCATTGTTGATTGTGTGAAGTTTCACATCTTATATGCAATATAATATGGTACAGATGCTGCCACTGAAAAAGGTAATTTAAATATTATTGTAGGAGAGACTTGCCAAAATATTATATAGTTTTATTCCATTATTAAAAACTGAAAGATCATACCAAAATAAAAAGTCCTCAGTGATATCCATGTCACATTCGTTTTTCTTACAAATTATCAGAAAAAATTAGAACTAAAATATTGTTTTTTTTTCAGAAATTAATTCGGCTGATCTGTACCAAAAATCTTATCAATTAAATAGTTGAATTTGTCTAGCCGGATAGAATTACTTTTGACCTCGAATTCTTTATCAGTGAGTCGTCAAGATCATTTTTACCTCAAAATTCGAAAATTTAACGCATTCGGGCGAGAACAGATAGCACCCTGTTCCATGGAGCAAGCGCACAAAAATCAAAATCGATTCACTTCGAAAAAATAAACCAAACGAGTACTCTTTGCTGTATTGCTTGTATGAGTGAACGAATGAAATAATGTATAATCAAATATGTTTTAAGTATGTAGATAGAGAAGATCCTATTTCTCATAAACGCCGTAAAGTGGCATTCTGTATTGGTTTCTACAATGTCACCAATTATTATTTAATGTTTATTACATTCCGTCAATGCGAGCGTAATGTGATAGGTTAAATTATATAAACGATGACCATAGAAGAGATTAGTTTTTTATGAGCACAATACCAATCGGGTTTTCATGACTATCAAAATGATTGAATCATCATTGTAATTAAAACCAAATTATTGTTCAACCAGCTCGAGTCATCTTTGAAGCATTGTGGTTGGTTTAGAACAGACGTAAACAAGAAGGTAATTCCACGTTCGCTTCAAACCAGAAGGATCTGAAGTGGTAAAATTATATTTACCAACAAAGAGTATGGTAAAATCATAGGTCGGCTATTTTTAGATTGAATTAATCATTATAGAAAGAAAGAAAGAGTTCCGAATTTCTTGGAATTGTTCACCAGCAAATATCCCATCTGTCCGCATAATTAAGTCACTGTGATTTTCACATAAAGGTTTATTGTTTTCTAATCAAAATGCATCAGTTCTATTCTACATGAAGTCCCCATAATTTTTCCGTATTATCGTCACTACTTCTTACGGTAGGATATTGCGGTAATAATTAAAATTAAATATAAAATTTAATGGTCTTTACGAAATTCATGACTATACATATATGTACAGGGTGTATATGAATAGTTGCAAAAAACTTTAGAAGACAATTCCTTATCAAAAAATAGGGTGGGTCTTTTATATAACTTTCATTTTTTTGGGCCCTCCCTGCTTAGTTACAGCCCCCTAAAGATGGTACCCGAAAAACAGTTTTTAATTTTTTTCTTGAAAACTAAAAAACTGACAAGAATGGAATTGAGCAGAGTTTTTATGCAAGCGAGAAGGCACTGAAAAAAATGTTTAGCGGTGTACCTCTATGATTAAAAGGGGTATAGAAAGCCACCCCTAAACTTTCTTTCGCAAAAACTTTTTTCCATATTCCTATTTCACAATGACAAAATTTATTTTGGATAACCTGATCCATTCTCAAGAAATAAGTTCTTCTGTAATTTCTTGCTAAAATTAAAGGTTTTTGAGAAGAAAATAATTTATCAACATGATAGCGTGAGTCCTAAGAAGCTTGAATTATTTAAGAACTAGAATGTGTCTAGTACGCGGAAGTCATTTTGTCATGACAACTGAGTAGTTCTGATTAACTTTAGAGGCCGTAACGAAGCAGGGGTGGTCAAAAAATGAAAGACCCACCCTATTTTTTGACAAGGAATTATCCCCTAAATTTTTTCGCAATTATTCATAAACACCCTGTATATATGTAAAGTGGATCTAGAAAAATAATGATCCGATTTCAATAAAAAAATTTACCGGAGAACAAGACTTTTTTTTTATTTTATTTTATTTATCGCCTTTTGTACAATTTGTTTACAAATATTGTCTAATCCTCCAGAGAAGCGAAGTTTAGTCTGTTGACTACCCTTACACTTAACTTCCATGAAGGAATGAACATGTGTAAAAAATATTATAACATAAACCAAATAACCCCCCAATAACCAATAAAAGTTTAATATAAAAATAATTATATAAAAAAAACAGTAAGTAGGAGTACCACAATCGAGCAGCATGAATGATTGTGCTATGCAAACTGATCCTGCAGCAGACTTCTTCTAAATCGCAATTTAAAACTAGAAAAGTTCTCTTTATTGAAATTGGTACGCGATGCATTAGATACTTTGACAGCATTGAAAGAAAAACTTTTTCTAAACCTGGCAGTTCGGTGAACAGGAATTGTCAACACATTAGGACTTGATTTTGCATTCAGAAGAGCTTCCGCGTTGCTTTCCAACTAATGAATTTTTGAATAAATCCACAAAAAAAATTATTACCTCTCCTTGAAACGTAACATTTTAAGTTTTGTAGTAAGTTTACGCAAAAATTTAACTAAATGGAAATCGATGTAAATATTTAATAGGTAAACAAATTTGCTCTCAATTGGCATTGAATTATTATCTGATAAGCACAAGATTATTTTATTCTAAAATCTTTATTGTGATGGACATCTTAGATGTGTGACCTATTCAAAATTATATTTCGTACTTATTCGGTAACTATTTAATGTTCACATTGAATTTGAATCATATAATCGTTGTATAATTTTTGGGCACTTGTTCTAGAGGAGAGCGTGCTATCCAATTTTCGAAATTTTGGGCGAAAATGGTCTCAAATGACAAAGTTGGACTCCGAGGTGAAAATTTATTCTGTCCCCCTGTTCCGATCGTGACCACTCTTACTTTCGATCGGTAATAGTTAGAGACTTGAAACTTTCAGAGTTGATTTAGGTACTGCATTTGTTTTAATGAATTTATTAAGGGGCAAAATTGATCCGATGCTCTCACAATCATTGATATTTTAAATTTTTTTAAATTTTTTCGAGGCTTCCTATCTGATCGATCTGATATTTGGCACTCCCACTTAAGTGGGATAATGACTTGCATGTTCTTGTCAAATTCCTTGAAAATAGGTCGATCAGAAGATAAAAAAATATTTCTATGCAGAGGAGTCTTAAGCGCTAACGAAACCTTACCAACAGTAGCTTTTGTCTCCACGTCAATACTTTTCTAGAATTTTTTTTTATTATTCGTTAAATGCTGAACGTCTAGTTAACTTCTTCGGAGGTGAATTGCGGAATGCAATTGAAAATTTTCCTCTTAATTTCTGAAGGGATAAGTATTTGCAGCTAGATGGGGCATCAATTTATAATTCACGAATAGCTCTATCATGGATGAATGAACATTTTCCAATGCGTAGGATGAGAAGAAATAACCCTTTTGATCCGTAGCCTGGTCACCCAATGTTACGCCCCTGGATTTATGAATCTAAGATGCGATCTAACATAAAATGTATAAATCAAGGCCAAGAAATCAGGATAAACTTTGTGCCAAAATAAAAACTGAAATGAGTAGACAAACTAGATCGTAAGGGAATTTAAAAATGTATTCAACTTGAAGGACGATTGGTTAAGAACGGCTACATTCAATAGTCACCTACTTATTTTGATTTTCAACATGTTTTTATTGTTAATAATTTGTTAAAATTGTTTTCCAAATTAAATAAATTACGTACCAAGAATGTTATCTTCCCATATGCTCGAAAATTATTTTTGGAACGTCATTATAGTATTTAATTGAAAAGGAGCCAAATTTACACTTCCTGGGCGATGTTAAATGGAAAAATGAATTTGTGAATAAACAAAATTACGGAAAAAATAAAAATTGTAATTTTCTCATTATTTTCAGAGTCTTAGGATAGAACGAATTTCAAAACAACTTTTCCGTGTATATATATATATATATATATATATATATATATATATATATATATATATATATATATATATATATATATAATTTCACTTAGATTCCGTATTCCGATTGACTACAAAATTTCGACACTTTCAAATAGCGAAAATACATTGATCTTAAATGAGACACACAGTATATTAAACCTTTCCATGTTCCGTCTAATCTAAAATTAAGCTTGCACTGTGTGAAATATAAAATCTATGTATATTTAGTTTACGAATCATATTCCATACTTTCCTGCTTGGAATTTGAAAATGCATTGCAAGAACATAAACATCATCTTATAATAAAAACTAATAATGTGAAAAGTTTGAAAACTAAAACGAATTTAAAACAATTTTTTGTTTTCAATTCAAAAGATACGAGAAAATTTCATTCTCGAATTATACCCTTAAAATTTCAACATCTTGACTGCATTGAATCAGCTGAAATGCACAGAACACCACTGTTGGGCAGCACTGGATTTTTGTACCAAGAAACTAGGTAAATTTTAAAATAAGGAGGAACGGTTTTTTACTTGATAGAAGGATTATTACAAAATTTGAAAATCAAAACAGATTAAATCTGTTGTCTTCTACAATTTTAATTTCAAAAAATTCTTTGAAGAAACTTTAAGAATTAAATTAATGTCTTTATAAGCACTACTCATATTTAATAGACGTCAAAATTCATCATACAATATCAAACGGAATTAAGAAAAACCAACGAACATAAACTGTCAATTAAAATTAAAATATAAATAAGCAAACATTTTCTGGAACGAAACAAAAAATGTTTGCTTATTTATATTTTAATTTTAATTGACAGTTTATGTTCGTTGGTTTTTCTTAATTCCGTTTGATATTGTATGATGAATTTTGACGTCTATTAAATATGAGCAGTGCTTATAAAGACATTAATTTAATTCTTAAAGTTTCTTCAAAGAATTTTTTGAAATTAAAATTGTAGAAGACAACAGATTAAATCTGTTTTGATTTTCAAAAATTAGGTAAATTTTCTGATCATTTCTATACGGTAAATTTGCACTGTCGTTGGACGGTTCTTTTATAAGATTTTTTTAATTTATATACTTCAAAAGGTGAATTTTGATATTTTCAAGAAATATTCAGAAATTTTTTCGTCAATCACAATGGTTTATTATTTTATGAAATATGAATACTGATTGATAATATTATTTGAGAACAAAATAACACAGAAGTTCATCAGAACCAAAAATTTCTACTTACAATAAGTCACGGAGCTTTTGAACCAGATCGATTTATAATATAATATAATATAATATAATATAATATGATATGATATGATATGATATGATATGATATGATATATGATATCATATGATATGATATAATATAATATAATATAATATAATATAATATAATATAATATAATATAATATAATATAATATAATATAATATAATATAATATAATATAATATAATATAATATAATATAATATAATATAATATAATACAATAAAAAACAATACAATAACATAATAATATATAATATTTTCACTCCTACATTCAGCAGGCACAAAAAAGGATCTTGCTCTCCAACGAAATTTCTAAGATGTCTAGCTATGATTCATCTGCCATGAAAGCGCAATGCATTTTCGCAGAACCATGTATACCAATTTCCTCATTGTATCAAGTAAGTTTAATTGCAACATTCAACAATCAGTAGTTTGAGAGCATTCACATTTTGAAAAATTAGTCTAGGTAAATGTAACATTTGCATAAGAGAAGAATGGAGAGACAGAGAGAGAGGGAGAGAAGAGAGATAAAGGAGTAGTAACTTTTATTCAGGAAATAATAAACCATCAAATAAAATAAGTAGTATTCGATTTTTACATTCGACGCAGATTTTTCCGCTGCTTGATTCCACAGTTTTACAATAAGGAAATAATATACCAAAACTGAATATATAACCTTCGCAAGAGTGCGCGAAATACTTTATGGTTTTAGTCTCGATTACAAGATCTAATGGATTTCTGCAGAATATTTTGATCACGTTCAGGAAATAAAGATTCGTTATCCTTAATATGGAAATTATCAGACAGTATTGTGATGCATAATATAAATATAATTCTGTGTTGTTGACATCAATAGGAATAACTAATCCTAGAGTAGCGGCGCTTTTTTAATCGTCGTTAATTCTCATGTGAATGGAGATTTTTATTTCATCAGAATAACTACGAGGGCGGATCAAATATGAACTGGACTTAGGTAAAAAAAATACTCTTTACACTCTATATACTAATAGTCTCCGCTTCGATTAATACATTTTTCCCAACGGAGAGGAATTTTTTTGATGCCATTATCAAATCGCTTACGAATAATTCTACTCCTTGGTAATCGTGAAAACGATTCTCCTTTTAGTAGACCAACCACGTGATAGTCACACATGGGAACAAGTCTCGGCTTGGAGCGAATGCTCGAGTATTGCTGAATTTTTCAGGGGTCAAAGTTGCTATGTGTGGTCGAGCGTTGTCCCAAAGAAGAATCACACTTCGGATGGATGTTCCTTGTCTTTTTCTTCGATAATCCAGTTTTACTTCATCGAGAAGCTCGCAATAATATTCAGCATTGATCATATGTTGTCCATGAAAAGAATCAATAAGAAGTACGCCTTTGCTTTCCCAAAAAACAGTTGCAAGATCTTTTTCTATAGGCAGACGTTTTGCCTTTTTGAAGTGGGGCTTTTATAGGTTGTCTCCACTCCATGTTTAGCTTGTTTAGATTCTGAAGTGTAATGATGCACCCATGTCTCATAACAGATGACAATATGACAAGAAATCACCACCTTCTTCTCGATATCGCATCAAAAGCCATTAACATACAGCAAGACGGTTGGACTCATCTTGCCGACAGTTTTCAATAATCCAACTCATTTGAAACTTTGTATAATAATAAAAAAACAAATTACTGTAAATTCCGACTATCTTCTTTTCTGTATATTTGGAATATTTAAAGAACGTTATCTCAAATATGTAGTTATTTAATAATAATTACAATTGAGCTTTGTTTTCTTCGGATACTTTCAAGACGGACTATATAATGTGGTTGTACGGTCTTCTATATATTGTTTCGAAATTCCAATGAAGTTTGGAGTTATTCTATTCGTATCATTGAAACGATAGACATATTAATATTTCCCAGTGAGTATCTTAATTCAGGAAAATTTATATATTTTATGTACAGTAATTTTTACTCTTAATTCTGTTCACCCTTCAATCGGTGTATAGGTTAATAGTCAGTGTTCAAATATTGTGAAATAGTTGTTTTAATTTATGTGATGCAATATTTTCACGAAGAAATGATCTGAGCAATTTCAACTGTATAATTACCTAATTATAATGTTAATTCAAAGGAACACAATATATTTTTATATTCTTCTACGCTATGTTCATGGGATAATGATTTTATGTTCATATCACCTGTAATGATATGTTTGGCAGAGCAGTTTTATTCTCTGGATAAACCAACGATTCTTCATTCAACTCGGCAATAGAATATTATAGCAATTTATATATTGCAGTTAGGTTGAGCTTCTTCCCTTCAGTTTGTATGTTCAATCCCAATGCTATGACCTCTCCAATAGAGTAACTAAATTCAATACTTTTTTTCGTATACTATTGTTTGCACTTTGAATAATATTTTTTATTGTTGATTTCGCAGAAGTTTCTGTGGACACACAGTTCTGAAAGTGATATATAAAATCACAGTGTTACATTTAGTTTTCGAAAGATATATTATATCAATATTGTCAGAATCCCAAGAACAATTAATCAGCCTTAGTGTGGTATCACCGCTCAATCCACTTCTTGCATTCTATTTTCCTTCCATATATAATTTAAAAATTTCTTCAGACAGGAAGATTAATTATTTGTTGTCCATTGGAGTTCTCAAGGCTATTCATAAAAATAATGAATATCCAAACGCCATATAGAAATGTACCGATACATTATAGCCCTTATATCTTTTCCTTGTACCCGCAACTGCATAAATATTCTGTACTCATTCTTGATCTGCAGTTGTCTGGAAATTTAAATGATACTTAGAAACTGCAGTCATGAAAATGTAAACTAATAAATTTTTCCTAGCAAAAATGGTATTTTCCAAATATTTTTTCAAACTATGATCCACTGCCTACCATATTTGTATTACTCACAATTTTCCTCATTTCTTGAATTACCCGTTTAGCTGTTTCTCCCAAGGAATGGAAAACGTGACTCATTTTCCCCGAGATTACGTTTGAAGGATCCGAAACTTGCGAGATCGGTAAATTCAATTCTACTCTCAGCTTTCTGTTTAGAGCGGATAACATCGCAGTTCGTACGAATCAAGGAATGAAATTTCTTTCCTGTTGAGTCCAGTGGAAATCAATGTAAAGCACCGGGAAGGTAAAATTCTATTATTCAATTATGCCGAATGGAAATGAAACGAGACAACCTTAATTTTCCGAATGCTACGCCGAGTTTTTCATCTGAAGTGTTCGGAGGGAAGAATAGGCTCATACCTCTGCTCAACATTAACTATTTGAACAACTGCAGGAATGGATGAGGACTTTTGAAATTCAAAAATAAGTATAAGGGAGTCTTATAGTGATCTATTTATTCTATAGATATTAAATTAGGCGAAACGAATCGCATTAAGAACCTGAACACGCCTAGTTTCACGGAAGAATTTCTTCCATGGTAAAAGTATGAACATAATCGCACAATGTCTAGCGGTTCCTTCTTTAATACAGAATGTTTTGTTCATTGTTCGAAAAAGTAGAGTAGCAACAAAAAAAAGGAAAAAACTAATTGTCATAAGTCATCTGAAATAGGTGTGTGATATCGGGTGTTTTTTCATAGTGATAGAAATTTAAGTTGAATTAAAACACATTTGAATTAAGATTGAAGGCAATTTTTTTTTTATTTGTAAGATAATTTTATGACATTTATGTTTTAAAAATAATTTCCGGTATATATCCACCACGACTAGCTCTGAGAAACGGCATTTAACCAGACCAATTTTGGACCACTTTTTCGAGTACTTCAGGCCTTATTTCATCAATATATTCAGGCCTTATTTCATCAATAACACGAATTATGTTGGCTTACAAAGCGTCTATTGTTTTTGGTTTATCAGCATAAACCAAAAACTTGACATAACCCCAAAGAAAATAATCCAGTACAGTTATGTCGCATGATCTTGTAGGACAATTAATTGGACCATTTCTCGAAATAGTGTTATCGCCAAATCTTTCTTTCAATAAATCAATTGTTACGATAGCATCATGAGGTGTAGCACCATCTTGTTGGAACCAAAACACTTCTGGTCGATACCATTCATATTTTGAAAATTTTAGACTGTTCTAGGGCCCAATCGGCAAACAAGCGACGCTTATTACGGTCAAGTGGCTTTAGTTCTGGAACCAGTTGGATCTTGTGTGGGTGTAGACCAAGATCTTTACGCAAAATTTTTCATGTGGTGGATGCACGGAGTCCAACTTGTTGTGAACGTCGAAGAATAGATAAATCTGGATCATCATTAACATAATGACTTACAGCAGCGATATTTGATTCTGTACGTACAGTTCTTTGTCTTGTTGTTGTTGTTGCATCGAGTAGAGAAAATGTTGTCCGAAATCTATCGATAGTTCGACGAATAAGCTGCTCTAATGAACGATTATGTGAACCATAAATTTCACGAAGTGCTCTATAAGTTTGGCGAATAGAACACGATTTTGAAAATAAATTTCAACAATTTGTGAAGGTTGTTGCGGCGTGAGTCTTTCCAGGATAATTTGACAATGCTTACTGAACATAAATGTCAAAAAAACATGACTTCTACCTTCTGTCAAATCACAGTTATTCCTATCGAAAGGTCTATCACTCTAAAAAAAACACCTAGTAATAATTGATAATAATAAACATTCTTTTAATTAATTCATAACAGTATACAGTATATACCTGTGTAGAATTTGCGTCACCTAGTAACCTGTAAGGGTTTGTGAAAGTGCAATACTAGCCTATTTTTTTGAAAAGGCAAGCTATTCCTTATATATATATATATATTAGTGTTTTCATAGAATATCTTTCATTATTTAATGCAAAAGCTCTCATGGCATCCAGTTTATGGTCCATATATTCCATGTTGAAAAGTACAAGTAAGTATACAAATGAAGGAAAATGTGGATATTTCACAATACAAAAAGTTTTTTGCGTTTTTGAAACGTCAAAATGACATACGAAAGTTTTGACTATTTAAAACGTTATTATGTTTATCAAAGAGGCTCCTGACGATAAGTTCTTATTAATGAAAGTGGTACTAATATTTGGTTTAAATGGGGCATGTCGGCGTGCAGAATTATGCAGCTTGACTGTCAATGATATAGAAGACACTGGGAAAGTATATGATACCAAAAGTATCTTAAGTATTCACAATATGACCGAAACAAGTAAAACACAATAGATTTTTCTTTCACTATAATCACGTAGAGGGCAAAACACAACCAGTCGGCATCAACAGTTTAGCGAAAGCTCCTCAAAGAGTTGCAGAATACTTAAAACTCCCAGATGCATCCAGTTATACTGGCCATTGTATATTTCATCAGCCAGAACTAGCGGCACCTCAAGATCATTCAGGAATCATAATAGTTTTCGAAAGAACAAATATATATATATATATATATATATATATATATATATATATATATATATATATGTTTCTCATGTTGAATAAACAAGTTTCTGTCAAACTGTTTTATTGACATTGACAGTACTATGCAGTAAAGTGACAGTTCTATGTGATAAAATGCCACTTTTAGTGCGTTCCACTAGGCGACCACGACGCCCAAAACGGTAGCGCGTCTGACTCCAAATCAGGAGGTTGCGTGATTAAATCACGTCAGGGTCAAAGCTTTATGTGAATATCACGAATTAATGTCAAATTTTTCTAAATAATCCTATACGAAGTCAACGCTTAAGTGTGTGAAGTTATAATAATTTTGATCAGTTCCAAAGGGTTATTCTATCCACCTAAATGATTCATTTGGGGCTATGGAAACTGTTCCTTTCCTTTAGACTATATATTAATATTGTAAATAAAACGTACTCAAATCACTTTCGGGTCACAAAATTTTTGCACAAATTTCTAAAACCTGTGTGTCTGTTCACTTAAATATTTTCTCAAGTAACATCGACTCCGTGGCGCAACGGTAGCGCGTCTGACTCCAGATCAGAAGGTTGCGTGTTCAAATCACGTCGGGGTCAGGGAATTTTTGCACAAATATTACGTTTGGTGTTCTGCAGTCTGAACTTCTAGGTGCCAGTCTAAGCTCTGTGATATTGACAGCACATCTTACTACAGATAATAAAATATTGTGTTAATCATTTCTTTTATACCATAAAAATTTTGTGCTCCATTCTTAATACCCTTGACATAATCTTCTAAAATAAAATGATCTCTTTACATAGATTCTATATATTAAGTGGATCTAATACAAGAAATGTATAATAATATAAATTCATACCGAAGTCACAAAATTTTCACACAAATTTCTAATACATTCGCCTCTTTTCCCTTGAACATTGTTTGAATAACATCGACTCCGTGGCGCAACGGTAGCGCGTCTGACTCCAGATCAGAAGGTTGCGTGTTCAAATCACGTCGGGGTCATAAAAGTTTTAGTCAACTTGGACATTCTAACTAACAATCTTCTCATAAATAATTATTGTGATGAAGAAATTGCACCTGACTCCGAATGAAAAGTTTGCTTGTTTTAATAATGATCTGAAAATTTTATTATTAAATTCAGAATATTTTCAAGCTAATTTTATGAAATAGGTTGCGTGTTCAACTCACGTCTGAGCCAAAATATTTTGCAAAAATTTTACTTTTCTTTCTTCCTAAGCAAACATTTTGTAAGATCGACAGCGGCTCTGACTCAAGATGAGAGGTTCAAATTAATATAGTATACCATAATAGATTTCCATCCAATTCATGATACCTCTAAAATTAACTCACTTTATCTTAAAGAGGTTTCATCTTTTTTGGCATTCGATGCCATATATAATATTAGGAGTACAAATAAGTTTCCGCCGTTTTTTAACACAAATTGAATATTTATTGTAGAAGAAATGATTTTAAACGATGTGAGACTGCTTGCTGAGTGACTTCTAATGTTAGAGCAAGTTCTTTTTGTGTTTGAGATGAATCTTCCTCCAATAATTCCTCCAATTCTGCATCCTCGTGAATTTTTGGCCTTCCACTGCGATCTTTGTCTTCTACGTCGAAATCACCGTTTTTAAACTTTTGAAACCACTCTCGACACGTTCTCTCACTCAAAGCACCCTCACCATATGCTTCTACGATCAATTGATGCGCCTCAGCAGCAGATTTCTTTAAATTAAAGAAGTAAACTAATATTTCCCGCAAATGACGCTTACTTGGCTCAAATTTTGACATTTTCAACTTATAAAAATTATATTTTACCAATATGAAATCAATGATATTAATAGGTTATGTTGTTCTTGAATGTCCAAACTATTTTTTAAGCCGGTTATCATCTGGGAAAGCTAACCCAAACTCCGTGCCGCGCCATCTACAATAAAACGGCGGAAACTTATTTGTACTCCTAATATTTAATTGTAAATAAAACATAGACAAGTTACTCTCGGGACACAAAAATTTTGCACAAATTTCTAAAACCTTTGAATCCTTTTACATAAATATTCCTCTTTAAATATCGACTCCGTGGCGCAACGGTAGCGCGTCTGACTCCAGATCAGAAGGTTGCGTGTTCAAATCACGTCGGGGTCAATAACTTTTTACGTAAACTTCAGATTTATTTTCATAACAAAGCAGAAAGTAATAAGGTGGCTGGAACAAGGAGTTTCTTTGGTTCAGGTCTTTCATCGGCATATTCGAATTGTTTGTATGATTTTAATTTTTTTGCTTACTCTCGACTTGCATACTATGAAATCAAATCTAATTATTATTATTTCGCACACGTTTATGTCGTTTTAAACAATCATAAGACAATCAAGGAGTTGGAAGGATTCTATGAAAGGATCAGTGGCATAGGTCAAATCAACATTACCAAATACATGCTGCGAAAAAGCAGAACCTTCTGAAGGTAACTGAAATATCACAGAAGGCTTCCAGCCAGTGCCAGGTTTATTAAAAAAAGATTTACTCACCCCACAGGGTTTGCCCATGTGAAGAGAATCGAAAGCTTCAGCCTTGGAAGACACATTTCTCAAACGCACAGGTTTCCTGTTGTTTAAAACCGGACAACCACCCACAGAATTGGAGTTTGTTTCTGTTTTGTTACCTAATGCAGGATGCATTGTAGGAATCATAACAGACCCTTTTCCTTTCATGAACTCGGGGCATAGTGTATTTCGAACTTTCGCGAAAAGATCCAGGATGATGGCTTAGTTGAACTAGGGAAGACGGAAGAACTTGCACCAGCGAAGTAATGGAGGTTGTTGTGGTGTTCACCTGTAATTAGAGAAAAAATGAAGATATTATTAATTCTTGTTATAATTTTCCTCTCATTCACGTCTAATATCAGTTTGGATTTACAAATTTCAATGTCCTAAAATGTGGAAAATACAGATTAAGAACACTTTATCATATTAATCCACGCCTCTAATATTGCATGGGCTGAATACCCAAGAATTATTACAGGAAATACTTATTGTTTGATAAATATAGATTCAATCTTCAATACTTTGCACTCCAAAGAAATACTAACATCCAAACTCCTCCTCAAAATCTCAAAGAGATCAAATGTTTGCACGAACGAAAACTAGCCTATTGTATTGAGTTTTTTGTCAGCTTGATAGGTATCAGATGTTCAAGATCTAAGTGGATCGTATCGGAAGAATTCTATTTAAAATTGAACCACTAATTTTAACATCAGAAGAATTCTATATGTTATACAAGAATTCCTGAGTATAGATGCCTTCCTTACCATTTTGCTGCTTAAGAGCCTTACTCGCTCAGTTTATCAGCTGCAGAAAAACATT
Source organism: Megalocaria dilatata (assembly GCA_034642435.1). Taxonomy (NCBI): domain Eukaryota; kingdom Metazoa; phylum Arthropoda; class Insecta; order Coleoptera; family Coccinellidae; genus Megalocaria; species Megalocaria dilatata. Next base: position 37,894,894 of record CM067857.1, on the reverse strand, counting down.
AATATATGCTTAGCTGTCGTTGAGGCACGAGAAATTTGGAACAATCTGGAATAGATAGGGGCGGTTTTTATAATAGAGCATAAGACAGTGAATTAAATATGTAAAAGGCTAATCTTAAAATAATTAAATAATTTTATATACCTTCTATCAAGAATTAACCTCTATTATTTATTGTTATTTTATTCATAATATATAATTATTTGGTTTCCTTAACATTCTTTATACAGGCAGTCCTTGTGCTAAAACAGAGGCCGTTAATGTCCTTCCATTTTTTAGATCAAGGGTAAACCACAGATATATTTTTATATATAGTGAACCGTTCTCACTACATTTAAAGATTTTTCAGTTCGGCAGAAGTCTTTCTAAAAGATTGAGGGGTAAGTAAATATTTGTTGTTGATTGTTTTCATAAGATTGATCAGCAGAAACAAAATTTTGTCTATTCAAAACATTTAATTTATAGGATTTTGGTTAATAATTTTTATTTATTGGATTTTGTTATACCATTCGGATGTCTTATAATGAATGTTTATTTTATATGTCAATGGATATAAGTGGTACTTATATGACATTATTTTAATTTATTTTCAGAAGTTATAATCATTAAATATAATTTTTTGGAATTAAATATGTAGAAGGCTAATATTAAAATATTTAAATAACCTTCCAAAGGTGTAGTATAATTGTGTAGGATGATTTTTTTCTCTTAGAATCTATAAAAAAATTGCCAATAGCTGCCTAAGGAATGACGTTATGCCTATAACAATCTACAAAACCTAGCTATAGAGCCTACGGTTTCAGTTACGCCAATAAATTTACATCCTATTTACGTAGAAAAAGTGACCGATAAAATGATCCAATCCTTCTACTAATGACAACTAATGAAGTGTCATAAGTTTAAAGGTGGCATGATTCTGCCTTGGTATATTCAATGATCTAGACGAGAATTATTGTGTTGCCTTGATTTTTTGAAGATTCGCGAATCAGTCTGAACCAAAAGAAAGCTTTAAAGACAACTCTTAACTTCTTCGTAGAACTATAACCTATCTTTCGTGCAAAATAGGAATACATAGAAAAATTCAGTGCAGAGTTCCTCAAAGAAACATTCTTTAGTTTTATTCTGAAATGTTCTTCTGGAAAATTTAGAATAAAACATGCTTCATCTGGTTGACGGCTTCCTTACATAGCATTATGACTTCAGAAAGCACTTATTATAGTAAAATTATATTCAGCAGAAAATGGAATTAAAAGAGTAGAAAGAACCTCTTGAAGACCGCGTGACAGAATTTGCCTTCATTGGAGAGCAACACAAAGAATGCCTGAGCTATAAAATTATGAATGATGAAGGTAGATCCTCACTGAAATGAGTCTCATTGTTGTTAAAATAACAAATCTACCAATTTTGTAATAACATCTTCATGAGTCCCATGGTTGTTAAAATAACAAATCTACCAAATTTGTAATAACATCTTCATTGCTATAAATGAGAGTTTTGAAAACTAAAAAACGAGTAAACACTTAACATGCAGTCTCATCGAAACATTTGACACCTTAAGCCGTGGAATTCTTTTTGGGAAATTATTATATTATATGATCAATTCGAAACTGGTCGTAGAAATGATTTGAAGCTTTCACATAAATGATATTTAAAGCTTTCACATAAATGAAAAACTTCGAAATAAAGAGATTAAAAAAATTGGCATGCCTAAGAAATTTGAATATATCGGGTCTTTTTTTCAGAGTGATAAAACTGTAAATTAAACTAAAACACATTTAAATCAAGATTGAAACCAAATTTTTTTTATTTGAAAGATTATTTATTGGCATTTATGTTTTACAAATAATTTCGGGCATATGTCCACCACGACTAGCTCTGAGGAACCGCATTCGACCAGACCAATTTTGGACCACTTTTTCGAGTAATTCAAGCCTTATATCATCAATAGCACGAGTTATGTTGGCTTCCAAAGCATCTATTGTTTCTGGTTTATCAGCATAAACCAATGACTTGACACAACTTCAAAGAAAATAAACCAGTGAAGTTATGTTTCATGATCTTGGAGGCCAATTAATTGGACCATTTCTCGAAATAATGCTATCGCCAAATATTTCTTTCAGTAAATCAATTGTTACGGTGGCAGCATGAGGTGTAGCACCATCTTGTTGGAACCAAAACACTTCTGGGTCGATACCATTCACATTTTGAAACAAATAATCATTGATCATCGATTTGTCACGAGCACCATTCGCTGTAACATTAGCTCCAGCATCGTTTTCAAAGAAATATGGACCGATGATGCCTCCAGCGTGTAGAGCACACCATACAGTGGATTTTTCAGGATGCAATGGAACGTGCCGAACTTTTTGAGGATTGTTTTCACATCATATATGGCAATTTTGCTTGTTTACATAGCCGTTCAACCAGAAATGAGCTTCATAACTGAACACAATTTTACGATAAAAAAGTGGATCAACTTCAAGCTGTTCTAGGACCCAATCAGCAAACAAACGACGTTTATTATGGTCGAGTGGCTTTAGTTCTTTAACCATTTGGATCTTGTATGGGTTTAGACCAAGATCTTTACGCAAAATTTTCCATGTGGTGGATGCACAGAGTCCAACTTGTTGTGAACGTCGACGAATAGACAAATCTGGATCATCAATAACACTACGACTTACAGAAACGATATTATCTTCTGTACTTAAAGTCCTTTGTCTCGTTGTTGTTGTTGTTATATCGAGTAGAGAAAATGTTGTCCGAAATCTATCGATAGTTCGACGAATAAGCTGCTCTGATGGACGATTATGTGAACCATAAATTTCGCGAAGTGCTCTATAAGTTTGGCGAATAGAACACTGATTTTGAAAATAAATTTCAACAATTTGTAAACGTTGTTGCGGCGTGTGTCTTTCCATGATAATTTGTCAATGCTTACTGAACAGAAATGTCAAAACAACATGGCTTCTACCTTCTGTCAAACCACAGTTATCCCTATCGAAAGTTTTATCACTCTAAAAAAACGGCCGATACATATTAGAAAATATTTGGCTCCGTCAATTTATCATCTATACGCATCACTGGGACACTCTCGCTGAACAGGGTTTCAATTATCAGGATAATAATGGCTTGATAACTGTTTCGCTCTAGAAGAAGAGCTGTTTTTCGGCGTGGCATTCAAAATTTGTGGGAAAAATGTATTAATAGCAATGGAGATCATTTTGAATGAACTGAAATATTTTTAATCATTTTCAAACAATAGACCTGTATATCTTTTGAAACTAAATTTCAGTCTCATACATCTGGAATGAAACTGAAAAATGTAATGAAATATTGATGAAAAAAAGTTCAATATATACATATATATATATATATATATATATATATATATATATATATATATATATATACATTCTGTCAAGAAAGTACCGGGAATTATCGATTTAAATCTGGCGGGGCAATGAGGCTGGTAAAATTTTTTCCTAGGTTGGTACCACTGTCCATAATTACTATGCCAAGCTTGAGCGGGATCTGTCAACTAGTGTGTTTGCAACAGCTGATTAAGTCAGTCGATGTCAGAGTGCGTGCCGATTTTTACTATGGGTGATAACGTTGAGCAAAGAATTTGTTTAAAGTTTTGTGTTGCAAATGAATTTTCGTGTGCCGATGCATTGAAAATGTTGCAAAAGGCCTTTGGTGATAATGCTCTATCGAAAACTCGTGCATATCAGTGGTACAGAGCCTTCAAGGACGGTCGTGAAGCGGACGCCCATCGACGGCTTCGATCGAAGATAACGTCGATTAAATTAAGGAAAGGGTGCTGGAAAACCGTCGTACCAGCTTGAGAGAGATAGCACATGATCTTAAGATATCACACGAGTCCGCACGTACGATTTTGATTGATATTTTGGGCATGAGAAAGGTGGCCGCACGACTCGTACCGAAAGACCTGAATTTTCTTCAAAAACGTCATCGCGAACAGGTTGCTTCAGACATGCTGGATCGCTGTAATTCCGATTCTACATTCATGGAACGCATTATAACTGGTGATGAGACCTGGGTCTACGAGTACGATATGCAAACAAGCCAGCAATCATCGAAATGGGTGGCAAAAAATGAGCCGAAACCGAAAAAACCACGCCAAAGCCGCTCGAAAATGAAGGTGATGCTCATTGTTTTCTTACCTAAGCGTTATGAAACGTTTGCGTGAGCGTATCCGTAAGAAGCGGCCAAATTTGTGGGCGAACAACTCATGAATTTTGCATGACGATAACGCGCCTTCTCACCGAGCTACGATTGTGACTGACTTTCTCGCCAAAAACTCAACAAACGTGCTTCAGCAACCACCGTATTCGCCGGATTTGGCTCCCTGCGACTTTTTCCTCTTCCCAAAACTAAAATTGCCCCTTCGTGGCACCCGTTTTGAGTCGATTGAAGCCATAAAACAAAATTCGGCGCGAGAGCTAAAGTCCATCCCGGAAAGCGCCTATAAAAAATGTTTCGATAATTGGAAGTGCCGTTGGCATAGATGTATTGGAGCAAATGGAGCCTATTTTGAAGGCGACCCAATAAATTTTGACGATTAAATGTAAAAATGTTGTTTTCATTGAAAATTCCCGGTACTTTCTTGACAGAGTAGTACAAGATATACATATATTTACCAGAAACATGTCATAATGAATGAAAGATCATCGACAGGGAAACCTTAGAAATAAGTAGATGGAGTAAAACACAAAATCTATTGAGCAATTACTTAAGAAATTGTCAATGCTTAATTTTTTGGAATAACATTTTGAAAATCTCTAGACAATTGTAAACAATTTTTTAAATTTTTTGTGGACAGAGTTTAGCACTTCAGAACAGTTAAAAGTTGAGATTGTTTCTTATGTATTAGTTTTGAATAAATAATAAGAATATTTTTTTTTTCAAAATAGGAAAGTCAAACTAAGATGCCGACATGTGCTTACTAAATAATCAACCTTATTTCATGAGGAATTCCGGATGCAGGTTCAGAAGTATGATGAATTTTTAATCTACGGATAAAAATAAAAGCAATTATATTTCGCGTAAAATAACATGATTTTATTATGCGCGTCGTAAAGTTTTGTACATCCATTACGTGCATGCAAAACGATGTTTACATGACCGATTGAATTAGTTTTGGAGTATAATAACAATTAGCGAACCAAGGTTCACATCCAGTAATTTCCAGTTCTTAGAGATGTGCTAACAAATTCTCAATTCTCACCTGTCGAAAACTGAGGCTGGTTCAAATGTTAATCAATTCAATTCGCGAAATTTGCATTGTTCGTTGTTTACATAACTGGAACTGAAAAAAGTCGAAAATTGATCAAAGCCTGCGGTTAATTTTTTTGTGAATATTTCGTGGGAGAAGGTTGGATATTCTGTAAAGCGATTTTTGCGACTGAATTTTCAAATATCGAGATTTAAATATGAAAACTCAATTTAACTCTTTTTTATTCATTCACTTATAAAGAAATACATACAGCTGAATCAATATCCAGATGAGCCCATACAGCTACAGTTTCAACTAAAGTGTTTTTTTCGAAGGAAAAAATATGCAATAAATTAATTCGGGTGATCTGTGCCAAAAATCATTTATAGGAGTATAAGCTATGGTAATAGAAAGTTCTAGAAATCGAGACAGTGTAACATACATCTGCAATTTGCCTCTGTGATCTACAAAACCCTATGGAGTTTGTTTGAGTATAGAATTATTATATAGATGTATGTTACACTGCCTCGATTTCTAGAATTTTCTATTACCATAGCTCATACTACTTATTAATGAAAAAATATGCACTTGAAGAAAAATATCGCAACATTCAAACCAAAGAAATAAGATACCAATTCAAAAACAAGTCGACCAAAGATAGAGATAGAGATACGGAAGCGAAACGAAGGCGAAACATTTTTTGAAGATTAAGGTATTTTTATTTTGGAAAAATACATACAATTTGATCTTTGAACTGATTACACCGATGGCGCATTATGTGGATCGGTGATTTTTTAGCGCTGTTAGTGTACTCAAAAAGCAAATTGAAAGTATTCCACTGTCTAAATTTCCTTTCCGGACAATGAAAGTTCATAACTGACATGATGATAAGGAAGTCCACATTGTTGTTGAATAATTGCGGAATAAAAAGCATATCACCCATTACTCTGTCATTCTGGAAACTTATCATGTTGAAATATTTGAGTCTGCTATTAGAATTGCTGAGATCTCCTCGATTTAGATATGAATTGAATCTTAAACTCAAAGAGCGAAGAAATCTTTGCTGAACTTTTTCGAGTCGATGTCATTTATCATATTTAGGGCTTCAATTATAAAAGAAAATATTGAATGGAGTAGTCCGTTACTTTGTGATAGTTCATTTTAATGAAATGAAATAAGGAATTACTTTGTTTTCTATCACTTTTTATTATAACTGATATACAGTGACTCGAGTTTCATAGTGTTTACTACATTTTCAAACTTAGTCACTGTATATCAGTTATAATAAAAAGTGATAGAAAACAAAGTAATTCCTTATTTCATTCCTATAAAAGAAAAATTCACCTTATTGAACACTTAACTATAGTAAAACGCTAATGCAGTTTTTCGATTAGAAAAATATCTACATGATTGAATTTAAATTCAGAATTATATATTCTAACTTCTATAATATATATTGAAACCATATACAGAAACTATCAAATTAATATCCTTATATATAATCTATATAAAATATTTTTCAATATCTCAGAAAAACTATTTTAAATCCTGACATGAAACGTATTAATACAACTGTATTAACAAAAACTAACATACAAATACCAGAAAATCAACTAATCCAAAATTATTTAAAATTCCCAAAATAAAGGATCAAATAAAAAATAATTGAACGAGAATTCAAAACATTTGATAACTATTTCGGTCCCTAGACCTCTTCAGATTCAAATATATCACAAGATCAAAATTTAACTAACTAAGATAAAACCTGGAACGAATAAACTCGAAGTAAACTTTAAAGTATCCAAAATAAAACAGAAATGATCAACGTGTTGTTACGTATAACCTATAACCATTTGCACTCGGAACACAGAAAAACATAACAAAACTTATTCACCCCAAATAATGTCTCATGATAATAAAAATAACCAGTATTTTAAAAATAATAGATAATTAAAAAATATATTATGGATATTTGAGCTCTATATGAATTTCTTCCACAATTTAAAAATTAATTTGACTGTGAGACAATTCTTGATAGAAGTAAAATTTATTAACAGAACTTATTCACTCCAAATAATGTCTCATGATAAGAAAAATAACTAGAATTTGAAAAATAATAAATAATGAATGAATATATTTTTGGATATTTAGACTATATAAATTTATTTCGTAATTCAAAAATTAATTAATAATTAATAATTCTCAATTTAAAGTCATTTAAGTTTCACTTTTAACCAGTATTGACTCACATTCAAATTAATCGACATGATTGATCATATACTGATCAACCGCAATATATTCCCATCCCAAATGCAAGATGTCAGAATACAGAACTCGGCGAATGTAGGCAGTGACCATAAGCTAATATTGAGAAAAATAAGATTGAGAATGGCAAGAAATCTAGTCGAACACCAACTTACTACCAGAGAAGGAAAAATTTAACGTTGAATCTCTGTCGAATGAATCGACAAAACGCCTGTATCAGCGGAGGTGGACAGAGAAAAGCTTCACAGATCCAATTATATGGGACGGTTTCAGCGTGGACGAATGTTGGGAAAAGCTCAAAGGTGAGGTTGAGGAGGCTGCGACTGAGACGCTAGGAATGAGAAAGATAAAACCACACAGCCAACCAAATAAAAAGCTAATGTTCCGAGAAATAATCAAACTAAGAGAAGAGGGAGGCACACCTAGAATGCAAAGCTCTCAGAACACAGGAATCTCTTGAAAAATACAGAAGAATCAATGATGAGACGAAAGATCTGGTGAGGAAAAAGAAAAATGATCAAAAAGGATGGAGTCAGATTTAACGGCCTACAAAAGCAAATGTGGAGATTCATGAAGCATCAGAGAAAACAGGTTAGCGAACTCGAAGAGAAAAATCCAATAGAGGAAAATATCTGTGTAGACTCACGAAATTCGCTGTGGTGAGTCGAGGTTCAAGCATTTGTTGATGACCTCGCAATTGTAGTGAAAGGTAAATCGGAGGTGAGGATATCGGCCGTCCTTCATGATATACTGGAAACTATCCACAAATGGTGTATAAGGGAATATATCTCTTAACCCACAAAAGGTATAATACCATCCACCAAGAAACGGGAGCTGGATGGTTTAGAACCGCCGACAATCCATGGTGAAAAAATACGATGCCCAATGAGGCAAAATACCTGGGAATAGTACTGGACAAAACTCTGGAATGCACACGCAGACTAAGTGTCATAACGCCAGAATGGGACTCTGGACCTGCAGGCGAATCTACGGTAAAACCTGAGGTTTAAAACCCAGGCAGATGTGTTGGCTGTAGACTATGGTAATTAGACCACAGATAATATATGGCGATGTACCGTGATGGAAGAAGGGCCAACAAACTATTGGCCAACATAAGCTCACTCAACTACAAATGAACTTTAAACGAACAGCACCCTATCGATGCCCTCAGATCTAATGTCAAAAGTCATGAGCCAAGAACGGCATTTCAATGTAATCGTCCCCAGCCGGGACGAATGAACTCAGCATGCTGAGGTTCTATTCAGGACCAACCCTAGCTTGTTCACAGACGGCTGGCGAATGACTAACGTAACGGAGGAGCAGTCTATGAGAGCAAACCGAAAATAAATATCTCATTGAGTCAAAACGCAACCATATTCTAGGAGGAGACTATTTGCTATTGAGACCGCGGAAGATCTGCTGATAAAACGGCAAATACACCTGTGCCTAATCAAAATATTTACTGATAGTCATTCAGTGTTGTATGTCGAAAACAGTCTGGAGTTGCCGCACGGCTACAAACAGGCTCGGTATGTATAACAGAATCACTCTTGGTTGGATACTGAACCACTCAAACTATTTGGGTAACGAAACAGCAGATCGGTAGGCGTTTGCTAGAGCTGCGTTGCCCCTGATAAGACCGGAACCATTCCTGGGAATACCACATGACGTAGCTAAGTGGACGATAACAGACGGAATGAACTCAAGACTAGAGTCTTTCTGGCTGAGCCATTCGAAGGTGTTACAAGATCAACTCCATTCTAACACTGTCTGATGAATAACAAGGCTTTAGAACTTAAAGATCCTGTACGGGTGGTGTTTTCGTGATGCGATAGTTAGTGGAGAAATCAATAGAATATAATAAACCCACGTTCCTATGTTTCTTTGATCTGTATAAGGCTTTTGATAAAGAACAACTAAGGAGCGTCATAAACCGTGGAGTACCGACGAATCTGATTGAGCCCATAAAGAACATAAATGCAGAAAATACCGTACAAGCTAGAATCAATGGCAAACTGTCTAGAAACATACCTATTAAAAGCGGATTCCGACAAGGCGAATCTTTGAGTCCACTTCTTTTTAATATCATAATAGATGAGATCATAAAAAATGTAAGAAATGGAAGGGGTTACAGAATGGGCGATCGACAGTTTACGGTTCTCTGTTATGCCGATAATGCAGTACACTTCACGGAAAATGAGGACAGAGAAACCTCTAACTCTTCTTCAATATCGCGAAGCAATTCAATATGGCCATAGCCACTGAAAAAACTAAATGCATGACAACAGCAAAAGATCCGCTCTAAGGTAAACTGGAAGTGAATCAAGAAATGTCATTCAAATACTTAGGGGTTGAATTATCCAGTTTTGGCTGTATGGAAGATGAGGTATCCCAACAAGTCATGAGAGCTAATAAAATCGCAGGCTGCCTTAACGACACTATATGGAGGAATAAGCATCTAAATCAGACCTGACACTTCGAAGAAAAGGCGTATGCTGAAAACGGCGGAAATGAAGATACTCCGTAGAATTTTCGAGAAAACTCTGTACGATAGAGAAAGGAGTGATTAGATCAGAAAAAAATGTGAAGTAGAAAACATCGAGGAGTGGATAAACAACAGAAAAAAAGAATCGAATGCGCACGTAGAGAAAATGGAGCAAGACAGAATGGTGAAAAAGGCTAGAGATAAATCGCCTCTAGAAAGGAGAAGTATCGGGCCGCCCAAGAAAAAGGTTGGAGCAATAATCTACGTCCCGAATAGAAATATCATCGATGGAAAACTATGTGGAAGAAAGAAGAAGAAGAATTTCAAGATTTGTACGAGTTTTTATCTTGCATTAAGTTTTCCTCCAAAAAGACTAACAAATTGTTAGGAAGACCATTTTTCCCTCGGAATATTTTCGGGATGAACTGAATTACCGTGAGATTTAGGTATACTATTAAATTTGAGTCTGCCCGAAAAAATTCTCTTGTAATTACTTACAATTATCTTTGTCGCTTATCGGCACACTCCCGCAAATAAGGAAATTGGCTCATTTACTCCCAGAAATTATTCTACGAGGGTTGCAGAATAGCCGATAGCGGCACAGGCTTCTGCTTGCTAATTAATTTAGAGTTTTCCACCTGAAAATTAACGGCAAACATCGATTCTTGGAAAAGTTGAACAACTGCGGATTTAACCAAATGGTTAATGAATCGTGATGAATTTTTTTCTAGAGAAACTTTACACTAAATTCTCGTTTCCATTAAGGCGAACACTTTTTCACCGGAAAAAAATTTTCATGGGGGTATGCTGAGAATTTCTTGGATATAAATTTCTACTAGCCGAGAATGTCAATTTTGCAGTGTTGCTATTCATGTAAATTTTTGGTACATATTGAAAGATACCAATGATGCAAAAAATTTTAAGTTGAGGAAAAGGAAACGATGTGATATCAAAATTTGAATATAAAAACAGATTTAATCTGTTAATCTCCTATAATTTTAATTTCAAAAAATAATTTATTCAAAAACTTTTAGAATCAAATTAATGTCTTATATTTAATAGACATATAAAATCAAAACTCATTATATAATATCAAATGGAATAAATAACTCAACAAATATAAATTGTCAAATAAAATTATTAAATAAATATTTGAAGGAGACAAACTTTTGTTTCTGATATTACAATTATGAAAACTAAATCCTTTTCAAAAATACAAAACATGATTTTAAGAACTCAAAAAATAATTCCTTTGAAATATTTAATATATTTAAATAACAGCTAATGCTCATACTCGGCACAGGTATTGAGAACAGTTGTGCCAAATAAGTGACAAGGAGAATTTAGATAATACCCTTAAACAGACATTCTAAATGATCAATTCCGTGTACTTTCTTGGAATAATGTATTTTCAAACAATAAAATATTTAAATATCTAAATCAACTTCAACTAGTAATAATAAGTGTTACAATTCTATTAAATTCAAGTTGCTGTTATCTTACAAACACATTAAAATTTCTAAGGTTTAATCAAACCTTCTATGATTTTCCTCCATTATCAATATGGCCCAAAATATCATAATTCAGTAGATATAGAATACGAAAATCGTCAATATTAAAGTGGGCTTTCAACTCGGTTATCCCCTCAAAATTAATGGAAGCAGATGACGAAATCATCACATACATAATTCAGGATTTCAGAGCTTTGCATTACAAACTACTTTGCATGAGCCTGCCCAGCTGTAGTCTGCCCTATTTAACGAATATATATATATCTACATTCTGCTGCATTCATTAGTTAATCTGAACCCTAAAACAATTTGTCAACCAGTTAATCTGGATATATTTCATATTAAGTGGGGGTGAATAAACTACCACATACAGGTTAAACCTGAGATTATGCTATTATAATAGAAATACACATGATTATATAATTATGCCGGAAAATTTTACTTTATTACGGACAGTTTGAAAGATGCAGGTTAAAGAATTTTTAAATTCGAGGTGAGTTAGGTATTCTCCCTAAATCTCAATGGTTTGGATCGTTTCAACTGAAGTAAAAAGTGGCCAATCGTCTTTCAAAATAATATATTAATGTTAAACACTTCCAGCCGTTACTATTGGTAGTTGATCATAATTAAAACAAATTTTTTATTAGTATGTTTTACTACCAATAATTTTTAGATGTTTTACAATATGTAAGGTTTAAATTTTTGCAACTAGTTTCGAGCTTTCGTTCATCTTCAGGCAACTGACCCCTAAGCACATGGTACAGGGAGGGTATTTTATGAATCCTGTGTTTTGTTTAGAGTGATAGAACTTTAATTTGAAATAAAACACATTTAAATTAAGACTGAAGCTAAATTTTTTTTTATTTGAAAGATAATTTTATGACATTTATGTTTTAAAAATAATTTCCAGCATATATCCACCACGACTAGCTCTGAGGAACCGCATTCGACCAGACCAATTTTGGACCACTTTTTCGAGTAATTCAGGCCTTATTCCATCAATAAAATGAGTTGTATTGGCTTCTAAAGCGTCTATTGTTTTTGGTTTATCAGCATAAACCAATGACTTGACATAACCCCAAAGAAAATAATCCAGTACAGTTATGTCGCATGATCTTGGAGGCTAATTAATTGGACCATTTCTTGGAATAATCTTATCGCCAAATCTTTCTTTAAATAAATCAATTGTTACGGTAACAGCATGAGGTGTAGTACCATCTTGTTGGAACCAAAACATTTCTGGGTTGATACAATTCAAATTTTGAAGCAAATAATCATTGATCATCGATCTGTAACGAGCACCATTAACTGTAACATTAGCTCCAACATCGTTTTTAGAGAAATATGGACCGATGATGCCTCCAGCGTGTAAAGCACACCATACAGTGCATTTTTCAGGTTGCAATTGAACCTGCAGAACTTCTTGCGGATTGTTTTCACTCCATATACGGCAATTTTGCTTGTTTACATAGCAGTTCAACCAGAAATGTGCTTTATCACTGAACACAATTTTACGATAAAAATGTGGATCAACGTCAAGCTGTTCTAGGGCCCAATCAGCAAACAAACGACGCTCATTATTGTCAAGTGGCTCTTTTTCTTGAACCAGTTGGATCTTGTATGAGTGTAGACTAAGATCTTTACGCAAAATTTTCCATGTGGTGGAAGCACAGAGTCCTACTTGTTGTGAACGTAGACGAATAGACAAATCTGGATCATTACTAACATTATGACTTACAGCAGCCAAATTTTTTTTCTGTTCTGTGTCTTGTTGTTGTTGTTGCATCGAGTAGAGAAAATATTGTCCGAAATCTATCGATAGTTCGACGAATGAGCTGCTCTGACGAACGATTATGTAAACCATAAATTTCACGAAGTGCTCTATAAGTTTGGCGAATAGAACACTGATTTTGAAAATAAATTTCAACAATTTGTAAACCTTGTTGTGGCGTGAGTCTTTCCATGATAATTTGTCAATGCTTACTGAACAGAAAGGTCAAAACAACATGGCTTTTACCTTCTGTCAAATCCCAGTTATCCCTATCGACTCCCCCCCTGTCTCTGTACCTTGTCGTAGTGGGGGAGCTTGTCATAACGAGTGTCCTAGTTTCATTTATGAGATGGAGGATATGGTTATGATGCCTAAAGCAGATGACTCGCAATCCTAATTTCCTTTCTTTGTTTCTTTCTTGCATAATACCTTTCCATCATGTTGTCCCAATCTTACCTTTTCCTGCCGCAGGACTTGGAATCGTACGGGGAAGCTGGCTCTGATTGACGACCAGAATCTGCGACTCTGCGATGGATTAGAGTTCTGTTTTTCCTTTCATTGGCGAAGGCGATCCCCGCTAGTCCTTAGCGTGGGTTTCCAACCTTCGTCCTCTTAGCCCGCTGAAGGATCTTAAATGGTTGTTGAATGAAAAAGGGAGACTACGACGTTTCGAACAAGCTGGGGGATTTGGGAGATTCGCTCTGCTCACCCCCAAATTTAGCTCCATTTTTAGTTCCTGAAGTTCCTGCTGCGGGGTCCTGATTGGTCCGTTGGAGGACAAAGGGAGACTACGACGTTTTGAACAAGTTTGGGACCTTGGGATATTCGCTGCGCTCTCCACTAACTCCGGCTCCATTCGTGGATCCTTAAGCTTATATTTTTCCGCTGCGGGTTCGGAAGTGGTCCGCTGGAGGGAAAGGGAGACTACGAGGTTTCGACTAGGTTTGAGGGTCCTTTAAGATACGCTCTGCTCTCCCCCAAACTCTGGCACCCTTTTGATCCTAAGGCCCAATCCTATGATGCTTCGGAGCCTCGCTTTTGGCGGCGAACAGCAACAGCGATCCTGTGGAGCGGGGCGTCCATGCTGACAAGCTGTTATTTGTGTTGATTCGTTGCTTCAGTCTTTCATAATCCATAGACACTCTGCTCAAATGATTGAGTGGTGGGATCGCAACGGCGATCCTTTTTGGTGTGGGAGAGGTGACTTGTGGGGGTCCCTCACCTAGTTGTGCTGGCGCGGAGTGCTCTATAATCCTTTCTTCAAAACTCCTTTCTTTCTCTTTCAGCTTTTCGGGGGTCTGCTGGGGTGTCAAAACTTGAGCAGAAACCCGGAACAACAATGATGACAATGGTACATTAATGTTATTAGAGAGCTCTGCTCATATTTTAACTTGTACAATTCTGAGTATGTATCCCTATCGAAAGCTCTATCACTCTAAAAAAAAACACCCGATAGATTCAAGTACAACGTAGTGAAAATAAAAAAGTGAGAGTTACAGGAATTTTGTCTGGAACAGATGTTAGAAAAAATAAAATTTTTTTGGTTAATTATGAGGGAAGGATGTTATTTGAATGCATTGACAATTTGAGAATTACATAGATGAGTTTGATCATTCATTATCTCAAGAATATTTTTCTGCACCAATTTATAAACTTCAATGGACTCCAGATAGTTGAGCTTCGTTTCTGTTGAATTAACATGTAATATTTTTAGGTGTCCGATTGTTGGGAATATGTGGCCATTCTCGATGCAATGTGTTGCGACGGAGGAGCTTCTTTTTTTTTGGAGAAATCCATTCGATGTTCATTATACCATGTATAAAATGATATCTAGGTCAGACAGGACGTTCATTTTTTACAAGGTATAATGAACATCGAATGGATTTCTCCAAAATTAAAGAAGCTCCACTTTCGCAACACATTGCTTCAAAAATGGCCACATATTCTCAACTTAAAAATATTACATGTGGAATCAAAAGGAACGAAGCTTTGGAGTCCATTGAAGTTTATAAATTAGAAAATCAGAAAAATATTCTTCAGATTATGAATGATCAAATCGATTTATGTAATTCCCAAATTTTTAATGCATTCAAATAACATCCTACCCTCATAATTATCCAAAAATGTTTATTTTTTCTAACATCTGGTCGAGACAAAATTCCTGTAACTCTCACTTTTTTGTTATATTGGCTATATTTTCGTCAGTTCATAATTTGTATTCAAAAACGATTTTTTCCTGTTGAATATCAAGTAAAATGGAATACCGAAACGAAACAACAAGCATGTTGTGCACTCTAATTTTTATCACCCAACTCCCATCTGGCTTCAGGATGAAAAATAGATCAAACAACTTTTCTATAGTAAGAAACTGAAACTTGAGTCTTTTCTCATTCAACGTTCTTCGCACAAAGTTTTTAGCGCGAAAAGTCCCTTTGCAGGCGTTGTAATTACTCACTTCACTAACTCCGAGATCCAACTCTCTTCTACGGCATCAAGCATGTGGATTACAAATCGTAGAATACGTGTCTTGCAGCTCTCAGTGAAGCAAGAAAGATACCTCATTAAGGCCTGTTTTAATAGGTTTTTACCGAAAATGAGGAAATAGTATATTCTGTGTTCCTTATGTGAATTGGCGATAAAGATAAATCTTCTGTTCATGAATCATATTGCTAAAGAATATTTCAAAAGTTTGGAAAGATGTTAAATGTAAATGTAGGTTAAAAGTCAATTGTTATTTGACGTCAGTTTTCTTTGGGTCATCTTCAGTCATTTACAGACTGGATCATGGATAAGTTGAGCATTTAACGACACAATGAAGTAGATATTTGATGGATTCGGTCTTTACTTGATGGAAATTAGTTTTCAACTAGTCAACTTTTAGACACCTGAATTATTATCTTTGTTTCATTTATCTTTATTATTTTTGATATATTTATCAATGTTATTAATGGTTCTAAAAGCTGCTATGTATTTAAAATTTTACTTAAAATCATTGGCAATGTCTTCGGATATGCTCTTCATATATGAAATTCGTTTGAATTTTTTCGGAATGGGCTTTTTTGTGGTAGGATAAACATAAGTTGATGCAATTTTTTTCTTATAGATGAAATGATAAGCAATAAAAAGAAAAAATAGCATTAACTTATACTTATCCTAACATAAAAGAATCCATTCCGAAAAAAATCATACAAATTTCATATTCAAATAGAAAGTCCGAAGACATTGCCGATTATTAAAAAAAAAATAATTACATAGCAGCTTTTAGATCCATTAATATCATTGATGAATATATTGAAGATAATAAAGATAAATCAAACAAAGAAATTTTTAATTGTCTCGGTCTTTACTTGACGGATATTCAACTTCAATATAACATAACTTTCGCTATTTTATTTATTTTCACGACAATTGTTTCGTCATACCACAAAGATAATAATTCAGGAGTCTACAAGTTGACTTGTAAGAATTGCCCAATGTTTTATATTGGTCAGACCGACAGATCATTCAAGAAAAGGATACACAAACATCATTGAATTTTATTTATCAACTATCAACTAAAAAGTTGACAATAAAGTAGTTTAAGCCAACTACGAAAACAGGCGTTCAAACAGTGATATTTTCGGCCAGCATAATCGACGAAAAGGGAGTGCTGTTGGAAAAATAGTGAAGAAAGGAAGAACTGTGCCAAAAGCTAATAAACCAGTTTGTTAATAAATCGGAAATCAGCCAATTCTGACGACCCTTAACTTGATTATTGATTACATTAAAAGTGTGTCTCGAAAAATTTCTCTTTTTAATAACATAAAAATGTATCTAGCTTTTCATTTCAAGTAAAAAAATACATATATAATCCAAATATTAATAATAATTCATCCTTCAAATTGAAAAGACAAAAATTGTTCTAAATATATAGAAAAGAGTATAGAGATATTTATTATGCCAGTACGTACTCGAGCAATACTTTCTGAAGAAAACATTGCCGTCGTTAGCGAGAATATAGACAAAAGTCTAAACATGTCTATTCGAAGTAAAGCACAGAAACGGCACTTTTCCACAGCCACTTGCATTATACTGATGAGATACTGACGATAGATCTGTAGCTGCACGTATACAAAATTCAATTAATGCAAGAATTTAAACCGACGAATTATTTCAATTGCTGCATATTAACTGATTGGTTTCAAGAAAGAAGACAGAAGAAAACAAAGTAAATTTTACAGCAAAATCCTCTATAACGATGGAGACCATTCTCATTCAGTTGGCTTCGTCACAAACAGAATGGCAGAATACTAGTTGATGAAAATCTAAGGGCAATTGTCAAATTATCAATACATCTACAGAAACTGGTGTGTGCATTCTTCGCTAATGTTAAACAACATTACTGTGAAATTATGACAACGATGATATGTGGTTTCATCAAGATGGTGGTTCATGTCATACGGCCTATGCCACAATTGCTCTTCTGCAGAAGGACTTTCCTAAGTGAATAAACTCCCTGAGGCACTTGGCCACCACGATATTGTAATTTGACATCAACCCAAACATACTTTCAAAGTTTCAAGTATCTAGGTATTTCCGTTCCGAAGTTGGAGTATTTACGAATGGTTGGACCAGACAAAATTAATTTTGACTTCGGATTCTTCGTCATTGACTACAACCTAGTCGTTTGAGACCATTGTCCACTCAAAATTCGAAGCTTAAAGTCATTTACGCATAACGAAAGCACGCTGATTCCTAGAAACAGCAAAAAACGAAGAATGTGTGGATAAACAATACAGAAAATATTAGATCTTTTAGATTAAAATCTGTAGAGGTTCCGGGAAATGAATTCAGCTAATATTTGTAATAATGAAAAAAATTCTTCATAGTAAATTTCCAATTAGTTGAAAAATTCTTTATATTATCAAACATGCGCGTGGGAGTTTTTTAATGCTGAGTCTATGTCGTATCTTTTTTTGTTATATGTTTCTGTGGAATAACTTAATTTTTAAATATACCATGCTTATTCAAAAAATCGGTCCTTTCGGAGTCTCTAATGGAAGATGGTATATTTATTTTTTCACTGATTATTTTATTCATTCAAATAACTCCTAACTGAAGAGAGTTAATTAGAAGTTTCAAATTCTTTTTCTGAAAAACGTGCTAACTATTTTTTCAAAAAGAGAAATAAAAAATACCTTTTTCAATTCTATGTGGAACATTTTTTGGTGATTTAACTTGT
Source organism: Megalocaria dilatata (assembly GCA_034642435.1). Taxonomy (NCBI): domain Eukaryota; kingdom Metazoa; phylum Arthropoda; class Insecta; order Coleoptera; family Coccinellidae; genus Megalocaria; species Megalocaria dilatata. Next base: position 37,876,408 of record CM067857.1, on the reverse strand, counting down.
AATTCCTTAATATTCAATCGAAACAAAATTGTATTAGGTGATGAATGTAAATAATTTGGTCAGTACTTTATATTTTCTTCGATTCCTCATTAATTAATTACCACCACATGTGATGTCTATAAAGTGAAGTATTATCTAGGGCATGTTTAAAATTCAATTCTAAATGTTTGCTGGAGATTATTTAGATTAAAATATGTAGAGGTTCTGGAGAATTAATCCTACTTTTATCTCTAATATTAAAAAAACTTCTTGATAGTAAATTTTCAATAAATATAAATAAGTATGTGCCTTTTGGGTACACGAACCTCGATTGTCGACTGAACCTTTCCTTCGTTCGAGATTAATTATAACAGGCATTGCTCCGAAATTCATAGCTTCACTTCGCCTTCTTCATTGAGCTCAATTTGTATGCAAAAACACAGTTAATGGAGTGGAAGGAGAATCAGATGTATGGAACGAAAAACCCTCAAATCGAGAATAATTCATCCAGTTTTGATTTTTCCCTTCGAAATGAAGATTGATAATTAAATCCTTCTAAACCGGAAATGTCCAAAGTTGGGGTGTTCAGTTCGTTGTTAAAATAATATTTTCTTATTTCTGGTTGAACTTCGCTGAAAATTTAGGTCTGAAATAGATAATATTGAAAATTATTTCCTAGGATTTTCAGAAAGAAAAAAGATATTTCCATGAATTTATTCACTTCATAATAACCCCGTTTCAAGAGCAATTAAGGAGTTTTTAACAATTCACAGCGGCCACATTTGCCACATAAAATGATTTTTATTCAATAACATTTGCCATTTCATCACGTATCGCTTCACTTTGCCTCAGCGTTTGTATAATAACATTTCAAGAAGTTTTGTTGATACTCAAAATAGCATATTGTGTGAAATATGGTATGGTTATGCTTTTCTTAAGCGTGCAATATAAATGAAGCTTAACTTTTAGTTTACCCTACAAGAGATTACAATTATTAGGAGTACAAATAAGTTTCCGCCGTTTTATTGTAGATGGCGCGGCACGGAGTTTCGGTTAGCTTTCGCAGATGATAACCGGCTTAAAAACTAGTTTGGACATTCAAGAACAACATAACCTATTAATATCATTGATTTTATATTGGTAAAATATCATTTTTATAAGTTGAAAATGTCAAAATTTGAGCCAAGTAAGCGTCATTTGCGGGAAATATTAGTTTACTTCTTTAATTTAAAGAAATCTGCTGCTGAGGACCATCAATTGCTCGTAGAAGCATATGGTGAGGGTGCTTTGAGTGAGAGAACGTGTCGAGAGTGGTTTCAAAAGTTTAAAAACGATGATTTCGACGTAGAAGACAAAGATCCCAGTGGAAGGCCGAAAATTTACGAGGATGCAGAATTGGAGGAATTATTGGAGGAAGATTCATCTCAAACACAAAAAGAACTTGCTCTAACATTAGAAGTCACTCACCAAGCAGTCTCACATCGTTTAATAATAATATTTACTTTTTGTTAAAAAACGGAGGAAACTTATTTGTACTCCTAATACTTTTTGTGATAGATTCGGTCTTTACTTGGTGGAAACTCATTTTAATTAAAAAAATGTATATGAGACAGTGATTCAGTTCCACAAAAATGTTAGTACTACTACAACAATTGTTTCACCACGATGTGGCTTCTTCAGGTATTACATTGAACTGTCTGATGGTATTTAGTGTAACCGAGGTTGAATACATTTTTAGGTACGTGACCAAATAATGGAAGCACAAGTCATAAAAACTCAAGGTGTTTATTGGAGTTTGCCGGTAAAAGTGCCATTAAGGAAAGATATTCAGTAACGGAGACTTGTCAACATCTGTTTGTCCGTTCAAAAAGATATTACGGGCATTGTACCTGTTGATTTCAAGAAATTCTAAAAGTGTTAATCTAGAACTTTTGCTTTCAACGTGGATAATTTCATAATTATTGTTGAAATTATGCCTGAATTCCTTAAGATGATTAGCATATGTCGAATGTAAAGAATTGGATATATAACCCCTTTGGTGTTCTTGGACACGTTTCTTGAATGATCTACCAGTCTGGCCAATGTATACTAAAGGGCAATCTTTGCAAGTCAACTTGTAGACTCCGGATTTATTTTCTTTATTTGTACGATCTTTATTGTTTTTTATGTAGGTACTAAGGTTATTAATTGTCTTAAAAGCCGCGTTATAATTGGAACAAGTTTTGAAAGATTTAGCAATATTTTCAGATAATCCATTGACATAAGTTAACGAAAAATATTTCTGTGTATTGTCCTCTTTTATGATTGGCTACACGAGATTTAATGCCATTTTCTTTTGTTTATTGGATACCATTTTGTCTATAAGAAAGGGATTGTAACCGTTGTTTGACGCTATTTGTTTAATAATATTTAATTCTTTCATAAAGTTTTCTGAATTTAAAGGGACATTCAATAATCTATGATAAAACTATAATATGCTGACATCTTTTGGTTGGTGGGGTGGTTTGAAGTTTTATGTATTGTGATGTCTGTATGGGTTGGTTTGTGAAAAACACTAAAATCATGTAAATTATTTAATCTTGTTATAGTGAGGTCAAGAAAATTAATACTTTGATTATTTTCTTCTTCGATTGTGAATTTGATTTTTGGGTGGAGTTTATTGATGAAATTCGTGAAGATATGTAGTTGTCGGTCGGTGTTTGAAACAACAAAAAATGTCATCTACATAGCTGTACCAATAAAGAAAATATTTGCTTATAGCAAATATTTTCTTTACCAATAAAGAAAATATTTGCTTATAGCAAATATTTTCTTTATTGGTACAGATAATAATTTACATGATTTTAGTATTTTTCACAAACCAACACATACAGACATCACAATACATAAAACTTCAAACCACCCCACCAACCAGAAGATGTCAGCATATAATAGTTTTATTCATAGATTATTGAATGCTCCTTTAAATTCAGAAAACTTTATCAAAGAATTAAATATTATTAAACAAATAGCGTCAAACAACGGTTACAATCCCTTTCTTATAGACGAAAAGGTATCCAATAAACAAAAGAAAATGGCATCAAATCTCGTGTACCCAATCATAAAAGAGGACAATACACAGAAATATTTTTCGTTATCTTATGTCAATGGATTATCTGAAAATATTGCTGAATATTTCAAAAGTTGTTTCAATTATAACGCGGCTTTTAAGACAATTAATAACCTTAGTACCTACATAAAAAACAATAAAGATCGTACAAATAAAGAAAACGTGTCCAAGAACACCAAAGGGGTGATATATCCGATTCTGTACATTCAACATATGCTAATCATCTTAAGGAATTCATGCATAATTTCAACAATAATTATGAAATTATCCACGTTGAAAGCAAAAGTTCTAGATTAACACTTTTAGAATTTCTTGAAATCAACAGGTACAATGCCCGTAATATCTTTTTGAACGGACAAACAGATGTTGACAAGTCTCCGTTACTGAATATCTTTCCTTAATGGCACTTTTACCGGCAAACTCCAATAAACACCTTGAGTTTTTATGACTTGTGCTTCCATTATTTAGTCACGTACCTAAAAATGTATTCAACCTCGGTTACACTAAATACCATCAGACAGTTCAATGTAATACCTGAAGAAGCCACATCGTGGTGAAACAATTGTTGTAGTAGTACTAACATTTTTGTGGAACTGAATCACTGTCTCATATACATTTTTTTAATTACAATTACTTTGTTGTGGTCGCAGTGAATAATATATTGTCGCTTTCGTGGTTATTTAGAGAACGAAAATGTTTCCATTCTGCGCCGTTCACATGAATCAGGCTTCCCAATAATGACTAACTGGCCAATTTTCCGGTTGTGACATCCATGGGAGATGGAAAAAACGAAATAACTCAAGTCAATTGTCAATTGTTCACGTCGAAAGTTGTTGGTAAGCAACACCGTTTTTAGTCCAATATTTATCCTGAAAGTTTTTAGGAATTAGTATATTTTGCTATCAAAAAATTGAGATGTTCACATGTGTGAACCATCAGGGTGAGTTTGCGACCTAAATATCTAGCTGAAGTTCGTTAATGGGTAGTCACTCGAATCTTTTTCGTAATTTCCCAATAATTCCGAAACAACAGATCCAATTGAGATTATATTGGCTATTTAGATGAATAATGACGCAAAGGTATGTACCAAATTATGTGAGAATCGGCTGTCCTAGTAGACGACTGAAAGTAAAGATGATGATTTCCAAACGAAGGAACCTAGATACTTGAATCTTCAGGGTATATTTGGAAGATGAATATGGAGGACTTTCCAATAAGATGTTTCATTTTGTTTTTGAAAAAAGAATATATTTTATGAGAAATCATAACGCCAAAACGATGGAAAACGATATCAGCCAAATGGCCGCCAGGCTACGGTTGCAGCACCATATCCTTTTCATAAAATTTTCTTTGAACAATTCGCACATTTGCGGCTGTATGTTGAAACCACCACAGTGAAGGCTATGATAAAAAGATAAAAGAAGTGAAACTGAAACGCTCTAGTTTGTGCTAGTGATTTTGTCCGTCCGTACATGAAACATCCTACTTCGTAAAATGCCTCACAGTGCGACAATGAAAAGATAAATAAAACTTGTCTTTCCCGAATGAATCCCAAATCGTCAATCTGATACACTTAATAGTGTAAACAGTTTTACAGTTAGCTTGAAATCTGAGTTTTAGATGGGAACTTATTTTGAGTCCTTCTTGGAATATTGTTTACCAAGGTGTCAGAGTTGATAGTGCTTCCTCCAACGATAGTTACTATTCTGCATATAATCTGTAGGTCTACAGTTCCAATTTGTTTCAAATTCATATTTCCTCAAAATATACAGGAGATCTACTCTTATTAATTATTCTAATAAATCACATTTGACAACAATATAAAAATATTCACATATATTGACAAACATGCTAAAATTTAATGTGCAATAAATTAATAAGGGATTTGTTAAAACTTTTGAAGTATAAATTCTTCCACTGCGTAGAATACAACTTCTATCAGAATTTTTTTGATCTCATTCTAGATAGTATTTTCAAATGCTGGGTAGTATGTTGAACATTTTCAACCCATTATATATGTGCATATTCTGGGTTTTCTTCAGACGGTGAAATGATAGCACATATTTGTCATTTGTTCTGGAGTGGTGATCGTGAACTTCGTGATTTTTATTTATGGAATTTGTCCTTGTTTTCAAAGATGTACACAAGACACTCGAATATGTAACATGACGGAGCTGTATGTATATAATATTTCCTGAACAGTGGTCGACAACTTGCAATGCTGTTGGTCATCTTTCCATGAAAATGTGCGTGCATGATATACGAGTGCTTCGTTTTCAGTAAGTATATTTTTTATTTGCCATATTGAGAATAATGCTGTGGAAAGCCTTTTACCTAATCCGGTTAAGAGATGTTTCCAGGTTAGATTTGCACGAATTATTACCCCAAGTAAGGAGATACTGTCCTTACTGTGACGTTTCGTGGTGATAACTATCTCTTGTGTATTTTCGCCATTGACTTTCATTCGATTTTCTTCGAACCATTCCACTGCGTCCTCTATTGTTGCCGCTGATTTTTCCCCGAATACAATGTTAGTGCCATCCCTGTTCCGGAATGTTGTATCATCGGCAAATAGTATTTGAATATCCGCAACAACATTATACAATAAATCGCCTATATACACCAAAAATATAAAAGGTCCGAGCACCGATCCCTGAGGCACACCCAAGGTGATTCTTCTTTTTACTGATAGTTTTCCCTAAAATCCATATTCTGGTAACGACCTTGTAGATAAGAGCTGAACAGATTTAGCGCTGGCCCTCTTATGCCAACATACTCCAAGTTGGAAAAAAGCTCCCCATGATCGACACGATCAAAAGTCCATACAGGTCATAGTCACCTCTTTAAAATCATCCAATGCCAGTATGATATCTACAATGTGCAATAGGGCAGTTGTTGTGGATTTTCATCTCCTGAAACCATGCTGACGATCACCACTCAGGAAAGAGTTTCTTTCCAGGAACGATATCAATCTCGATTTGATGAGGGATTCGAAGACTTTTGAGACAGCTGGTAGAACAGAGATTGGTCTATAATTTTCATATAGAGCTTGGTCACCCTTCTTGTATACCGGAATCACCCTAGCAAGTTTGAGCTCCTCCATCTTTCATTAATCTCACGGAAAAGCCGTAAATATCATGTGAGGGGTTGTTTTTCAACAATGAGACTGCTTTCTTTACTTCCTCAGGTGTTGTCGGAGAGAGGAAAAATGATTTTGTGCTATTTACCTTCTTGTTCTTCAATACACATTTACTTATATCTGAGTTGCCAGTACGCACACTAAGTTTTTCTGCTATGGTGGAAAAATATATATAGAATTCCTCCTCTGATAAGGCAGTGGTGTTATTTTTACTTGGAGTATATTTAATTCTAGAGTTTATTACCTTCCAAATATCGTGACTCTTGTTTTCTGATTCATTCATGAATGTCATATTCCTTCTCTTAATAGTGTCAATAATTAAAATCCTGAGTTCCATCTTTAAGGTTTTGTATAATCTCGAAGTATTTTCATCACTTTTTACTTCGAATATTGTATGTGCCGCATCGACCTTTTCTTTGAGGTCAACAATTTCAGGATTTTCCCAGTATTTTTTTGTGCTTCGATTTTCAACCTTAATTTTTTTTTCAGGAAAACAATTGTTGAATGTAGAGGATATTTTATTGTGGAACAATTTGTATGAGACACGAATAGAATCATCAAATATAAAACCCCAATCTACCTCATGTAGTTGTTCACAGAAAAGGTAAGTATATTCCTTGTTTATTAATCGAGTTATTTTTATTCTTCCTTTCCAGTGAAATCTGTCTGTGCAATGTCCGTTCTCTGCCCCAGATGGTCCGATAGATGGTGATTCATTGTATGTGAATTATATTGAACACAATTTATGTTTGTGAATATGTTATCAATACATCTACTCGAGAATGGCGTAATACGAAATGCCTCATTAAATACAATGTGCAGACCATATGATATTATTAATTCCTGTATTTTTACGTTCTCATTTGAAATACCGTTGAAATCAACATTAAAATCGCCTGCAATGACGATTCTGCAATGCAAACCGCTCGAAATGAAACTCAGAGCCTCGTCCATTTTATCCATTAGAATAAATCTCCCCGAGGATTATCAAATGGTAGAGCATCCGGAACTAAGTACGATCGGTAATAAGATACTCTAAAATGCGGCACAAGGAAGATTGTCTGGTATTGAGATAATCCAACCAAAAAGGCACTCCAGCAAAAAGAAAGTCCCGAACCAAGATTGTCCAGTTCTAATAACATCCGGTAATTAGATCATCCAGTACTAAGATCATCCGGTACTAAGACGCCTTCTGATTAGACGTCTCATAAGAAACAATAAAAATTCACTATTTTCATGGATCAAGTACGTTAATTCGATAAAAATACCACAAGGCGTATCATCGTGCAACCTCACAATACGAAAAGAAAAAATGTGGGAAATTCTACACTTCTTGAAAACAATGCAACTCTACAGCGCGTGCGATAACAACGTCGACTTTCATTGCAGAAACTTAAAACTTCTCAATGGTCTTAGTTCAATCACATTATTGGAGCGTTTTTTAACGATTGAAATTCAAATCAACCGTGGAGCGTTTTTTAACGTTACAATGTTCGCAATAGCTTCCCGAATTCCATCTTTAAGGTCTTGAATCCATTGTGGAACATTTCACGTGGCCCCTAAGAGAAAAGTTTAAATGTGTTGCAATACAAGATCTTGGTGGCCAATTGTGTCCATGTCTTCGAGAAATAACGGCCAGGAAACTTTTCTTGCAAAATTGCGACTGTTTTGTTGCTTGTGTGGCACGTTGCGTCGTCTTGTTGAAAACAAACGTCGACCACATCAATACTTACCAATTCTGGCCATCAAAAATCATTTATCATAGCTCGGCATCGCAATCCATTCACCGTAACAATTGCACCAGTCTCATTTTCGAATGAGCAAGGTCCAATCGCATCGCGAGCTCAAAAACCCCACCAAATAGTGAAATGTTGATGATAGAGAGGTTTCTCAATAATCACTCTTGGATTTTCCGAGCCCCAAATGCGACAATCCTGCTCATTAAACTAGCCTAGCGAGGTGAAAATGATTTTTCGATGAAAATCCGGATCATTTCGTTGAATTTCAAGGACCCAATCAGCGAAGATACGACGTTGCTGGTGATCAACCATAGAGTTCTTGTGTAGTAACATTGTGGTCCGCCGGGTGCGATCTACCTGTTGCCATAAATTTCGTTCAAATATCTCAAGCCTACAAAAGAGGTATGGCAAATCTTTTTGCCAAAAGTATCTGTATTAGGACCAGTAAGTCGGCCTGTCGAAAATAAAAAATCAATCAAATAATCGCCAATATTACCACCACAAAATTCAATAGAAATAGTGCTATTGGAAATGAGTTCTACAATTTCATTTGGATGTTTTTCAGCTCGTATGTATTCATTATGAAAATTAATGATTGATATCCTTAAGCAACATGCTTTACCAGTGAAAAGATCTTGCAATGTAAATAAGGATCAACTACTAGTATATTAAAGTACCACTGACAAAAATTAATTCTTGGACCAAAAACTTACGCTAGTGTTCTCTGGATGAGAGAGGAATATGAAGGTTGGACCATTCAGAGTTTGCATTTTAAAGTTATTGTTATTTCGAGTCTGGTAGTTCCCCTGGAATTCGTGTTTTTATAGAAACTTAGATATTTGACATGAAAGAAATGGGTTAATTTACATTTGAACCAAACTGGGAAGTATCAAAAACTTATTTTCAAAGTGGTGAATCTTTTATACAAATTGTTGAAAATTTACATGGAAAATCCAATTGAAATGAAATGGCCTCACGGTAATTTGTGGTTCAATTTATGAAGTGGTTTCGTGAAACTGGATCGTTATTTGATAAAACAACCCGTTCTCGTACAGTGAGCACATCTGAAAACATAGCTGCTGTAGCCAAGATTGTGGCTGAATGTCAATCAACATCAACTTGTCATCGTGCTCAAGAATTGAACATTTTAAGCATTTCTTTGGAGATAATTTTGCATGAAGACCTCGGTATGAAGGCTTATAAAGTTTAACTAGTGCAATAAGTGAAGCCTCGTTACCATCCGATGTGTTTCCACTTCGTTCAGTGGACTAAGATCGCAATCGAAGAAGATGAACATCTCCCAGAAAAATTATCTTTAGCGATGAAGCTCACTTTCACTTCGTAGGAGTATTTTTTGTGTTGATCTTTTAAAAATAAGTGTTACGCTAACCATCCAAAAGAGTAATGCCTTAAAATACGAAATCAGAGTTACCATACATGAGATTGAGCCCCAAACAACCGACAATATACTGAAATATTGTGTTGATGGGATGGGGTACTGTAGCCAGTCGTTTAAATAATGTTAGTTCTCATTCGAAAATGTCAAGGTTCAACCTATTCAATAAACTCACAACTTTAGAAAAATGTTCATTAGTTTTCTATTTATACTCGATCAAAAATTCAAATTTCAAATGGCCCATCCTGCAGCAATAAATTATGCAAGATGGATCAAATAACTTGATGGCTGATATTTAAACTAATATTAACTTTTCTCTTACTAGGTTGGGTATAATATTCTATTTCCTTTAAATCTTCTTCATCGATTCATTGTTTTCTTATATTTGCAGGCGAATTTGTGTTATTGGAAAATTCTAACAGCTTCAGTTATATTTGAAATAAAATTAAGTTTTCTGGAATAATATAATTATTATATTACTTCCAGGGATGTTATTTCACTTGAAAGAATTTCAGGTAAAAGAATTTGTTACATTTATTTATTTGAAGATAGGCTACAACCAGATCGTATGATATAAAAGTGCAGACTAAAACTTCAGGTGGAAAGTCACTGTTTTATAAATGTTTATGTTGATGTCCGAATTGGTTATTTGCCGATTGCAGTGTCATAATCTGAATATCCAATCTACTATATAATCGATTGTATTCCATATTCATTAATTTCATAATACTCATTAAACAAAATTGTGTCCACCAGTCTATCATATTACATTTACATGGTCATGTTGACATTATAGTTTCATGATATGAATCCATAAATATGTAGAGTATTTGAAATTATTCTGATATATTATATTTGTATCGGAAAGCTATACCACATTATTATTAATCTATATATATATATATATAACATTTAATTTTCCCTATTTGATCAGGAAAATAAATCGATATTTTAATAAGATTGTACAGAGCTAACACAGCTTCTTCGTTCTTCGATTGAGGTTCATTTTTGTACAGTCATAGTACGGTTCAATCAATTAATTTAAATATCTGTATTTTTCAAACTTGAAATGAATGTTGTTTTATTTAAAAGTTATGTAATATTTTTCTCGGTAGCTATTTTCTATTCTTAGATTTGCATGTTGAACCGAAGAACACGATATAATTCACATCTGTATAAGGCATTTTTTGGCCCAAAGTTTAATAGTCATATTGCTTACTTTAAACAGTTATATCAACCAGGTGTGTTTGATATTTTCTATCATTTTTTAATTTTTTTTTATAGATAGATTTATATTTTGAAATGTTGGCACGGTTTTTGATTATTCCGTAAGTCTACTTAAATATCAACTCAGTTTCTCTTAGAAATCTTGGCTGTTTTAGTAGTTTAAAAAAAATTGAGATTCATTGCAATAGATTGCAAATATCTTGAAGTCTATTTTTCTGTTTGTTATAAACCTTTGAGACATCTATAAAATGAGATATTTCAAAACTAGCTCCACGGGTGTGTTGCCAAATGGAAAAATAAGGTCCTTATTGAACGATATTCTGTGTTTACGGACTTAATTATTGAATTGGATTAAAAATCAATTGAATTACTCCGGCTGAATAAAGACCGAACAAATAAAGAAAATAAATTTGGAGTTTACAAGTTGACTACTAAAGGGCAATCGTTGATTGCCCTTTAGTATCGGGTGTTATTTTTAGAGTGATAGATAGAACTTTCGATAGGGATAACTGTGATTTGACAGAAGATAGAGCCATGTTGTTTTGATATTTCTGTTCAGTAAGCATTGACAAATATCTTGGAAAGACTCATGCCGCAACAACGTTTACAAAAGGTTGAAACTCATTTTCAAAATTAGTGTTCTATTCGAGAAATTTATAGAACGCTTCGTGAAATTTATGGTTTACATAATCGTCCATTAGAGCAGCTTATTAGTCGAACTATCGATCGATTTCGGACAACATTTTCTCTACTAGATGCAACAACAACAACATGACAAAGAACTGTACGTACAGAAGAAAATATCGCTGCTGTAAGTCATACTGTTAATGGTGATCTAGATTTGTCTATTCGTCGACGCTCACAACAAGTTGGACTGCATCCATCACATGGAACATTTTGCGTGAAGATCTTGGTCTACCTCCATAGAAGAACTAACTGGTTCAAGAACTAAAACCACTTGACCATAATAAGCGTCGTTTGTTTGCTGATTGGGCCCTAAAATCTTGAAGTTGATCTACTTTTTTATCGTAAAATGAAGTGAAAACAATCCTCAAGAAATTCTGCAGGTTCCATTGCATTCTGAAAAATACATTGTATGGTGTGCTTTACACGCTGGAGGCATCATCGGTCCATATTTCTTTAAAACCGATGCTGGAGCCAATGTTACAGTGAATGATGCTCGTTACATATCGATGATCAATGGTTATTTGTTTCAAAATTTGAATGGTATCGACCCAGAAGTGTTTTGGTTCCAACAATATGGTGCTACACCTCATGCTATTGATTTATTGAAAGAAAGATTTCGCGATAACATTATTTCGAGAAATGCCAAGTAATTGCCCTCCAAGATCATGCGACATAACTCCACTGGATTATTTTCTTTGGGGTTATGTCAAGTCATTGGTTTATGCTGATAAACCAGAAACAATAGACGCTTTAGATGCTTACATTACTCGTGTTGTTGATGAAATAAGGTCTGAATTACTCGAAAAAGTGGTCCAAAATTAGTCTGGTCGAATGCGGTTTCTCAGAGCTAGTCGTGGTGGACATATGCCGGAAATTATTTTTAAAACATAAATGTCTTTCAAATAAAAAATTTGGCTTCAATCTTAATTTAAATGTGTTTTGTTTCAATTTAAAGTTCTATCACTCTAAAAAAACACCGGATATATATTGGCCAGACAGGTAGATCATTCAAGAAAATAATCGCAGAACATCAAAGAAGTTACATATCAGATTCCGTACATTCGACATATGTTCCTAATCTTAATGAATTCAGGCATCATTTCAACAATAACTATGAAATTATCCACGTCGAAAGCAAAAGCTCTAGGTTAACACTTTTAGAATTTCTTGAAATCAACAGGTACAATGCCCGTAAAATCCATTTGAATGAACAAACAGATATTGACAGATCCCCATTACTGAATGTCCCTAATGCCATTTTTTAGCGGAAAACGCCAATAAACACCCCAAATTTTTAATGACTTGTTCTTCCATTATTTTGTCACGTACTTAATTGTATTTAAACTCCATTACACTGGACACCATCAACCAGTAGAATGTAGATTTCTGAAGAAGCTATCAGGGTGAAACAATGGTTGTGTTATAAACATTTTTCTGTGAATTAAATTACTCTCTCTTATATATTTTCTAATTAAATGGAGTGTCCACCAGGTAAAGACCGAATGAATCAAACATGCACCTTTTCCATTAGGTAAAATCCATTCGACTATAAATGCAAGTTCGTGTTGAAGATGCCGAGTGTTTTTTTGGGTGCAAATATATATTTTCACATTTTCTGTCAGTACACCAGATATTTCCCCTTATTCCTGAATCACTTAACAAACGTTACATAAATTCGCTACTAACTGAATCTCTTGGGCCTATAGGGTGGAAATTCGAACAATAAAAGAAAATATTATGACTGGTCTACTTCCCGAGACTGTTTTTCTAAGTTCAATATTATTTCTATATTGGAATTCTTGAAGGAAGTGCCATGTTCAAAAATGATCGGACGTTTCAAGTTTCCTCACGTAGAAGAGACCCCTGGAATATATTGGAATAAGGTAACTCGATTAGGTATATTAACTATAGAAAGGGAGTGAGACGAGCGAATGCGTGAATCTATAAAAGAACTCAGTTGAGGATGTGTGTTCATAATATGAGTTTTCGCAATAATAAACAACGGAATATTTAAGGAAATAAATCTATTTGACTGGGAGAAGTGACACTTAAACGTCCGCAAATGGAGGAATAAATCAGTATCTGGTACTTGAGTAAGTTTTCTTGAGATTCTGGATTTCAATAGAAATAATCATAGTGTAGTGTTTATAGTTTGTATTATGAAAGTAAAATAAAAATGATCGATTCAATTTTATTCAAAAATATTCATGGAGTTTTTATGTTTCACAGTTTATTCAGAATCCTGTCACGTGTTTCGGTCTTTCGACCATCTTCAAAGGAGTACAAAAACTAACTAAACTTAAAATTGAAAAGGTTCTTTTATTACACTTAGGATATCTGTGTATTTTTATGGCGCATGGAAATAACATCATCCAATATAGGGGTGTTCCGAAGAGTATTTGGGATTTTTAAAATTTTCCCTTTCCTCAATAGCTTTTTTGATTGAAAGTATCTCCAAATAGTCCATCAATTTATACTTTTTAATATTATATAGTAAAGTGACATATTTCACATTAAAAACATGATTATTTTATATACAATGTTCTGCAAAACTGCTTGATTTTTGGTTTTTCAAAATAGACATCCTATGTTCTTTGATTCCATGTTGTAAACATCGGCTTGTCTGCCCTATATATGCAGGATTACAATCCTCACAATTAATTAGATAAATCCCCGATTCGGAAAAGTTGAACTTCGTTTCCTTATTATTGTTCACCAACATCTTAGCTAAATTATTTCTATTCACTGCTAAAGAACTAATTCCCATTTTATGAAAACCATTAGAGATCCTATCGCTGAAACCTTCTATATAAGCCATTGAAAATCAAATTTTCTTCTTTTCATAAGGACAATTTATATTGAAATAATTTTTTGTTAAATATTGTGGTAAGTTTTCTCTTTAAGATTGAATTTTGAATGGATTATGGTATCAGTAGTGGAAGGTTTTCTAAAAATATCGAATACGAACTAATAATTACTATCGGGGATAACTTTCAATAGGGATAACTGTGATTTGACAGAAGGTATAAGCCATGTTGTTTTGACATTTCTGTTCAGTAAGCATTGGCAAATTATCATGGAGAGACTCACGCCGCAACAACGTTTACAAATTGTTAAAATTTATTTTCAAAATCAGTGTTCTATTCGTCAAACTTATAGAGCACTTCGTGAAATTTATGGTTTACATAATCGTGCATCATGCAGCTTATTTGTCGAACTATCGATAGATTTTGGACAACATTTTCTCTACTCGATCCAACAACAACAACGTACGTACAGAAGAAAATGTCGCTGCTGTATGTCATAGATTAATGGTAATCCAGATTTGTCAATTGTCGACGTTCACAACAAGTTGGACTCTGTGCATCCACCACATGGAAATTTTTGCGTAAAGATCTTGGTGTACACCCATACAAGATCCAACTGGTTCAAGAACTAAAGCCACTTGACCATAATAAGCGTCGTTTGTTTGCTTATTGGGTCCTAGAACAGCTTGAAGTTGATCCATTTTTTTATCGTAAAATTGTGCTCATTTCTGGTTGAGCGGCTATGCAAACAAGCAAAATTGCCATATATGGAGTGAAAACAAACCTCATGAAGGTCTGCAGGTTCACTGCATCCTGAAAAATGCACTGTATGGTGTGCTTCATACGCTGGATGCATTATCGGTCCATATTTCTTTAAAAACGATGCTGGAGCTAATGTTACAGTGCATGGTGCTCGTTACCAATCGATGATCAATGATTATTTCTTTTCAAAATTTGAATGGTATCGACCCATAAGTGTTTTGGTTCCAAAAAGATGGTGCTACACCTCATGCTGCTACCGTAACAAATGATTTATTGAAAGAAAGATTTGCCGATAACATTATTTCGAGAAATGGTCCAATTAATTGGCCTCCAAGATCATGCGACATAACTCCAAGGATTATTTTCTTCGGGGTTATGTCAAGTCATTCAAATTCAAATTCAAATTTAAATTTATTAGTTACCCTCAAAATGTTACAGGGATTGTCAAAGAAATATATGATAATGTACATCATAAAATAAAAAATTGTAAATATATCATACTAAAATATTTCAACTTTTAACCTACAACAATCAATAAAAAACAAACTATTACATCAAGATACGAACTGAAACACAGCAAGTAGATGACTAGAACTGGTACTTCATAAACTCATCCATTGAATAAAATGCACATTCAGTTAGAATCGCTTTAACTTTTCGCTTGAATGTTGTAGAATGCAGTGTTGTTAGGGATTGTGGAAGTCGGTTGTAGATTTTCATTCCATTAAATATATGGGTGTTCTGTGTCCTCTGCAGTCTATGTCTTGGGGCAACAAAGTTGTTCCTATACCTGGTATCATGACTGTGAATCGTTGAATGTGTCTGGAAATTATCCCGATTTTTGTGCACATACATAAGACACTCTAGGATATAACAGCATGTTAAAGTAAGTATTCCATATTTCTTAAAGAGTGGTCTACAGCTAGTGACCTGGTTTACTCCCGCTACTAATCTTAAAGCTTTTTTCTGTTTCAGGAACACTCTTTCTGCCTCTGAAGATGCACCCCATAAAATGATGCTGTAGCTCATCCTGCTGTGGAAATGTGCGTGATATGTAAGTAACGCTTCTTTTTCTGTGAGCAAGTTCTTTATTCTTCTTATCGAAAATAATGCTGTTGAGAGTCTTTGGCACAATTCATTTATGTGGTTCAGCCAAGTTAAATTTCCGCTGATTGAAACCCCAAGCAGAGAAATACTTTTTGGTTCTTGATGTTTTGTGCTCACAATCAACTCCTGAGTTTTCTCTTCGTTCACTCTCATGTCATTGGAACTAAACCATTCTATCGCATCTTTGATCTAGTGGATCGGCAACTGAAAATGCCTTGTTCTCGGGAGTTCCTCCTAAGAAATGGATTTATCTGGGTCGAGTTGTTGGTGCGGATGTAGAGGAAGACACAATCAAGAATTTTGTTAACAGTGCTTTAAAATCACATAATGTGGAAGTAAAGAAACTCATCTCAAAAGGTAAAAATTCAGCTTTCAGTATTGGGGTACCAACAGGAAATTATGAACAAGTAATGGACAAGAACTTCTGGCCAGAGGGTGTGCTGATACGTGATTTTAACTTTCGAGGTTTTTTTCAGAGAGGCCAGAATATATTGAAGCCGCCAATATTGACACAGTGAAAACAAATAAAGCCTGCAATCAAGCATATTGTTTCTTACATCAGAATTTAAGATCTATAAGTTCTGCTTTTAGCAGAATTCAGTATGCTGTTGATGAACATTTTGTTGACTTTTTAGCTGTGACAGAACATTGGCGGACTGAAGAACAATTGAAACATTATAATATCTCAGGTTTTAATCTGGCATCCAGCTTTTGTAGAAATGAAGATGAACATGGAGGCAGTGCATTATTTTTCAGAGCTGATATTCCATTCAAGACTAGACTTGATATCAATAACTACAGTGTTCCATTCATTATCGAATGTTGTGCGGCTCAGGTATGTCTGAATGAGAGAAATATAGTAATGATATGTATTTATAGACCTGATTCCTCGACCTCAAATTTTAATATTTTTTTGGAAAAACTTTCACAGATTTTATCTCTTTGTTTGAAAGGAAAAAATGAACTTATTCTTGCAGGCGATTTTAACATTGATTTGTTGGTAGATACTTCAGCTACTAGAATGTTTGGATCTCTGATAGAGAGTTTTGGATATCTTATAACCGTTAATGTACCAACTAGAATTTCTAGAACATCTGCTACATGCATTGACAATATTGTGACCAACATAGTGGGTACTGCTCAGGTTATTGAAGAACATATATCTGATCACTCAGCCCAAAAATTTGTCTTCTCTGGAAACAAACCCAAGAATAGAACAGTTGAGAAAAAGCAAATCAGAATTTTTAACCAGCATAACAAAAAGAAGTTCGTAGAATATATGTCAAACCAAGTTTGGACTGACATAGTTGATGACTCACATGCTGATGCGAATTCACTGTGGGAATCCTTCTTTGGGAGATTTAATGGTGTGTTTTCTTCCTGCTTTCCCATAAAAACAGTACGTTTCACTAACAAGACTAACCATAAAGAGACAACTAACAACATCAAAGATCATAAGAAATTACTTGATTACCTATTCATTTTATCTAGGACATCTGACCAACATTTATCAGCATATAAAGAAAAGAAAAAGTAAATACGATTCTTTAATGAAAAGGGAAAGAATAAAACTTAACCGAAACACAATCGAGAAGTCAAGTAATAAATCGAAAGTAGTATGGAAAATTGTGAATGAATCATTGGGGAAAAAATGTAAGCATTCTAGCCCAATTAAGGATGAGAAGGAACCGCAAAAACTGGTCGACAAGTTCAACAATTTTTTTGTTAATGTTCATTCAGCATTTAACGTGGATGATGGGTCTGACAGGGCTGATTGTGGTTTAATACCATGTAATGAGAAATCCTTTTTTCTTTTTGACATCACTGAAGAGGAAATCATTCATACAGCAAAAAAGATGAAAAATTCCAGATCAACAGGATGGGACGACGTTCCTCAAGATATATTAAAGGAAACGATACACCTCTTTGCTGAGCCCTTGGCTAAAATAATGAATAGATCTTTTAAAGATGGGTTGTTTCCAGAAGCCTTAAAAATAGCCGTAATAAAGCCAATACTTAAAAAAGGAGACATTAAAGAACCAGGAAGCTATCGCCCGATCAGTATCTTATCTAGCTTTGCGAAAATTTTCGAAAAGGTTCTGAGTGGAAGACTTTCGAATTTCTTCAAAAAATTCGGAATTCTTTCTCCCAGTCAGCATGGATATATTCAAGGAAAAGGAACTGAGACGGCTATATTCGAATTATATAACTCTCTCTTAACAGCATTGGATGGGAAGGAATTACCAATTGGATTATTTTTAGATTTATCCAAAGCGTTTGATTGCGTTGATAAAGAGATATTGCTGGGAAAACTGTGGAAATATGGCATTAGAGACAATCAACTGAAACTCATGAGGAGCTATTTGAGTAATAGACCTCAAACTGTCAAAATGGTATTGAATAACTGTGAATATCAGTCTGCACTGGAAGTAAGCAACACCGGTGTACCTCAGGGTAGTATTCTAGGTCCATTGCTATTCCTAGTTTACATTAATGATCTTCCATCGTTCCTGTACAACAAAATTATCGAGACAATTATTGTAGAGCTTATATCATTTGCAGATGACACTAATATTATTTTGAGATCTCCTAATTTTGGACTAACTGTAGAAATGGTACAGAAAATCTTAGACGAGATAAACAATTGGTGCAAAAACAATCGCCTAGTGCTGAATGTAGCGAAGACTGAATGTGTAGTATTCAGTACAGATAGATCTTCTGCCGTTATCCCACAGCATATTAATGAACAGGTTGTGGTGTCCACCTCTACCAAATTTCTGGGCGTTTTTCTGGATAATCACCTAAAATGGAACTGTCATATCGACCAACTAACAAGGAAGCTGAACTCGGTCATATATTCAACATTTGTGCTCAAGAGTAGAGTGGATAATCATACATTAAAGACTGTATATTTCGCTAATTTTCAATCTTTGTTGTCTTACGGTATAATTTTTTGGGGGGTAAGCTCACTATCTGAACAAGTCTTTTTAAGACAAAAATCGATGTTAAGAACTATATTAGGACTAAAATTTAGGGAGTCATGTAGGGGACATTTCAGGGAACAAAATATTTTAACACTGTGTGGTCTTTATATATATAAGGTATTAATTTTCATGAAACTTCATCCACAGTATTTTGAGAAATTCAAAAATGTTAATCAAACCAGAAGAAAAGAACCATTTTTCTATCCTTATCATTCCTTAGCGAAGACCGAGTGTTCTCCTCTGTATTTTGGGATAAAATTATTTAATGCTCTTCCTGATAAATTAAGAATGTTGGGTAATGTGGGGATTTTCAGGAGCAGTTTGTATAAATTTATTGTTGTTGGTGAACCGTATACATGCTCAGAATTTTTTGATTTGTGTAGAGGGTAATGATATGAGTTTGACGAATTTCAATTTTATTGTGTATACAATAATTCATGAATTAAATATTATTATTATTATTATTATTATTATTATTGACTGTTTCATGAGATTTATTCGGGAGTAGATTTCTGCCCTTGGCTCTATTCAAAAATGTTGTATCGTCATCGAAGAGGGTTTCATCAACACCAACGTTATATATCAGGTCATCGATATATAAGAGGAAAAGAATAGGCCCGAGCACAGATTCCTGGGGAACTCCCGCAGCAATTTTCATCTTGGAGGACCTTTTACCTTCCAAATCTATAATTTGGTACCTATCCTTAAGGAACGACTCCAACAGATTCAAAACTGGCCCTCTTATGCCAATGTAGTCCAACTTATGCAGAAGATTTTCATGGTTGACACAGTCAAACGCTCGACTTAGATCCAAGCAGATCAGCATCACATCATCTGCATCATCCAATGCCTTCATGATGTACTCAACAATGTGGACCAGAGCTGTGGTAGCAGATTTTCCCTCTCTGAAACCATGCTGGAAACTGCCAAGCAATGAATTTTTTTCTAGAAATGCGACAATTCTAGTTTTGAGGAGATTCTCATAGATTTTTGAGACAACTGGCAGGATAGATATTGGCCTATAGTTTTTGCATAGCTCTTGATTACCTTTTTTGTGGACCGGTATCACCCTCGCAATCTTCAGTTCTTCCGGAAAGTAGCCCTGCTAGAAGCAATCGTTAATGAGGTAAGAGATAGAATCAGCAAGACAATAGATGACCTCTTTCAACATTTTCACGGAGAAGCCATATACATCTTGGGAAGTTTTATTTCTCATTTCTGATACAACCCTCAAAATTTCCTCTGGTGTTGTGGGGGTCAAAAAAAATGAGCCTGAAGTTTTACCTTCATTTTTATTTTTCAACATTTTTTCACTCGATTCTGGATTGGTGATAGCTCCAGTTAACTTTTCCGCAATCGTTGAAAAATACCGGTTGAATCTTTCTTCTGATAGTGATGAGGGGTATACTTTTCCTGTCTCTGATTTTAATTTTGAATTTATTACCTGCCATATCGCACGACTCTTATTTTTTGCTTCATTGACGAATTTTGAAGTTTTATGTTTGATGGTATCATTTAAAAGCTGTTTATATTCATTTTTCAATCTCATGTATAATTTCCTTGAACCATCATCTCTTTTTACCTCATTTATTGTGTATGCTGCATCTAATTTGTTTTTAATGTCAATCATTTCTGGTGTTCTTAAGCATTTTCTCTCGCAAGAATCAAAACCTTTCTTTTTTCTTTCAGGAAAGTACTGATTGAAATGGTGCGTTATTGTTTGATGAAAGATCTTGAAAGAATATTGGGCTGAGCTCGTACAAATACATCCCCAATCTACGTTCCGCAGCTGTTCACGAAAGCGGCTAATATTATCCTCATTTATAATGCGCACCATCTTATATTTTTGTTTTTTAGGGATATTTGCCTGCAGTATGTCCAGTCTCTGCGCCAGATGATCCGACAAGTAATAATTATTGGTTTATGCTGATAAACCAGAAACAATAGATGTTTTGGAAGCCAACAAAACTCGTGTTATTGATGAAGTAAGGCTTGAATTACTCGAAAAAGTGGGCAAAAATTGGTCTGGTCGAATGCGGTTCCTCAGAGCTAGTCGTGGTGGACATATGCCAGAAATTATTTTCAAAACATAAATATCATAAAATAATCTTTCAACTAAAAAGAAGTTTGGCTTCAATCTTAATTTAAATGTGTTTGATTTCAAAATAAAGTTCTATCACACTAAAGAAACACCCGATATGACTTATATTAAGATCCAAGAAGTTGCAGGAAATTGTTTTTCCATTTCTATTGTGAATTCAATATTTTCATCAATGCTATTCAGATAATCCAAAAATTGCGATAGCAGCCTGTCAGTTCCAGCCCAAATTCAAAATACGTCATCTACATATCTAGCCCAAAAGTGAACGAGTTTTACCAACTTATCATTTGTAGTGTTGGCGAATAATAATTTTTCAAAGTAAGGCATAAATGATTCAGCTGAAAGTGGACTTATTGGACTTCCCATTGGTGAGCCATTGATTTGAATAACTCTATTCTAAACACATCTGAAATTTTTAAAAGATTTTTGTTATTATTTTGTGATAGATGACTGTTATTGATCATAGTTTTTAACATTGTTTTGACTTTATCAGTTGAAATAGAATATTTCTCATGTAGGTTAGACTATTTGGGATAGCATTATTATGGTTCTGATTGAGTTCATGAATTAGTGTTTCAATTTTGTTTTTAATGGTCTCCACACTTCCATAATTATCAGAGTAATTTTTTTCCTTCAGAAACGGCCATGACAACGTGTCCAACAGTGTTCAATCCGGATTATTCGATGGTCGTGAAATAGGTGTACCATCCAGAAATCAAATTGACCAATCAAAAGTTCTCGAACTTCCAAATCTCTGTGTAGGGGTGCTCCATCCTATTGCCAAATTATTTGCTCCAGTTCTTTAGCAGAAAACAGTTGCTCCAAAAGTTGATCTACCCCTGGCAGTATCCTTTCGGAATATGCTTCACGTGTTAATGTGTAGTCAAAAAATAAGGCCTCACTATTTTGTTATAAACAATGCCACACCAAGCGTTGACAGACTTTTCAGATTTTCTAATTTTAAATACATTGCGTTTTCTCCGGTTTTTGTTTTCCGAAAAGGGTCTCTTTTTTCTGTTTAACACGTCTCCGGTGGAAAACGATGATTCCATTCGTCCACATTATAAAATTTAATAATTTACGATCTTTTTGTGGAAGCATTTTGAAAAAATTCAGTTGATTTCGAACAACTTTTGTGAATAACTTTTTTTGTATCTCCATTTGTAACAAAGTTAAAGGAGGGGTCAAATTTTAGGGCAAAACCCGGTATATGGCCCCAATGATATTTTTTTGACCAAAATTCGTATTTTGTCCATCCACTTGCTATATATTCCCCTATCTGAGCTCCGTGCAATCTCTTTATATTTAGATAATATATTTGTTAACGACTCTGACACGCATTTTCAAGGACATCTCTGCAAACGACCCAAATTAATTACTTCTCAGTAATGTAGCTATATGAAATCTTAAGGAAAACTTTATGCCGAATTTTTATCCAAATTATATATTTTTCTTCACATTATGACAATTCATATTCAGCTTGGAACATAAACTTTCCGAACAAGAAATAATCAGATGATCAAAGAGCGCAGAACAGTCTGCTCAATCCGATAATTGAAGTGTCCGGAATTGTACGTTATCGTGGATGACAAAAATTTTCAATTAATTTTTGATAGTGTTTGCTTTCGGAAATAGACCACAGTTCATTTCATCGAGGTTATGAGCCGAAAAAAGAAGTTTCAATTGAATTATCAAGATGGAAAAATAATTCTTTCGCGGCCGAATACCGCTGGGGAAAGATTATAATACTGAAATAACGTAATACGAGGTCCGTCCAGAAAAATATCGAGTTTTAGTTTAAGCATTACTTTGAATGCCATAGATTATTTTTCCTTGTTACTTTCAAAGTACCCGGATACACTATCCACACACTCTTCTAAGTGGCGCTTTCATTTTACACAGCGGTCCGGCTAAAGTTTATATGTCTTTTAAGGTCTATGAGTAATTCAAATCAACTCAAGTAAGTGTCGTCGACCGTCAAGACATGAGCAGCAGATATACATGTTTAAAGGCTTGTTGGCTTCTCATCAGTACAATACTCTGATGACTAACGAATGCAACGTAGCCACAGCTCATAAACTTCTGTTGTTTTTTCCGTGCTGTTGAAAAATTATCCAAGTTTAAGAAGAATTATTGGAATTGATATCTTTGCAAGATACAACAACTAGTAATGATATTTTCAATTCCGTCTTTGGATTTCTATAAAAATACAATTCAGTTTATCGCAACTGTGTTCCATCGCAACAGACGCAACAGACCATGACTGGAGTAATTCATGGCTTCATTAAATTAATGGCAACAAAAATCAAAGAAACTGGATGAGATTTTCATCATATACATTGTATCGGGTGTTTTCTTAGAATGATAGAACTCAAAATTGAAATAAAACCTATTTAAATTAAGATTGAAGCCAAATTTTTTTTTCATTTGAAAGAAAATTTTATGACATTTATGTTTTAAATATAATTTCCGGGATATGTCCACCACGACTAGCTCTGAGGAACCGCATTCGACCAGACCAATTTTATTTTAACAATTAAATCAGTAACACGAGTTATGTTGGCTTCCAAAGCGTCTATTGTTTTTGGTTTATAAGCATAAACCAATGGCTTGACATACCCACAAAGAAAATAATCCAGTGGAGTTATGTCGCAAGATCTTGGAGGCCAATTAATTGGATCTTTTTCTTGAAATAATGTTATCGCTAAATCTCTCTTTCAATAAATCAATTGTTACGGTAGCAGCATGAGGTGAAGCACCATCTTGTTGGAACCAAAACACTTCTGGGTCGATACCATTCAGACTTTGAAACAAATAAATATTGATAATCGATCTGTAACGAGCACCATTCACTCTAACATTAGCTCCAGCATCGTTTTTAAAGAAATGTGGACCGATGATGCCCCCAGCGTGTAAAGCTCACCATACAGTGCATTTTTCAGGATGCAATGGAACCTGCAGAAGTTCTTGAGGATTGTTTTCACTCCATATATGACAATTTTGCTTGTTCACATAGCCGTTCAACCAGAAATGAGCTTCATCACTAAAAACTATTTTACCATAAAAAAGTGGATCAACTTCAAGCTGTTCTAGGGCCCAATTACCAAACAAACGACGCTTATTATGGTCAAGTGGCTTTAGTTCTTGAACCAGTTAGATCTTGTATGGGTGTAGACCAAGATCTTTACGCAACATTCTCCATGTGGTGAGTGTACAGATTCCAACTTGTTGTGAACGTCGACGAATAGACAAATCTGGATAATCATTAACACTTTAACCTCCAGCAGTGATATTTTCTTCTGAGCGTACAGTTCTTTGTCTTGTTGTTGCATCGAGTAGAGAAAATGTCCGAAATCTATCGATATTTCTACGAATAAGCTGCTCTGATGGACGATTATGTAAACCATAAATTTCACGAAGTGCTCTATAAGTTTGGCGAATAGAACACTGATTTTGAAAATAAATTTCAACAATTTGTAAACGTTGTTGCGGTGTGAGTCTTTCCATGATAATTTGTCAATGCCTACCTTCTGTCAAATCACAGTTATGCCTATCGAAATTTCTATCACTCTGAAAAAACACCCGATATTTACTCGATATGTTTATGTTCAGCAATCACCACACGAGGAACAAGTTCTGCAGCAACTTGATGCAGGTGTTCATTGAAAGTTTGCATACAGCAGATTGAATATATAAGTAGTATGATGTAAGCGAAGATAAATTTCTCGGATTGGGAGAGTGTATCTTACATCTGTGTAACAATTTGACTTGAAAAATTATTGCTGACTGTCGAGACATAAGTACCAGAAATGCACGTACCGAAACTTTGTCGGCTTTTTCATCCATTTTGTTCTAATGCCGAATGAATGCATAGTAGCATATTAACCCCACATAGGAACGCCATAATTTTTATCTAATACTAGCGCCATCTATATACGTGAATACCTATCACGGAATTACCCAACAAGCAAATTGGAACCATACAACTTACATCTCTGTCTCGATTCTAAGAAGAATTACTTTTAACCTCGGATTCTTCATCAGTGACTCACTCCAACTTTAACGTTCAAGACTATTTTGGACTCAAAATTCGAAAATTAAAGACATCTGGACGAAACGATAGACCGCTGTTTCCCCGGAACTAGCGAGAAAAACGGATATGTAAAGCAAAACAAGACATTAATAATCTTAGGACATGTGTTATGATCGAAACAAGGCTGCCTATTTCAAGGTTCTAAATGTCCCCATTAATTCAAAAAGTTCCGTTCAAAATAAAATTATCAACTTTTATTGTTTCAATAGGAGATATATAAATCATTCAGTAAACTCATTTCACGTATAAACATGAAATGAGATTGGAGTTATGTCGAACAGTCATTAAAAATCGAGTATTAATTTCTGTAATGAATGTTGATACAAAATTTAAGGCTGTGCTGAAGTCCGTATGAATTCCGCTTGATCCATACCATGTAGGAGGGTATGATCCGGAATGCTTGCTTAAGGGAAAAAATCGTTACATTTTAATACATAGGAGCTGTGGAGTCACGTTGTCATGACATTTTATTGAAAATCTCGTAATTGATGGTGTGAGTGTGTTTGATTTTTTTCTAATATGTAGTGTCAGGTGTTCATGTATGTAACACATAAGAAGATTACCTGTGATTTATAATTATAGCGATTCAACTTGAATTCTATAGCTCTGTTGCTGATCTTGTTTGAAACTTTGATATATCTTCAGACTTTGAGTTTGTTTTCAATGTAAAGAATTCATAGAAATGAAAGTAAAAACTGAACTAGAAATTAATTGAATAAAATGCCTTAGAAACACTGTTTCACTTCATAGACATAAGAAATTTCAAGACACATGAGCGGCAGCTAAGCAATAAAGAATGAAAAAAACATAAATTACTGACCGTAATCATACAGAACCATCATCAAAGATAAGCTTGTTTCGATTGAATATTCAGAAATAAGAAATTACATTCCCAAAAAATGCTCCACATAAAATTCGAAAACGTCTTTTTTGTTTCTCCGTTTATAAAAAAATTGCACATTGTACAGAAAAAGAATCTGAAATTCTTACCCATATTCTACTCAGAAGTTATTTGGATGCTAAATGAAAACAAACAATAAAATATATCTAAATCCTTCATACATCAATTATTCTGTTTGAAAGCGAACTTAAATTAACGTGGGCAACTATTTGAGCATTCAAAAAACTAGGCTATTTTTTATTTATTAATTATCCTGACACTCCTAGATCTTCTGTGAAGATCCCTCACAAGCTTTTTCAACGTGTGCGAGATAGGAGTTCAGTTGCGTTCTGGGTAGGCTTTGTTACTGCGATCTTGCGCCACTTTAGGTCACATCACGGTTAATAAATAGAAAAAGGCTTTTTACTTGATAGAATAAATACATTCTGTCAAGAAAGTACCGGGAATTATCGATTTAAATCTGGCGGGGCAATGAGGCAGGTAAATTTTGTTTTCCTAGGTTGGTAACACTGTCCTTAATTACTATGCCAAGCTTGAGCGGGTCAACTAGTGTGTTTGCAACAGCTGATTAAGTCAGTCGATGTCAGAGTGCGTGCCGATTTTTACTACGGGTGATTACGTTGAGCAAAGAATTTGTTTAAAGTTTTGTGTTGCAAATGAATTTTCGTGTGCCGATGCATTGAAAATGTTGCAAAAGGCCTTTGGTGATAATGCTCTATCGAAAACTCGTGCATATCAGTGGTACAGAGCCTTCAAGGACGGTCGTGAAGTGGTCGAAGACTTGCCTCGTTCCGGACGCCCATCGACGGCTTCGATCGAAGATAACGTCGATAAAATTAAGGAAAGGGTGCTGGAAAACCGTCGTACCAGCTTGAGAGAGATAGCACATGATCTTAAGATATCCCACGAGTCCGCACGTACGATTTTGATTGATATTTTGGGCATGAGAAAGGTGGCCGCACGACTCGTACCGAAAGACCTGAATTTTCTTCAAAAACGTCATCGCGAATAGGTTGCTTCAGACATGTTGGATCGCTGTAATTCCGATTCTATATTCATGGAACGCATTATAACTGGTGATGAGACCTGGGTCTACGAGTACGATATGCAAACAAGCCAGAAATCATCGGAATGGGTGGCAAAAAATGAGCCGAAACCGAAAAAACCACGCCAAAGCCGCTCGAAAATGAAGGTGATGCTCATTGTTTTCTTCGATATCCGTGGCGATATCCGAATTCGTTCCAGAGGGTCAGACGGTAAACAAGGAGTATTACCTAGGCGTTATGAAACGTTTGCGTGAGCGTATCCGTAAGAAGCGGCCAAATTTGTGGGCGAACAACTCATGGATTTTGCATGACGATAACGCGCCTTCTCACCGAGCTACGATTGTGACTGACTTTCTCGCCAAAAACTCAACAAACGTGCTTCAGCAACCACCGTATTCGCCGGATTTGGCTCCCTGCGACTTTTTCCTCTTCCCAAAACTAAAATTGCCCCTTCGTGGCACCCGTTTTAAGTCGATTGAAGCCATAAAACAAAATTCGGCGCGAGAGCCAAAGTCCATACCGGAAAGCGCCTATAAAAAATGTTTCGATAATTGGAAGTGCCGTTGGCATAGATGTATTGGAGCAAATGGAGCCTATTCTGAAGACGACCCAATAAATTTTGACGATTGAATGTAAGAATGTTGTTTTAATTGAAAATTCTCGGTACTTTCTTGACAGAGTAGTATAACAAAATTTGAATATCAAAACAGATTTAATCTGTTAGTCTTCTACAATTTTAATTTCAAAAAAATTTTGATTCGAAAAACTTTTAGTATTAAATTAATATCTACAATAAGCACCGCTTATATTTAATAGACGTAAATAATCAAAACTCAATATACAATGTCAAATGGAATAAATTAATCAACAAATATAAAAAAGTTATTTAAAATCAATAAATAAATGTGTGAAGGAGACAAAATTTTGTTTCTGATTCTACCATAATGAAACCAATTCCTTTTCAAAAAAATGAAACACAACTTGAGAATTTCTCAAGAAATATAATTTATTTGAAGTATTCAATATATTCAAATAAGTTAATTCAAAAATCTCTCAAAACATGCACCACATCTTCAAAAAACAATTAGAATTCGGATAATCTCTTCATCAGTCCTAGATAATATTTAAAATATCAAAATCAACTAACAATCAGTATATCTTACCTTAGAGTGTAACCGGAGTTTGTTTAGAACAGACTAATTTAAAAAATGTAGATATTCTATGTTCATCATAAAATCACAGAAAACTGTAAGGTATTATAAGGTTATCTTTAAACTATTGACATTCCATAATGAGATTTATTCAAGCCTAAATATAATTACATGTTATGTATAAAATAAAATAGAAAAAGGCTTTTTACTTGATAGAAGAATGGCTTTTTACTTGAAAGAAGAAGGTGGTGTTGGTCTTTTTTAAACGAGCTCCGGTTACACCCTAAGGTAAGATATACTGATTCTTAGTTGATTTTGATATTTCAAATATTATCTAGGACCGATGAAGAACTTATTTGAATATATTAAATATTTCAAATAAATTGTATTTTTTAAGAAGTTGTGTTTTATGTTTTTCAAAAGGAATTGGTTTCATAATATAAGATCAGAAACAAAATTTTGTCTCCTTCGAATATTTATTTATTAATTTAAATGACTTTTTTTATATTTGTTGGTTTATTTATTCCATTTGACATTGTATATTGAGTTTTGATTGTATACGTCTATTAAATATAAGCAGTGCATATTGTAGACATCAATTTAATTCGCAAAGTTTTTTGAATAAAAATTTTTTTGAAATTAAAATTGTAGAAGACTAACAGATTAAATCTGTTTTGATATTCAAATTTTGTTATGTTTCTTCTATCAAGTAAAAAGCCTTTTTCTGTTTTCTTTTATACATAATATATAATTATATTTAAGCTTGAATAAACCTCATTATGGAATGTCAATGGTTTAAAGATAACCTTATAATACCTTACAGTTTTCTGTGATTTTATGATGAACATAGACTATCTGGATTTTTAAAGTTAGTCAGTTATAAATAAGCTCCTGTTATACTCTGAGGTAAGATATACTGATTGTTAGTTGATTCTAATATTTCAAATATTATCTAGGGCCGATGAAGAGATTATCCGAATTATAATTGTTTTCTGAAGATATAGTGTATATTGAGAGATTCTTGAATTAACTTATTTAAATATATTAAATATTTCAAATAAATTATATTTTTTTAGAAATCCTTAAGTTGTGTTTCATGTTTTTGAAAAGGAATTGGTTTCATTATGGTGAGATCAGAAACGAAATTTTGTCTCCTTCAAATATTTATTTATTGATTTTAAATGACTTTTTTATATCTGTTGGTTTGTTTATTCCATTTGACATTGTATATTGAGTTTTTATTATATACGTCTATTGAATAAATATAAGCGGTGCTTATTGTAGACATTAATTTAATTCTAAAAGTTTTTTGAATAAAATTTTTTTTTTAATTAAAATTGTAGAAGACTAACAGATTGAATCTGTTTTGATATTCAAATAACACTGTTAATTTTCGACCCACCAGTAAAATAGTGGCCGACATCCGACCAACGAGAAAAATTCTTTTCCACCTGAACAGGATTTGAACCAGCGCCCTTCCGGTTAAGAGCCCTATGCTCTACCACTGAGCTGTCAGCACTTCATTGCACACCTATTCCATAGAAGAAAGTCATCATGGACTCAAATTCTGAAAACTGCCACGCGCACGTGTGAAAATTCAAATTATAAATATAACAAACAAATATAGATTGAAAATTTACTTCGAAGGGTTTTTTTGAAATATTACAGATAATAGCTGCATTAATTCTCGAAAACTTTTAAAAATTCAATCTAAACAATTATTAGAAACTTCTTACAATTAACTGGTTTGTTAAAGTTCGCTTCCAAACAGGATTTTTGGTGAATGAAGGTATGTAGATATATTTTATTGATGTTTTTATTTAGCATCCAAATAACTTCCAGATGAAGTGAAAATTTCAGTTTGCTTTTCTGGAGAATGCGTTATCTATTTTTAAAGGGAAATAAAGAAGACCTTTTTAAATTTTATAATGAGACTTTTTTGATGATGGAATTGGTTTTTTTTTCTACATATCTAATCGAAACAAACTGGTCTTTGATGATGGTTCTGGATGATTAAGCTCAGTATTTTGTGTTTTCTTTTGATTCTTGGTTGGTTAAATGCCGCTCATATGTGTTGATAATTCTATATATCTATAGACTGAAACATTGTTTTTAAGTCATTTTATTAATTTAATTGTGATTTTTTTTTTGAGAGATTTTTCCGATTGAATTTTTAGAGGTTTTGAACAAATAATTCTGCTATCATCTGTTGCAAGACTAGGTAGCCTTAATAGCTTTATATCTTATTTATATTTAATAAACATGGAAATTTTCTAAAAACTTGAAATTGTCAGGAAGTGATCACATATTGCTCAATTATGGAACCTGGAGCAGAGAATTCAATATTTCGAGGAAAATAACTACAAGTGGTTAGATCCCAACCACCACGTTCTATGGCGTAATCAATCGATAACTTTATTACAGATTTCTTATTATCTTGAGAAGCCATGGGCAAAAGAAATATCCCTGACGGTAATCTTCCAGATTCAATGCTTTTACTCTTTGAAGGTGGTAAATTACTCTCTGTAAAATCTTTCTTCTAAGCACTATTTTGTCTACGTATACCAAAATCGATTCTCTTTCTTTTTGAAGATAAAAATAAACATAGAATATTAAGTATTCTTCCATATATTCTACGAGATCGAGCTTTTCGATTAGGATAAGCAGCTGTGTGAAGAATCTGATATTGCCTTTTGCGCGACCACAAAAGTATGCTTATCTGTAAATTTTGGTGATGTCTACGCTTCCATAATTTTCCTAGAAGTAAAACAAAGTATTCACAAAATCGAAATAATATAGGAAGTAAAAGGAATTTGTCACATGTAAACACAACTAGACAGTTTTCATGATTCAATTTGCTTTTTGTTCCACCTTTCTTAATTTTTCACTAAAAATCCCTTTAATTTCCTAATATTCCTTTTTTATGAAAAATCAACGTAATATCATTGAGGCTAATATTGCCGATAACGGTGAGGTTTAAATTTTTCAACCATTACTCTTTTTGAAGAATAATCTTCCAAATTTCAATAACGTCAAAACATTTCTGAAAATTAAATAAAAGGCCTTCTACTTGATAGAAGAAATATAACAAAATTTGAATATTAAAATAAATTGAAATATGTTTATCTTCTACAATTTTAATTTCAAAAAAATTTTTCATTCAAAAAACTTTTAGAATTAAATTAATGTCTAAAACAAGCACCGCTTACATTTAATAGACGTATATAATCAAAACCCAATATATAATGTCAAATGGAATAAATAAACCAACAGATATACGAAAGTCATTAAAATTAATAAATAAATATTTAAAGGAGACAAAATTTTGTTTCTGGTCTTACCTTTAAGAACACCAATTGCCTTTTAAAAACATGAACATACCTAAAGGACTTCTCAAAGAATATAATTTATTTGAAATATTTAATATATTTAAATATTATTATTATTATTATTATTATATTATTCGAATAAGTTAATTCAGAAATCTCTAAAAACATGTACTATATCTTCAAAAAACAAATATAATTCTAAGCAATTCCTTCTTCAGTCCTGAATAATATTCCAAATATCAAAATCAAAAAACTAACCTATATCAAAAACTCACCGCGTGTAAAGGACTAATGCTTCGAAACACAGATCAACTTTATAATTCAAGATTGATCTATGTTCTAACAATTTGTTTCAATATTCAAATTTCTGGAAATGTTACTGGCTCAAGATGAGGGCGTTGCAATATCAAATAACATTTTTATCTACGCCACCGGAAATGTTTCAAACATGCAATAAATATTAAAATTCAACTCTCTACTAGCAGTCTGGCTGATTTGAGTCGTATTAAATTATCTGAAGCAGTTTTGATATTATTGCCAAAAACGAGTTATTTTTCCAACATCATTTGTCTCGGAAGTGAAAAGAGTTAGTACTCCTGTTTACAGCAGATGGGTTCTTATTTTTATCAGTACTTTCTACTCTATCAAATTCTCACACCTCCTCTGAAACAACCTGAATAAAACTACGAAATTATGATGAAGATATATCCTACATTCCAGGTTCGAATAAAAGGCACTATTTTTATGGTTGAGATAAATTTTCAGATATTCTTCTATTTTTTTTTTGGAATTTTTCTGCCTGATTCTCTCATGTACGCTTAGGGCAGCCAATTTAATTATAAATTTCCAATTTGTAATCATAACATTCTTATTGTTTTCACTGAATTCAGTAAGTTTTTAATGAAGTTTTGAATTGTGTTTCTTTTTGTAATATGAAGCAATTTTCTAAAAAATGCCTCCTTAAAATTTATAGAAATATATTTCAATTCAAAATATCGAAAAGTTAAATATTAAAACAGATTTATGCTGTGAAACCTTTACATAATTTGTTTTTTTTTTTCAATCAAATCAACATTCCTTAGAAACACTGCTTCTGTTCAAGCATACATATTTAATTTTCAAATTCCACAAATCACTGAAAATACGAAGGAATCTATTATAAATATAGAATATTGACAGAAATTAAATAACGTACTTAGCGGACACAGCTGTTTCGAATGGAGATTATGAGTAAGAAATTCTCTATAAAAAAATACTCTATATGAATTGGAGAATATTTTTAATTTATGTTTAGCCTTTTTTGATATGGTATTTGTTATCCATAAGGTTAATATAAAACAGCTGAATCGGCTAAGAATGTTATAAAATTTCTGTCAATATTCTATATTTTCTATAGATTCCTTTTTAAGGTCGAAGTGGTTCTCTGTTCTCTAGAACTATATTTTAAATTCATATAGAACATTTTTTGTATAGAATTTGTTATCCATAAGGTTCATATGTATCGGTATTTTGTTTAATTTCTGCCAATTTTCTATATTTTCTATAGATTCTTTTTTATTTTCGAGTGTAAGCGAAAATTCTGTGTCTATGTTTTTAAGAAATTTTAATTTAATTTTTTTAATAAAAGTATTTCGAGGTTTCGCAGAATTATTCTGTTTTAATATTCCCATTTAAAATGTAACCCTCATTAGAAAAATTACTCTTCATATCTATCAAAAATTTATACTCATTCAGAATACGACATCAAAAGATTTCGGCAGAGAATGAAGTTCTTTCGCATTAAATTTGCAGCCTTTAATGTTTCCTACTCGTCTTTACTTACTCATCAGGAAATTCCCTTTATGGCTCGAGCGAAGAGCACGTCAACGATTCGATTTGACATAAATTAGCGTTTCTCATTCACTAATAAAGTAGAAGAGGGTATTCAGTAAGAAATTGATATGTTCCTATACTACCATATAATTTTATGGAGTGCATTTAGTATGTTCATTTAATGAGAGACAAAAGAGCTGATGTAAGATAAAGGTTCGTTCACAATTCCATTTATTCCATGAATTTGATACACTCCAATGCTTCCATTAGTGTATGCATTTCATGCATATCATTATAGTGTTCGAGAGAAGAAAATTGAGCTATTGATTTTCATGGCATAAAATAAGGAGTCAATAGAAGACTTCAGAGGGTGGTTTTAGAGATTTTATTTCATTAGCTCTGGAGTTCAAACAAAATAGAAATTTTGTTACCTTGGTTGAAATAACAATAAAATTTAAGTGATAATTGAATGTAAGCAAGGGTTGTTAATAAGTAAAAAATTCCTCCAATGTTTGAGATGAATTACAAGAAAAAATTCATGATGGGTCGACTATCCGATAAGGAAATGAATTGAAGCCAGTACTGAAAAAATACACTTGAAACAATGCGTTCCAATAATACTCTTTAATTTTTGTCTTAATTCACTGTTTTTTCACATATTATGGTATGATGAATTAATTTGAAAATAAGAGAGTCCTAAAAATATTACCACAATGGCTAATATCAGGTGGAAAGTATGTCTAGGAATGACCGTTTTTTCTATGGGACAGCGCACTATAATTTTACCCAAATATATGTCATTTTCGAATTTTGAACCCCAAATAATTTCAAACGACTAGGTTGGATCCAAGTTCGAAAGTAATTCTATTCCTGAGTTATTCTCATTTGAAATTTTGTTTTTAAAATATTTTCGAACTTACAAATCAGATCAACTTCAAATTAAGTATCTAGATGTGAAATAATGGCACGAAAGCTCATGCGTAATTTCTTTTTCTCGTCTAGATTTTTTCATTAAATGAAAGAATTTATCCACCATAAGATAATTATGAGAAGTTTCAAACTGAATGAAAAATATGAAGATTAATGAAATCTAAACACAAACTTTACTAATATTTTCACTGTGTTGTATATCTTCAACAGCATTTATATCTAGGTATATTAAGATAAATTGAACTTACCAGATTTTAGAGTGTTTCTAAACAAAATCATCTCGAATATACAGCATATACAATTTATGTTAAATCATAAAAATTATTGTTCGCTCTCAAAACTAACATCAATTATGATATTTTATGATGAATATGAGAATCTGCCCATTGCTTATGAAAAATGAAATGGACTTCGAATATTGTATCCTCAATATCTCAAAAAATATCATTAGAGCTAGAAAGACAACTATTGACTTATTTTCGATATTACAGTGAAAATTCACTATATTTAGTTGCAAATATATAAACATCGTGTTTTTGAAGTTGAGTAGTAATGAATTAAAACTCAAAGATGAAATTATCATTTTTATGTAATTTTAATCATCGATAATGGCATAAAAATTATCATTAAGTCGTGATAGATAGTTGTAATACAATGTTCAACTTTTTTCATTGTAAAAGACATACACAATTTCCGAAAGTATACTTTGACCGTATTGAAAAATAATTCAACTTAATTTTGCAGCTTTGTCGAATGAATTCAAAAAATGGTAAGACCATAAAAATATAATGCTCAATATCAAGCTTCGAGACTGAAATATTTGTGAAAAAGACATATAAAAAGTTTCTCTCTTTTAATTTAACAGCTTTATTATTATTTTTTATATACTCAGATAATTTAGTTTACTTCCTTCCCTCCACTTATCAATTCAACTGCTCGAATTAATTTTTCATGAAAACCCATATTTACCCAATAATAATATCAAATTGCAATACTGGAAATACAGAATACTGCAAGATTCATTCTGAGTTGAAATTTTCAACTTCAAATTTGCATTTTCAATTTGAATCAATAAATTATAAATAATTATCATAAGGAGAAGAAATTAATTAATAAATTACGAACAATTCCTGCTTAAAATTTTTGGATCTCTTTCGAATAGAAAATTAATCTTAATAGCTTTTAATTATTGGAGTTAAGAATACAGATTCAATTGTAGTAATATAAAATTCGAAATTTGCAGTTGTCTATAAAATTTTCTTTGTAAATGTCTGAATATTATTATTACTAGTAATTTAACCTGAAAATTTTATACAAAAATTGCGAATTATGTTTTATTATAGACGATATTTTTCTATAATTAACATCTATCTCATTTCCAAATTTTTATTCAGTGGCATACTATGAAGAATATTTTTTTGCATTATTTATGAACATGCAGTGTTATTTATGGAAAGAGTTACTGTTGATTGCATGAAGAAGTATATTGCACAAAAAATCACATATTTTATTTTTCAAAAATAAAAATATTGAAAATTTGTTTACTAAAATTACGGAATTATTCAATAGCCTTCACGATTTGAGGTTCGTTTTCCGTTAAAAAATTTGAAGCAACTTTCAATAATATACCTGAGGAAATTCGTAAACTTTTTTCGTTCATTCATTATTCATTTCCGAACTTTTTATATCCAGAAAAATTAACTAATGAAGCCACCTCGTGAATTTAAATTGGTACATTTTTCCCGGTAGAATGGAACAACTCGAGACTTCTCAGTTATCTTCATTCGCCAGTTTCACCGAATTTCCTCACGATGAAAAATACCTACATAAAAACTTTCTCGCTGAACTTCCGAAATTTTAAATTTCAATTATCGGGGGAATCAAACTGGCTAACTACTTTAGAGTCAATAAGTCTTCAGTAACTTTTCATCTTGTGAAAATTGTTTTTCCGCGATGTTTAGACCGCGAAACCGAGAGGAAAACTGCATGCAGCCTGCCTGCTAGTTCTCTTGTAAAGTGTTCTCGCATAATTCTGCGCGTATTGCGGTAGTTTCAAGTTTGCCAAACTCCCCCACTCCTCAGGCTCATCCCCACTCTGGATCCACAAGCACCTGTTGAAGCATGATTACCCTCCACGTTTTGCTCCTCTCTCCAACAGGATTTTGTCGCAATGCTCTCGATGTGACGAAATAGGGAAGGGAGCAGGATTTCGTACAACTCTTCATAATCTACGCGAAAGAATTTTTTATCTTCATGATCGTGAGGGGTGCATTTTGATGACTAACAGATGTGGACGGAATATTCGAAATAACTCGGAAAACATCGGGAAGTTTTTGTTCCCACTATCTCGATTTTATATGAATTTTGTAAATAACCGGTTTTCCAATAGGAATGATAATATTTAATATGGTTATAATGGCAACACTGTATATTATTTTTGACATTTCCTTGTCATTTGTGTTCAGTAGGTTATGCCATTTAATCACGGAAAGGTACACGCTTCAATAACGTTTAGAAATTGTAAAATGATTTTATCAACATGTGAAAACTGATAAATTTGAAAGTGAATTTTCTTTACACGATACAAGAGTACCAGTAGGACAAAGAAATGCATGCACAGGGAAAGGGAACGAAAGGGAACATTGACTTGGTTGCAGCAAGTGTCAGAGAAAATTCAAATTTATCGGTTACACGTCCTTCCTAACAATGAGGGTGCATTTGTTTGTCATACTCTTGTATCGTGTGAAGAAATTCACTTTCAAATTTGTCTACGATACGATGAATAGCGAGTCGATTAACTGAATAATGTCGTTCATGAATTATACTTAAATATCTCACAGTTTCCACAAAAAGGGATTATAAGGGTATGAAGCTGAGCCTGTTAGAATGTTCAGAAACAAACCAATTGAGAAATTCTGGGAATTTATTGAATGACCAAACCTAGTTATCTAGTTTACCTCTATTGGGTTTATCCTCATAGGGACCCGATTGGTTTACCAAAAGTAATGAAAAACTTTATTTTACTCCTATCTTAAAAAAAAAACCATGAAAATATTGCATGTTACCAAATTATTTACCAGTTTTATTAGAGCATCTGAAGATTTTACCATGAACGAATTGCGTCCTGTGGGTGACTCTTAAAAATAAACAAAAGTCAATATATGTTTGATTGATTCGCTCTCTACTTGGTGGAAAGTTATTTTAATTAAAAATATATATAAGAGACAATATTTTAATTGCCACAAAAATTTTTAATACTACAATTGTTTCATCACGATGTGAGTTCTTCGAGTATCTACATTCTAATGACTGATGGTGTGCAGTGTAACATAGTTTAAATACAGTTAACTACCTGACAAAATAATGGAAAAAACAAGTCATAAAAACTTAGGGTGTTTATTGGAGTTTGGCGCTAAAAATTTCATTAGGGAAAGATATCCTCTAATGGAGATCTGTCAACATCTGTTTTTTCATTCAAAAGGATTGTACCTGTTGATTTCCAAAGATTATAAAACTGTTAATCTAGAACTTTTGCTTTCAACGTGAATAATTTCATGGATATTATTTAAATTATGCCCGAATTTCTTAAAATGATTAGCATATGTCCAATGTAGGGAATCCGATATATAACTTCTTTGGTGTTCTCGAATTCTTTTCTTTAATGATCTACCTGTCTGGCGAATATATACTAAAAGACAATCGTTGCAAGTCAACTTGTAGACTCCAGATTTTTTTTTGTTCGATCCTTATTGTTTTTTATATAAGTACTGAGGGTATTGATGGTTTTAAAAGCTGCATTGTAATTAAAACTATGCTATGTTCTTTTGTTTATTGGATACCATTTTGTCTATAAGAAAGGGGTTGTAACCATTTGAAGCTATCTGTTTAATAATATTTAATTCTTTGGAAAAATTATCTGAATTCAGAGGGACATTCAGTAGACATCTATTGGTTGGTGGGGTGATTTGAAGCTGTATGTATTGTGATATCTGTATGTGTGGGTTTGTGAAAAATACTTAAATCATGTGAATTATCTAGTCTTGATATAACAAGACTAGATAATTGCTATAACAAGATTAGATAATTCACATGATTTCACTATTTTTCACAAACCCACACATAGAGATTTCACGATACATAAAACATATATATATAAACGCATGTTGTGGAGATAAGGTGTATTTACATCGCTCTCTACGAATTGTTGTTTTATTATAGTATTTTGTTACTTTTTAAAAGTGAGTTTTATATCAAACCATTCCAAAAGTGTCGGGAAATATTTTTCGCGACTCTGTTTTTGTATTTGAGAAGTTTATCGGCTGATTTTGATCCCGATTCCCGTGAGAAATTTCCGCCTTGAGAGACGGCACGCAGTTCACATCTGGAGCGCCCTGGTGTTTAGTGAGGTGGACTGTACGGGAGCATCATGGTGATATGTAACGTTTGCACCGCAGGCTTGACAAGCAAGACTCCAGGGTTGAAATGTGCAGGTTCTTGCTCATTATTTTACCATGGAAAATGTGTTGGCATGAGTAAGCAATCTGTGGTGGATCTCCAGCTTCCTGGTGCGTCATGGCAGTGTCCTGAATGCAGATTGGTCGAAAACAAAGGTCGATCGTCCGTTGTGGTTTCTCCTGGTGTGAAGGAGGATATGGATCCACCTACATCGGCTCTCACCTTGAAAATTGTTCAGAAAACCCAAGATGATATATCAAATTTGAATAAGAAACAGCGGGAAATTGTTCATTCCGTCTCCTTTTGCAGTGATCAAATATCATCTTTTCAGATGATTATCAATAAGGTCAATGATAAATTGGATATAATCGAAAGATTAACACAGGAAAATATTAGTCTGAAGAAGGAGGTAATTAATTTAACTAATAGAGTTGAATCAATGGAACAACAGTTGAAGTCAAATAACTTGGAAATTCTGGGTGTGCCAGAGAAGTCGAATGAGAAATTACCGGTTATTTTGCAGAAGATCTCCGAAAATATTGAGTTTCCCATATCTTCAGGTGATGTTGATGCCTTGTTCAGATCAAATACTAGCATCATTGGTAAGCCTAGGGCAATCATC
Source organism: Megalocaria dilatata (assembly GCA_034642435.1). Classification (NCBI taxonomy): domain Eukaryota; kingdom Metazoa; phylum Arthropoda; class Insecta; order Coleoptera; family Coccinellidae; genus Megalocaria; species Megalocaria dilatata. Next base: position 37,837,032 of record CM067857.1, on the reverse strand, counting down.
GTCAAGTTCAATCGAAAAGTCGCTAGAGATGAATTCTTGTCCGCTGCCAGAATGAAGCGCAAATCAAATAGAACGTCGTCTCCCGGACTCAAGATTGATAAAATTTCTGATCAGCTGTTCATAAACGAACATCTCACAAGATACAATAAAATTTTATTGAATAAGGCGAAGGAATATGCACGAAAAAATAACTACAAATATATATGGGTCAGAGAGGGCACTATTTATGCAAGGAAAGATGATAAAGGCAAAGTCTTTAGAATATTCACCGAATCTGACTTGGAAAGACTAAATTAATTTACTTCTTGCTCCACTTGAAAGTTTAATTGCAGTGTTTTATGATGATACTGTCTTTTCTGTATCGGAATGTACGGGGATTGAGATCAAAATTGTCCAACATTTACAATGGTTCTTTGGCTTGCAGTTGTGATATTGTGTGCCTTGCAGAGACGTGGCTTACTGATTCAATAGTCGACAAAAAACAATCAATAGTCAACAAAAAATGTTATAAACATATTACTGATGATCGGGATCGAGTTATGAGGGAGTTAGGGTTAACTACTTTGGCTGACCAGAGAATGTTGAGGGACGCAAAGTTTATTTACAAGATTATTAATTCTCTCGATTCCACTGAAATTGTGAATATGCTCAGTCTCAATGTACCTAAATGTTGCACAAGAAATAAGTTTTTGTTCCATATAGATCAAAGTTCTTCGAATTATCACCTGAATTCACCATTGATGAGATGCTGCAAAACTTATAATACACTATCTAATCTCGCTGCCGTTGACGTTTTTTCTGATTCTTTATTGGCCTTCTCTTGCACTTTGAAACGATTTCTGGGAAATTACTGAATTTTGTTTCATATTTGTATTTTTTTTAATTTATGGTTCAAATGAATTTACTGTTTTCGTTGTTATTGGTTTTTAAGAAACATTGTGATTGGATTATTAGTGAATACATAATTTTGGGTTCGTCCTGTCTTGTATTCCTTTAAATAAATAAATAAATAAATAAATAAATAAACTTCAAATCATCCCACCAACCAAACAGCATTTTACTTTACCCAAAATGAATGAACTTCTGCCAAGTAAAGACAAGGAGACTGTAATTCGTGTAAATTCTACTGAACGAATAGGATTTGAACACTGATTAGAATTAGTTAATTGCAAATTCTGAACATTAATTAAATGAGAATATGAGTTGGAAGCACTACCTCACTTTTTCCAAAGTCATTCAGCGTTTTTTTCAGACTCCAGAATCAAATTAAACCCCATACAGCTAACGGATACCCGTATGTGCAGGAATCTTCGGACGGTGTTTGTGCAATCAATTTAATTTCCACATCACTGCCCTACAAATATGATGAGCCGTTCTTTGCCATTTCTTTTGAATTTCGCCAACGTTCAAGCAGCAATGCCCCTATTCGACCTCGCGTATGCGTTAAGTTGAAAATAGGATGAAAATTGAAGCTCTTTCTTACCTTAATGGGAACCGAATGAAGCTGATTTCCTTCTTGAATTTTCCGCTCACTGAATAGGTATCCCCTTTTCGCAATAGCGCTGTTGTGGACTTGAGAATTTGGATGAACAATACTCGTTGAGAAGGGGTTGTTATGGAATGGTATTCTGTTAGAACAAAGTTGAAGATGAATAATGATAAACTTCGCAATCTCCCCACAAAAATGAATTGTATAATACAAAAATTGCTTCTCTTTAATTTAAATTTTGGACTGAATACAAATGAAGTACATATCGATTCTTGAACGAAGGATCTTTCAATATGGGTGATAGTTTTGCCAATAGAGATTCCTTGGTTTCTAATATATTTTCATCATTTCCCGTTGTTATTATATTCAGTAAAATGTGCAGTTTCATGATGAAGCGTTTGACTCTTTTTGATCGGTTGGAAGTAATAAAACAATATTACCATACTACTGAAATGATAGCTCAGATAGTTAGTTTATTTACTCGAGAATTGGGTCCCAGTCATTGGTCATTGGCAAGTTATACGCCACACAGTGGAAAAGTGTGAATGTGGTACCAAAAAGAAGACGAAACTTTCGAAGTGAGGAGAAAATTGTAGCTACAGCGGCCAGTGTTATCGATGAGCCAAATTTGTCAATTTCACGACGATGATTGGTTGAACGACAAAATTTATTTAAACAGGGAACCAGAATTACAAGAGAGAAGGATCTGCTACCATCCTTATATCCATATTTGTATTATATTGAAAGTTACTGGAGTCTATATTGATATGTAATAATTGTTCCATAGTTCATGTAAGCTATTACAGAAGATCCTTCATGAAGAAAATAAATGTATATCAGAAACGTCAGATACTTCACACTCACAACTCCACAACTCCAATAATAAGTATAGTAGTCTCCATAATGAGTGTGAACATGTTTAATTTAAATCCTTAGTATCACTTAAAAACAACAAATACCATTATCTGATGAATTCGGTCTTTACTTGATGGAAATTCATTTGCAACTGGAAATAAGTAATGAACAGAATTACTTCCAATTTAATGGTGTTACTTATATTTCCAATGAAGGACTTATCATGGGAAATGCAGATAATATTCAAATAAGGTTATTCTGATTTTCACAATTTTTATTGCTATGTTTACAACAATTGTTTCGCTATCACAGTAGCATCATCGGGCAGGTTTATATTTTGAATTTTTTCAAAATGTAAACCTTTGACATAAACGCACATGAATATTTCAAATGGAAAAATTAAATTATATCAATCAACAAAATTCTAAGGTATGCCTATTGAAGGAGTTTTAAACTGGAGTGAAGATTTGGAAGATATAAACAAAAACTAAACTAACTTGATACTGCTTAGGTATATTGCATAATTTATCAAGCAGTTTTCGAAGTTAAATTATGATATGGCATTAGATTTTATGGTAACTCTACAAGCAGCAAATTTATATTCAGACAATAAAGGAGAGCATCACATAACATAACCCGACTCAGCTGGACAATCCTGTAGAGAAAAAATTTCCTTCTAACCATCTCAGCCATTCATATGCAAGAATGTCTACTCCACGTCTCTGAAAACAAACACCTCTAAGAAGGTAAACCCAGTACTAGTTATGAGACAAAATCAACGTATCAGAAATTTCCTAATCATAAGAACACACTGACAGCAAGAGGACCAGAAAATAGCTGTATAAGATATATCAAAAGGATTGCATATAGCATCAGGACTGAACCAAAGCTGAAGAGGTTTAAGCGTGAAATTTTCAAACTATTGTTAGAACTGAAACCATATTCTATGAATAAGATCTTGAAGAGGGCATTAACTTTTAATTGGACAGTATTTCAATTTCAGAGCTGTGAAATACTGTATGTCTGTGTTTTGTACAACTTAACTTGAAATGAAGTGTTATTATTATTCCTTCATTAGATAACACAATCAGTGGTGTCTCAATTCTTCTTAAAAATATATTTCTTGAAATACCTTGTATAACTAATTTTTTGAATATCAAAACAGATTTAATCTGTTAGTCTACTACAATTTTAATTTCAAAAAAAAATTTTAAAAAATGGAATGGAATTTTGTGAAACTATGAAGGAAAAAGTAAATGAAAATAGTTAGTTCATTCCTTAACAATATCTTATTTACTAATGAGGCTTCGTTTTCCTTGGACAGAAAACATAACCCATCAGTAGTAAGATATTGGTCTAGAAAGAATAAGCATCTGAGTATTCCTGTACTTAGTATCCCCAAAAACTTAATGTTTGGACAGGAATACTGGGGAATTACATCATAGGGCCATTTTCAATGATAACCTAAACGCTGTCAAATATCTCGAGCTTTTAGAGAATCAAATTATTCCGACAGTTCGACAGCTAACAATAAATTTCGATGATGTCTGGTATCATTTCTACAAATGGCACGATCAAATGCCCCCCCAGATTACCAGATTCATCTCCCAATGATTTTTTTCTTTGGAAATATCTGAAAAGTTTTGTTTATGGGCATGAAATTGATAAAGCGGCAAATATTAATGAATTAGTGTTCAGAATAATCCAACTTTGTGCCAAAATAGCACCTATGCCGAATTTGCTCAGATATATGAGATTATCTCTTCATAATAGGTTTGGCTACTGTTTGGCTCAACAAGGTTGATTATTTGAACATTTAATTTAAATTTGCCGAACTTTGATTTCGAATTTTTTAAAATTTGTTTTTGTTTTAGAATTTCTTATTTTCGTGGAATTTATTTTATTTTCAAGCTTGTTATGGTGAACCAAAGTACTCATTTTCACAGAGCAAATTATTTGTGTCATTAATCGTGGCAACGTGAATCAACGAACGCTATCGTTCGCTTCGTTTTGAGAAGCTTTGTCAAAAATACCATTTTTGCAACGTATATGAAAATAGATAACCATTCGAAGAGGTGCATATGCACAGAATTGCAAATGATGTCAAATAATGAACTAATAATATACACATGTAGTACGTGCTTTTGAATAAAATCGTGAGATACAATCACAACATGGAAATTATCGAATTATCCGAATTATAGATTACTCCCTCATGTCCCATGTGTTTGAAGCCAGCTAACAACGACGTCTCTGATCAGAAGCAGCGCTACTAATTTCCACTTTTTGTTTCAATCACTTGATAGGCAGAAACCGATTTCTGGAGATCTGCTTCTGAATTATCATCTAAAGAAAATTTCATATCCATTCGTGCTATTTTCTTCTTCCCTTCGTCATGATTAATGAGGGGAAGATGTTCCAATAATTAAAACAATGAATTTGTTTGCCCCATTTCACAAGTTCGTATTTGTGACTGACAGAATTATTTCTTGTTCCATTTTGCCTTCGAAATGATGGATGGGAACACTGAGTCTGAAAATTTTACACGTTATTAAAAAAAGGGGAAGCGAAACGTTTTGGTGAATTCTCAAATATACTTAACGCAATGGGGTAGCTCTACTCAATTTGTTGATTTATTGGGTTGTTCGTGAAGTAATTTTGGTTTTCTTCGGAAAATGAAAGACAATTTCCGTTTAATGAATAAATATTTCATTAAATTATTTATTGGCCATTGTGGTCCAACACCTTTTGCTATCTTTGTGGTAGTAGCATGATTCCACGCTCATAAAATGTTTGGACTGTGCTGGCAAAAAACTGATCCATGTGATTTTTGACAACAAATAATATTATAATTCGAAGGCGCCAGGTCTGGAGAATATGGTGGGTGTGGCAGTGCATCCCATTCAAGTTGTAAAAGCTTTTCGCAAGTGAACAAACCTGTATGAGGCCTCGCATTATCTTGTTGGAAAACTAAACCTTTTCTGCTGATTAATTCTGGCCTTTTCTCTTGAAGTGCATCATTCAGTTTGTCCAGCTCAAAAAAAAACGATTCCCTTAAAATCCCACCAAAAAGACAGCAACACCTTTTTTTGATTGATAATGGCTTTCGAAATGCTTTGAGCCGGTTCATCTTTTTTGCTCCATGATCTCTTGCGTTTGACATTGTTATATACAACCCATTTTTTGTCCCCAGTAATGATGCGCTTCAAAAATGGATCACTTTCATGACGTTTGAGAAGCGAATCACAGACGTTAACGCGAAGACACAAAAATTTTTCTCCGTAAGAACATGGGGAACCCATATGTCGAGCTTCGTGATCAAACTCCAGATTTTCAAGTAGTCATAAACAGTTGAATTCGATAAATTTAATCTCTCATCGATCTCACGTGCTGTTATTCTTCTACTTGCCTTTATCGTGTCTTTATCAGCTTCGACCGGCCTTCCGGAATGTGGTGCACCCTTGACATCCAAATTGCTGGATCGAAATTTTGTCAATCAGTTCTGGCACTGGCGTACTGTCAACACATCGTCCCCATACACATCGGTTAATTTCTGTTTATTGCCCTCCATATTTAATAAAAAGGTACCAAACAAAAACTACTGCGTAGAATTAATTGAACTTTTTCACACACAAGCCTTGCTATATCAGCTTTCAAAACATATAATGGTGTGAAGTTGGGTTCGAAAAATACAATTAAATCCTCTGTCGGAAAAAACGAAATTACTTTCCGAACAACCTTATACATACATTATACCGAGAATGGATCATTTGAAAGCCCGCTTAAAGTTATTGTCAAAACAATTTGTTCATATGCTAAGTTCATATACTCACAGGAAAATTGAAGTGACACTTTCACTCATTTTCTGTACGGTGCTCTATTCTGTCCGTTCATCTCAAGTATGTTATGCAATTCTTGCAATGGATAAATATCTAAAAGAGAATCTGTCTTAAATTTTGTACTGCAATTAAAATTTCGTATGTAGAGGCGTTAAAATGTAACGTAAGCCTCAAATTGAATCGACGGTCGAATTGTAGTGACAGAATTGCATCGTTTTGGCAAGGTTCAAATGGACATCCTCCTTTACGCTCTTGTTTTTAAGTACATGTTATTTTTAACATGAGACATTTTTCAGTAAAAATAATATCTGTTCTGTGTTTTCCGTATTAATGAGTACACCAAGGTATGAATTATTGTAATCTCTCGAATTTTGAGGAAAATTATTCACGGAAATTCTTAAAAAGTCGAATGTGGAATGAAATTCAAATCGGCAACCACAAAAAAGATTACAAACTTTGCAGGTTTTCCGCCTTTTCGAAATAATTTTTTCAGGATTATATACCATTCCTGAAATGAGCACAAAAATACTGGAATGAGGCCAGAAACCGTTATTTCAAATTTTACATATAACTCATCACACCCAATAGAATATTGCTCAAAAATTATTCGCTTATGCTTTGGAAACGGGGTATCAGGCGAAAATTATTATCCCGATGTCATCTACATGCTATATTCGTTTGTCCACTTTATGATGAAACACTCTGTATATAGGTTATATTTATTCTTTTGCATATACAAGTTTTATGACATAATGTGGAAAAACTTCTTTCCTAGATTCAAAAAATATGTTTTCGTCAAAATAAATTTCCAGTTTGGACTACAAACCCTTCTCGGAACAAGATTCCAAGAAACATTTTATTCATAAGTTCCTGATTACCCTATTTTGTTTGCAAAATCAGCAGGTTGCTCCAGGATCCAAATAGTGAATTCTCTTCGCTGTTCATGGTCTAATGGCAGAAGTTGTTGAGTCAGTTGGATTTTGTAGGCATTCAGCTGTAAATCTTTAGCAAGAATTCGCTGAAGAGTGCCAGTTGAAATGTCCAGTGCTTTCGAATTTTTTGATCATTATTTTCACAGTAGATGGATTAGGCACATTATTTCGACCGAACATTCGACGCACTTTACGAATAGTGGCAATTAAACTTTCACCATTTTGATAATAATTTTTGACAATCAAGACGCGTTGCTCTACCATGTTTACTAACTCCCATCTGTCAACTTTCGATGTTGCAAGCCATAATCATGTGACATTTTGACTGTCATCATGGCGCACAATTCAAATCTTGCGCTCTTATTGAAACAGCCTTCATTTAATATTATGAATATAAAGGTGGACTTTCTAGAGTTTGCATTTTGAAGTAGTGGTAATTTCAAGCCCGGAAACACTTCTGTAGTTCGTATTTTTATATTTAACATTGACAAAATAGGTCAATTTACGCTTGAAAAAAACTGGGAAATATCAATAACTTATTTCCAAATTTGTGAATCTTATATCCAAACTGAGAGAAATTTTCGTGGAAAATTCAATAGCAATGGAATAATGTCACGGTAATTTGTGAATCAATTTATTCGTGGAAACTGGATGTTATTCGATGAAACAACCTATTCACGTTCTCTTCCAGTGAACATCCATCAACATTAACTCGTTATCTTGCTTAAGAACTGAACATTTCTCGCACTTCTCTGAGGAGAATTTTGCATAAAATCCTCTGCATGGAGGCTTCACCTAGTTCAAGAAATGAAGCCACGCGATCATCCAATGTATTTCCACTTCGCTCATTGGGCTAATGATCGCATTGCCGAAGATGAGCATTTTCCCAAAGAAATCATATTTAGCGATGAAACTCATTTTCACCTCGAAGAACTAGTTTTTGTGAGGATCCGTTAAGGATAAGTGCTATACTAACTATCTAACTATCCAGAAACGATTCATGCCTTAAAAAACGAAACCGAATTTGCCATTCATGAGATTGAGCCCCAAACAATCGGCAATGTACTGGAATATTGGGTGATCTGATGGGGAACTGTAGCCAGTTGTGGTGGTGATATTGCATTATATTGTTTTTCATTCGTGAATATCAAGGCCTAACCTTTCTAACAAACTCATAATTTTTAAAAATACTCATTATAGTTTATCATTTATAGCCGATCAAATTTTTGATGGCCTACCTCTTATAAATTGGATTAGATTAGTAGACCAGAAAAACAGAACTAAGCTTAAGTTTACATATTTACCTGATGAAGTCATGTCATGACGAAACAATTGATATGAAGGCAATAGAAATTACCGAATGTTGAAATTGTTCTTATTTCATAATGGACTGAGCATTAAGAAAACTCAATCGAAAATTCAAAATATTTCCTTCTTCCACAGGTTGAATAACTAAATTCAAAATTTGAAGTTTGTATCTGCAAGATGTATCTTAGAATTATTGATGATCGAATGAAAATTAAAAATTTTGATTTTCAGAATACCTAAAATATATTGCTTCGATTTGAATGTTTTTCTCATAAATTCTACCAATTAAGTAATTGCTTCGGAAGTGAGGACGAGTAAAGAATATTCAGTCAATGCAAATCCAAATATCCCTATAAAATTCAGCTATTTGCATCACAATCACATGAATCCCATATTCTGGTAATGCACATATAATGGACCAATGCTCACGTTCGATTTGTCAATTTCTATTCATATCCGAATAAGATTTCATATTAGAATCTCCAGAAGTTGAACGTTAACGTTGCAAACCCCCTCTTTATTGTATTTACGTTGATTTGAAATATAACTGAAGTGAAAAATTATGCACTGAATCTAGAATTGCCTTCAAGTATAGGTACAGGGTATTTTCAGAGCATATTTGAATAGTTTGTAAAATTTCGCACGAAAAATTCATTAAATCCAATTTCTAAAATTATAAAGTTAACAATAGTTATTAGGATAGTTGAAACCAAAATCACTTACCCACCACTGCGAAGGCTATAATAAAAAAATGAAAGAAAATGAAACTAAAACACTCTATTCTAAATAATATTTAAATAAGGTTATTCTGATTTTCACAATTTTTTATTGTTATGTTTACAACAATCGTTTCGCTATCACAGTAGCATCATCAGGCAAGATTAGATTTTGAATAACTTTGTATAACTACTAATTATTCAAACTGTAACCTTGCCTGATGATGCTACTGTGATAGCGAATCGATTGTTGTAACATAACAATAAGAATTTGTGACAATCAGAATAACCTTATTTAAATATTATTTAATATGGATTTTCACCAAGTAAGGGCTGATTCAATTCAATATTTAAAATACTGTAATTTGCGCTAGCGATTTTGTTCGTCCGCACAGAAAACATCCTACTTCGTAAAATGCCTCATGGTGCGCCAATGAAAAGATAAATAAAACTTGTCTTTCCTGAATGAATCCCAAATTGGCAATCTGATAGTGAAAATGCAAATACTTACTCCCTATTTATTTATTTCAACTTTACAATTAAAATAGTCACTCTTATTTACAATATAATACAGTTTTATAGTTCGTTTGAGATCCGAAATTTACATACTTATCTTTGAGATTCTCTTGGAATATTGATTTCCACGGTGTCGGAATGATAGTGCTTTCTCCAAGGATAGTTACTATTCTTCATATAATGAGTAGGTCTTTAGTTTCAGTTTGTTCCAGATGTTGCAGTAGAGCATTCAGAACTAAGATGGTTCGGTAATAATGTACTCTAAATCCGGCACATGGATTGTCTGGTATTAAGATAATCCAAGCAAAAAGGCACTCCAGCAAGATTGTTCAGATCTCCGGTAATAAGATCTCCGGTACTAAGTTCTCCGGTACTAAGTTCTCCGGTACTAAGATCTCCAGTACTAAGATCTCCGGTACTAAGATCTCCGGTACTAAGACTGTAAATTTAAAAATCTATAAGATAATGCCTGCAACACGTGATCTCATTCCCAGTGACTCTAGACATTGATAAAATTATTTACAAGGTAATAAACATGAGATAAAATATCCAGAACACAGGAATAAGGGCACATTATTTGATCATGAGCATGAGACGGGAAATTAAATGCATAATATGTTAAACAGGCCCTGTCACCATTATTGCGTACTGTATTTGAGGTCAAGAATAAATAAATAAAAATAAAAGAAATATCATATAAAGAAACATGTTAACCTGAGCAACCTGCAGAAAATGAAATAAATCAAAAATAATATTATTATTTAAATATTTTAAAAATTTTAAAATTAGCCTTCTATATATTTAATTCCAAAAGATTATATTTAATGATTATAACTTCTGAAAATAAATTAAAATAATGTCGTATAAGTACCACTTATATCATGACATATAAAATAAACATTCATTAAACTCAAGATATGTGAAACATTACTGAAAAACAAGTTTTAAGATCAACTTTGCTTCTTCAGTATTCAAATAATTCATATTTAAAAAATATGACATCAATTAACAACAAATATTCACTTACCCTTCAATCTTCTAGAAATAGTTCTACCGAAATGAAACCTTTAAATGTGGTGAGGAACGGTTCACTACACACAAAAATATATCTGTGGTTTACCCTTGATCTAGAGGATTGAAGGACAATTTAACGGCCTCTGCTATAGCACAAGGACTATCTGTATAAAGAATGTTAAGGAAACCAAATAATTATATATTATGAATAAAATAATATAGATAGAGGTTAATTTTTGATAGAAGGTATATCAAATTATTTAAATATTTTAAAAATTTTTTAAAATTAGCCTTCTGCATATTTAATTCCAAAAGATTATATTTAATGATTATAACTTCTGAAAATAAATTAAAATAATGTCGTATAAGTACCACTTATATCATGAGATATAAAATAAACATTCATTATAAGACATCCGAATGGTATAACAAAATCCAATAAATAAAAATTATTAACCAAAATCCTATAAATTAAATATTTTGAATAGACAAAATTTTGTTTCTGCTGATCAATCTTATGAAAACCAATATCTTACAAGAATATCCAACATAATCTTAAGAATTTCATCATAAAACTATCTTACTTAGACTATTCAATATTATTGGATATCTAACCAAGGTACTTTATATAAAAACTCAAGATATGTAAAACATTACTGAAAAACAAGTTTTAAGATCAACTTTGCTTCTTCAGTATTTAAATAATTCATATTAAAAAAATATGACATCAATTAACAACAAATATTCACTTACCCTTCATATGTCATGATTTAAGTGGTACTTATACGAAATTTTTTTAATTTATTTTCAGAAGTTATAATCATTAAATATAATACTTTGGAATTAAATATGTAGAAGGCTAATTTTAAAATTTTTAAAATATTTAAATAATTTTATATACCTTCTATCAAGAATTAACCTCTATTTATGTTATTTTATTCATAATATATAATTATTTGGTTTCCTTAACATGCTTTATACAGATAGTCCTTGTGCTATAGCAGAGGCCGTTAAATTGTCTTTCAATCCTCTAGATCAAGGGTAAACCACAGATATATTTTTGTGTGTAGTGAACCGTTCCTCACCAAATTTATAGGTTTCATTTCGGTAGAACTATTTCTAGAAGATTGAAGGGTAAGTGAATATTTGTTGTTAATTGATGTCATATTTTTTGAATATGAATTATTTGAATACTGAAGAAGCAAAGTTGATCTTGTTTTTCAGTAATGTTTTACATATCTTGAGTTTTTATATAAAGTACCTTGGTTAGATATCCAATAATATTGAATAGTCTAAGTAAGATAGTTTTATGATGAAATTCTTAAAATTATGTTGGATATTCTTGAAAGATATTGGTTTTCATAAGATTGATCAGCAGAAACAAAATTTTGTCTATTCAAAATATTTAATTTATAGGATTTTGGTTAATAATTTTTATTTATTGGATTTTGTTATACCATTCAGATGTCTTATAATGAAAGTTTATTTTATATGTAATGATATAAGAGGTACGACATTATTTTAATTTATTTTCAGAAGTTATAATCATTAAATATAATCTTTTGGAATTAAATATGTAGAAGGCTAATTTTAAAATTTTTGAAATATTTAAATAATTTTATATACCTTTTATCAAGAATTAACCTCTATTTATGTTAAAAATAATATTTATCGGGATCTATATATTACATACCGCCTTCTGATTAGCGTCTTATAAAGAAACAATAAAAATTCAATATTCCACTATTTTCAGGGATTAAGTACGTTAATTCGATAAAAATACCACTATGTGTGTCTTCGTGTAACCTCACAATACGAAAAAAAAAGTCTGAGAAATTCTACGCTTCTTGAAAGCAATGCAACTCTACAGCGCATGCGAAAACAGCGTCCACTTTCATTGCGCAATCTCCAAACTTCATAATGATCTTAGTTTAATCACATTATTGGAGCATTTTTTAGCGATTGAAATTCAAATCAACAGTGGAGCGTTTTTTAGCGTTACGTAGTGCATACTTACATGTCGTGTTTCTTAAATTTCATTCTTCTTCTTCTGTCCGTGCCTTTTTCATCATCGGAGATTAGAGATCACATCATTAAAGGTCTCTCGATTTGTAGCAGCTCCAACAAGGTCCTCAAAGTTCAAGCCTGTCCAGTTTCTGATATTCCGCATCCATGATAGTTTTTTCTGCCAACTCCACGTCTATCTTCGATTTTTCCCTGAATTTTAAGCTGTAATAGGCAATACTTTTTTTCTCAGAAAGTGGCCAAGGTGAGCGTCTTTCCTATTTTTATTGTTTGTAGAAGTTCTCGATCTTTAGGTATTTTTCTTAATTACCTTAGAAAAATAGAAATTCAACACAAAAATCTTGAATTTGTTATTTTGAGGCATAATTAACATCCACTTCTGTTATTGCTTTCCATTTACTTGGCAGACAGTCAATTCCAGTACAAAAGAAATTGTTATTCTTAGAGACAATCCTCACTTCAACATAGGTCATAGAGCCATTTGAAATGTCGCATATTTTATTGCCAGTTTCTAAGCTATGGAATGACATTTTAGCCTGTGGAAGCTTCGGTAAGTAAATATAACCAATTTAGTAACAGATCCCATTCCGTATTGACTATTACTCGACGAGATGACACACAACATGCTGACGTGCACAATGGTGGTGACAAACAATATGCTCCTTTTTGTGCAGTTTTTTCGTGTAGATTGCTGGCTTTAGAGTCAAGTCAGTTAGATTTTGCTATTTATTCTGAATTTCTGTATGTCATCTTTGTCCGGAATCCACCTCTGTTTATGCTCATTATTGTCATTCAACTATTAACAAATGCAGTTTGCAATAATTTTAAAGCTTCTCTCCTACCAGACACAACACATAGTCTTTTTATAGGGGACAAATTCTGTTATTATTTTGTTTGGTTTTCTGTGTTTTGAGGTTTTCTAAAAGCAACTACGATTCATCTCCAATGCAAGATTCTTCAGGAGAACTGTTTGTTCGTTTCTTCGCAGCAATTTGTGGAAAATTGATCATGATCGGATCTATGTTGTCAGATAGTTTTTGACACATGCAGCACGATCATTTAGTGATTTACATTGAAGCTTTTAGTCAGCATTCCAGCAATTTCTTGGCCAAAAAGTTCGTTGAGATTGCGTCTCAAAGTATTGGTACAACCTTAGATAACGAATATTAATATTATTTTCGACGTGCATTTTCTGGGAGAAATAAAGTAGATCCTTTCTGTTGAAAAAATGAACTATTAATCAGAAACCTATAATAAACATGGCAGATAAATATGCACAAAAATTAAATATGAATAAATCTCGATTCAATTGATTCATTGATAATCAGAATCTAATATTTTAATTTCTTTCGACTATGCCTGAGCTAGTTGAGTGTTCATACTGTATATTTCATGAAACTTTGACATAAAGTTCTCAGCTTATTTTGTTTGTTCTTTCTACTCCAATACACTCCAAATATCCTCGTCTGGTTATTTTCCAATAGTTGGAGAATTGTAGACAACCTAAATTTCGTCAACTGTATTAAGGGTTGCCTACCCTTCAATTGTGATCTGTTATCACTTCAATGTACAAGAACAAGTGAATACTCTTAGCAGTGGGATACTCTATGGTCGAAATTCTGAACATAGTCATGAAAACCATACAGAATAATAATAAACTTCTTTTCTTCTCTTCTCGACTGATCTCTCTCAAGTTTGTTTTGATTGCAACCAATGATCCCTAGAAACATGTGTTTCTATGAGGTATTGTAAAACACATGTTGATTTTCACTATAGGAATATTCAGAATAGTGCTTCATATGTAATCTGAGTGTGTTGATGGGATAATTCAAAATGGAAATTTTTCAGGTATTGTTGTTTTAACTTCATTCAAAGTTGACGGTTATTTCAAGCCAGTTATTGTACAAATTTAGTGTCAATAAACCTAAAACGTTCATGCCAAGGTGAACCTAGAACAACGACTTTACATTAAAAAATAAGAGCTACATGTATTGACTAGTAGAGAGTGAACCATGTGAAAAACAAATGAAACTGCTAACTGTTACTTGGGTTTTATTCACTACCCAGCCTCTGAGTATATATCCAACCCAAACAAATTACCGTCTACAATCCAAGGTGAATATACCTGTGAATGGTCTGTCCAAGTGTTAAGGAAACTTCTGGACATTTTCCCATCAGCAATAACAAATCGAGCAAACAGAAAAGAAAATCGAATGACATCCAATGAAAAAAATTGGAGTTCAAGATCATGGAATTAGAACTAGAAATTCAAATTCAACGAAAAAGTTGTTAGGCGGACCCTTTTAGTGACTCTTCTTCGAGTTGAAATACATTGCCTCTACCAGAACTAAAACATACTTTTCAATTACAGTCATATGTATTCAAAGCAAAATGTCGGTTTTTCACTGAGAAAATAAGATGATCTCTATATTTAACCATGTGTTTTTGAGGTTTCCTAAGAAAAAACTAACTGAAAACGAATATATAATAATAAACTAATTAGCATCTTGTATTATTTCATGATAGTTTGGTGTTAGCTAAATGGCGAATGCGCTGGTTGCATAGTACTACATAAAAGAATATTTACGAACATCCCCTTCAATCCTGAATTATGTTTGAAATTTCAGATATATAGCTTTTTTTGAAGTTAATATAATTCTCAAATTCATTTCA
Organism: Megalocaria dilatata; assembly: GCA_034642435.1. NCBI lineage: Eukaryota > Metazoa > Arthropoda > Insecta > Coleoptera > Coccinellidae > Megalocaria > Megalocaria dilatata. The sequence continues at coordinate 37,821,665 of CM067857.1, read as the reverse complement.
ATTATACACACAGGGAAACAATTATCCAAATCAAATAAAAAGTGAGTGCGTAAACAGAAAACAAATTTTAATGTCTGCTATTTTTCGAATTCACAAAAATTGTTTCATTATACGATAAGTATAGTAACGGGTAATACTACTGATTTTACAATGCAAACATTTTTTCTCAAATATCAACTCCTGTGGACAAAAAAAGTATTCTAATTTATAATTTCATAGTTATCTGGGAATTCCTAGGAGAGATTCAGTAGAAATCTGGTCATGACATAATATGACTGCTTGAGACAACTAATGGACAATGTTTTTTGTGTTTAAGATTCGTTATTAAATTATGTTTACTATCTAATTAAAAAAATAGCATCAATTCATTGAAACTAAAACTAAAAAAATTTTACCCAAATAATGAACACATTTTTCAATTAATCTCAAAACAGATAAAGATAATTTCTTTTACTAGGTGTAGAAGTATGAAACTGATATAGATGGTGCCATCTGACATAAGTTTAAGGACAGTAAGACCGCTTCTGTAGCGCCATCATTTACCTTTAATAGCTGAGATAGATTTTCAATTCACATTAACCCAAGTTCTATACACAGGTATATTTTTCTTTTACCTGAAACATGTCAAGTTTTGTGTTTAAAAACAATAATTTGCTGACAGCACTGGTTTTTTGTTATCATATGAAGAAAACTGCTGTAGAATTACATCGAATGCTTGTCGAAGTTTATGGAGAACCAATGTTTTACGTAAACCACCTTATTTATTCAAAACTTTCATTTAAGTGGTGTAACTTGAGAAAAAGATTTCACAGAAAACCACCGAAAATGTTCGCAGGAAATGAATTGCAAGCTTATTGTATGAAGATGATTTTCAAACTGAATAAGAACTCGCAGATCAAACGAATATGACGTAGAAAGCAGTTAGGGTTCATTTGAAAGCTATCGAGAAGATTCAGAAAATAGGAAAATAGGTTCCAGGTAAACTGAATGAAAAACAGCAATGAAATGGAAAAACCACTTGCAATATGCTGCTCGACAGACACAAAAGAAAGTAATTTCTCTAATCTTGACAGTTGATGAAAAATGTATATATTTTGGGAGTCCTACGTAAATGGCGAAGCAAAGATATCTACTGCAAGACCAAATCGTTTTGGAAAGAAGACAATAAATGCTCTGCTTGGAATCAGAAGGGTGCTATCTATTCTGAGCTGCTAAACCTGGCGGAAGCATTAACACTGATCGCTATCAACAGATAATTATGGATTTAAATCGAGTATTACGTAAAGACGACAGAATATAAAAAATGTCTTCTATTCGCATCTTTCGCACACCATTGCGCTGAACAAAGCTTCAATTCATAAGAAAATGTAAAAAATGACTCAATAACTGGTTCGCAACAAAAAAAAATTATTTCTGGCCTAATATACATAGTACATAAACTATCGGAAAGCAGGGAAAAGTTATAAATAGCAATAGAAATCATTTTGAATAAAATATTTTCAAATAACAAACCTGTAGTTTTTGCGAAAAATATCCCTTTTTTATACTTCTACACCTACTCTTCAACCTCAAATCATCTATATTTTCACAAAGTAGCAGTTACTATATGCTACATAGACTAATTAACATACCTATGACACTAGTTTATTTTGATAATGAGCATAGTATCAATAAAGATCTAGCCTTCAAGTCGGTTGTAGGAAATCTATTGAATATAATCAAATTCAAATAAGCAATAGCATAAGTTCATTCCAGAGTTTGAATAAAATATATTTCAGTTCCATTCTTCCATTGTTATGTAAGAATAAAAAACTGAAAATTATGTTGAATAAGAAAAGGGTTTCTATTTCAAGATGTATTCTAAGAACGTTTTTATCTTTATTTGATAATTTTTCCCGATTAAGTTAATAGTTTCTGGCATCGAATCAATATATGTTTCTGATCCAATATTTTTGACCATTTTCACGATAGTTTTTTGTATTTCATTTCGCCATCTTTTATTCTAATTCTTCATTTTATTCGTAAATTTCTGTTTCAGATTTGTTTGTATTGATGTATAAAAATTCGGATGATGGATGTCCGAAATTATAATATTAAAGTCTAAAATAATCAAATATTTGAAATATCGAAACTTTATTTCGGATATCTCTTATTCGATTCTCTCATCAACTTCAAATGATGGATATGTTGTTCACGAAATCTAGTCATCCAGGATGTGCACCCAATTATTTCCAGATGAACATGTCATTCAGCCACAAATTTGAAGACGAATCCTGGACAGATGAAACTCGATAAGAGACCAGAAATTGTTCCTCATTATATCAGCGAACCCTCTCGGAATTCTGCCGACGAAGTTCGCTTTGTAAGTCCATGAAGTTATGTTGATTACCGACCGGTCTGATAATATAACTCGGTCCCTGAATTCCTTTTGCATGAATATTAAGCTCACATGAGAACATGTTCCTGAAGATTTTTTCGTAATTTCGTTCATATCCAAATCACTTAATTTCTTAAATTACGAGCAGTGATTAGCTAATAATGTGAGTTAATCTAATAACCTCATTTACTAAATTTACTAATTTACCATCATAAGTTTTCTAGGTATCTGCAGTGAAAGACGACTAGAATGATTGACGCCACAATGATGTCGGAAATCGAGCATCGTGCCATTTTAAAGTTCCTCACTAAGCAGGAAAAACAGTCAAAAAAACATTCATTAAGAGATGATTGCTATTTACCAAGACTGTGTCTCGTCGTTATCCACCGTTCAAAAGTGGACAAGTGAATTCAAAAGAGGGAGAGAAAGCATTGAAGACGGTGCTCACTCGGGCGGGCCTGTTAGCGGTACCACTGAAGAGAATGGGAAAAAAGTGGAAAAGCTGGTATTGAAGATGCCAGAATAAAAATCAAGATGATAGCAGAGATGACATTCCTATCCGTGTGTAGCATACATGCTATCCTTCATGATCATCTTAACCTCTCAAAGGTTAGTTCAAGGTGGGTACCGAGAATGCTCAGAAGCAAATGCGAGTCGAGTGCTGTAAGGAGTTTTTAGAGCTCTGTGTTATTGGTAAAGAGACGTGGGTTCATCACTATGACCCTGAGAGTAACCAAGAGTCCATGCAGTTGATTGAAAAGAGTGCACAGCTCCCAAAGATGTTTTAAGTCACCCCATCCGCTGGAAAATAATGGCTACGGTCTTTTGGAATTCTAAGGGTATTTTATTGTTAGATTACACTAAAAAGGATGAAAGCATCATACGCAACCACTTCGCGTAATTTAACGGAAACAATTAAAGGAAAAATATGAGAAAAACTCACAGCGGGGGTGTTGCTGCTTAACAACAACGCGCCGGTTCACAAGGCCCCGTGGTGAAGGCTGTTGTAGGGGGAATGTGGCTTCGTAGAAATTACTCATCCTTCGTACAGTCCAGACTTGACCCCCAGTAATTAGTTCCTCTTCCCAGAAGTGAAAAAATATCTTCGTGGAAAGCGATTTTCCTACGCTGAATAACTGAAGGTAGCAATTAATACCTGTTCCGAGGAGAAGCCGGGAGAATATTTTTTACAAGGTTTAGAGAAGCTTATTTCCTGATCTAACAAACGTATTAAAATTCTAGAGGACTATATTGAAAAATTAGAGTCCATCAAAATATTTTTCATTAACAAAATTTTTAATACTTCTTTCTGATCCTGATTAAAATTTTTTTTCTCTTTTGTAATATAACATGTTTATTTTTTAAATTATGCGGGTGATGTACTTCAGATTTAAGGCATTTTTTATATATATACTTTGTTTTTCTGTACATAATATTTTTTCAATTTATAATTCTGTTTCAAGTCCTATTGCTAATCAAATGAGCTATCATGAGCATTTTAACTTACAGAAGCAAGAATGCATTTGTTCTTCAACTACTGAATCTAGGAATCTAGTGATTCGTTTGAGTAGCTCCCTTATCTAATTTTTTAGGTTGCGAGGTTTTTCATTCATTTCAAGTCTATCGATCTGATGTTTCTGTTTTACTTCCACGAACTTAAGCCATGTATGTTCATAAATCTACGATATAATAAGAAAACTTGTTCACGTTGAGTTGTTATTGTGAGTAAAATTTGATTATGAAATCTGTATTCATAACATCTCATACGCCATGCTAACAAAGTTGGGGAATTCTATACCTTGAAAATTACGATTCATAGCAAAAGCAAATGTGCACAATAATGAAACGGGGTCGTTAAAAATTTATTTGATCGTTGTAGGACCTAAACCATAAAATCCCTCTTTCTATGAGAGTATAAATGTTTAGATAGCTAAAATGTTTCAATGAGCTGTGGATTCAACAAAAGCATAAACATCTTCTCATTTGAAGGTACTGATCATTATTTTAGCCATTTTCGAAAGTTGCAATTAAATATTTAGCTTATTTTTCTAGAGTTCTCGTACCAAATATACAAAAATTCTTTTTTTTTTATTTAGATTTAATTTGCGAAAATTCATAATTTTCTAATGTTGATAACGTTAACGAAACTTAGTTGCTAGTAACTGATTTTGTGAACAGTTCTACATATTATACAAGAATTCCCGAATATGGATGCATCATTTTGCTGCAAAAAACTTCGAAAGTTCAGTGTAAGTTTCTGTGAGGAAATCGGAAAAATAAGAAAACTAGATATTATATAATTGAATTGAATGATATTAAAATCTTTTAATTTATCAGGGTATATATAAATTTTTAATGAAATCATAGGAAAATAGATGATGAGTTTATAATTGCTCGTTTTGGTGTTACACACAAAACTTAATTTTTTTTCAGCCTTATATGCATACAAATATCTCCCTACAGGTACAGATAGATGTTTGTGAGAGAACATCTTCTCAATCTTTCTCATCTATTGAACCCTCTCGTATTGAACATGTCACAATTGAAATATTAAGTATTAAGATAAGTGTAAACAATGTTTATGTAAGATAAATAAACATTACATTTACTGTTTCAGCCGTAACTATTTGGTAGTTGATCATAATTAAAACAAGTTGTAGAAATTACTATGTTTTACTACCAATAAATTGATATTTTACACATTCAAATGTGACTGGATTTTCGGTAATTAACTATCCCATTTTCAGACAAGTTGAATAATACATATTTTCTGTTTCATTGGTAATTTTTTTTGACATAGTATGTATGGTTTCTTGCACCTAACCGCAACTACTTTGCAAGAGGAATAATATCTAGTGAACAGATACTGATCTATTTCACAGTGTGATGTATAAAAGATACTCACTCATAAATCTACATAAATTTGACTGAATAATTTACAAGCTATCTGTATGCATGGAACTTCACATCACAGATTCATAAGATTAATACATGTTTTATGTTTTCAAAGGAAAAATTCATTGAATGAGGTATATCGATCGGATAAAATTAAACGAGTAAAAATTTCACAAGGTTTTGCAACAGAATCAGTCGATTGTCTGGCTAATAGAAATTTAGTGACGTACGAAGATTTTTGGTTCTGCATAGGAGAATTCTAATAAAAAATATGAAATACGTTCAGCAGTAAATATCCCCTGAAAATTTTAAATATGTTTATTACTTCTTAAAGGAACTATATATGATGAATAAAAACACAAAATTCTGTGTTAGGTCATCCGAAAGTCGAATAAACATCAAATTTGTCAATTTTATAACTGTCTGTAACACAATTTTCTCAGAAAGAAGAAAACTTTTTGATACGCCATATTTTGAGCTTATTTGATGTCTGCTAGTGTAACCACCTCGTTTCAGCGACCTCTACGTTTTGTATTATCACGTTTGAATTAAGCAAACTAGTCAACAATGATTAATTGTCCTAGTGTAGAATTCGGATAACACTTTGCAATAAAAGATTTCGTTTCAAAGGTGTTGCTCCCATCAAAAATCAACAGATATTCTTATTTTTATTGTTTTATTGTTTTGGTAAATCATTGTTTTATTGTTTTGGTGGATACCATTCAAATTTTGAAACAAATAATCATTGATCATCGATCTGTAACAAGCACCATTCAATGTAACATTAGCTCCAGCATCGTTTTTAAATAAATATGAACCGATGCAATGGAACATGCAGAACTTCTTGAGGATTGTTTTCACTTCGTATACGGCAATTTTGCTTGTTTACATAGCCGTTTAACCAGAAATGAGCTTCATCACTAAACACAATTTTACGGTAAAAAAGTGGATAAACTTCAAGCTGTTCTAGGGCCCAATCAGCGAACAAACGACGCTTATTATTGTCAAGTGGCTTTAGTTCTTGAACCAGTTGAATCTTATATGGGTGTAGACCAAGATCTTTACGCAAAATTTTCCATGTGGTGGATGCACAGAGTCCAACTTTTTGTGAGCTTCGACGAATACGCAAATCTGGATCAGCATTAACACTATGGCTTACAGCAGCGATATTTCCTTCTGTACGTACAGTTCTTTGTCTTGTTGTTGTTGCATCGAATAGAGAAAATGTTGTGCAAAATCTATCGATAGTTCGACGAATAAGCTGCTCTGATGGACAATGATGTAAACCATAATTTTCACGAAGTGCTCTATAAGTTTAGCGAATAGAATACTGATTTCGAAAATAAATTTCAACAATTTGTAAACGTTGGTGCGGCGTGAGTCTTTCCATGATAATTTGTCAATGTTTACTGAACAGAAATGTCAAAACAACATAGCTTTTACCTTCTGTCAAATCACAGTTATTTCTATCGAAAGTTCTATCACTCTTAAAAAAACACGCGATACTTATAAGACATGTCTACAATGCTTTCCATAGAAACCTTAGTTGGCATTCTCGTAACAACGGTGTAATATCAAGTCATCTCAGTTTTCTTGCTTGAGTGTTCGCCAAAATTCACTCGATTATCTCCCTTAATCCACAAAAGTTGTTCGAGGCGAAATAATGTAATGCAGTGTAGATATAGACGTTACTCGATGTCCCAAAACATTTGAACGAAAGAATTAGTCTCGTTTAAGCTGCCTCAAAATCATCTGTGGATAATTTTACAGGCTTGGTTTCTTGATTCCCAAATAAGGGTAGACAGATGTGTAGAACTGAATAAACTGGAAATCTCCAGTCCTCGAGAGTACATAATTTTCCATGTACAGAACAATTCAGTTTATCGAGCATTATATGATAACCTATGTTCAGTTTGCCCAAGTCTTATTTGGAACTGAAACTTTCGGAATATATTTTTTTATGAGTCTGGAAAACGTTTCAACGAAGTCGTTTCCTATAAATGAATATACGAGCACTAGGGGATTTCGAAAAGATTCGAGGTAGGAATAGAATATATTTGAATTACGTCTAATATCGTATTGCTCAGTTGTTTCACTTCTATATTCTTCTCGCTTTTTCAAATATTTGTCTTGATAAGTTTGCGAGAAGGAGTGTAACAATGGTAAAAGAATATCGTGACTTGAGGCATTTTTTATATGTGAAGATATTTAAATCAGAGACATTTTTTTCAGTGAGCAAAATTTAACACTCCTGATTCATTCAAAACTTTCTATAATATATCGGGTGTTTTTTTAAAGTGATAGAACTTTCGCAAGGGATAACTGTGATTTGAAAGAAGGTAGAAGACATGTTGTTTTGACATTTCTGTTCAGTAAGCATTGACAAATTATCATGGAAAGACTCACGCCGCAACAACGTTTACAAATTGTTGAAATTTATTTTCAAAATCCGTTTTCTATTCGCCAAACTCATAGAGCACTTCGTGAAATTTATGGTTTACATAATCGTCCATCAAAACAGTTTATTCGTCGAACTATCGATAGATTTCGGACAACATTTTCTCTACTCGATTCAACAACAACAACAACAACAACAAGACAAAGAACTGTACGTACAAAAGAAAATATCGCTGCTGTAAGTCATAGTGTTAATGATGATCCAGATTTGTCTATTCGTCGACGTTCACAACAAGTTGGACTCTGTGCATCCACCACATAGAACATATTGCGTTAAGATCTTGGTCTACTCCAATACAAGATCCGACTGGTTCAAGAACTAAAGCCACTTGACTATAATAAGCGTCGTTTGTTTGCTGATTGGGAGCTTAAAGTTGATCCACTTTTTTATTGTAATATTGTGTTTAGTGATGAAGCTCATTTCTGTTTGAACGGCTATGTAACAAACAAAACTGCCGTAGATGGAGTGAAAACAATCCTCAAGACGTTCTGCAGGTTCCATTGCATCCTGAAGAATGCACTGTATGCTGTGCCTTTCACGCTGGGGTTATCTTCGGTCCATATTTCTTTAGAAACGATGCTGGAGCTAATGTTACAATGAATGGTGCTCCTTGCAGATCGATGATCCATGATTATTTGTTTCAAAAATGTAATAGTATCGACCCAGAAGTGTTTTGGTTCCAACAAGATGGTGCTACACCTCATGCTGCTACCGTAACAATTAATTTATTGAGAGAAAGATTTGGCGATAACATTATTTCGAGAAATGGTTCAATTAATTGGTCTCCAAGATCATGCGACATAACTCCACTGGAGTATTTTCTTTGGGGTTATGTCAATGCATTGGTTTATGCTGATAAACCAGAAGCAATAGACGCTTTGGAATCCACAACTCTTGTTATTGATGAAATAAGGCCTGAATTACTCGAAAAAGTGGTCCAAAATTGGTCTGGTCGAATGCGGTTCCTTAGAGCTAGTCGTGGTGGACATATGCCGGAAATTATTTTTGAAACATAAATGTCATAAAATTATCTTTCGAATACAAAAAATTTGGCTTCAATCTTAATTTAAATGTGTTTTATTTCAATTTGAAGTTCTATTACTCTAAAAAAACCACGCGATATATCCGTTCGACTAAGTTTCCGCGGCTGGTCATATTATGAATATGAAGATTCCATGTTGGACCGCGTCTAGACGCGGTCATGAATAGAACGGATATAAGAAACCTAAGCCAGATCTACTACACCATGCTATAAAGAAACATGCTAAAACAAATACAAAACCTAACACTTTTTCAAGGAATCTTCCATCATCGCCCATTGTTTTCGCGACCAGCGGAATCTTCTTGTTCAAGATCAAATAATTATTATTATTAATCTACAGAATCTTCTTCTAGGTGGAATTAACTAGGAAACTAAAACACCTGACATCATAAAAAATATGTCGAAAATAGTGATTTCAGATACTGAATTGTTTCAGCCGTTACTATTTGGTAGTTGATCATAATTACAACAAATTGTAGAAATTACTATGTTTTACTACCAATAAAAAGATATATTACACATTTTCTTGTGACTCGAGTTTCGGGAAGTGTGAATCCCATCCCATAGTTGTCTGATGATGGGATAGTTCACTTCCCGAAACTCGAGTCACAAGAAAATGTGTAATATATCTTTTTATTGGTAGTAAAACATAGTAATTTCTACAATTTGTTTTAATAGTGATCTCGTTGGTAGCATAAAATGTAAATTCTACGAAATTCAAGAAATTATGTAGACTGAAAGAAATCTCCCTGCTATTGCGGTTTGAATTCTCATTTTCTGCTTCCCAGGAAAGAATTCGAACAGTAAACCGCACTGGCAATTCGTAAATGAATTCAACGCTTCTACTTTCCCATTAGTTCCCAGCTGCTATTAATTACTAGGCAGCGGTGACATGTGGCTTGAGCCCGGCGCCATTTTGAATTCTTTTTATACCACATTGTCCAATAATTTTGAGGGTAACCCCTTCATAACAAACCATCTGTGTTAATGAGGCCTTCTCTAGAAACGAAATTTATATATTGCTCCGACTCCCTTAGATGTTGAACATTAAATATAACTTCAGAATTACTAGGTCAATACTCAAGTTTGGATTGAATAATTTACACAGTGCCCCTTGTGGATTGTTTTTGCTCTATGAAATGGCAAGAAGTTTTCTAGTAAGGATTGCATAAACGCACCTAGAACTTTGCAACGACCATTTTTTCCGGAACTCGAGGTTTGATTTGAAGAAACTTGTTTCACATTTAGTATCATAGACGTATTAAAAGATACCCAATTATTTACGTTTTCTATTGAGGCTAGCATTATAACGCTCATTATTGAATTTTGGCCCAATTTTGCTTGGGAAGTAAAATTGGTAAGTATGATATAGTTTGGATATCACTGATGGGATTCCAGTAAAAACGACGTATAGTAGTACTATATAAGTGTTCGTAAATTGGAGATACAAACGAAGAAGAGTTTTTCAAGAAAAAACGTCTCATAAACATGGCTCCGCAAACACTTCGTTTTACAAGATGGTGAAGTTTGAATTTTTTCAAAGTTTTTTTTTTATATCACACTTCTTCTTGCTTTCTTCATTAAGTATAAAATTTTTTAATAAGGAGTATGAGCTACGGTAAAAGGAAGTTTTAGAAATTGAGACAGTGTAACATAAATTCTGTCAAGAAAGTACTGGGAATTATCGATTTCAATCTGGCGGGGCAATGAGGCAGGTAAAAATTTTTTTTCCTAGGTTGGTACCACTGTCCTTAATTACTGTGCAAAGCTAATGGGATCTGTCAACTAGTGTGTTTGCAACAGCCGATTAAGTCAGTCGATGTCAGAGTGCGTGCCGATTTTTACTATGGGTGATTACGTTGAGTAAAGAATTTGTTTGAAGTTTTGTGTTGCAAATGAATTTTCGTGTGCCGATGCATTGAAAATGTTGCAAAAGGCCTTTGGTGATAATGCTCTATCGAAAACTCGTGCATATCAGTGGTACAGAGCCTTCAAGGACGGCCGAAAATGAAGGCCAAAGCCGCTCGAAAATGAAGGTGATGCTCATTGTTTTCTTCGATATCCGTGGCGTGGTGCACTACGAATTCGTTCCAGAGGGTCAGACGGTAAACAAGGAGTATTACCTAGGCGTTATGAAACGTTTGCGTGAGCGTATCCGTAAGAAGCGGCCAAATTTGTGGGCGAACAACTCATGGATTTTGCATGACGATAACGCGCCTTCTCACCGAGCTACGATTGTGACTGACTTTCTCGCCAAAAACTCAACAAACGTGCTTCAGCAACCACCGTAGTCGCCGGATTTGGCTCCCTGCGACTTTTTCTTCTTCCCAAAACTAAAATTGCCCCTTCGTGGCACCCGTTTTGAGTCGATTGAAGCCATAAAACAAAATTCGGCGCGAGAGCTAAAGTCCATCCCGGAAAGCGCCTATAAAAAATGTTTCGATAATTGGAAGTGCCGTTGGCATAGATGTATTGGAGCAAATGGAGCCTATTTTGAAGGCGACCCAATAAATTTTGACGATTAAATGTAAAAATGTTGTTTTAATTGAAAATTCCCGCTACTTTCTTGACAGAGTAGTACATCTGTATAACAATTCTATACTCAAACAAACTCAAAATGGGTTTGTTGATCACAGAGGCAAATTTCAGACATGCGCACGTTTCAAACTGATAGCTATACACAGATACACTAAGGAATTAATAATACGTCATTTAAAGTATGCAAAATACATACAAGACATACTTTTGTTAGCCAATTCAAGTAATGAAATGTATTGACGATATTTTCACCTTACTAACACAAAAAAATCTTTCCCCATGCTCAAATCAGACCATAATATGCTGTTATGCTCATAATTAGCATATTCATATTCAAATGAATTAATTCGACTGATCTGTATCAACAATCATTAACAAGGAGTATGAGCGATGGTAATAAAAAGTTCTAGAAATCGAGGCATTAACATATATCTATCTGTATAACAATCATGAGCATTTCGCAAACTATGGTGTGATTTAAGCATGAGGAAAGTTTTTTGGGCGTTCGTAATGTGAAAATATCGAGATACATTCCTTTACTTGAATTAACTCGCAAAGGTATGTCTTGTATGTATTTAGCATATTCTAGATGACGCAAGTGTATTATTAATACCTTTCTGTATCTATGTATAGCGAATATAGATACTTGACAGATTTGGAGTCACGAACATACATTGCACAGACGAAAACCAATCAGTGTGCCTGCCTGCAATTTGCCTCTGTGATCAACAAAACTTTTTGAATTTGTTTGAGTATAGAATTGTTATACAGATGTATATTAATTAAAAAATATATATGAGACAGTAATTTATTTCCACAAAAATGTTTGTACTACTACAACAATTGTTTCACCACGATGTGGCTTCTTCAGGCATTACATTGTACTGTCAACAGTACAATGTAAACGTGGTGAAACAATTGTTGTAGTACAAACATTTTTGTGGAAATAAATTACTGTCTCATATATATTTTTTAATTAAAATGAGTTTCCACCAAGTAAAGACCGAATCAATCAAATAGATGTATATTACACTGTTTCGATTTCTAGAACTTTCTATTATCATAGCTCATACCCCTTATTAATGATGTTTGGTACAGATCAGCTGAATTAATTCATTTGACTAATACTTTTTGTTATGATTCTCATAAACCACGTCCGCTGATAGAGAAAACGGTTTAAGAACTAATGAAATTTTTCTCAATGGAACAGAGATTCTTCATAACATTTTTTGAACTACCAGCGGCATACAACAAAAAAGTTCTGAAGGGAGAAATGTACATTACTCCAGAAAAAACATCACTCCGTAGATTTTCAGAGGTATTGAACATGTCATATGATGTGAACGTTGAAGTCTAAAATTCTTGCTAAATTTCAGCAGAATATCTTCAGAAATTATGGTGCTATGGAAAGAAAACTGTGGAAAATTCAAACTTTAATATTTTGTATCTCCAAAACAATTTATGTTGCACTGTCTTTTGCATCGGTTCTTCTGGTCTACTTAGATGTTTTTGTTTTAAAAGTTTTACTTTAAATTGAGTGAAATACCTTGTTAGTTTTTTGAAAGGCGGGAATTTTTTTACTTTTTTTCGAAGTAGAATCTCTAAGATGAATAATGGGGTGAAATATTTGCCAAATGTTTGCATCGGCTGTTCCTATAGAAGGTTGTTCTATTAATTAATAAATTATACGTCCAGGAAATTTTTCAAGCAATTTAGTCATTGTTTCGCAAGCAGATCGACTTGGTTGCTCATTTGTACTGAAAATAAACGTTGTCCTCATCCTTGGCTGAAAAGAATCATTCGGTAACGCATTCCATTCCATGCAAGAGGTGCACCAACATCAATACCCGGACTAAGCTGCACAAGCTGAAGTCTTCATGTCACTAACTTGTTCGAGAATTCCAAATTTATTGATTAATATATAGCAGAACGAGAAGGCACTTCATAATGACTAAATTGAGTACTTACTTTACGGAAATTACGATCGATCTATTTTTTATAAGCTTACAATTTTCTACTCGTCAATGCAATATCCCTGTTATTTCGACATTTCAAAAATGGCACCACATTCAGATTGAAACTCCTCTTTAGAAGACTAATAACGAAACGTTTTTGGGGCATAATAATAATAATAATAATAATTTTTATTCATCCTTCAAGACAAAGTACATTTGTATAGGATACGTTATAAAAAAACCCGAATAGAAAAAAAAAATAATGCTAGAAAATTCAAAAAATTACACAATTAAATTCACCAAATAAAATGAAATACAAAGAGTAGAAAACATCTGCACGCTAACTCGCTACCCAACTGAAATATTCCTCCCTGCTGTAAAAGCACTTCTCGAGCAGCAAGGCCTTAACCTCCCTCTTGAATCTTCTGTACTCCAAAACCTTCAATTTGTCTGGACGATGGTTGAATAATTTTATGCCACTAAACAAAGGCGACTGCTGGAATTTAGAAGTTCGCTGTTTTGGAATACAGAGAGTTTCTTTGTGCCTAGTGACATACTCATGAAACTCCGAACACTTACGCAGTGACAAAATATTTCTACGAGTGTACAAAAGGCAGCTTAAAATATAAATACTAGGAAAACTCATTATTCTGTACCTGACAAATAAGGGCCTACAGGACTCCCCAGGTTTCAAATTAAACATTAGACGGATTATCTTTTTTTGGGCAATAAACACCGCTCCACTGAATGAGAAATCTCCCCAAAGAACAACGTCATAGTTGAGGTGAGTGTACACTAGTGAATAATAGGAATCTATCAGAGATTCACGAGGCAACACAAGCTTTATGCGCCTCAATGCAACCTCTTACAAACAGAGTCAGCGTGTTCCCTCCAACTCAGATTTTTTTGCACTCGTAAGCCCAGAAACCTTACACAATCTGAAGATTTCAAATCACAGGATTTTAGATTCAGAGTCAGTCGTTGGTCAGAGTCGCGCAATTGAATGTACATTAGGTCAGTCTTATTCACATTTAGTATCAGGGAATTTCTGAAGCACCATTCAGAGAAACACCGAACTAATAGTTCACAACTTGCTTTAAGTTCACTAAAAGTGTGCGCAGAAATGACAAATGATGTATCATCGGCAAACATCACAATCTTTATATTCAACACATAAAGGAAATGAACAAGCATATAGTCTGGTAAATCATTAATAAATATAATAAATAAAAGGGGTCCAAGTACCGAGCCTTGAGAAACACCCATCTCAACATGATACTTGGCCGATCTGTGCTGACCGACTCGCACTATTAATGAACGATTTGCTATAAAACTCTTCATCCATTCCAGGAAGACCCCCCTGAAACCTAAACTGAACAATTTATCCAGAATGAAGCCGAAGTTCAAGCAATCAAATGCTCGAGACTGGTCAAAAAACAATCCCACCACGTGAATGCCATCATCCAAGCAGCTGTACACAAAGCTCACCAAGTCATAGTATTCTTATTATGGTTACAGTATATTCCATTTTTTATATTATCTGCCTTCATCGGGAAATTCAAACATTGAAATTTTCAAGTGTTAGATGAAGCAGTCCGTTACTTTGTGATAGTTCATTTCACTTTTTAAGTATTTTTCAAAATATTTTAGTGACATCAGGGAATGGACGATTAATTCCGAAAGAACTCAATTTAAAAAACACCTCGTCAAAATGATGAGAAAGAAAACTTTATAGTATTTTGATCTGTGGAATATAGAACACAAAGAATTTCTTCTTGGTGTTCCAAAGACGAATTGATATTATTGTTTAAGCAGAATGGTTTTTTTGAGGGAACGTGTCTAGATTAGTGGAAGAACTATCCATAGATAAAAAAAGAGAATTTTTCAAATTTACATATGTAAATGTGAATCCTCTACAAGGTGTTGTGGGGCATTTCGAATGTTGAAATCCCCACAAATAATAATTTCTTTCAATTACCTAACATCCTACAGAACTTGTTGGAGATAATAAGGTCTCCTGATCAGACTTCCCATCGCGCACGCCTCAGCAGCCAATTATTAATTAGAACCATAGAAGAGTAAATTGCAATTCTCCGCAAAGTTTCGGGTATGGTGAATTATCCCAGTACATGGAGCAGAGTTAATTCATGCATCTCTTTCGACAGATGGCTTCCTGCAGGGAACACGGGATGACGCCGTGGTTACACTGACATCAGATTTGAATTTGTTGACTGGCTCAGTTGGTCATACAATAATGGTGGAAATTGTTGACTTTGACTTCGATAGTTGAAGTAAAGTTTGATGAACCTGTGGGAGAATAGCATGAAAAGACACATATAATCTTAATGCCGTTTTATTCACTTAATGGTTAGATAGTAATATTATCCCGTATTTCAAATAACTGTTATATCAGAATTCTTCATTGGTCAAAATGAATCAACTATATATAAGGTTGTTCGGAAAGTAATTTCGTTTTTCCCTGAGGATTTAATTGTAATTCTACCCAACTTCACACTTAAGCCGCATAATCATTATATATTTTCATATATATTATATATTTTGATATATATTATATGTGTATAAAGAAGATGTGTTGACGTACACTGATGCCAGAACTGGTTTGCAAAATTTTGATCCGGCAATTTTAATGTAGAATATGCACCACGTTCCAGAAGGCCGATTGAAGCTGATAAAGACCCGATAAAGGCCTTAGTTGATGCAAATAGGCGAATAATAACACGTGAGATTAGTGAGAGGTTTAATTTATATATATATATAAATATATATATATATATATATATATATATATATATATATATATATATATATGTAAAAATAAAACTGTTATTTTTAGGGAAAAATAACTTTGTAACTTCTATGTTCTATGTCTAAGATTTTAACCTAAAAAGTGTCACATGTTTATTTAGTTAGTTGTTAGAAATGTGAATTGAGAAACCCGAAGAAATAGCATTGTTTTTGATTTCTTCCAGGTTAGTAAGCTATTTTTGTTATTTATTTCTTTGTATGTTATTATAATATTTTATTTTGTGTATGTTATTCTGTTATATTTTAAACTAAAGAAAATAAAATCTTCCAGAATCATGACATCAAATCGTCTATTTCTTCAATTATAAAAATAAGAATTGATTGCATTCTTATAAATCAAAAACGTAAGCTATAATGACGACATCCATGAAGATTTGCATCGCTTTGGAAGCATCCAAGACTGATAAGAATAAAAATACATACAAATTCAAATGGATCCAAACTACGGGAACGGAAAATACATATCATGAAATATCATGAAATATCATGAAATATCTGATCATCATGAACTTTTAGCTCTACCAAAGGTGAAGAATATCTTGAAATCGATTAAAGTAAGAGGTTCATTTCATACGTGTGTCATTTCATTAACTCCGGAATTGAAAGAAATATATTTTGATGCCGAAGAAGATGTGATGTTCAAGAATGAATATTTACAACTGATTTATTCACCCGCACACGTGAGAACAGTTTGTATTTGGACAAGAATCACCAAAACCACAGGATGCGGTAGAACTTTCAAGAAAAAACAAGGATTTCAAGAAGATAAAGGAGGATTCTGTGCTGAATAATTTTGATAGTAAGAGTGTTTCAGTGAATTTATGGTTCGAAAAATTCGAGACGGAATGCACGCGTTGTGAAGTAGAAGAAGATAGAGACAAAATTTTGATTTTGCGGTTGTTTCTGGATGGAATAGCGAAAGAATGGTTTGATTATAAATGGATTACATTGGGTTTAGACAAAAGTTTTCAAATACGGAAAGATAACTGCTTAAAGAGTTTTTGTGAAACGAATTGGCATAAATATAGAGAGGCCTATTCATTTAGGTACAGAGGAGGAAGTTTAGTTGACTACGCTTTTAGGAAAGAAAATTTGTTGTTAAATCTCCGAAATAATTTTACAACTGACATATTAATTGATTTAATTGTGACAAGTTTGCCAAATAATTTACAAGATAGAATTGATCGATCAAATGTAACAACTTTCGAGAAATTATTGTGTGAGTTGCGAAAGCTAGAAAGTTAAAAAAAATATGACAACGATCGAAATGAAGAAAATCATAGAATGAATAAATCTGCCGAACAAATTCCTTCCTATTCACGTACAAATAGAAAAACAGTTAAGAAGGAACCAGGCTCAATTTGTGAGAAGAATGGTTCTTCAGGTAGATTTCATCCGGAAACTTTATGTCGGCTTAGGAATAAATCCAATAATTTTGAACAAAAGAACGTACCCGATAACATAAAAACTGTAAACAATGTTGGGATACAGGATGAATTAAATCAGGCCATTTCAAACCAAAAAAGCTGACACTTCTGCCATTGACAAAATTGAAGGTATTTATAAATAATAATGAATTTGTCATTATAAAATAAAACACTTGTTTACATTTTCTACTTTATTTTTGGTATTGACGTACGTTTCGTCTTTGCTAGAAAGACTTCATCAGTATTCTGATGAAGTCTTTCTAGCAAAGACGAAACGTACGTCAATACCAAAAATAAAGTAGAAAATGTAAACAAGTGTTTTATTTCATAATGACAATTACAACTGATTTCTACCAAGCAACGGCCCAATCTATCATAAATAATGAATTTATTGGATGGAATGGAATTTATGATTCGGGCTCAAATGTTAGTCTTCTAAATTCCAAAGTAGCAGAAAAGTTATGTCTACGCATTCAAGATAATAGAAACACATTCAAAACAGTCAGTGGCAGGGCAAAATTTTCAGGAAAAATAATTACAAAAATGAGAATCAATAATATCGAAAAAGAAGTTGTACTTTTTGTAGTTAATGAGAAAAATTTCGAGTATGATATTCTACTCGGACTAGATTCTATTTCCAATTATCAATTAAAACAAGATTTTGATTTAAATATTCATCAAAGATTAAATATGAATGAAGAGAGAAAGATGGATTGTGTCCATAATAATAATAATAATAATGATAACAATGATTACACCATCAATTTCAATGAAGGGATACCAACAGAACTTTTCAAAGCAAAATTAGACCATTTGGAAACGAATCAGAGAAATAAAATTAAAGTTTCAATAAATAAATATGACCATATTTTTGCAAAACACAAGATCGATATTGGTCAAGTGCTAAATAATGAGGCACATATAAAACTTTTAGAACACAAATTTATTGCAAAAAAACCATACAGATGCTCAATGGAGGATCAAAAAGAGATAGAATTGCAAATAGGAAGATTGTTGAAAGCGAATCTGATTAAGGAGTCCTCCTCACCTTTTACATCACCAGTCACTTTAGCATATAAGAGAGATGAAGGGTCTAAAATCAGATTATGTGTCGATTTTCGTGAACTCAATAAATTATTTGTTCCCGAACCACAGCCTTTGCCATTAATTGGTGAAATCTTAGCCAAGACCCGAAATGCAAAATTCTTCACTACATTAGATGTAAATTCTGCCTTTTGGTCGATTCCTATTCGTATCAAAGATAGATGTAAGACTGCTTTTGTGACACAGAATGGTCACTGGCAATGGAAATTTTTACCTTTTGGACTTAAAACATCCCTGGCCAATTTCAACGTATATTGAATAATATTATCAGAAAATATAACCTGAATTTATTCTGTCTAAATTATAAAGATGATATTCTAATATTTTCTTCAACATTTGACCAACATGTAGAACATTTGGAGAGTTTCTTGAAAGCAATATGTAATGAAGGACTTTATCAAGTGTAATTTTACAGAAGAAGAAGTCAAATATTTAGAACATATTGTAGGAAACAATACAGTACGACCTATAAATGACAATTTAATTTCCATTAGGAATTTTTCTCCACCAGATACTCGGAAGATATATATTGTAGGAAACAATACAGTACGACCTATAAATGACAATTTAATTTCCATTAGGAATTTTTCTCCACCAGATACTCGGAAGAAGATTGAAGAATTGTTGGGTAAAGTTAATTTTTATCACAAATATATAAAAGATTCAGCTAGATTATTAGAACCGTTGCATAATTCACTGAGAAAAGATGTAAACCTCAATTGGTCATTGGCTTGTCAGAAAGCTTTTAATAAGGTTAAGGACATCCTTTGTTCTGAACCAATTCTTGCAATTTTCGACCCAAGTGCCTATACTACATATATACCGATGGCAGTATTCAAGGAGTAGGAGCTGTTCTTAAACAAAAACAGATTAATGGTGAAATGAAACCCGTAGCGTATTTTTCTATAAAACTAAATAAATATCAAAAGAACAAGAAAGCAATATTCCTAGAATGTCTGGCAATTAAAGAGGCAAATAAATTTTGGAAATATTGGCTAATAGGCCATAAATTTACTGTTGTTACTGACTATAAGCCATTAGAAGGGAAAGAATTTCGTACAAGACCAGATGAAGAGCTGGGTGACATGATAAATTTTCTATTACAATTCGATTTTGAGATTAGATATGAACCAGGAAAAGGAAATGTAGAAGCAGATTGCCTTTCTAGAAACTCAGTTCTGTAAGAGAAGGAGAATATGGACGAAAATATATATTACACATTTTCTTGTGACTCGACTTCGGGAAATGAACTATATAATGTGTAATATATATTTTTATTGGTAGTAAAACATAGAATTTTTTACAATTTGTTTTATTTAATTTCTAACACTATATATGAGATAGATATTGGAAATAAAAAAAGGACAATAAATATTTTCATGTAACTAAGGCTCCCATGTGAAAACGCAAACATGTAATGAGGGGTGCATACTTTGTGTGGGGGGATGTAGAAATAAAACTGTTATTTTTAGGGAAAACAACTTTGTACCTTCTATTTTCTATGTTCTATGTATAAGATTTTAACCTAAAAGTGTCACATGTTATATTTAGTTAGTAGTTAAAAATGTAAATTGAGAAACCCCAAGAAATAGCATTGTTTTTTATTTCTTTCAGGTTAGTAAGCTATTTTATCATTTTTTTTTCATTTCTTTGTATGTTATTATTTTATGTTTTGTATGTTATTCTGGTATATATTCCAAACTAAAGAAAATAAATTCTTCCAGATTAATGACATCAAATCGTCTATTTCTTCAATTATAGAAATAAGAATTGATTACATTCTTATAAATCAAAAACGTAAGCTATATTGACGACATCCATGAAGATTTACATCGCTTCGGAAGCATCCAATAGTGATCAGAAGATAAATACATACAAGTTCAAATGGATCCAATGTATATAATTCCACGTGTTTCCATGGTTCTGGCGTCGCGTTGGCATCGGTGATTCGCTTCTCAAATGTCACGAAAATAATCCATTTTTGAAGCGCATCATTACTGGGAACAAAAAATGGGTTGTATATAAGTCATGAGATCATGAGTATAATGCATGAGATCATGAAGCAGAAAAGATGAATCGGCTGAATGCATTTCGGAAGCCAATATCCATAAAAAAGGTGATGGTGTCTGTTTGGTAAGATTTTAGACGGACCGTTTTTTTTTCAGCTTTTACCGGATAACACAACAATTAATTCGGAAGTCTACTGTCATCAGCCAGAATTAATCAAAAGAAAAGGTGTAGTGTTCCACCAAGGTAATGCGAGACCTCATACAAGTTGCCAAAAACTTTTACAACTTGAATGAGATACACTGCCACACCCACCATATTTTCCAGATCTGACACCTTCGGCTTATTATATTTCCGAACAACTCATTATATTATTTTTAATTATTTGAGAAGATTTATATCCGTGACTTAAGAAGATCCTATGCTTTTTCTCTGAACACAGAGGACAAGGTTTTTGTTGGAAGATGCTTTTCAGCGGAATTCATTTTAACGTATATATTCTAAAACTAATACGTAGACACCAGATCACTTAGCATAATGGTGTTTTGGATCATATTAACAAGAATAATATTTTCTGTCATATAAAACTCAATTTTACTGTATTTATGATTAGGTTGGAACATCCCCATTATTTTATTTTTTGTCGAAAATTATTCGTACTCCTGGATCTCTTGGTTTTACAGGTACATCCTGTGGTTCCTTCATGTAAATCTCCAAGTGACCAATGACAAATTTCCTTCTTGGAGTCTAAAGTGATTAGTATAAATGTGATATGAATAAACGATATGAGCTATTAGCTATTACTTATCTAGAAGTCGAGTGCTGCAGTACTGCAGAACTTCCAATTCTTTTTAGCAACAAAGGTGATTTTTCTGGGAAGCAATGAAAAATTCAACTGCGACGATATTATTTTAATATTTTAATATTAGCCTTCTACATATTTAATTCCAAAAAATTATATTTAATGATTATAACTTCTGAAAATAAATTAAAATAATGTCATATAAGTACCACTTATATCAATTGACATATAAAGTAAACATTCATTATAAGACTCCGAATGGTATAACAAAATCCAATAAATAAAAATTATTAACCAAAATCCTATAAATTGAATATTTTAAATAGACAAAATTTTGTTTCTGCTGATCAATCTTATGAAAACCAATATCTTTAAAAAATATCCAACATAATCTTAAGAATTTCATCATAAAACTATTTTATTTATTTCATTTATGAAAGACTTCTGCCGAAATGAAAAATCTTCAAATGTAGTGAGAACGGTTCACTACACACAAAAATATATCTGTGGTTTGCCCTTGATCTAGAAGATTGAAAGACTATTGAAAGGCGTCTGCTATAGCACAAGGACTATCTGTATAAAGAATGTTAAGGAAACCAAATAATTATATATTATGAATAAAATAACATAAATAGAGGTTAATTCTTGATAGAAGGTATATAAAATTATTTAAATATTTTAATATTAGATGTAGAAGGCTAATATTAAAATATTCAATGAATTTAATATATCTTCTATCAAGAATTAACCTCTATTTATGCGACGATATTGTTAAAATATTTTTAAAATTGCCTGTAATCTTCTGTATGTGAACAAATTTAACTCCTTTAGCAGTCATCCAAGACGTTTACTCATCGTCAACTTATTTGGGTAACATTGATGTTAATCACAACATACGAACAGCCCTGCCATTTCCTGTTCACCTCTTCAATTAAAAGCTAAATATACATTCTGTCAAGAAAGTACCGGGAACTATCGATTTAAATCTGGCAGGGCAATGAGGCAGGTAAAAATTTTTTTCCTAGGTTGGTACCACTGTCCTTAATTACTATGCCAAGCTTGAGCGGGATCTGTCAACTAGTGTGTTCGCAAAAGCTGATTAAGTCAGTCGATGTCAGAGTGCGTGACGATTTTTACTATGGGTGATTACGTTGAGCACAGAATTTGTTTAAAGTTTTGTTTTAATGCTCTATCGAAAACTCGTGCATATCAGTGGTACAGAGCCTTCAAGGACGGTCGTGAAGTGGTCGCCCATCGACGGCTTCGATCGAAGATAACGTCGATAAAATTAAGGAAAGGGTGCTGGAAAACCGTCGTACCAGCTTGAGAGAGATAGCACATGATCTTAAGATATCCCACGAGTCCGCACGTATGATTTTGATTGATATTTTGGGCATGAGAAAGGTGGTCGCACGACTCGTACCGAAAGACCTGAATTTTCTTCAAAGACGTCATCGCGAACAGATTGCTTCAGACATGCTGGATCGCTGTAATTCCGATTCTACATTCATGGAACGCATTATAATTGGTGATGAGACCTGGGTCTACGAGTACGATATGCAAACAAGCCAGCAATCATCGGAATGGGTGGCAAAAAATGAGCCGAAACCGAAAAAACCACGCCAAAGCCGCTCGAAAATATAGGTGATGCTCATTGTTTTCTTCGATATCCGTGGCGTGGTGCACTACGAATTCATTCCAGAGGGTCAGACGGTAAACAAGGAGTATTACCTAGGCGTTATGAAACGTTTGCGTGAGCGTATCCGTAAGAAGCGGCCAAATTTGCGAGCGAACAACTCATGGATTTTGCATGACGATAACGCGCCTTCTCACCGAGCTACGATTGTGACTGACTTTCTCGCCAAAAACTCAACAAACATGCTTCAGCAACCACCGTATTCGCCGGATTTGGCTCCCTGCGACTTTTTCCTCTTCCCAAAACTAAAATTGCCCCTTCGTGGCACCCGTTTTGAGTGGATTGAAGCCATAAAACAAAATTCGGCGCGAGAGCTAAAGTCCATCCCGCCTATAAAAAATGTTTCGATAATTGGAAGTGCCGTTGGCATAGATGTATTGGAGCAAATGGAGCCTATTTTGAAGGCGACCCAATAAATTTTGACGATTAAATGTAAAAATGTTGTTTTAATTGAAAATTCCCGGTACTTTCTTGACAGAGTAGTATGTTCGCCTATTGGAGATTTTACCTGCTACAATATATGCAGCATTTTAATGTTTCAATATCAGATGAGGTTTGTTTTTTTCAGCGTGAGGCTCCTTTATTGCCGATTTGACTGGGAACAGGAAAATATAATTTATAAGCTTATTAATGTTGAATTTTTTTACGAGTATTCGTTCACTGAAAAAGTAACTCTGAAAGAAAAACGTATACCCCTTCGAGATATTAATTTAGAAGCTTCCACCTTAGGTTCAGGAGAATCTTATGAAAAGCAATTCAATCAGGAAACATATTCGCGAAATGAGTGGATTTGTAAGTGCATAAAAAAGAACATTATGTTGTTTTGTCTGCATACTTTTTAATAGTGAAAGATTGTGGTCGTAGATAGATGTTACCGACTTGATCCATTCCAGTGACAAAATAAAAAATATTAGAATTTGAAGACTCACATGCACAGCCAAAGTGGAATTTGCATTATTAGGAACTTATTCATCCTATCGGCTTAATTTTCAGAAATATAACAAGAAAGTCTCAAAAAATGGGTATGTTCTTTCAAAAATTATAGACTGTAGTAATTTTTGCAATGCTTTCAAATTGAGTCTTCACGGCCACGCTAAAAGCGCATCATCTGACAATGCTTGAATTTTTCTACAGAACTTGATGAATTATTAGCTGAATATTCAAAGAAAAATGCAATGAAATAGAAACAGCTGTGTTTTTATCAGTTATGACTAATGAAACAAAAGATGTTTCAGCAAAATCTCAATTAGTTGTAGTTTTTCGATATATACAAAATTCTGAGAATTGGGGGTTATTTGTTTCCTGAAAAACATGCGAATACAATCGATCTTGATCCTGTTGTGGAAAGTTGCGCTAAAAAACTTAATGTTCAAAGTTATGACGAAGCAGCTATCATGAGTGGACAGCACTTAGGTGTTCAAACAAAAATAAAAGAAAAATACTCTTTCGAGTATTTCACATATTGCTATGCACACCAATTGGATTTCATTATGTTAAATGCCGCATCAATCAATCCCTTAATGAGAATATTTTTCGTAAATCTTATCACATTCCACTATTTTTTAGTGATTCACCACAATGAATTGAAAGTTTGTATAGAGTTGTAAAAAAAATTCGTCATGGAGCTTCCACTTGTTGAAATTTCAATATACGAGGTATTAATACAGTGATATTGACTTCTCGCATATCACTTGGTGAAACATTTTTAAATGAATAAATTAAATAAAAACAATTTGGTTTAAATATTTGATAGATTCGGTCTTTACTTGGTGGAAACTCATTTTAATTAAAAAAATGTATATGGGACAGTAATGTCAGACAGTACAATGTAATACCTGAAGAAGCCACATCGTGGTGAAACAATTGTTGTAGTAGTACAAACATTTTTGTGGAAATAAATTACTGTCCCATATACATTTTTTTAATTTGGTTTAAGTTTCACTGTTTATTTGATGTCTGTTGATATATATGTTTCGGTTTTTTGGCCCATTTTCAAAACTGAAAACAACAAAACTCAAAAAACTATTTATAAAGGTAGGGTAGATCACAGGTACAATTTTGAACAGTGTAAAAATATTGTAAAATAGAAAAAAGCTTTTTAATTGATAGAGGGGATAACACAACATTTGAATATCAAAACAGATTTAATCTGTCAGTCTTCTACAATTTTAATTTCAAAAAAATTTTTATTCAAAAAACTTTTAAAATTAAATTAATGTCTGCATAAGCACCGCTCATATTTAATAGACGTATACAATCAAAACTCAATATACAATATCAAATGAAATAAATAAACCAACAAATATAAATTGTCAATTAAAATTAATAAATAAATATTTGAAGGAGACAAAATTTTGTTTCTGGTCTTACAATTATTTTATAATAATAATAATGTGTTGAGTATAGCCCATAAAGTGAGAAAAGCATTATAACAAAGGGGAGCATTATGTCATGAATACAAAGGTACCTGCATGGTGTGCACTCGATGATACACACAATAATTATAATAACAATAACAATAACAATATAAATGATAAATAATAATATTTTTATTAAGTTATGTACAGGTATAAACAATAACCACAGATGCGCGAGCATGTACGTGATTTTTAAATGGAACAAAATATAGAGCTTACAGTAGCCATTATACAAATTGAACATAAAATCCTCAATTCATTTAGAACAAAATCATGACTGAATTCTGGTTGAACAGTATAGTTTTATAATCATATTTTTCCCTCTATTTAGCACAGCCCATCCTCTTCATTTTAAATGGAACACACTGTATATCTTTATGGTTTTTAAAGCTCCTTAATAACCTGATTTCAACAAACTGTATCATGTATAGTCTATCATAAATAATGAAATTAATAATTCATTACGGGTTGAATGATGAATTTTTTAAATAACCTTGATACAGATTTATGAAATTTCTGAATTCTCAATTAAGTTGAGAAAATTTTTAAAATCAGTTCTCTCTACGCTCATGAATTTTGGTCTTATTAACATTTTTTGTCATGAATACCTTAAAAACAATCTACATGCCGATAAAAAAAGGAAAATCTGCAAATAATGTATTAGATGTTGCATGGAAATAGTAAATTCCTAATTGTAAACGTATTTCTTGTAGAAGTAATAACGAAATATTTAACTGAGAGTGGCAACCTTATTTATTCAAAAGAAGCCTCGGTCACCTAATATTTCACAAACTGCTGTGTCTAAAATTGATACGCAATTCCGAGAACTTTGGACATGTCAAACCATGAAAAAACCGAAATTCGTTAAAGATAATGTGAAATTGGATGTTTTGTTAGGTGTTGCACAGGATCCAACGACAAGTACACGTCAAATTACCCAGAAAAATACAACTGTCTAAGGTATATTTGAGTCATACAACTGTCATAAGGTATATTTATAAAGCAAGACTTCATCCAGATCTTAGAATGTATTTATGCGAAATAATGATTAATAAACTGAACAGAAATGGAAAAGCTCTTGGTACAATCCTTTTGTATGATGAATGATCATTTACATTGAACGGGGAGGTAAACCGACAAAATTGTAGATATTGTTCAGGTACATATTTCAAGAAATTCTAAAAGTATTAATGTAGAAATTTAGCTTTCAACGTGGATAATTTCATAATTATTGTTGAAATTATGCCTGAATTCCTTAAGATGATTAGCATATGTCGAATGTATAGAATCGAATATATAACCCCTTTGGTGTTCTTGGACACGTTTCTTGTCAGTCTGGCCAATGTATACTTGTCAGTCTGGCCAATGTATACTAAAGGGCAATCTTTGCAAGTCAACTTGTAGACTCCGGATTTACTTTCTTTATTCATTCATTCTTTATTGTTTTTAATGTAGGTACTAAGGTTATTAATTGTCTTCAAAGTCGCGTTATAATTGATACAATATTTGAAATATTTAGCAATATTTTCAGATAATCCATTGACAAAAGATAACGAAAAATATTTGTGTGTATTGTCCTATTTTATGATTGGGTATACGAGATTTAATGCCATATTCTTTTGTTTATTGAATACCATTTTGTCTATAAGAAAGGGGTTGTAACCGTTGTTTGACGCTATTTGTTTAATAATATTTTATTCTTTCGAAAAGTTATCTGGATTCGAAGGGACATTCAATAATCTATGAATAAAACTATTATATGCTGACATCTTTTGGTTGGTGGGGTGATTTGAAGTTTTATGTATTGTGATGTCTGTATGTGTGGGTTTGTGAAAAATACTAAAATCATGTAAATTATTTAGTCTTGTTATTGTGAGGTCAAGAAAATTAATACTTTGATTCTTTTCTTCTTCGATTGTGAATTTGATTTTTGGGTGGAGTTTATTAATGAAATTCCTGAAGATATAGAGTTGTCGGTCGGTGCCTTTGAAAGAACAAAAAATGTCATCTACATATCTATACTATATAAAGGAAATATTTGCTTATCGGATCTAAGTGTATTTTTGATTATGGATCATCCATAAATATTTCAGCTAAAATTGAACTGAGTGGATTTCCCATTATTAAACCATTGTTAGGAATATAGACGGTTCCGTTAAATTGAAAGTAGTTTTGTTCAAGACATATTTCCAGGCAATTAAGAATATCAATCAATTTGATGGGATTTGTATTATTTTTTTAATAATTGATAGTTTTTTTAAGATTTGTATCGTTTCAATTGGAGGTATACTCGGAAATAAATTTTGTACGTCAAAAAAATTAATCTACAATTTTTGGGCAATTGGATGGATTGAATATTGTCTATAAGTTGGATGCTATTTTTAATAGCGTATTCAGCTGAAAAGTTTGTTTCGGTTTGAATAATAGAAATTAAAACTCTAGATAATTTTATGCTTGTTGATGTGATGAATTAAAGTACTAGTCTAATTGGATTATTTTCTTTATGAAGTTTTATTAATGAATATAATTTTAGGATTTTTGAGTTCATTAAAGTGAGCGAATGTTATTGAAAGTTGAAAGTTATTGAAAAGGCTAACAGATTGGTCTATTATATTTCTTATTTGTTTTTGAAATGTTCAGTCGGGTCTTGAGTAACGGTTTTATATTTATCTGGGGTTAAAAAAAAAACTGAACTATTGCTTTTTTAACCCCAGATAAATATAAAACCGTTACTTTCCAAAAACTAATGAAAAATATAATAGACCAATCTGTTAGCCTTTTCAATAACTTCTCAAAAAAACATTCGCACACTTTAGTGAACTATTGATTTTTTTGCTGGATTTCCAAAGTTTAAAATCAATTATGGTTCTGAAGTTTGTAATTTTATTAATCAAGCTGAAAATACAATTTAATTTTGAAATTTGATGACGAAAATATTTGAATTTTGCTGAATTACTATATTATTCATCAGTATATAAAACAATATTTTGTTCTGTATTCGATAAATTCGGAAATAGAAAATCGCAAGCCCCATGGCACTAGAAATTTCAAGAACAAATAATTTCTTACCAGAGTTGCCAGTGCAGAATGTATATCATTCAGATTTAGTCATCTTTGTCATACTCATTAAATTTTGTATATTCGCCTTTATCCAAAGGATCCAAATGTTTGCATCACAACAAATAAGATTTCAACAAAGGGATGTTTTGTCTCCTTAAGATAATAAGTCTATATAAGAAATAGTTACTTTTTTAATATGTTAATTAGATTAGTTTTCATTTCTCGATAAATTATTATGAATATTTAGACATAAAAAATTTTACCATGCGTATCACATTGGAGTTCTTAGTGATAAACATTTTGGTTAATTACAATGCAATTCCAGAGATAACATTTTTTAAGCTTAACATGTAAACAGAGCTTTTACTACTATTTTTGTGGAAATAAATTACTGTCTCATATATATTTTTAAATTATTATTCATACGTAAATGTCAAATTAAATGACATTACATGACAAATATGAATATCTTCCGAGAAGTTCTCTTGCTTTTTATACATTTCCACTTAATTAAATGTGAATCTTCGGGAAAAACATCAAAAATACACACACTATCAAAGAGACACGACTATTTATGTCAAGAATCTATGGAGTTTAGTAACTGGTAAAATATTCTGCAAACAAAAAGACGAATGAATAATAATAATTATTGATTTTTGCAGCAACAATGGAACGAAACGAATCTTTCTCAATCAGAACTTGAAAATAATGGTTGATTTCAAAAGGTGTCAAAAAAAGTACATTTTCGATTTCAATCTGATAGAAATCGAAACTGGTAATGTTCAACATTTGTTATGCCTTATCAAATATTATAAATAATATTTTTCAGGTGAAAGTAGACAATTTCTTGACAATCCTTCGGGAGCAATACTTTTAGTGAATAAATTCACTCTGGATAAGGGAAACTATAGAGTTGTTATCATTGTTCGTACGAAAAAAAATGACTTTTCAATATACAAGGATAATGTATGTATTATTCAAGAAAAAGCGTAATATACTCAATGACAGTAAAGGCTTTACACCCAGAATAAATAATTTCTTCAACTTGATTTTGTGCAGGTGGCAGAATATCGGCTTCAGCGACAAATCGCGATTCTGTCTAGATATCACGATGATGCTAGAAGGGTCAGACGACGTAGTGAAGAGCGACAATTTACTGTTAAGAAGCATATAAACAGGACTGTTAGATAATGGTTTGGGAGTGTATTGCTTATGATAACCTTTTACCATTTCTCTTCATCCTAGGTGGAGTGGCAACTGCCTGTCCTATTAACCACTTTATTGCCTTGAAAAAAGTTGGGGTACTGGAAATCAGATAAAAAAAGTTGACGATACTCTTTATGGGTCTTCCACCGATTCTAACAGTATCGTTTTTGTTTTTCCGAAATGCGCTGTTTCCAAGAAGTCACTTTAGATTACTGCAAATCTGATATGGAGATGCTTCGAAGTGCACATTATTCTATCCCATCAGGTTTATCTTAATATAAGATGTTGACAAGTTATGAGTGCTGAAAATCATTGAGCGGAAATTTATGGAATTTTCGAATGGGGAATATTGATATAATATGCCATATTAATATACTGATTTTCAGTGGAACATGCGCTGTTGCGAAGTAAGTACGTTCGGATTACTGGAAATCTAATGGTTTGAAGTGGATACCGTATCATTCAATGGAATGAAACTAACCTAACATGACCTTACCTCATCTAACTAGTAATAAATAAAATTCATTGAATTTCCATCAAGTAAAGATCGAATCCATAAAATATTTAACCTCATTTAGCCTAGATGAAATCGACTATCCAGCAGTTTCCCAACTATTCTGAAAATCTTTGTAGGAGCAAATAGTATACTTCTTGAAACTCAATCAGGATTTAAAAAAGGCCATGAATGTTTCACAACGCTCACGAATGTGATTGACAATATTTTACCGAGGAAAAGATTTTGGTTTTGTTAGATTCTACTGAAGCATTCAACACCGTTAAGCATGAACTGCTTTTGGCAATTCTGCATTTCATAGGACTTGGTGATGGTGCAGTACTAGTTTTCTCGAATTTCATTTCACATAGATCCCAGTGCGAAAAAATTGGGTCACAGATATCTAACTCTGCTAATCTTATTCGTGGAATCTCCCAAGGTTCGGTTCTATTCTCGGTTCTCTATGCAATATACACATCATGTTTGCCACTAGCTTTCAAATAGTGTTCAACTCAGTTTTATGCTAATGACTCATAGGTGCACTTGCCATTTGATAAAGACGGATGTCTTTGAAAGCTCACGAGCAGGTAAATTGAGACATTGAGAATAATGGCCCATTCTTTTCTGGTAAATGCAAATAAATCCTTTCTTTTACTGGTGGGTCCAGGACGGGAAGTTTCAAGGCTGAAGAGCACTGTGAAAGTTGAGGTTGATGGTTCCATTCTACCTGTGAAAGAGAGAGAACCAGAGAGTGGTTAAGCTGATCATTATTTCTCCAGGGACTCATCTGAACCTCGCCAATTTCCTGATTAATGAATTATTTTCCGTCTTTTTGTTACATTGTTACTTTATATTGATTTCAGGTAAATTTCAGATCTTAGACTACTTATATTTGTCCACTTAGATTAAATTTCTTGGTGAATTTCCTTCACTAGCGATTAACCAACTGACCCTGCCATCGAAACCTCTACATGACATTTTTTAGATTTTGGATATCGATACCATCCCAAACCAATAATTCCTTAGTCATATCGGGGGATAATTTCTCGCATTCCTTTATGTCCCTTGACCTTTTTTCTATCGTTTGGAAAAGGTCATTGGTTATTTATGGCGAGCGGGCGTCTGTCCACCCTACCACTGCGTCCACACGGACTATTGTATTGGAGAAGGTAGTATCAACTTAGCTTAAAGCGAATTTTCTATAGAAATTAAGATGCTCAAATTAAACTCAATTATTTTGTGTAATAAAATAGACATTTATATCAATATACTCTTACCGAAATTATCATAAAACATCTTTCAACGATTTCCAGCAGTCGTAATTTTGCAATAGCGTGTTTCCGCAAACTTCGAAGATTCACCTGTTGGTTGTTAGTTAGTGCAGTGCTGACTTCAAACCATCCTCATATCAGATTTGCAGTAATCCGAAGTGATCAACTTGACAACAGCGCATTTTTTTAATGGGAATTATATCAGTGTATCAAGATAGATATTTATATCAACATTCTCCAGCAGAAATTTCCATGGATCTCAATGATTTCCAGTGATCATAACTACTTTCGTATTTGTC
The DNA here is from genome assembly GCA_034642435.1 of Megalocaria dilatata. Classification (NCBI taxonomy): domain Eukaryota; kingdom Metazoa; phylum Arthropoda; class Insecta; order Coleoptera; family Coccinellidae; genus Megalocaria; species Megalocaria dilatata. The sequence goes on along the minus strand of CM067857.1, from coordinate 37,789,792 downwards.
GAACTGACTAACTTGGCAACAGCGTATTTCCGCAAAACAAAAATGGTACCGTTAAAATCGGTGAAGGGCCTAAAAACGCGACGTACTATTTTAGCTTCTACCTTATCTAGATGGCCGTCCACATGTTCTTTTTAAATAAAGGTTTTTTCTGAGCTGTGGCCACCTCGCTCAACTGCCTAGGACGTGTACAGCATCGGGGTCGCCGAAAAAATTATTAGTTTTTGTTCGGATAAGAATTTCCTACAAATTTTATCGTTTTATTTTCGACAAAAAAACACATCGCGAGAAAATCAAGTTGAAAATATAATTCTGGGTGCGACACCTCTATACTACTCTGTCAAGAAAGTACCGGGAATTTCAATTAAAACAACATTTTTACATTTAATCGTCAAAATTTATTGGGTCGCCTTCAAAATAGGCTCCATTTGCTCCAATACATCTATGCCAACGGCACTTCCAATTATCGAAACATTTTTTATAGGCGCTTTCCGGGATGGACTTTAGCTCTCGCGCCGAATTTTGTTTTATTGTTTCAATCGACTCAAAACGTGTGCCACGAAGGGGCAATTTTAGTTTTGGTAAGAGGAAAAAGTCACAGGGAGCCAAATCCGGCATATACGGTGGTTGCTGAAGCACGTTTGTTGAGTTTTTGGCGAGAAAGTCAGTCACAATCGTAGCTCGGTGAGAAGGCTCGTTATCGTCATGCAAAATCCATGAGTTGTTCGCCCACAAATTTGGCCGCTTCTTACGGATACGCTCACGCAAACGTTTCATAACGCCTAGGTAATACTCCTTGTTTACCGTCTGACCCTCTGGAACGAATTCGTAGTGCACCACGCCCCGGATATCGAAGAAAACAATGAGCATCACCTTCATTTTCGAGCGGCTTTGACGTGGTTTTTTTCGTACGTGCGGACTCGTGGGATATCTTAAGATCATGTGCTATCTCTCTCAAGCTGGTACGACGGTTTTCCAGCACCCTTTCCTTAATTTTATCGACGTTATCTTCGATCGAAGCCGTCGATGGGCGACCACTTCACGACCGTCCTTGAAGGCTCTGTACCAAATTTCAAGGCTAGAATCTGAAATACTGGCTCTGAAGAGAAAAAATATTAGGAATAATATAGTGATAGTTGGATTGGAGGTCACTGATGATGATTTGGTCAATCATGTGATTTCCCAGTTAAATAGATTACTTAATGTCGATTTGTCGGAGAATAATGTCAACAATATATACAGATTGGGTAAGAGCTCGAGTGCACCAATAAAAGTTGAATTTTTGTCATATCTTATCAAAATAAAAATCTTAGAAAAGAGAAGTAAGCTAAGAGGGACAAAAATTTATATAAAGGACGATCTTTGTTTGGAAGATAGGGTCAACAAACCCTGAGAAACCACCTCCGAGAGGCTAAAAAGAAGGGATATAGTGCTTATATCCGGAATCAGGATCTTTTTGTAAACGGAGAGCGATTTACATATGGTGACCTGCAGAGGCAGAATACCGAGGAGGTGATTTTTGACCGTGATGATCGTTTGGAGACTACGGTGTGTGCAGTGAGTGCGGATTCCAGAAGTGCCCCTGATACCCCTAACGCAGTGACAAGGACGGAACAGCTGAACAGAGATCTGGAGGGCTTAGTTGGTACACAAGCGAGTGAACGTGAGCCAATTGGGGAACCGGATCGGACAATTCTTAAGAATATTGGTGATTCGAACCGCAAATCTAATATAAAGACTAGATCATACTCTATCAGCGATCCGGCTGCGAGATCTAATATTGGAAGGAACAAAAAATCTGGTATGTAATTCTCCACCTCTCTTGAAAGGGTGAAAATAAAAAAACATACATATTTTTCTCTTTTTTGTTGGATTTTTGGTTTTTTGTGGATTTAATTGTTTTTTGTCGATTTTTTATTGTTTTTCCTACAATGGACCCCTATATTGAGGAGTACAGCAACGAGGATTATCTGACAGTTGAAGTTGATCAGATAGTAGAATTAAAAAGTTTCATGAAATCAACACAACTTAAGATTGTTCAAATGAATATCAGGAGTATTGATAAAAATCTGGACCAGTTCCTCATTCTGATGGATAGGATTTCACCACAGATGGATGTATTGATCTTGACGGAGACTTTCATGCTGCAAAATCCTAATATTTACAACATCCCAGGATATATTGGTGTTTACAACTATGGCAAATATAACAGCCACGATGGTGTGATGTGTTATATCAAGAAGGAATTTGAACACTGTATTGTTAGAATTGGAGAAACTGATGTTCTAGAGATAGATTTAAAATTCTGCGGTAAAATTATTAAGTTGACCGCAATATATAGATCACCCAATTCTTCGGACATTCTGTTCATTGAAAAACTGCACCCATACCTCAAAAAAGTTGAAAGAAGTTTTGATTATCATATTATAGGAGGAGATATAAACATCAATATTCTAGCTCAACATGACTTGAAATCTGATGAGTATAGAAATTATATGAGTGATTTTGGCTATTATTCCTATATTAATGGCTGCACTAGATTTATAGAGCCGATCATGTATCGACCATTATTTTGTTGGTGAAAGATTACCATCTGGTGGAGACAGCATACGTGGTTATATTCTACACTACGATATTACTGACCAATTTCTAGTGTTTCTCACCGTGGGTGTAGATAAGCTTGCAGATAAACCCAAAGGTAGAGCATATAACAAGAAAGTAATAAATCATGATCCTTTGAATTTTGATTTAAAAAATGAGAGTTGGTCTAGTGTATATTCTGAACAGGACACTAATACAAAGGCGGAGAACTTCATTAAAACTTTACAGACACATATCCAAAATAATACAAAAATGTTGACAGGCAGTCGGAGGGAGATGTCGGGATGTCCTTGGATTACGAAGGCTCTGTTGAAGTCAATTAATGAAAAGAATCGGCTATACTCGCGGCTCCGGAAGGATCCACTTGATTATGTCCTGAAAAAAAAAAATGTACTGTATAAAAACAAGCTCCTTAAATTAATTAAGTTGTTGAAGAAAAAATATCTATGTGAAAGCATTGAAAGGAGTGGAAATGAATCGAAAATTATATGGAACCAGGTTAAGAAGATCTACACTAAAAATTTACCTGAAAAGGATATAAAAAAAATAAAAAGTGAACAAGGTAACATTCTGCTCGACAGGTCTGAGATCGCTGATGAATTTAATAGATTTTTCTCTCGAATGGGAGGGAAATATGCAGAACAGATAACTGAGCCTGAAGATTTTGTAGATGAAGGTGTTAATTTCGTGAGAGACAGTATCTTCCTTATACCTACTGATGCCAAGGAGATTGAAAACATGATAGGTGATCTGAAGATTAAAAAGGCACCTGGTATAGACGGAATACGATCAGATACACTCAATAATATAAAAACAAACATATCTGCGCCCTTAGCTCACATTATTAATGAATGTTTCATTCACGGATGCTTTCCTAACACTTTTAAAACAGGTGTTATTAAGCCCATATACAAAAGTGGCGATAAGTTAGAGATATCCAATTATAGACCCATTACTTTAGTTTCGAATGTGGCCAAAATCTTGGAGAAAATGATGAGAAATAGAGTGCTGGGTTTCTTAACAAAGAATAAAATAATGTCTGAAGGGCAATACGTTTTTCGAGAGGGGATGTCGACTGAGGAAGTTATAAGAGATTTAACGAAACTGATTAATGATGGACTAGACAAAAAAGTGCCTCGTCTTTGCGTTTTCCTAGACTTATCTAAGGCATTCGATACCGTAAACCACGAAATATAAATAAATAAATTGCATGAATATGGTATAAGAGGAATTGCCTTAGAATTATTCAGAAGCTACTTAACAGATAGAAAGCAGATAGTACAAATTTAGAAAATAAGTAGTAGAGAGGAAGCTGTAATCTATGGAGTCCCCCAAGGTACGATATTGGGTCCACTACTGTTCGTTATTTACATGAATGATATGTTGTACATGAAGGTGTCTGGGAGGATCATAAGTTTTGCTGATGATATAGCTGTAATCTACGAGGACAGGATATGGGAAAACCTCAAAGTTAGTGCTGAAAAAGACTTGAAGAAACTTTCGGATTGGCTTAGAAAGAATAAACTCACATTGAACATAAAGAAGTCATTTTACCTACCATTTACATCATATGAATCGGGACTTCCTAATTTGGGACCCCTCAAAGTCGATAACCAAAACTTTATTCTTGAACATCCAGAAGGACACATTAAGTAACTTGGTATTCATATTGACAGGCATATGCGTTGGGATCATCACTGTGAATACGTAGCGAAAAAACTCCGCGGTCTTCTTCATATATTCAGAAACCTAAAAAAAGGAATGAATGTTACTCAGTTGATGAAGGTGTATTTTGCATTAGTTCAGTCTCACTTGTCATATGGTAACGTTGGTTGGGGTGCAGCTCATGGAACTCATGTGGAGATACTCAACATTATTCAAAGACTGCTACTGAAGATCATACATAGGAAGAGCCTTCTCTTTCCCACTGATGAACTTTATAAGATATCAAGAGTGCTGGATGTAAGACAGTTATACTTCTCAAAAATTATTGCTCTTATAAAAAAAAAAAGATCTTACTCCGGCCAATACAACATAGTCATTTGACAAGATATAAACTTACCAGTTTTCAGACACATCGAGCCCTCAAAACAGCAGGACAAAGGTGCTGGTCGTTTCTGGCACCCAGGATGTTTGCTTTCTTACCGTTGGAGTTTAGACTAGTGAACAGCTACAGATCATTCATGATGAAAACTAAAATATGGCTTCTTAATACTGGTAGAAAACGAATACATGATTTAATAAATTGTGGCATATAGAAATATACTTACCTGATGATTTTGTGACTGGACCAAAGTAATAGGTTTCAAGTGTTTGTTAGAAGCTGTGTTTTACCGGATTTGACAATTGTGCCGAGTGCTTTAAACAGTTTTAAGACATTTATCATTTAAGTGCTTCCCCAAAAATTGACAATAATTCCCGAAATTGACTATTATTTTGATCAAATTATGATACTATATAATAAATTATGTCCTCAAGATTAGATGATGCATGCTGCACTTCTCTTCTATTGTGGGTGAAATTATTTGATTGATGATTGGTTGTCTGGTCATCCTGCTTCGCTATATGTGTATAAATTCTTTGTTAAATTTTTTTTTTTCATTTTTTGGGACGGCTAGTAAAATGTTTTAGGTTTCCTAGTATTAGAACTAACAGGCGAACTATATATTAGTGAGCCTCTGTTCATCATCTTGTTTGTTTGCCATGTCACTTATTTATCTATATAAAAATTTGTCTATTCTTTTTTTGTAAAGGAATTTTATTCTTTATATTGTTTATTAATTATGGGCAAATAAATTATTATTATTATTCGTGGTACCGCTGATAAAATCTTTAGAGTTCTTATTGAAGGTATTGATATGGTGAGAAGGGGTGTGTGTCAATCTTGGCATCATTTACGAAGAAATAGGAGGCATACATTGAATGAAGAGGAATGTCAACAACGTAAACTTGAAAAAGTGGCGGTCCATGCACTGATCCTTGAGGTGCCCACTGGTTACACTGAGGATGAATAAGAGCTACCAACACGTACATGAAATGAACGGCCAATCCAAAAAGAGGAAATCCAACGAAGCAGATGGTCCCGGGCTCCAGCATGCTCTAAATTTTACAGCAATCTACGTCTTGGAGCATGTTCGAACGCCTTAGAGAACTTTGTGCACACATAATTCGCTTCGTTTTCTATCATTTTTTTATTATTTAGGATGCATTGAACTAGTTTCGTCGTTTTGCTACTTGTTGTATAAAAAATTGATTTTCAAAGGTTTTTTATATTTACTGACTGCGGTTTGTGTAAATCTTTGAAAAGTAGGGAATATCACAGGTCCGTATTCTCGTTGAATAGTTTTACTATGTTTATTGATTCCATGTTGTCTAGTTCATTTCCTTCCAATTCAAGATGTAATATTTTAAGACTATCTAGTTCTGCGAAAACATGATTTGTTGCGGAAAAAATTTTCGCAAAATTAGACTTATCTTTTCGATCATCACTTAAGCATCTTGAGCAACTATTTTGCTACATTTTAGGTATAAAATGTAGCAAAACGAAACTAGTTCACTGCATCCTCAATAATAAAAAGTCACTACATCGGGAACCGAAAGGCAAGAAACTAGACATCCTGAAATTAAGAGAAGTTTATGAAAATTATCACGATTTTGCAGTGAAACTATTTAAGGAGCAAACGGGCCAGTGGTATTTCCCACTTTTTGAAGTTCTGCACAAACCGTAGCCTTCCATAAATATATGAAAACTTTTGAAATACAATTTGTAATGCTATAGTTTGAATATGTATTCAGACCTACGAAACTCTGGTCACTGTATCGTCAATAATGAAAAATTCAATTTCAATATAAAAACTGGTAACACTTCGTTGACGATATTATTTGCTTTTTCATCGGTAGGTCCAGACAACTTTCGCTATTTTCAGAATTTATTTACCAATCATAGCCTACAATAAGAACAAAATGATAGCATAAATTTTTTAGAGTTAAAAATAACCTAAATTAACAATAGGCGTGATTTTTCGATCTACCCCAAACAAACACATACAGACTGCTCAATACATTCCTCTTCAAATCAACTCCTATCACATAAATTAGAAGCACAAAAGTATGTTGTATAGACTGATTAATATACCTATATCACAAAAAAATTTTGAGATAGAGTTAAATAATATAATCAAACAAATTGCAGTAAATAATGTGTATAAACCATCCATTATCAAAGAATATCACATAAAATCCAACAGAAACAATCCATGTCATCAGTTTACTCACAAATTAGAATAAAAAATGGAAACTATATCTGCTTGCTGTATATAGGACGAAAATCTGACAAGATAGGTTTTCCGAAGAAAATCGAAATCTCATATAATACCATAATTTCTTTAGGTACATCGATAAATCATAATAAAGATATCGCCAATAAGATGTCTACTTTTCAAAGGGCCACACTTCAAGTGAAGATCATATTTTTATATGCAACAAAAAATGTCATATAACACATGGTTGAAATATTGATGTTTATTCTTCAATTTAACTTTTCTTGATTTCAGGAAATATTTCAAGTTTTTCCATCATGGATAGACTCACGCCACAAAGACGATTACAAATTGTTGCAATTTATTTTCAAAATCAGTATTCTATTCGCCAAACTTAAAGAACACTTCGTGAAATTTATGGTTTACATAATCGTCCATCAGAGCAGGTTATTCGTCGAACTATCGATAGATTTCGGACAACATTTTATCTACTCGATGCAACAACAATAACAAGACAAAGAACTGTACGTGCAGAAAAAAATATCGGTCATAGGGTTAATGATGATCCAGATTTGTCTATTCGTCGACGTTCACAACAAGTTGGACTTTGTGCATCCACCACATGGAAAATTTTGCGTAAAGATCTTGGTCTACACCCAAACTTATAAAGCACTTCGTAAAATTTATGGTTTATATCATTGTCCATCAGAGCAGCTTATTCGTCGAACTATCGGTGGATTTCGCACAACATTTTCTTTACTCGATGCAACAACAACAAGACAAAGAACTGTACGTACAGACAAAATTATCGCTGCTGTAAGTCATAGTGTTAATGATGATCCACATTTGTCTATTCGTCGACGTTCACAAGTTGGACTCTGTGCATCCGCCACATGGAAAATTTTGCGTGAAGATCTTGGTCTACACCCATACAAGATCCAACTGGTTCAAGAACTTGACCAATATAAGCGTCGTTTTTTTGCTGATTGGGCCCTAGAACAGCTTGAAGTTGATCCACTTTTTTATCGTAAAATTGTGTTTAGTGATGAAGCTCATTTCTGGTTGAACGGCTATGTAAACAAGCAAAATTGCCGTATACGGAATGAAAACAATCCTCAAGAAGTTCTGCAGATTCCATTGCATCCTAAAAAATGCACTGTATGGTGTGCTTTATACGCTGGAGGCGTCATCGGTCCATATTTCTTCAAAAACGATGCTGGAGCTGATGTTACAGTAAATGGTGCTCGTTACAGATCCACGATCAATGATTTTTTGTTTCAAAATTTGAATGGTATGGACCCAGAGGTGATTTGGTTCTAACAAGATGGTGCTACACCTCATGCTGCTACCGTAACAATTGATTTATTGAAAGGAAGAATTGGCGATAACATTGTTTCGAGAAATGGTCAAATTAATTGGCCTCCAAGATCATGCGACATAACTCCACTGGATTATTTTCTTTGGGGTTATGTCAACTCATTGGTTTATGCTGATAAACCAGAAAAGATAGACGCTTTGGGAGCCAACATAACTCGTGTTATTGATGAAATAAGGCCTGAATTACTTGAAAAAGTGTTCCAAAATTGGTCTGGTCGAGTGCGGTTCCTCTGAGCTAGTCGTGTTGGACATATGCCAGAAATTATTTCTAAAACATTAATGATATGAGATTATCTTTCGAATAAAATAAAATTTGGCTTCAATCTTAATTTAAATGTGTTTTATTTCATTTAAAATTTTATCACTATAAAAAAACACCCAATATATTACTTTTGTGCTAGCTGCATGTTCTCTTTCATAATATCATGGCTAAGAAGATAACAACGAAAAGTTGAAATATTCAAAACCTAAATTTGCTCTATCCTGAAGCTCTTTATGGTTGAATATTAAAATAGTCCTCATGGAAATCATGAATTTGTCTATCGAATCGAATAAAATAGAAAGGCTGTTTACTTGATAGAAGAAATATAACAAAATTTGAATATCAAAACAACTTAAAATATGTTTGTCTTCTACAATTTTAATTAAAAAAAAATTTTTATTCAAAAACTTTCAGAATTAAATTAATGTCTAAAATAAGCACCGCTTACATTTAATATACGTATTTAATCAAAACTCAATATATAATGTCAAATGGAATAAATAAACCAACAGATATACGAAAGTCATTAAAATTAATGAATAAATATTTGAAGGAGACATAATTTTGTTTCTAGTCTTACCTTTAAGAACACCAATTTCCTTTTAAAAACATGAACACACATTGTGGACTTCTCAAAGAATATAATTTATTTGAAATATTTAATATATTTAAATATTCGAATAAGTTAATTCAGAAATATCTCAAAACATGCACTATATCTTCAAGAAACAAATATAATTCTAAGCAATCCCTTCTTCGGTCCTAAATAATATTCCAAATATCAAAATCAAAAAACTAACCTATATCAACAACGCACACGTGTAAAGAAATGAATGTTTCGAAACACACATATTGAGTTTTGATTATATACGTCTATTAAATGTAAGCGGTGCTTATTTTAGACATTAATTTGATTCTCAAAGTTTTTTGAATAAAAATTTTTTGGAAATTAAAATTGTAGAAGACAAACATATTTTAATTTGTTTTGATATTCAAATTTTATCGAATCAAAACAATTCAAACCAATAAACCAAATTTCAATAATACAGATTTTATGAAATAATGTAAATAAAACAATAATCACTTATAAAAATTGTTCAAAATGCCATTTTGCTAGGCGAATCGAAGGTTTTCCGAGTGATCGTACCTATTACCATCAATATTTTTCAGTGTAATTTAATGGTGGAAGCTTCAGCACCCATTCCATTGATAAAAGGAGGATTTCAGCGATATATTGGTGTTGGAATGGATCTAATTTCCAACGCCTCTGGTTCAATCGACTATAACAGCGAATACGCAACAGATACGGAAAATTTCAAATATAGTTGGGTATATGATTGTGACCACTGTGATGGATTCCAAACAGTGAAGGAGAAAGGTAGAATGGAACCCTTTTTCAATTTGTTGTTTAATTTTAAATATACATTATATAGAACATTCACTTAATTAGTTAAATACAAAAAAATTTATGTATTAGAAAAACTAAGTTAATATTTTTGGAGACATGCGAAATTCTCAATTATTGTACAGCGTTCCAAAATGAAGAAATTTGTAGAAAGTAAACAAAATTGATAGAAAATATGATGGACACTTAGTTGATACATTGATCCGTTGGGAAAATTGATAATGATCCTTAAAATGTCTTTAACAAATCAAAATATACATTCTGTCAAGAAAGTACCGGGAATTATCGATTTAAATCTGGCAGGGCAATGAGGCAGGTAAAAAATTTTTTTCCTAGGTTGGTACCACTGTCCTTAATTACTATGCCAAGCTTGAGGGGGATCTGTCAACTAGTGTGTTTGCAACAGCTGATTAAGTCAGTCGATGTCAGAGTGCGTGCCGATTTTTACTATGGGTGATTACGTTGAGCAAAGAATTTGTTTAAAGTTTTGTGTTGCAAATGAATTTTCGTGTGCCGATGCATTGAAAATGTTGCAAAAGGCCTTTGGTGATAATGCTCTATCGAAAACTCGTGCATATCAGTGGTACAGAGCCTTTAAGGACGGTCGTTAAGTGATCGAAGATAACGTCGATAAAATTAAGGAAAGGATGCTGGAAAACCGTCGTACCAGCTTGAGAGAGATAGCACGTGATCTTAAGATATCCCACGAGTCCGCACGTACGATTTTGATTGATATTTTGGGTATGAGAAAGGTGGCCGCACGACTCGTACCGAAAGACCTGAATTTTCTTCAAAAACGTCATCGCGAACAGGTTGCTTCAGACATGCTGGATCGCTGTAATTCCGATTCTACATTCATGGAACGCATTATAACAGGTGATGAGACCTGGGTCTACGAGTACGATATGCAAACAAGCCAGCAATCATCGGAATGGGTGGCAAAAAATGAGCCGAAACCGAAAAAACCGCGCCAAAGCCGCTCGAAAATGAAGGTGATGCTCATTGTTTTCTTCGATATCCGTGGCGTGGTGCACTACGAATTCGTTCCAGAGGGTCAGACGGTAAACAAGGAGTATTACCTAGGCATTATGAAACGTTTGCGTGAGCGTATCCGTAAGAAGCGGCCAAATTTGTGGGCGAACAACTCATGGATTTTGCATGACGATAACGCGCCTTCTCACCGAGCTACGATTGTGACTGACTTTCTCGCCAAAAACTCAACAAACGTGCTTCAGCAACCACCGTATTCGCCGGATTTGGCTTCCTGCGACTTTTTCCTCTTCCCAAAACTAAAATTGCCCCTTCGTGGCACCCGTTTTGAGTCGATTGAAGCCATAAAACAAAATTCGGCGCGAGAGCTAAAGTCCATCCCGGAAAGCGCCTATAAAAAATGTTTCGATAATTGGAAGTGCCGTTGGCATAGATGTATTGGAGCAAATGGAGCCTATTTTGAAGGCGACCCAATAAATTTTGACGATTAAATGTAAAAATGTTGTTTTAATTGAAAATTCCCGGTACTTTCTTGACAGAGTAGTGTACAGACTTTGGGACAATGTTTGAAAACCTATATCGAAATGCTCATCACTCGGCTCTTAAAATGAAAAATTGATTTTACCGAAACATTATATTATTGATTAAATTTGACATTTACGAATGAGAAATAATATCATTCAAATACAGTATACCAATCAACCCAAATTTACAGTAAATTATCGATTGTTTGGGGCTCAATACGATGAATGGCAACTACGATTTCGTATTTTAGGGCATCAATCTTTTCTAATCGGTGAGAGTATCCTTGATGGATCCCCACAAAAATAGTCCAAAGGGGTTAAATAATAGTTTCATCGCTAAATATGATTTTTCTGGGAAAATGCACATCTTCGGCCTTGCGATCCTTAGCACATTGCCCAAAAAGGAAACGAATGGGATGGTTACGAAGCTTTACTTCTTGCACTAGTTGAACTTTGTAAGCCTTCATACCGAGGTCTTTATGCGAAATTCTCCTCAGAGAAGTGCGAGAAATGTTCAATTCTTCAGCACGATGATGAGTTGATGTTGATGTATATGTTCATCCACATTTTGGACAGCAATATTTTCAGGTGTGCTCGGGCGAGAACGTGAACGAGTTGTTTCATCAACAAACGATCCAGTTTCCTCGAATCGTATGAGGATTTCATTTGTATTGTTTTCACGTAAATTTCCAAAAGTTCGGAAAGAAGATTCAACCCTTTGGAAATAAGTTTTCAATATTTCCCAGTTTTGTTCAAGCGTAAATCGAACCATTCCGTAAAGATTTTCAAAACACGAACGACAGAAGTATTGCCAAACTCGCAATAACCGCTACTTCAAAATGCAAAACCAAGGTTTTAAATATAATCCTGATTTTTTTTGCAAAATCAAGTCTGTTGCTTAAAAATGCTGAGAAATATTTTACGCAGAATAGTTTCCATTGCTATTTATACATGTTTTCTCTTTATGGCAGTTTATGAATTCCATGCCAAAAGATTTTTTTCTGAAGCGAACAGTTATCGATCCCAATTGAACACCTCGATCGTTTGGCTGATCCGGATTTCTGTGTGTGATGGGGCATTATTATGGATCAAAATGACTTTGTCTCACCTTTTAATTCGGTTGTTTTTTGTAATACTCAATTTAAATCAATCAATTGCGGCTGATAGCAATCAATGTAAACAGTTTCGCCAGGTTTTAGCAGCTCATAATAAATTACACCATTCTGATTCCACCAAACACATAGCATTGTCTTCTTTTCAAAGCGATTCGATATTCCAATGGGTATCGATGGTTGGTCTGGAGTCACCCATGACTTACGACGCTCAGGTTTCTCAAAATAAATCCAGTTTTCACCACCTATTATGATTCGATGGAAAAATAAATTTCCTTGGTGTTTATGGAGCAGCATTTTATAAGTAGTTCTTTGATTTTTTTGTTACCTTTCACTTTGTTCTTGCGGAATCCATTTTTCCACATCCTTAATTATCTGTGTCACATTCCATTGGTGCATTAGTTCTTGTTGAGTTCTAGTATCATCTTCATCCAATAATTTTGCAATTCATTTTCTGTGAACATATACTGTGGTTTCCAATGATCTTCGTTTCTCACGTCAAAATCGCCACTTTTGAATTTTTTAACCACTCGAAACACTGTGTTTTGCCAAGGACATGTCCAAAAAACAAGTTGCAGAAATTACTATATTTTACTATCAATAAATTGATATTTTACATATTTAATTATGACTCGGAAAATAACTATCCCATCTTCAGACAACTGAAGATTAATTCCCTAAACTCGAGTCACAATTAAATGTGTAAAATATCAATTTATAGGTAGTAAAACATAGTAATTTCTACAACTTGTTTTAATTATGATCAGCTACCAAATAGTAAAAGCTGAAACAGTTTAGTAAGGACATGTTTATCTCTTTTTCAAGTTTTTGTTTGAACCATTACTATATAAGGTGTTATGTTACTTTTCTAGGAATAGTTCAAAATATAAACCTGAACAAGCCACCGTGTGGCCAAAAATTGTCGTTGAGTTTATGTTGTTGTGGAGATACCTATTTTTATCTTTGTTCAATAGAGTTGAATAGTTATTTATGGTACTCGTGTGTTATGTTGAAAATAAGTCACGCGAGAAAGATTAATAAATTAGATATATATATATATATATATATATATATATATATATATATATATAAAGTTATAAATTCTCAAGTGACTTGGCAAACATAACACACGAGTTATGTCCCGTCTCATTTGAAACGACCCTGTCATTCTAAATTATTTTGTCATCGATACTTATGTTTTTCACGTTGATATTTCGATCTACCAGTTTTGAGAATTGCGTTCGAACTGTTTACACTTCAGATCATTTGTTTTATAATAATTATATATGGCCTTAGAAACCTGGAAAGTCATTTAGAGATTTTGATATATTTATGCCTGTTAATTCCACATGACACAGCATCCGGAATTATAAATTGATTCTATCCCCCTTCTTTACTTGCATTAATCTCATAATTTTCTAGTAACCAATAAAAAGGTTTATTTCGTTCATTCAGTCCACCTCTAAATGGACCTTCCAATCAATTATGTTAATTTCCCTCTTTTTGTTAGAAGGGATGCATCAAGCACCTCTAACGTTCAGTTTTTGAAAAGACTAAAATTATTATTCTAGTAATAGTCAAACTTGTCGCATGTAGCCTTTGCTATATTATGCACTATCATTCGGATAGTCAAATTTGTCGTACGTAGCATGTGATATTTCGGTCCAAGGTTTCGCGGTTATTATTGTTAATATAGTAATCCAGTCGATTGCCAAAGTATTGGCAAATTCATTACATTTGTTTTTAGTGTAATAATTATATATTTTGACTTCGTTGGTTCATATTAGGGATAAACAAAGCTAGTTCATCATCGAGATAACTACATACAAGTGCCATTGAAGTAAAATCTTCGCTAAATTACGCCAAACATACAGTCCACTAAAACAGTGGAAATTAATCATCGAGATTAATTAAATCACAATTACCTGTTATTTCAAAATACTGAAATAATATGCAAAATACTGCGGTAAATTAACCGTGGTATGTAACAAGTGGCATACAATGTCTTATTCAATAAGTGGAAGAAATCGTTTTTTTATGAGATAATAATCAATAATTTTTTTATCTAAGTGGTACCACTTTGGGGTAAGATATACTGATTGTTAGTTGATTTTGATATTTTAAATATTATTTAGGGCCGATGAAGAGATTATCGGAATTCTAATTGTTTTTTGAAGATATAGTGCAGGTTTTGAGAGATTTTTGAATTAACTTATTTGAATATTTTTATATATTAAATATTTCAAACAAATTACATTTTTTGAGAAGTCCTTAAGTTGTGTTTTATGTTTTTGAAAAGGAATTGGTGTTCATAATGGTAAGATCAGAAACAAAATTTTTTCTCCTTCAAATATTTATTTATTAATTTTAAATGACCATTTATATTTGTTGGTTTATTTATTCCATTTGACATTGTATATTAAGTTTTGATTATATATGTCTATTAAATATGAGCGGTGCTCAAGTAGACATTAATTTAATCCTAAAAGTTTTTTGAATGAAAATTTTATTTTAATTAAAATTGTAGAAGACTGACAGATTAAATCTGTTTCGATATTCAAAGTTAGTGTAGAGACTGGTTCATATCGGTATTTCATAAAACCAAATTCCACTCTAAAAATGTTGAAAAATCAAGGAATTCTTCGAAACAACACCTCTTTAAAAAAGTTGTTTCATAAAACCATTCAAAACTATGGAACACATCGTCAAGATGGGGTTACAGTACTACCACTCTTCTGCTGAACATCACTGATGATATTATGCGATCTTTGGATGGGGGACATGCCTCAATTCTCACCTTATTGGATTTCGCAAAGGCATTCGATACCCTGGACCATGAGCTGCTTTGTGCTAAATTAACTTATATTGGTTTTGATGAAACTGCTCTGAGATTTTTCAAGTCTTACCTTTTTGATAGGCATCAGTGCGTTAAATTGCGTGATACATATTCAGATTATTGCCCTATAACTTCAGGGGTGCCACAAGGATCTGTTCTTGGCCCTCTGCTTTTCCTTATATATGTGGCTGACATGCATAAGGTGGTCAGATTCGCATCCACCCATTTTTATTGTGATGACACTCAGGTTCGCCTCTCTTTTCATCCCTCCTCTGTTTCTCAGGCTGTCGAGCGGTTGAATGAGGATTTAGACTTAATTATGCGTTATTCCCAAATGAATAATTTGAAGATAAATGTTAAAAAATGTTTTTATATATGCTTTTTTCCCAGGACATTTCAGGGTGTGGTTGAGATCAAGATGGGCGGTGAAAGAATTCCGTCCTCCACCTGCTGTAGAAACCTGGGAATCTTTTTCGATTGCCAGTTGAGATTCAGGGAGCATGTCTCGTTGCTGTTGAGGAATTCTTTCCTTGCATTGCGCCTTTTGTATCGGCAGAGATATTGTTTAGATTTTCAGTCACGCAAGTATCTCTGTGAGACTCTCGTTTTGTCCAAACTAAACTATGGATTAACGGTTTTTTACCCTTGCCTTGATTCCGTGCAGAGGCGCAGACTACAGAAAATGCAGAATTCATGCTGCCGGTTTGTTTTCGGTTTGAGAAAATATGACAGTGGAATAAGGGACGGAATTAACAGCTTGGGATGGCTTAGGGTTGAGAATGTTTTCCGGCTCCACCTGACGATTATGGTTCATCGAATTTTACGTTCTTGTCTTCCACCGTATTTGAGGGAAAAGCTAATTTTTAGACGTGATGTTCATTGCGTGGACGTTAGGCATGGTCATAGGCTCATGCTGCCAAGATTTGGTTCAGCCATGTTTCAGCGCTCCTTCACCTTCAATGCGGTGAAATTACATAATGAATTTTTAGTTTCGTGTGAAGGCGTTTCTTTGAGCTCACTGAGAAAAATTTTGAAGTCAAAATTCTTGACGAGCCAATTATAAATTAGGAAAATTTTATGAATATGTAATATATCAAGCACTTTCTTCTATCATCAAGTCACTAAATAACAATAATACTACAGTGGCCCTTTGTTTGGACCTGTCAAAAGCCTTTGATAGGGTCAATCATATGAGATTGCTGGCAAAGATGGAAAAATATGGTGTAAGAGGGGTAGCATTGAAGCTTATTGAATCCTATTTATCCAAGAGAACTCAAAGGGTAATAAGTAGGGGAAGAAATGGAAATACCATACTATCTGATTCCAACCTAGTATTAAATGGTGTACCACAGGGTTCCATATTGGGACCATTACTTTACATAATATATACCAACGATCTAGTTCAGACTACTAACAACGATGTCATAATGTTTGCAGATGATGCCTCAATAATATGTAAAGCTGAGAATCAGAATGAGTGTATGAAAAGCCTTCGAGTTGATATTGAGAATATGAGTGAATGGTTCCTTAGTAATAACCTGATGCTAAATTTGAAAAAGACAAAACTTTTAATATTCAGAGAAAAAAATGAACAACTAAATCTGAGATACCAAGACATTGCAGTTGAGGTAGTTGAAAGCCTGCCATTCCTGGGAGTGGTCTTTGATCGGAATCTCAACTGGAGCAGTCACGTTGAGAAAATTTCACCAATGATAGCACGCTATGGCTACGCATTGAGGACTATACGGGAAATGGGGCTGGATGCTGCTCTGACTGCCTATCATGCTTATGTTCAGTCTAGGATTAGATATGGAATTGTGTTCTGGGGAAGATCTACCGAAGCAGAGCGGATATTTATTCTACAAAAAAGATGCCTAAGAATCATCTTCGGTATGAAACAACAAGAAACATGCAAGAACATATTCAAAAATTTCAACATCTTAACACTGCATAGTCTATATATATATATGAGTCAGTGATGTTCATTTTAAATAACTATGATGCATTCAAAGATCTACAACTTCAACATCCCTATAATACAAGAGGAAAAAATATTCTTCAAGATGATAGGCCAAATTATACATATATTCAGAAAAATGTGACATATAGCTTGTTGACTGTGTGGAATAAGTTACCCAAAAGGTTCAAGACATCAACTATGAAAGTTCAAAAGCGAAAACTCAAATGTTTCTTGATCAACAAATGTTATTATGGCATAGGAGAGTTCTTACAGGATAATAATTTCGAGAGTTTGTGAATGGAATTATTTACTTTATTTTTTTTTGTTATACATTTACATTTGTATCATCGACTGGATCAACACCTGTATGGTAAATGATTTAATAAATGATTTCTTCTTCTTCTTCTTCTATGAAATATGTTTTGTTTACTCACAATGGAATTGATTCGTTAATTTTATTTTTTTTTCCGCTTATTTTTGTTTCTATCCTTTTGTTTTTTTTTTTTTTTCAGGGTTGAGTGGAGTAGCTTTAAGCTAGACTTCGCCCTATGTTTATATATTGTAAATGTATGAATAAAGGCACTATTATTATTATTATTAAGAATGCATTTGATAAAGCTCACCGATAATCATCAAAAATCTTATAAAATTTAAATTGAGGTAGTACAGAATTTCTCTACTTAATATTTAAGATATTTGAATACTCAACTGACTGAGTCATATGACGAAACAATAGTTGCGAAAACAATATTAGCGGAATTCAAAATTGTTTTTCCATAAATTTCAAGATTAATTTCTTTAAAATTTTGAGAATGAAAATATGTTATTTCACAAGTAGTAATTGAAATAGAGCCCTTCAAAGCCCTGGTATTCAAAGAAGTATTTCTTTCTTCTCATGAAGTTTCATTGAGATCGTACGTTTGAAATAGTTGGAATTGGGAAAATATGTTAAAAATGTTCATTTTTAGGTTTTAAATCAAACGGAATAGTTAACATATTTGTAGGGATAACGAAGATTTTCAATGAATTTAAAGGTCATCGATTAATTTTTTTCGAACCCAATAGGTCATCATTTTCTTTTGTATGGGCACAGTCATCCCAAAGAAACGAAATATCTCATCAAACTCGGAATTGTAACTAAATGGTGGAAGGAAATGGTCTACGCCCAGCAAGTAGTGTATGTTCGTAAAAATATTCCAGGTGTGGAGATTACGTAAGTACTGCCTTTTTAATTCTTCTCCAATAACTATTTCCTATTCAATATATTAAAAGTATACAAATTAAAATGGCATTCAGTTGATATGCGGATGACAACCATTCTTTCATTGTCCTTTCTATTTCTTCAGTGTAAATGTCTGGTTCTTTAGTGTTACTGTATTGGTAGTTTTTACTTCTTAAAGTTTTCATTTTGTTCGTGTCTTGTGTTGTATTGTCTTGAGGGAATTATTTTTCCATTAAATATAATTTCTTTTCAGTTTCGGCCGTTTTATAACTTTCTTCTTCTTTCAGAATATTTATGTCTGGTTTCGTCTGTTTTTATTGAGAAAATTCCAGGGTGGATTTACTTGGCTTATTCCTTTTTTTTGTACTTGTTCTTTTGCCTTCTTTATCTGTTTCTTGTACTCATTCTTTAATATTCTGAAGATCCTCCATTTATTGTCTCTTTCATTCTGATTTTTCCTTGTTGTGCTTCTCGTCTGGGTTTTCTCAATGTCTGTCTTGCCTTTTTAGTTCTTCCATCCAGTCATTTGTTTCGTCCACCACTTTCTTTTTTATGTGTCTTGAGCTCACATTTGTACATATTTGTTGTAACCTTTCTGCTTTATCGTCCAATTGTTTTGTGCTGTCCACTGTTTTTGTTGTATTTTTTTGTTAATTTCCGTCTTAAAGTATACCCAGTCCTTGTTCACAAAGTCATTTGTTTTGTATAGTTTTGAATAGCAGCGTTACATGCATGTATCGGGTGTTTTTTTTAGAGTGATAGAACTTTGGATAGGGATAACTGTGATTTGACATTTCTGTTCAGTAAGCATTGACAAATTATCATGGAAAGACTCACACCGCAACAACGTTTACAAATTGTTGAAATTTATTTTCAAAATCAGTGTACTGTTTGCAAAACTTATGAAGAATTTCGTGAAATTTATGGTTTACATAATCGTACATCAGAGTAGCTTATTCGTCGTATTATCGATATATTTCGGACAACATTTTCTCTAATCGATGCAACAACAATAACAAGATAAAGAACTGTACGTACAGAAGAAAATATCACTGCTGTAAATCAAAGTGTTAATGATGATTCAGATTTGTCTATTCGTCGACGTTCACAACAATTTTGACTCTGTGCATCCAGCACATGGAAAATTTTGCATGAAGATCCAACTGATTCAAGAACCAAAGCCACTTGACCATAATAAGCGTCGTTTGTTTGCTTATTGGGCCCTAGAACAGCTTGAAGTTGATCCACACTTTTATCGTAAAATTGTGTTTAGTGATGAAGCTCATTTCTGGTTGAACGGCTATGTAAACAAACAAAATTGCCGTATATGGAATGAAAGCAATCCTCAAAAAGTTCTGCAGGTTCCATTTTATCCTGAAAAATACACTGTAGGGTGTGTTTACACGCTGGAGGCATCATCGGTCCATATTTCTTTAAAAACGATGCTAGAACTAATGTTACAGTGAATGGTGCCCATTACAGATCAATGATCAATGATTATTTGTTTCAAAATTTTAATGGTATCGACCCAGAAGTGTTTTGGTTCAAACAAGATGGTGCTACACCTCAAGCAGCAGGCGTAACAATTGATTTATTGAAAGAAAGATTTGGCGATAACGTTATTTCGAGAAATGGTCAATTAATTGGCCTTCAAGATCATGCGACATAACTCTACTGGATTATTTTCTTTGGGGTTATGTCAAGTCATTGGTTTATGCTGATAAACCAGAAAACATAGACGCTTCAGAAACCAACATAACTCGTGTTATTGATGCAATAAGACCTGAGTTACTCGAAAAAGTGGTCAAAAATTGGTCTGGTCGAATGCGGTTGCTTAGAGCTAGTCTGATGAACATACGCCGGAAATTATTTTTGAAATATAAATGTCATAAAATTATCTTTCAAATAAAAAAAATTGACTTCAATCTTAATCTAAATGTGTTTTATTTCAATTTAAAGTTCTACCCCTCTAAAAAAACACCCGATATTAATGATTTTTCTTGGATTAATCTTGGACTGCCCAATTTATTATCGTTTGTTCGTTTCGTCCAAAGGAACATGTTCGCCAAAAATAATTAAAGTGTAGCTACCAACTTCTGCGCTCCTCGTCCACAAACCTGTTTTGCTCTTTTGCAGCTTGACCGGCGTATTATATAGAGGACACGATCAGTCTGAATATTCCTGACTGACTGTCCCCGCTGAGTTCAAATAGAGCAAGGTACACAACATTCGAAGACCATTCCAAGCGTAACACATAGTCACTGGCGTTACAGTCAGACATGCGCACCACGCCTGTCTGAAGAGTTTCAGGTGGGCATGCTCAGAACGAATAGCCGTCTCCTAAATTAAAAGGTGGAAGCTTCCTGGCAACACAGCATTTCTTCGAGAGCTTTAAAAGTGTTCGAATTAACACTGGGCGTCGTTATTTCAATGTCATTTATTTTTATCATAACCGCTGTTTGGTCTAATTGTGACATGAACCTATCCTATTAACTAATTTTTATCACAGATGTGAAGATAGCTGTCATCCACCCTTTCGCGATGGAGATATGATGCTCGTGAGTTATTGCACCTCCAGGTGTCCTAAGAACATCACATGGACGTGGAATGTTTATCAGGTTCCGAAGAATGATAGCGATGTTATATCCGGATCAGAAACGTGGGTGTTGAATTTCTCTAAACCCGCCAGTAAAGAAAGCTTTATTAAGCTTGAAGAAGATAAATTTGCACATGATACAGGCTATATTGTGACAGTTATTATAAGTGAGTTTGTGAGTTTTGCTAATTTTTTTTCTACTCTTCATGAAAACTATTTTTTCTTTGGATGATTCACGAAACTTCCTTCTATTTCAGATGATTACACAAATTCTGCTGCTTCTTACAAGTTTGTGACAATACCAAAATATGATTTCGCTTGTTCAATAAAACCAAAATTTGGTATCGTCTTGGAGACCAAATTTAATTTCGAATGTAAAGGTGTACCATTTGGAACATTCTTTTGGGCTTCGGTTTCTTTGGACCATGATAGAGGTAATTTTAAAGTAATTGAATTAGAAATACAGGAAATATCTACTGTCGTTAATCACTCAAGACTCAATATTTCCTAGTTGAAACGCTGAAAATAATACACAAAAATCGATTATTTCCTTATCAGAATACAAGAGATTTTTCCATCATTGGGCACTTAATTTTCGCTTTTGACAACCGACCAATTCAGAAGTTTATAACTTAAGGTATCAAGAGTGCTGTAGCGTATATGTAGGAAAAATCGAAAGATTTGAAAAAAAAATCAAAAAATATACCGGGTGTTAAAAAACAACGTTTCAATATTTTGGGAGCAACGAGGGTGGTTCAAATATGATCGAGACAAACTCTGTATATGGCGCGCATGTATGTTTCGAAGGTCGTGGCTTGAGTATGTGATAACAGTGTGGCATTTGTTGTCGGAGCACGTGTTTCACGCGTGTGTTTCGACCATGAGTGAACGTCAAGTGCCGACTGCTTTTAGTGGGAGAAGACGTTTGAAACATATTTTTGTGCGTTTGCAAAAGCAGTTCGGTAGTGAGTGCCTGAGTAGGGCTGTCGTGTTTAAATGGGCCAAAGCGTTCAGGGATGGCCGCGAAACCGTCGAGAAGGAGCCGCATGATCGTCGACCGCGAACCAGCGTCACACCAGACAACATTCACCGCGTAGAACAACTAGTGTAGAGTCTATCATACACAAACACCTTCAATATCGCAAAATAACGGCGCGATGGTTTCCTTAACTGTTGAACTTTGAGCAAAAATTAACACGGTTGGAAGTTTTTCGCCGCTTACTGACGCGATACGAGGCGGAAGAGGACGGTTTTTTAAAGTAAATTTTCAGTACAGACGAAACATGGGTACACTATTACACTCCCGAAACCAAGGAGCCAAGTAAGGAGAGGAGGAAGGGGCGCCAGTCAAAGCGAAGACAACCTGATCCGCGGGTAAGGTAATGTGTACTGTGTTCTGGGACTGGTAGGGCGTGCTGTACGTCGATCTCCTACGCACTCAACGTACCATCAATGCTGCATACTACTCTAACCTTCTGAAAACACACGTGAAACCCGCTTATCGCTCGAAACGGAGGAGCATTTCAGCACGAAGTGCGATTCTCCTCAAGGATAACGCGCGCCCTCATACCGCGCGTCTCACGCTCGATACAATATCGGAATTGGGGTGAAACACCGCCCCATACGGTCGGGATTTATCACCCTGCGACTGCCACATGTTTGGACCACTGAAAAAAGCCCCTCGGAGATCAAAAGTTCAACACCGACGACGAGGTAGAGGGGTTCTTGTGCACATGGCTGTCCGAGTTGCCCAAGGAATTTTTCGATACCGGTATCAAAAAACTTACGGAAAGGTGGACAAAATGTGTAAATAGTGAGGGGAATTACCTACAAAAAATGTGATTTTTTGTGAATTTTTCGATAATAAATAAACGTGTTAAAGTATTTGTCTCGATCATATTTGAACCACCCTCGTAAAAAGAAGTTATCTCTTATTTATTTCGAACTATTAATGCTCTACTCCATCCAAAAATTACAATTAGGATGTTTTCAGAAAATACTTCTTCCATTGGAAATTTTCTACGTGTACTGATTGCTATGTAATACCTGTATTTGCTATATTCACATTTTCCATTCTTTAGAACAAGTTCTACAATATGATAGTTCCTGGGAATACCTCTCCTTTGTTGTGCCCCGAATGGGAACAGTTTATCTGCGTTATACGGACTATACTGGAATGGAGGGTTTCATAGACTGGAATCCAAAGACTGATGAATTCAAGGTAGGTTATCGATGTAATGGGTGTTTCAATAAGAGCGCAAGATTTGAATTGCGCACCATGTTTGAAAGTCATAATGTCACATGATTATGACGTGACAGATCGAAAGTTGACAGATGAGAGTTAGGAAACGTGGAGCATTACTCGGTAGAACAACGCGTTTTAATTGTCAAAAATTATTATCAAAATGGTGAAAGTTTAATTTGCACTATTCGTAAAGTGCGTCCAATGTTCGGTCAAAATAATGTGCCTAATTCATCTACTGTGAAAAGAATAATCAAAAAATTCGAAAGTACTGGTTCGGTTAGTGATGTGAAACATATGATACGAGCTCGTAGAGGTCCTTCAGAACAAAATATCAG
This sequence comes from Megalocaria dilatata, assembly GCA_034642435.1. Lineage (NCBI taxonomy): Eukaryota > Metazoa > Arthropoda > Insecta > Coleoptera > Coccinellidae > Megalocaria > Megalocaria dilatata. Next base: position 37,766,071 of record CM067857.1, on the reverse strand, counting down.
GGCAGTTCGCGAGAGTGTGACAGAAAAACGAAAGACGGGCACAAGAATGGACATTTCAACAGGCACTCTTCAGCGAATTCCCACTAAAGATTTACAGCGGCAGGCCTACAAAATCCCACTGAATCAACAACTTCTGCTAGTGGACCATGAACAGCGAAGAGAATTCACCAACTGGATCCTTGAGAAACCCGCTGATTTTGCAAACAGAATTATTTTCAGTGATGAGGCCCATATTCACCTCGATGGCTTCTTTAATAGGCAAAACTGTCGTATTTTTGGCTTAGAAAATCCACGAATGATTCATTACAAAGCAATGCATCCACAATTGGACCGTTTTTCTTCGAAAATGAAGAAGGTAATAATAATAACACAGTTACTTGTGTCCCATTTGGAAGCTGTTGATCTTGACGACATGTAGTTTTGGCAGGACAGTGCCACATGTCATATCGCCCGTGAAAGATTGACGATCTTGTACGAGTTTACTTCAGTCGTATCATTTCCCGATTTGGTGATTAGAATTGGCCTCCACGCTCTTGCGATTCAACGCCTTTAGACTTCTGGCTGTGGGTTTATCTGAAGTTACAGGTTTATGCCAATAAGCCTGCAAGCATCGAAGCATTTAAAGCCGAAATTAGACTCTGTATCAATGAAATACCACCACATGTGTTCAATAACGATATTGAAAATTTCGTCAAAAGGGTACGCATATGGCAGCCAAGCCGTGGCGGCTATTTACAAGATATTTTGTTTCATACATAATTCCCAAATGTATATTTTGTAAATCAGTAAATATTTCAACACTTTGCTACAGAAAAGCATGTTTTATTGAACACTGAAATCTTGCGCACTTATTGAAACACTCTTCATAAAAGATTCGCGTCATACATTAGCAAAGTATTTAAAAAACATTATTTTTCGTTCACCCTCCTCTCATTACAATTTTTACTTTCATTTTTGTTTTCTTCCATATTTTTCTATATCTATTCAAGTTATCTCGGTAAAACTCCCTTTCATACGTATTGAAAGCTATGAGGAGGATGCTGTATTATAAAAATATGAACAACTTCCAGTTTAAAATCAAATATACATACAAGCTATGATCAAAAAGTACCGGAAATTTTTAATTTGAATGAACCGCGGATCCGATTTTTTTTGTTAAATTGGAAGACCTCTAATTGACACATATTACATATTTGAGCAAGATCCGATAAGTGCTGTTTATTAAGCAGCTTAATTACATCATATAAATTTATGTGTTCTGTCGCACTTTGAAATGCATGATTCTGTTGTGGCGTGCCCGCTCTTTGTCCAGAAATCTGCTCTCTTTTGCTACAGCTTCCCCGCGTATTCCATAGAGGACATTACCGCTTTCCTATAATACCGTCCTCGCCGACTTCAAGCAAAGCGTTCCGACAACCGACGTGTAACAAGGCCACAGGCGTCATTGGCAGACTTGCACCCCATGCCAATTTGAAGCTCCCCTATAACACCGCTAAGAACTTCACTGTTGAGTAAAGATTTTGTTTGAAATTTTTTATTGCAAAATGGAATCTCGTGTATTGCAGAAAAATTAAAGATATTCTATCATTCCAAATTGAAATAAAGCAGAAATGATACTCTTTTTTTACACTAATAAAACTAATTCAATGGAAAGTTGTAATCGATTTTCATGAACCAATTGCAATCGGCAGTAACTCTTGTTTCCTTAAAACGGTGCAAGACTCTGAACTATTCTTCACTACCGTTTTTTCCTTTTCAGCTTTCCGAGTTAGAGAAGAAACCCGAGGCAATAGAAGACTTGTACAACAAAGGTAACGATTCAGTGGAAGCTCTACTAAACGGAAGTGAATTCGCAGATGCATTGGACAAAATGAGTTTGATTTCGAAAAGTATTTCAAGCATGAACGCTTCTGATTACCATAAAGTTCAGGCAGTTGTTAAACACCTCGTTCGTGATCTAAAAGAGGTTATTCATTTCTTTGATATTTCGGGATTCATATCTATTTTTAACCTTTGTAACCATTCCTTATTTTTATGTAGATTTACTTTCTATCAGTTACCAGAGAAGTTCGGATATGATTATCAAATTATTCATTATTATTAATAAGGGAATTATAAATCTCAAATATTCCGTCTAGAAAGTATCCGGAATAAACAAAGTTCAATTGTAATTATTTAGTATATATTTTTAATTCTTGAATTAGAAAATTTTAACAAAATATTCATCTTATTTACTTATACAACCTCCATTTAACTGTAAACACTTGACTTAACGTCGAGGTACACCCGAAACTAGATCACCCTCCATAATTTTCGGTTATGGTAGTCCAGGACTGTAAAACTGACTGAATTAAATCATCATGTTTTCAATGGGACTGCGATCTGGTGAAACTGCTTGCCATGAATTGGTTGTCACTTGGTGTTCTTGCATCCAAGCTTGAGTGTGAGCCGAAGTATGCCATCTTTCATTATCCTGCTGAAAACGCCACCCCTCTAGATATAAATCATGCGCCGTTTCAAGAAGGAAATCGTTTAGAATGCCAGAATACTTATCACTACTAATGGTACCATCAACTTTACAGAGAGGCGTAGCACCACGCTGAGATATTGCTCCCCAAACCATTATTTTGGTGGGAAAATTGGAAATTTTAACAGTAACAGGTTGTTTTGATAGGTTTTTTAAGTGATTTCCACCAAGTTGGAACAACTTTCATCAGATACAAAGACATTATTAAAATTATCTTCTTGAAAACACAACCTATTTTTTACATTACTTTTGGCTTAGAATGTTACAAAAAAGAAGTATATTAAAATTATGAATAATAATAAATTCCGAATACTTTCTAGACGGACTTTATATGCTAATTAAATTTAACAATATAGAACAAACTGAACCAAGAATGAACTTGAATACAGATGTTATCTATGCTTCAGGCAGAAAATGCTGATTAAAACATTTCTCTATAACTTATAAAAATTTAAAAAATTATATAAAGAACTGTTTTACCTGCAATTTTATTTTAGACAGTATTCAAACTCATTCCTTCTTTAATCTACTCTACTTTCATCGATGCAAATCGTATACATTTGAGAGATCTTCTTTACCGTGGTGGAATATTGATTTTTGAAATATACGATATCGCTGAAGAGCCTTTCCTGAAGGCGAAACCCGCATCCAATACTTTATTTGATATATTTATCTCAAAATTTTTTTCTCTAAAAATTTTTGTTATTCAGAATAATATATAAACCATTTTTTTATCATCAATAAAGAAAAAGCGTTTGTAAGACACAATTAACCAAATATTCTGTACTTTTTTGTATCTTCAATTCCACTTAAAGCCTAGTATTTATGTGAAGTACGGATTCGTGATTGGGATAAGCATGTCTAACACCCTACTGTGCACATTTATCCACATTCAATTTGCTCAGACCAAAATCCTTCGCTTCATCAAGAAATATTAGTTAAATTTTGGATAGAATCCGAATTTTTTCATATAACTTTCACATCGCTTTCGCCGATCAAAATGAATGGCTGTTTTGGTATAGCTAAGAGTTTGTCTCAAACACTAAATCATATTTCGTCATCTCCAAACGAAAATTGGATTCAATCTGTAACTTCCTACATTATTTCTAGAAAGTAACAGAAATAAATAATTCGGCTTAAAGAAGTTATCGAAAATTATTTGTCGCCAAGTTAGCAAAACTTGGGCTACGGGCTTCTTCTCAAAACTTTGAAAGATCAGAGAGAAAAGTTCTCGCTTATGGACTAATAAGCGAGAAAAAGCTTAAAGAGGTACTCAGGAGATTAGTCACTGAAGTAAATAAAGAAGACATAAAGCATAACCTTGCAAATCAGGGCTAGCCTATAACAAAAGTGACCAGAATGAAAGAATTCCCTTAGTTCTGGATGAGTAAAAGCCATATTCACAAAACTGGATACCTGCTGTGGGCTGGCCGTCCAACTGCACAGCCTAAGGATAAGAATAGCAGTCATACAATTCTCTGGGCACTTAGACCTACAGAACAAAGAATTTGTCCGTTAAGGTCGCATTATGAATGGAATTTTGAGAGTGGAAGAGCTGAAAATGTTACCTAAGGCTCACAGTGATATAATGGAATTTTCTCGCTCTGGACGGTCATCAACTAATATCACTAAAGTAGAGGCAATGTTGACCGAAAATCGTTGAATGAGTCTAAGAGAGATGTCCGCTGAAATTTCTGTGTCTCAGTAATGAATTCGCAGCATTTTAAATAATTGTTTAGGCGTGAAACGCGTTGTCGTTCGAAAGACGTGAGTTACAAGACCATCATTGTGAACTTATTTCTGACCAAAACAAAAATTCTCATCGAACAGCCATCGTGTTCCTCTGATATGGCTACGGCCGACTTTTTTCTCATTTCAAACCTAAAATCACTAGTTTAAGCCGCCTGTTTTCATTTTATATAGACATAAATACAAATTCGCGTGAGTACTGAAATCGATTATTAAAAATGCGTTCAAGAAATGTTTCAATTATCAGATTATTAGTTGACATAATTTTATTATTTCGAAAGTGATCTACTTCGAACGCAATACAATACAATACATTCAGAAAAATAATACATAGTTTTTGTTTCAAAAAAAAATTCACACATTTTTTATATTTCACAATTTATTCAGAATCCTGACACGTGTTTCGGTCTTTCGACCATCTTCAAAGGAGTACAAAAAGGAACTAAACTTAAAATTGAAAAGGTTTCGTTATTACACTAAGGACATTGTGTATTTTTATGGTGCATGGAAATAAAAGCATCCAATATAGGGGTGATGCCAAAGAACTTTTGGGGATTTGTTAAATAATCGTTTTTCTCAATAGATTTTCTGATTAAAAAAAACTCCAAATAGTCAACCAATTTACCCTTATTAACATTATATAGCAAAGTGACATCTTTCTTATTAGAGAAATGATTATTTTCTATACAATATTCTGCAAAACCGATTGATTTCTGGTTTTTAAAAATAGGCATCCTTTGTTCTTTGATTCTATGTTGTAAACATCGTCCTGTCTGTCCCATATATGTAACAGTATACAATATTACAATTAATTTGATAAATAGTCGATTCGGAAAAGTTGGGGTTCCTTTCTTCATTGTTCACCAACATCTTAGCTAAATTATTTGTTTTTACTGCTAAAGAATTATTTCCCATTTTATGAAGACCATTAGAGATCCTACTACTGAAACCTTTTACATAAGCTATTGAAAACCATATTTTCTTTTCTTCATAAGGTTTCAATGGCTTATATAAAAGGTTTCAACAGTAGGATTTCTAATGGTCTTCATAAAATGGGAATTGATTCTTTAGAAGTAAATAGAAATAATTTAGCTAAGATGTTGGTGAACAATAAAGAAAGGAACCCGAACTTTTCCGAATCGGGCATTTTTCAAATTAATTGGGATGATTGTAATGCTACAGATATAGAACAGACATACCTATGTTTACAACATAGAATAAAAGAACATAGGAAGTCTATTTTGAAAAACTAAAAATCATCTGGTTTTGCAGGACGTTGTATAGAAAATAATCATTTTTTTAATGAGAAAGATATCACTTTACTATATAATGTTAATGAGGGTAAATTGATGGACTATTTGGAGATTCTTTCATTCAAAAAAGCCATTGAGAAAAATGAGAATTTAACAAATTCCGAAATACTTTTTGGAAACACTCATATATCGGATGCTGTTACTTCCATGCGCCATAAAAATATACAGATATCCTAAGTGTAATAAAAAAACCTTTTCAATTTTAAGTTTAATTCCTTTTTGTACTCCTTTGAAGATGGTCGAAAAACCGAAACACGTGTCAGGATTCTGAATAAATTGTGAAAGATAAAAACTCTGTGATGTACCTAATTAAAATTGTTATAACTTTTCACCTAGAGCCATCCGCATACTCCATTCATTTAACATATTTTTTGGTTTCATTGATATGTTTATACTCTTTGTATCATTCAAATGAATCTCAATGACAAGTTGCAAATACTTATTCATTAACAATTAACTCCAATATTCAATTCCTTTTCTGCTATTGATCATTTCATCATTTCCTTCTCTCCATCATCAAAGTTAATTAATTTGAAGAATATAAAAAACTCTGCTTCACACTTGAGCATTAAGAAAAATTCCCAAAAAAAAGTTTTTAGGCAAAACTCTGAGTTAACATTAACAGAAAGATAAATGCCTTCCTTTGTCAACATGCCATCTGCAAAAAAAGAATTTCTTATGAATCTTCCAGAACAAAATGAAATCAGTGAGTACATAATGGTTTTGGACGAATTAATCTTAATCTACACAAAATTTGAAATGGAAATCTGAGAATGATGCGCATCTTTCTTCAAAGATTAAATGAAATAATATAGATTATTACCACAATTTATTATTAACAACAATTGTTTCGCAAACACTGTGGCTTTGTCAAGTTTACATCTTGAACTTCAAGAAACCACAGTGCGAAACAATTGTTGTTGATGATAAGTTGTGGAAATAATCTAAATTAATTCATTTTATTAAAATGAATTTCCACTAAGGACCGATTCAACTAAATTTTTCTTCAACGATTTACAGCTACCACTGAAGGACTCGGTGCGCATAGAACAAGCTGCAATCATTATGGGAGAACTGACGAGTGTTAATGTAACATTTGATCCACAATTTGCAGCGGATGTGACATTGTTCTGTGGGCATCTTGCAGAGACATATAGGAAGATGGTAAAATCTAGTTATATTAGTGGAAAAGCTGGCGATATGCCTATACATACAACCATAAGGTAGGTGTTTCATACAATATATTAAGGAATAGAAGAGCGAACTACAGAAAACCATCTCTACCTGTAAAATATAGTTTTTGAGTAGTTTCAGACAAGAAACTTTTGATGGAAATTCACATTCAGGACCAGAAATCTAATATATCTAAAAATCCTAACTAGTCCCGAAACCCAAAATCATATGAATTAAAATAATATATAGAGGTTTTTTATTTCCTGATAGCATGCTTATTACAATATCTTGAATATCATACACATTTATTCTGACCTCGCTACAAATTTTAATTTTAATTTTATAGAAAAATTTTCTCAAAAACTTTTTAGAAAAATATTAGATAAATGAGTTTCAATTAATTCTATATGTCTACTAAATTGAAACTGTGTTTTCTGAGACATTCATTTCATTTAATTCTAATAAGTTTTTGAGAAAAATCTTTATCAAATTAAAATCCAAATTTGTAGCGAGGTTAAGAGAATGTATATGTATAATATATGATCATATGAATTATTTTGACCACTGAATATTCATCTCCTGCTTGTCTTCATATTTTCAATGAGGTTGATAATATATATTACTTATTATACTAGATTGTTGCAAAAAATGCTAGTTGGTATCAAGTATTCAAGGGTGGCTTGAAACTCAACTACAAATATTTTTGGTGTGAACATCTAATCAAAAGTTAAATTTGGGCTGCGCGTCAAAAATTAAGGATATTGAATTAATTTGTGTTTTCTCCTCAGACAAACCAAATTTCCTTATGGAATATGTATATGTTAAGTGTTTCAGGTTAGAATAATAAGATTTTAAGGAAATGATATATTTAAAATAACAAAAATAAAATATTTGAAAACGGATAAAATTTTATGAGACGCCGAAATTATGAATATTTCAAAAATGCATGCTTGTATTCACCCTCAATACAATGTATAACTATCACGTGCTTCAATATGTGCTTGATATCTTCTCTGCTTCTCTGCTCAATGTTTGCTAAAGTTATGGTAAAAGATCTCGTAGATGTTGAATCGTTTCTATATGTGCTCTATGGGTATCAAGGGTTATTTGTAATTGGTCCCAAGCGTACTCGATTGGATTTAGGTCAGGGTATATTAGAGGTAATGCTCTGGTTTTCTCTATCTGTAATCACCTGGTAAAATCTATGTGGCAGTGCATTATCATCCAAAAAAACGAAATTTTCGCTAATACCTGCATGAAATTGTAGTACATATTTTATTTCACCGAAATACACATTCCGGGTTTGCAGAAATTGTTTCTTCAGGTAAAATCAATTAATTTTCAACAACATTGTATCGAATTAACTTGAATCAATTGATAATCATGTCAAGTGTGAACTACAAATAGTGAGAGAATATAAACAGATTAGCGAAAAGATATTTGAAGAAACAACACTCCTAGGTTTAAGAGCAAGGTTTAAGTAGCTATAGCTGAATAATAGAAATTTTCATTATCAGAAAATCATGTTTTGGAACATTTTATTTCCTAAATAATTAAAACATAATGATAACAAAGTCAGAGATTTCATGCAAAACAACATTGAAGTAATTATATAATGAAATAAGAAATTACTTATTTTATTATTATTGTTTTCTATCACTTTTTATTATTACTGATATACAGTGACTCAAGTTTCTTAGTGTTTACTACATTTTCAAACTCAGTTTTGTGACCCAAAAAAGAATAATGCGTTTGATTTTCGGTCTGAAACTCCAGGAGTCCTGTGAACCGTTATTCGTAGAAAATAAAATTTTGTATTTTCCTTGTATTAATATGTTATATTGTTGTATATTCGGAAAAACGTTCGCTCTCTCGATTCGTATAGATTAGATCCTTGAAAATACCGGGCTGGCTGACCAATCAAAATTGAAAAACAACTGGTACTCTGATAATTCAAGCTGTCTTTGATTTGTGATTGGTCAGATAATGAGAAAATTTCAAGATGGGTGAAATAGCCAATGAAACTTTCTTAATAAAATAGAAAGGCCTTTTACTTGATAGAAGAAATATAACAAAATTTGAATATTAAAACAAATTGAAATATGTTTATCTTCTACAATTTTAATTTAAAAAAAAAATTTTATTCAAAAAACTTTTAGAAATAAATTTATGTCTAACAAGCACCGCTTACATTTAATAGACGTATATAATCAAAACTCAATATATAATGTCAAATGGAATAAATAACCCAACAGATATACGAAAGTAATTAAAATTAATAAATAAATATTTAAAGGAGACAAAATTTTGTTTCTGGTCTTACCGTAAAGAACACCAATTGCCTTTAAAAACATAAACACACTTAAAGGACTTCTCAAAGAATATAATTTATTTGAAATATTTAAATATTCGAATAAATTATTTCAAAAATCTCTAAAAAAATGTGCACTATATCTTCAAAAAACAAATATAATTCTAGACAATCCCGTCCTCAGTCCTCTTTTAAAATTCCAAATATCAAAATCAAAAACATAACCTATATCACTCACGTGTTGAAAGACTTAAGCTTCGAAATACAGATCAACTATATAATTCAAGATTGATCTATGTTCTAACAAAATCAAAGAACAGTGTGAGTTATTTTAAGGTTTATTTAAATTCATTGACATTCTATAATGAGATTTATTGAAGCCAAAATATAATTATATATTATATATAAAATAAAATAGAAAGGCCTTTTACTTGATAGAAGAAATATAACAAAATTTGAATATTAAAACAAATTGAAATATGTTTATCTTCTACAATTTTAATTTCAAAAAAATTTTTATTCAAAAAACTTTTAGAAATAAATTTATGTCTAACAAGCACCGCTTACATTTAGTAGACGTATATAATCAATTAATATAAAAAAAATTAATATAAATAATTCTTTGATTTTGTTAGAACATAGATCAATCTTGAATTATATAGTTGATCTGTATTTCGAAGCATAAGTCTTTTAACACGTGAGTGATATAGGTTATGTTTTTGATTTTGATATTTGGAATGTTAAAAAGAGGACTGAAGACGGGATTGTCTAGAATTGTATTTGTTTTTTTGAAGATATAGTGCACATTTTTTTAGAGGTTTTTGAAATAATTTATTCGAATATTTGAATATATTAAATATTTCAAATAAATTATATTCTTTGAGAAGTCCTTTAAGTGTGTTTATGTTTTTAAAAGGTAATTGGTGTTCTTTACGGTAAGACCAGAAACAAAATTTTGTCTCCTTTAAATATTTATTTATTAATTTTGATTCCTTTCGTATATCTGTTGGGTTATTATGGAATACCATTTGACATTATATATTGAGTTTTGATTATATACGTCTATTAAATGTAAGCGGTGCTTGTTAGACATAAATTTATTCCTAAAAGTTTCTTGAATAAAAATTTTTTTGAAATTAAAATTGTAGAAGATAAACATATTTCAATTTGTTTTAAATTTTCTTAATGTTGGTAAGAATAATAGTAATAAATGCTCACAATTATTTTATTACCTTGATTATTTCAGAAATTGAGTATATATGTGATCAATGTGAAATGCTATCAAATAGGCTAGTTTTTTTTTTCATGAAATTTCCAGCAAATCTTTGATATTAGGATATTTCTATATTACAAATATTTTCATGAAATAATATTATAATTGTTGAAATATTTTTCAGTCAGTTGATGCAATGTACTTCAGCAGGAAATCGTCCAAATTTACCAGCAATTGTACAAAATTCTATAGATATCCAAATGACTACTGTCAACTATATAATCGAGGAGGGAAATATAAATACAGAAACATATGACGAATATAAGGATGAGGCTGGAGCATTCGAAAATATAGCAGCAGTGAGTTAAAAAATCAGCCAAATTTGCACGAATTAGAGCTTTTATTTTCACAAAAGTGTATCTCCTCCAAATTATTTAATATTTTTAAGTTATGAACCTTCGGGATTGGGGCAAAAATTGGAGGAAATGCACATTTTTTGTGTTTACCATGAATTAATCATATTTGATTATTATTCGTAAGATTTCTGTACCACTTGTACGCTCAGATGGACATGTCAAACATAATTTGCCCGTAATGCATGAAACGTACTTACTATAGAATCATTGTTTCTGTACTGAGTTTTCACGATTTTCACACGTTAAGAAGTAAACGATCCATATTGTTAAATGGCTAACCTTCAACTGAACATATGAGGTTTCGGATCACAGTTCTGTTCGACATAATTATGTTATTGAAACTGAGCTATCCGGACCCGTTAGCTTTCAACATTAACTCAGATTTTACATTATAATGATTCTTTTCTCCCATTGTAGTATAAGAACACCTCAAAAATATTTATAGATGTCTGTAATCTCAATGGAAGAATACTCTTGAGACGAATGAAGAGTATACATACGAAAAACGTTGATCTAGTAACATTCAATGATTATACCGTAATGAGCGTTAAGCTGCCTGGTTATGAAATAGTCCAGACACCTTTGAAGGTACTTGGTGTGAAAGTTGTCTTTTCGAAGGACCTTGTGGATAGCGAGTTTGTGTATGCTCTTATAGTACGTATTTTCGAACGATATACATTCTGTCAAGAAAGTACCAGGAATTATCGATTTAAATCTGGCGGGGCAATGAGGCAGGTAAAAATTTTTTTTCCTAGGTTGGTACCACTGTCCTTAATTACTATGCCAAGCTTGAGCGGGATATGTCAACTAGTGTGTTTGCAACAGCTGATTAAGTCAGTCGATGTCAGAGTGCGTGCCGATTTTTACTATGGGTGATTACGTTGAGCAAAGAATTTGTTTAAAGTTTTGTGTTGCAAATGAATTTTCGTGTGCCGATGCATTGAAAATGTTGCAAAAGGCCTTTGGTGATAATGCTCTATCGAAAACTCGTGCATATCAGTGGTACAGAGCCTTCAAGGACGGTCGTGAAGTGGTCGAAGACAACGTCGATAAAATTAAGGAAAGGGTGCTGGAAAACCGTCGTACCAGCTTGAGAGAGATAGCACATGATCTTAAGATATCCCACGAGTCCGCACGTACGATTTTGATTGATATTTTGGGCATGAGAAAGGTGGCCGCACGACTCGTACCGAAAGACCTGAATTTTCTTCAAAAACGTCATCGCGAACAGGTTGCTTCAGACATGCTGGATCGCTGTAATTCCGATTCTACATTCATGGAACGCATTATAACTGGTGATGAGACCTGGGTCTACGAGTACGATATGCAAACAAGCCAGCGATCATCGGAATGGGTGGCAAAAAATGAGCCGAAACCGAAAAAACCACGCCAAAGCCGCTCGAAAATGAAGGTGATGCTCATGGTTTTCTTCGATATCCGTGGCGTGGTGCACTACGAATTCGTTCCAGAGGGTCAGACGGTAAACAAGGAGTATTACGTAGGCGTTATGAAACGTTTGCGTGAGCGTATCCGTAAGAAGCGGCCAAATTTGTGGGCGAACAACTCATGGATTTTGCATGACGATAACGCGCCTTCTCACCGAGCTACGATTGTGACTGACTTTCTCGCCAAAAACTCAACAAACGTGCTTCAGCAACCACCGTATTCGCCGGATTTGGCTCCCTGCGACTTTTCCCAAAACTAAAATTGCCCCTTCGTGGCACCCGTTTTGAGTCGATTGGAGCCATAAAACAAAATTCGGCGCGAGAGCTAAAGTCCATCCCGGAAAGCGCCTATAAAAAATGTTTCGATAATTGGAAGTGCCGTTGGCATAGATGTATTGGAGCAAATGGAGCCTATTTTGAATGCGACCCAATAAATTTTGACGATTAAATGTAAAAATGTTGTTTTAATTGAAAATTGCCGGTACTTTCTTGACAGAGTAGTACACACTGAACCCTTTGAAATAAAACTATATTTCAGATGTGTGTAACTAGTCAAAATATCTTCTGGTGGCAAGATGAGATTGATATTGTAAGCGACATACTGATCATATCCTTAGGAAAGGGGAAAAAACTCTTAACTAACTACGACAATCCATTCGAGATTATATTCCAAATGAGGAGGATAGCGAAACTTAGATATCCTTCGTTTCATTCGTCAGTCAGAATGAGACATCTTCTGAGGGATCCTGAAGATCCCGAGGAGGAACAGTTATCGGTGTATGTGATTTTTTTGGAGGCTGGATATTCTATGGTCGTACATTTCACTGATTTAGATCCAGGTCTGAGTTTGAATGTTAGTATATTTCAGAAACAATTGATTGATTCGGTCTTTAATTGGCGGAAAGTCATTTCAATTAAAAAATATATGAGACTTTTTTTCATTTCCACAAATATGTTTATAACCAAGCGATGTCAGCATATAATGGTTTTATTCCTAAACTATTGAATGTTTCTCTGAATTCAGAGAACTTTTTGAAAGAATTAAATATTATTAAACACATAGCTTTGAACAAAGGCTACAACCCCTTTCTTATAGACAAAATGGTATCCATAACATAGCATTAAATCTCGTGTACCCAATCATAAAACAGGACAATACACAGAAATACTTTTCGTTATCTTATGTTAATGGATTATCTGAAAATATTTCAGAAATAGTTTCAATTAAACCGTAGTTTTTAAAACCATAACCTTTAGTACTTACATGAATAATAATAAGGATCGAACAAATAAAGAAAATAAATCTGGAGTCTACAAGTTGACTTGCAACGATCGCCCTTTAGTATATATTGGCCACAGAGGTAGATCATTCAAAAAAAGAATCCAAGAACACCAAAGGAGTTACATATCGGATTATATGTCAACATCTTAAGAAATTTAAGCCTAATTTCAACGATAACTACGAAATTATCCACATCGAAAGCAAAAGTTCTAGATTAACACTTTTAGAATTTCTTGAAATCAACAGGTGCAATGTCCGTAAAATCCTTTTGAACGAACAAACAGATGTTGACAAGTCTCTATTACTGAACATCTTCCCCTAATGGCATTTTTTAGCGGCAAACTCTAATAAACACCTTGAGTTTTTATGACTTGTTCTTCTATTAGGAGTACAAATAAGTTTCCGCCGTTTTATTGTAGATGGCGCGGCACGGAGTCTCGGTTAGCTTTCGCAGACGATAACCGGCTTAAAAAATAGTTTGGACATTCAAGAACAACATAACCTATTAATATCATTGATTTTATATTGGTAAAATATAATTTTCATAAGTTGAAAATGTCAAAATTTGAGCCAAGTAAGCGTCATTTGCGGGAAATATTAGTTTACTTCTTTAATTTAAAGAAGTCTGCTGCTGAGGCGCATCAATTGCTCGTAAAAGCATATGGTGAGGGTGCTTTGAGTGAGAGAATGTGTCGAGATAGGTTTCAAAAGTTTAAAAACGGTGATTTCGACGTAGAAGACAAAGATCGCAGTGGAAGGCCAAACATTTACGAGGATGCAGAATTGGAGGAATTATTGCAGGAAGATTCATCTTACACACAAAAAGAACTTGCTCTAACATTTGAATTCACTCAGCAAGCAGTCTCACAAAAAAATTATCAAAAAATTATTCTTCTGTATGACAATGCTCATCCAAATGTTGCGGCTCCCGTGAAAAAGTACTTGGAAACACTTGATTGGGAAGTGTTACCCCACCCGCCGTATTCACCAGACATTGCACCGTCCGATTATCACCTGTTCCGGTCCATGGCACATGCTCTGACGGCGCAGCGGTTCACATCTTATGAGGATACCAAAAATTGGGTTGATTCGTAGATAACCTCAAAAGACAAGGAGTTCTTCAGACGTGGGATTCGAATGCTGCCTGAGAGATGGGAAAAAGTGGTTGCAAGTGATGGGCAATATTTTAAATAAATTTATATTACCGTTCTTCTATAATAAATATTTAATTTGTGTTAAAAAACGGCGGAAACTTATTTGTACTCCTAATATTATTTTGTCACGTACTGAACACTGTATTTAAACCCGGTTACACTGGACACCATCAGCCAGTGGAATGTAGATACATGATGAAGTCGCATCGTGGTGAAAGAATTGTTGTATTATAAACTTTGTTGTGGAAATTAAAATACTGTATCGTATATATTTTTTAATATGTCCGAAAGCTTATTCACATTTACCCCAAACTTATTTCGTTTTAATCTTTGCAAACCCATTCATATAATGAGGCAATAGGTACAAACGAAGAGAAGAGATTCCTTGCATAATGTAAAAAATAAAATAACAAAGAAATCCCATAAATATGGGACAGCAAACTTTTCGTTTTCGAGCTACAGGGTGTTAAAGTCTGAATTTGTTTCTTATAGTATCTGCATTTCACAACATAATGAACAGAAATTTGCCATAGATATTACAATTTAGAGTTCACACCATGTGACATGCCATTTTCGATTTCAAATCTACAGGGTGATATTTTTTCTGGAACACTGTTCCCTGTTTTACTCTAGAACTGTTTTCTGGTGAGCCACTGTTAGTATGAGAAATTGTAAAAAGAAGCTTTGTTGTTATTCTGAACTTTATGGTCACTTGTAGTTTTGCCGTATCTGCTACCGATCTCGAAAAAAAAATTTTGAACGATTCTCTCGAAATCCTCAGAAAAATTCAAATTGTCATGAAAATTCAGTAAGCTGTGGTGGATAAATTCATTGTTGGTTTTGACACATCAAATTAAATTCCCATGTTTTGAAAAGTAAAGCTGATTAATATAAAAAATGCCGAATTTCACGAATTCTGAAATGGCTGACATGCATTTTATGTATGGTCTTGCAAATGGAGATTCAAGAGAAGCTAAGTGTCTTTACAGCGAACGCTATCTATCCCATTAGAGTGATGCCTGGCCATCGAATGCTCTCTCATACTCACAGGCGTCTTTCAGAAACTGGATTTTTTTCCACGAAAAATATTAATGCAGGTAGACCAACGAAGTGTGAGAACACCACGACTCGAAGAGGCAGTTCTGAACAAAATAGAAGAAAATCCAGGAACCAGTACAAAAGAACTTAGTGTTACTTTAAATACAAGTCATCAAGTTGTTTGGCGGATCTTGCGGGATTCTTTGTCCTTATCGCATTCAGAGAGTGCAGGCGCTCCTGTCTTGAGATTTTCATCTCAGCATTATTTTTTGTCAGTGGTACCTCATTAAACTATTAAACAATCCTCATTTTGATTGCCAGATCCTATTCACTGATGAAGCATGTTTCTCCAGAACTTCAATTATAAATTTTCATAATGAACACATATGGGCTAAGAAGTAATCAAGAGCAATTTTCATTAGATGTGTATACTTTTTTCTCCAATATTCAGACAATCTTTGCTTTTAACCAAAATTGACCGTAGATTTTTCTTATTTGTAGATATGGTGTTGATGTTGTTTTTTCTAACTCTATTGCAAATAAACATCAATAGCATATCTACAAATAAGAAAAATCTAGGGACAATTTTGGTTCAAAACAAAGATTGTCTGAATATTGAAGAAAAAAGTGGCATATACAAATTGCACTGTAGTGAGTACCCTGCTTTTTATATAGGTCAAACTGGTCGTTCAATCAACATGAAAAATTCATGTTGCAAAATAAAGCATTACTGGTTTTTCTGCTCATTGCACAAAAGAAAACCATTTCATAGACTTCGGTAACACCGAAATTCTAAACTCAGGTAATGAAAGCAAAAAGTTGGAACTACTGGAATATCTAGAAATCTCTTCTGCTGACAAAAACATCTGGCGATAACCAATGATAAGTTGGGATTTCATTATTCCCACTGCTGATATCTGTTATTAACAGGTGCCTTTGAAAATAAGCAAATACCGTCAACACGTAATAATAATAATAATAATACTGAACTCTTTCAGCCGTTACTATTTGGTAGTTGATCATAATTTAAACGAGTTGTTGAAATTACTATGTTTTATTAGCAATAAATTGATATTTTACACATTTAATTGTGACTCGAGTTTCGGGAATTAAATATCCCATCTTCAGACAACTGAGAGTTGTCTGAAGATGTTTTAATTTTTCAATAATAATAATAATACTGTTAACAACCTCAAATAAAAAAAATACGGTCACTTCCATCTGTTGTCCGAAAAATATATAAATTGTTATGTTAAGTAAATTCTCCTTAGTTTAGAAAATGGGTTGAAACGGGAAACATATATATCAACAACATAAAATTACTTTTGTGAAACTTAAGCCAAGTAATTCATTTACCTCATTAATATTCAGAATGTTTCATCAAGTGGTTTGCGAGAAATCCATATATTTAATAAGTTGTTATTTGTGTGATTAGGTCCCAAACAATTTAACAAGCCGTGGAAAAAGCAGGTGATGTTAACAGTTTTGTGTTTGCTAAAGACGAAAGGATAATTAAAGATATCATTTGCCGCAAAGTTTGAAAAATTCCTTTATTTTATTCAAGGTTATTTCTACCAATTTCAAGTTACCAGTTCTTACCGATTTCAAGGAAAACATGCAAATACTGGCCGATCAAGGAAATTTCTTCGTAAGTGATGATGTTTATGATTATGATACCATACTTTTGATGGCCGTGATTCCTAGTCCTCCAAATGAGGTTTGTATATTTTTATAACGATTATTTTGTTTTATAAAAGTAATATTTCTTGATAATGAACCTGAATTAGAGTCATGATTACTAGAAACCACAATCCACAACTATATTTTTCATCCGAGAGTACGAATACCTAAATTATTAGTGTCAGTTATATAAATATAATTCTCAAACATCACATAATACTCTAAATCAAAAACGAATCTATAAAAAATAAATACGGCCGAAATCAGCTAGCAAACTTAGCCGAGTTATTTGGCGCAATACAGCAATGTTTAAAAAAGGATCTTTCCACTTATAGTATTAGATGGAAGTGCAAAATATTTGGAAATGTATGTATATTTCGTAAAACATATTTAAAAAGCAGCCATTGTACTTCGCACCTGTTCTTCGTGCAGTTCTTGCGTAATCAAGCTCTACCTTCCTTAAAACATATTGAACTATTTATACAGAATAATACAACATAAATATGTTGATTTCTACTTATTATTGTAAGTTACTCACATGACGCTTTTCGTTGACATAGTTTCAAATACTTATGAGCAACAAGTCTGAAATTTGGTAACATTCTGTAATTAAATGGTTTCTGGGAATAGAAGTTTTTGATTACTTTTAGTAAAACCACGGGATCCCTAAATGAACAGGTCCAAAAGAGGTGAACATTCATCAAAATCATATTTCTCCTTCATTAGATGTTCCGCGATCCTTTGACATTAGAATAAAGGAACACCGACGCTCTTTCCTCAATAATAGGTTAAATTCTACATACGTGAAATCCTTGATATATATATATATATATATATATATATATATATATATATATATATATATATATATATACTACTCTGTCAAGAAAGTACCGGGAATTTTCAATTAAAACAACATTTTTACATTTAATCGTCAAAATTTATTGGGTCGCCTTCAAAATAGGCTCCATTTGCTCCAATACATCTATGCCAACGGCACTTCCAATTATCGAAACATTTTTTATAGGCGCTTTCCGGGATGGACTTTAGCTCTCGCGCCGAATTTTGTTTTATGGCTTCAATCGACTCAAAACGGGTGCCACGAAGGGGCAATTTTAGTTTTGGGAAGAGGAAAAAGTCGCAGGGAGCCAAATCCGGTGAATACGGTGGTTGCTGAAGCACGTTTGTTGAGTTTTTGGCGAGAAAATCAGTCACAATCGTAGCTCGGTGAGAAGGCGCGTTATCGTCATGCAAAATCCATGAGTTTTTCGCCCACAAATTTGGCCGCTTCTTACGGATACGCTCACGCAAACGTTTCATAACGCCTAAGTAATACTCCTTGTTTACCGTCTGACCCTCTGGAACGAATTCGTAGTGCACCACGCCACGGATATCGAAGAAAACAATGAGCATCACCTTCATTTTCGAGCGGCTTTGGCGTGGTTTTTTCGGTTTCGGCTCATTTTTTGCCACCCATTCCGATGATTGCTGGCTTGTTTGCATATCGTACTCGTAGACCCAGGTCTCATCACCAGTTATAATGCGTTCCATGAATGTAGAATCGGAATTACAGCGATCCAGCATGTCTAAAGCAACCTGTTCGCGATGACGTTTTTGAAGAAAATTCAGGTCTTTCGGTACGAGTCGTGCGGCCACCTTTCTCATGCCCAAAATATCAATCAAAATCGTACGTGCGGACTCGTAGGATATCTTAAGATCATGTGCTATCTCTCTCAAGCTGGTACGACGGTTTTCCAGCACCCTTTCCTTAATTTTATCGACGTTATCTTCGATCGAAGCCGTCGATGGGCGACCACTTTACGACCGTCCTTGAAGGCTCTGTACCACTGATATGCACGAGTTTTCGATAGAGCATTATCACCAAAGGCCTTTTGCAACATTTTCAATGCATCGGCACACGAAAATTCATTTGCAACACAAAATTTCAAACAAATTCTTTGCTCAACGTAATCACCCATAGTAAAAATCGGCACGCACTCTGAAATCGACTGACTTAATCAGCTGTTGCAAACACACTAGTTGACAGATCCCGCTCAAGCTTGGCATAGTAATTAAGGACAGTGGTACCAACCTAGGAAAAAAAAATTTTACCTGCCTCATTGCCCCGCCAGATTTAAACGATAATTCCCGGTACTTTCTTGACAGAATGTATATAATTGTCATTATAAAATAAAACACTTGTTTACATTTTCTACTTTATTTTTGGTATTGACGTACGTTTCGTCTTTGCTAGAAAGACTTCATCAGAATACCTGTATTCTTTCTAGCAAAGACGAAACGTACGTCAATACCAAAAATAAAGTAGAAAATGTAAACAAGTGTTTTATTTTATAATGACAATTACAACTGATTTCTACCAAGCAACGGCCCAATCTATCATAAATTTGAGAATGTATATATATATATATATATATATATATATATATATATGCTGTCTAGCAGCTGTCTAGAGGCTCTGGTATCTTGTATATCAATGCAGTTTTCTCTCATTATCTCGAAATTTAGGAAAGGAAGAATGAAAGCTTCAATTTCAAAATGGATGCTTATGCTGTAACGTGTATGAAATGGGAAGCAGAAGATGGTCATTGGATTCCTGGCTGTAGAGTAAAGGAAAACCTCAATTCTCCTTTTCTCATATACTCATAACATATTTTTCTCAGGCTGGATTCCGTCATCTAGGATCTATCATCTGCTATTGTACCAGTTTATCCACAATTACAACCCTGGTTAAAAATATTCCCATCAGGAAGTGGGCAGATTACATACCATTACCTGTGTACTTGGAAAGAGAGTTTTATTATGGCGTTTGCATCGTTGTCATGATAATATTTTTAATGTATTCTGTGGCAATATGCTTTACTGTCAGTGAGGAAGATGTGAGTATTTTGATATGATTTTATTGTTCTATGTTCATAGCTAGCAATCTACTCTAATAATCAAACTGTCATCAAAGCGCCAAGTTGTAATGTCATCAGTCCGAAGATCTTATGGGAAAGTCTGTGTATACTCATGCAACTGGATAATAATAATAGTGTCTCCGTGGCAAGGATTGGTGAACCCTTTTCAACCAGAGGTAAAGGAGAATCTAATTCGCCAGAAAAGGCGCTTCAACTCCCTTTGAAGGACCAAAAACTTGCGTGGTTTGAGGAAATATACCCACAAAAAAAAGCTTGGGAAGAAATTGAAAATCGACAGTGAAAATTTCTGATATAATCTTCCAGTTTTGAAGCACTCTAAAAAGTTTCTTCAGAACTTTATCACTGCGAGATTAAAAAATCAACTTGACTTCAACAAAAACATGCTACATGTACTCATGAGTTCCCTCATATCAAATTTCTAATGAAAATATGTTCAGCTGAAAAATTATCGTAATTTATCTTCACGATTATTCTTGACCCTTCGTGTTGTTATTTTACAACCAAATACTGAATTTGTACTCGATTGAATTTGCACTTTCGAAAATATTTGAGAAATAAAATTTCAAATGGAAATAACTCAGGAACCATCGAGTCGAGTCTGTCCATTTTTAGACAAAACGTTTGCAGACTGCAAACCAACCTGGAAAAATATGTGCAGACGGCCGATTTTCAAATAATTTGACATAAATCTTGGTACTATGCTTATACACCTAAACACTAAATTTCATTTGGATCGAATTAGTATTTTCGAAACTGTAAAGAAGAATAAGAAAAACTTGAAGAGAGTAACTGTGAAATCATTGGACCAATTTTGGCCGTAACAAACTTAACCGAGCTTTTTAGGCCCTACCCTGAAATTTCAGTTGGACAGAATTATTTTTGGTCTTGGATTCTTCATCAGTAAGCCCCACCTAGTCATTTGAGATCATTTTCGACTCAAAATTTGAAAATTTCAGACATTTGTATACGCTGTTCTTTAGAACAAGTGCGCAAAAATTCAATAATGAAGCACATCTCTGGTTAAATGATTATGACAATAAACAGAACTATCGCAAATGCTACTTTGTAAACATGATTACATCCAGAAAAAGTAATTGGTACTGAGCTATCCCGAACATTACGGAGTACTCTACAAGATCCGGGATGTTACGGAGTTCTCTGAAAGATCTGGAATTATACAAAGTAATCTAAAGAGCGATAACCTTTTTATCGTGATCGTCTAGTGGCGGGCGAATAGGACTTTACGTTGTGTAGGCAACCCAAATTACACCTAAACGAGAGCAAAGAAACAGTGACGGGAGGTTCAAATATTCGAAACACAATAATACCAGAATAATATATTTTTATTAATAATGTTCAAAAGCAACAACCCTCAATAAATGGAAACATTCATCAGCCTGTGGTTAAATCTACTCTAAGCAGTGGTTCGCAAAGCGCCCCAGTGAAACCAATAGCGCCCCGGGTCTAAATGACTTATTACTACATATTGTTAGGTCGGTACTCGCTCAAATCCGAGATCATTCTTATGCAGCGGAAAGGGTAAAGTTATGCAGGAAAAGGGGATACCGCCAGCATGCGCACCTTCAACTGTACTTCCGGTAATCAGTGCTGAACCTCAATTACAAGGGGTAAGTTTAAGTGGACAGTAAGGTAAGGGTAATTGTGGCATCCCCACCAGATCTCCTTGAAGAGGGGATCTAACCTAATTCGAGTCGACCGGAGAAGTTACTATCAAAGGAACTGTATCTGACCTCCTCGGGGTGACAAGGCCCAGGAAGGCTCAGATATTTCTGAAGAACGAACCGAACACTACCTGAAGGGTCACGTAAACTAATCCCTGGGGACATCACAATATCTCGGAACAATTATCTAGCAATCACTCACACATTCTCACACTAGCGTTGGATATCTGGAGTTATTTACTTTCTCTATACGATATGTTGTCCTCTACCAGGACTACCCAGCAATTTACCCTAAAGAACGCCACTGGTTTACATGGAATACAATCTCCCAAAGTAAGCGGGCACATGCATTTGACAAATATGTAACACAAACTGACTAGGACATAATAATATAGATACAGTACCCCATCACCTAGGCGTGTTAATGCACGTTACAATAAGAACAAACAAAGAAATGGGTATCCGGGGGATCACACAAGAGTACATACAAATCAGTTACATATCAAGCACCGCAATTAGTAAGAATAGATAATACAAATCCCTATTGGCAAGTATTACGCAGATAAAAGAACCACTATTTACAAACACAGCAAAAAGCAATCAGGCACCGAGAGAAAGTATACAATACAAACAGAAAACTTGTGAGGGTCGCTTTAGTTATGTACAATGGCAATGCAATTTAGTTAAAACATTCCGGTTGGATTAAATAACAGCGAAGCAAAAATACAAGAATGGAAAGCGAAGTACAATGAACGAGCATGCAGTCATTAATTTCACATTAACACAAAGGTGGTATTTAAAAATGTAAAGCATGCAATTAATCATAAGCATTTAAAAGAAGTTTACTTACTAAGAGTTACCAAGGGACACCGTTATAAATACTATTATCTCGAGTAGACTACTAAGTTGCTGAGGAGGTTTATTTCCAAGAACCTTCCTCTCGAATGAATTAAAATACAATGGGGACGCTATAAGACCATTGTTCTCCTTTGTTATTCCCACTCATTACGTACGTGTCAAGTTACCGCGCCACATAGTATTTTGACACAGAAAATAAGGCGGGTAAATACAATGACATAATGGTGGAATTTATATAATCTATCAGGAACTCTGTGACTCGTATGATCCTTAGAGGATCCGGATCTCTTCAGTACATTTTATGGGACGATGCAATCATTGATTAAAATGAATTAAAAAAAGTTGATGATCAATACATTGATATCAACAGTGAAGGGTACAGAAAAATGATTACTTTTTCATGTCTCAGTTGGAATACACTAATGTTAGGAATATATGCTTTTAGCTGGACGTCACCATATCCCACATAGCGCGCAATATAATTAATTTAATGAAAGAAACATTAGAATTATTCTCACTAAATGAAGCTGTTAACTGGCCACTCTGACACCATTAGATTATTTTCTCTTGCGATACGTAAAAACGCATGATTACGCCAATAATCCAGAAACAATTGAGTACTTGGAAATCAACATTTGATGCATTATTATCGAAATACTTCGAAGATTTTTTTTTCTGTGATTCATTGCAGCTTAAAATTCTCCCTGTTTTTAGTATGGTAATTTTTATAAATTATCTACAATAATTCTATTACTCACTTCTGATTGACAAGAATAAGGCCTTTCATCATGATTTTACAAAGATCACTTCTGAAGCTTTTACAGACTGATGTCTCTATCCAGCCCTGTGGTAGTTTTCTATGGCGCTGCTTAGTTATTCTCTTACAATTTCCGAACTAGTGAGATGATAGTGCAGCGATTGGATGGCTGCTTGGCTGTTAAAATAAACAGGCATATGATATACCTTTTATTGAAATGTAAACATCATCAAGTTTCAAATTAACTCTCCATCCCTGTTATTTTTCACTATGACTAAGATTGTTCATTCAGGTTGCCAGGCATCCACATAAAATTTTCGAACTAGTGACATAGGAGTTCAGCATTTTGATGACTGCTTGGTCACTAAAATGAATTGACATATGATAAACCATTTACTGAAATATCATCATTCCTGTAGTTCATTGTAGCTGTGGTTATTCTCTCAGTTATGCCTAGGCATTCATATACAATTCCCTAACTGATAAGATTTGAGCTCAACATTTCGATGACTACTAGATAGATATAATCATAATAACCATTTTATTGAAATGTAACTATCGTCGAGTTGACTAAATATCTTCTTGAAAGATGTATGATGATTTTCATCAACACTGGCTATTCATTTCCAAATCTAAATACTCCTCCTCCCTTGATAGGTTCGCTTTCATGTGCTTAGCTCTGTTTGGAACGATAGCAAATAAATAATGCTGTTTTGTCCCATTTTTCAGCACACCCTGAAAGCCATATATTTCCTGAGCGATATAGTACGTGATAATAGATACGGATATCTGATCATCGTGCAAACTGCATTCCGAATTGGTGCAGGTACAACTTCCAATGTCGTGATAAAGCTAAAGGGTGCTAAGGGAGAAAGCGAGGTGAAGTATTCCTTGTGTGAGGTTTCAGGTCACTGACAACTTCTGTTACAGCCACATGTTCTTAACTATCCGGATCCACTTATGTTAATCTTGCAACGGCGTAATGAAGACTGGTTTCTACTGGCTACCAGAAGTAATTTAGGTACGTTGAGGGAGATAGAACTCTGGATCGATGGAGTAGGATCATCACCAACTTGGTTCGTATGGGACATATGAATTTCAATACAAGGTCAATGATCGGTTGCATGACGATTTTATTTCATTATGTATGACATATTCTGAGACGAAATTTCAACAATTATTTGCGATAACCTTATATAAAGTGGTACTCTAGGAACAGGTATTTAATTTTCATAATTTTTCACTACCCCTGGAGTCTATATCCGAGTCATCGATTTCTGCCAAGATTTATTCTTTTTATTATTGTTCAAGCTAATTTAGAACACTTGCTATATTCTTTGTCTGAGTTTATGTATACCAAAAATATAGTCTGTTTTACAGGTTTTTCATATTCCCAGGTTGAAGATCCCAAACCTAGAAGATTATCATCTGTCATTCTCCGCTTCCTTCTGTTCTGAATATCTTCTTCTATATAACCCCAAAAAAAATATGTCCCGATAAAGGTGGTGCTTTGTTTTTTTCTTTTCCTTATATTGGTTTCTCCAAGAGGTACCATAGATTTTCAAAAAGCCATATCAGAAATATCACTAGCTGTCTGTTAATTGTGTTCTGTATAACACACCAAATAGCCACAAATAACTCATAAATGAATTATATCTTAAAACTTCCACAATATATATCGAAAATTATATGATAAAATATTAAAATAATATCACCATTTATAATCAATATAAAATATTTTTCAATTTCTACGAAAAAACATTTCTCCGCTGTACGACATGAAACATATATATATATATATATATATATATATATATATATATATATATATATATATATATATATATATATATATATATATATATATATATATATATATATATATATTAATATGTTTCCTGTTTCTGCTTCAACTATTTTTTATTCTATACTTTATTTTCAGAATTTTATATAATTTTGGAAAAGTAGATTTTTCTGTATGTGTATGTTTATCTGGATACCTGTTGTGTGTTAATAAATACATATATATATATATATATATATATAAATGAATAATAAATAGTTGAATTTATATATATATATATATATATATATATGTATTTATATATATAATGTGTTATTTTGATATTTGAGTATATAATTTTCAATATCTACGGTAGATGTTTCAAGATATAATTATGAATTCAAAATCATTTCATTTACTTCTTTCTAGTATCGACACGCATTTTAATATATGACTTTCAATAGTCTTGAACCCTCCCTGGTCTCTGAAGCGCAAAAATTAAATGTATGAAAATATTCATTGTGATGACGAAAATAACTTCTTTACATTAAAATTAATTAATCCGGCTCATCTGTACCAAAAATCATTAATAAGGGGTATGAGCTGGGGTAATAGAAAGTTCTAGAGAACGTGTAACATACATCTGTATAACAATTCTATATTCGAAAATAGTATCGAATTGTTATGCAGATGTATGTTACACTGTCTCGATTTCTAGAACTTTCTATTACCATAGCTCATACTCCTTATTAAATTCTTTACAATTTATATGTCTCATATATATACATTATTGTACTTTTGTTATGATAACGATGTAGCCTGGTATATAAATGCCGAAATATTAATTATCTGCTTCCGATCTGACTAGAATTGTGACTCTGTGGCAATTAGGACTATCGTATCATCAGATTGTCAATCGTTTGAATTTTACTGAAGGTACACTCATAATACAGCTATCATCTGAAATTAAAATTCCGGAGAAGTGGGTAGAAGTGGTTTTCCTCGTATAACTAAGACACGATAAAACTGGTATATTGGCCAATGCATCCGTGTTAATCGAGTTATGTCTGTTCCAGCTCTTAGATCTCACTTTTAAAGTACGTATAACCGACTTGTTCAGACTGCTGTATTATCGGATGGGTAATTAGGTCCCGGGATTGACACACAGTTCGCGTCGACAATGCCATTCCACTTTTGTTTTTGGTTATGTTATGTTATTTATGGCGAGCGGGCGTCTGTCCACCCTACCACTGCGTCCGTACGGACTATTGTGGTTTACCCCTAATTTATATCTCCCCGACGAGATCCAGTTTTTAGATAAAACCGATAATCTTGTTCAGGGATGATTTTTTCAGTTCGGAGTGGGCTATAAAAGCCTGGCCAAAGACCTCGAATCTGATGCGACTCACCGCTGGTCACTCTGAGACGATGTGTATGGCTATTTCAGTGTCCTCATGACACAGCCTGCATTCATCGTCTTCAGCCAGACCGATTTTGTGCAAATGCGCCTTCAGTCTGCAGTGACCTGTCATAATTTCGACAAGTGTTTTTAGTTTGGCCCTATCCAGACCTAGCGCTAAGTTCGCCATCTTTTTGTCCGAAGCTGTTCCAAGGAATAACTTCGAATGTTTCAGGCCAGAATGGCTCCGCCAGAAAGATTCTAGCCTTGAGTTCATTCTGCCTGTTATCGCCTCGTTAGCCACGTCATCTGGTATTCCCAGGAATGGTTCCGGTCCTACCAGAGGCAGCGCAGCTCCAGCAAACGCTAGCCGATCTGCCTCCTCATTACCGAAATAGTTTGAGTGGCTCGGTATCCAAACCAGAGTGACTCCGTTATACATACCAAGCCTGTTTAAAGCCATGCGGCAACTCCAGACTGTTCTTGAGGTACAAGAGCTGGATTCCAAAGCTTTTAGTACTGACTGACTATCAGTAAATATTTTGATTTTACCGTGGTGGATTTGCCGTTTTATCAGCAGTTCTGCCGCGGTCTCAATGGCAAATAGTTCTGCCTGGAATATTTTGTTTTTGGTAGTACTACCTTTGAAAAGAAATTTCATGACATTCTGGAAATTAGACTTCCTGGGAACTAACGACAAACAACGAGCATTGATGCGTTCACAGTATTTATTATTATTTATAGTTAGTTGGCGTCTGTCCACCTTACCACTGCGTCCGCGTGGACTATTGTGCTTCACCGCTGATTTATATTTCCCTGACGAGATCCAGTTGTTGGATAAAACCGATAATTTTGTTCGGGGTAATTTTTTCAGATCGCAGTGGGCTATAATAGCCTGAGCAAAGACCTTGATTCTGATGCGACTCACTGATGGGCACTCTGAGGCGATGTGCATGGCTGTTTCAGTGTCCTCAAGACACAACCTGCATTCATCGTCTTCAGCCAGACCGATTTTGTGCAAATGCGCTTGCAGCCTGCAGTGAACTGCCATAATTCCTACAACTATTCTGAGTTTGGCCTTGTCCAGATCTAGCGCTAGGTCTGTCATCTTTTGGTTCGAAGCCATTTCAAGGAACGCCTTTGAATGTTTCAGGCCAGGTTGGCTCAACCAGAAAGACTCCAGTCTTGAGTTCATTCTATCTGTCCGCATAGCCACGTCATGTGGTATTCCCAGGAATTGTTCCTGGGGGTCCCACCAGAGGCAGCGTTGCTCCAGCAAACGCCAGCCGATCTGCCTCTTCGTTACCCAAATAGTGACTCGCTATCCAAACAAGGGTGATTGTGTTATGCATACCGAGCCTGTTTAGAGACGTACGGCAACTCCAAACTGTTTTCGATGTACAAGAGCTGGATTTTAGAGCTTTTAGTATTGACGGACTATCGCTAAATATTTTGTTTTTGCCGTGGTGGATTTAGCGTTTCATCGGCAGATCCGCCGCGATCTCAATGGCATATAGTTTTGCCTAGAATATGGTTGCGTATTGACCGAGACTCAATGAGATGTTGATTCTTGGTTTGCTCCCATACACTCCCCTCCCGTTTCATTCGTCGTTTGCGAGCCGTCTGTGAACAAACCACGATCGGTCCTCAACAGAACCTCAGCATGCTGGGTCCATTCGTCCCGGCTGGGGCGATTACATCGAAATTCCGTTTTTGGCTCGTGACTTTTGACATGAAGTCCGAGAGCATCGTTAGAGTGCTGTTCGTAAAAAGCTCGCCCAGCAGTCTTGAGCCTCTCATCACTATTGCCTCTGGCTTGTAGATCACCAGTTGATGTAGTTTGTATGTAGTCCGTTTATTTTTTCTCTGCACGAGCAGGTGCAGGGGTGGTAGATTTAGTAGGGACTCCATGGTGCCGTGTGATGGGAAACGCACCTGTAATTGCAAGACAAGCCTCTCTCTATAGTCGAGTGAGCTTATGTTGGTCAATCGTTTGTTGTCTCTTCTTCCACCACGCTACAGCATCATACGTTATCTATGGTCTAATTACCATAGTGTATAGCCAATACATCTGCCTGGGCTTTAAACTCCAGGTTTTACAGATTCGCCATTAGGTCAAGAATCCCATTCTGGATTTATGGCACACTTTGTCTAGGTGTGCATACTAACTGAGAGTTTTGTTCATAACTAACCCGAGGTATTTGCCTCATTAGAGAATTGTATTGTTTCACCACGGATTGTCGGCGGTTCTAATCCAACCAGCTTCCGTTTCTTGGTAAATGGTACTATAACTACCTTCTGTGGGTTAAGAGACATATCTTCCCTCAAACACCATTTGTCGATAGTGTCCAGTATCTCTTGAAGAACGGCCGATATCGTCACCTCCGATTTACCTTCGCAATATACAACGTTGGTCAATTCTGCTGGAATCAGACACGTCGGATTGGGATTCGTATTCGTCGTTGCTCAGGCAAGAAAAACTTGTTGGTCATGTCAATATATCGCGTCGAGATCACAGTTACAGTTCTCCCACTATCATATTCAAAGAAGTAAGAACTAATAACGCAAGGAGGCGCAGAAGGGCGTGTCGGACTTGTTTAACACTTTCTGGAGTTCAAGCCGTTCTTGGAGCCACTGAGTGCTTATCTGTTGGTCGAATCACTTCGTGTACGAAATGCTTGAATCCAACGAAGAATGGTATTTTGTGAGAGAACACTTTGATTCGAGTGAATTTTGAAGTGGTGACGGAATTCTCGCTGAACTGCTGTTACAGACTCGTTATTTCGGATGAATCATTCGTACGTGAATACACAATTTTTCAACAACCACAGCTCCATGGCTTTGATTGATAAACAAATACTAAGACTCTACGAACCTAACGGTACCAGCCCCTCGGGAGAATACTAGCTGTTGCAAAAACGTCCGTCTCTACAGCACTCTGAACTACACCAGTTAATCCGTACCGCGGTTTGACAGAAATATTTTGGAGATATAATACTCAACCAATGAACTAAATTTAATCATGTACCATCAACAATGAGAAGTGAGTTCATCTCCAAAATATAAATATGTAAAATGAAAATAATATAACGTTATATCATAATTATCTCCCTGCGTTATGAATTAGCAGGACCATTTATCTTTATGAATGATTATACCGGGCATCTTGCTATCAAGCAAGCCTTGGAACATAGAAATAGAACTAGATTAGGCCGCCAAATTTCCCAGGTGCGAATTCTATAGAATTCTTAATGTGATCATGTATCCAGAGCTGTTTTCAGACCAATAACGCATCAATAAATACACAAGAACTTATTGTTGGTGCAATAAGGAAATGGACAACTAGTCCTCAACAAATGATTTAATCATAGCTATGCAAAGACGGTGTAGAAGAAGAAGAGAGTCTAACACGGAATATTAACTTCTCATTATCTAAGTTTATTCGGTTTTTTCTCTAGGTGAATTATTTTAATTTTTTTGGAAATTTCCTTTTTCGATTTTTCTCTCAAATATTAATATAAATAAATTTGATGCATTTCATATTTTTCTTTCCTTTTTTTTTAATTATTTGATCCAACATTTTAATGTTTGAATGTGTTTTTCCTTCTTATATTATTAAGGGGAGCAAGACTTTTGAAAGTGCGTATTCTTCCCAAATGACTTTGGATGAAAGATAGTAAATTATTTTTCAGAATAATAAATAGTAATATAAATATACTATATATGAACTTTAAAATATGTACAACTCTAACCAGGCAATGCAGCACTGTTTTAATCTTTGACCTACAACATAGAAGATGGTACAACTTCAGGATCTCAAGAACCTTTACCATATATCCTAAGCCAAAGATGTACTTCAAATCATACCCAATTGACGCAAAGAAAGACCGAACATCTATCAGAGTCATAATCAACCTTTTCAAGAAATGTTTACCCAGCTTCAAATTATTCAATTTGAGCTTAAGGTAATTGAAGTACCTTTGTTTATTGATGTGAATTAAAGAAATTGATTTCCTCACTTAGAACATCTATACAGGGTGACCCACATAAAAGATTCTAACCGGAAATTTCCGTAAACATGTTTTTTTCCGGGAGACGCCGAGACATTAATTTTTATTTAAAGGGGGACAGATTTTTATTGCAGGTGTACGATCATTTCTTTAACCGGAGTAGTAACCACCACGAGAATCTCAAATGGCAATAGTTTTGAAAATTTTGCAATTTCAATAATTTGAACAGATAAGGGAAAAGATTTTGAATGATACTAATATTTTGTATTCAGTATGCTTCTCTGATAAATGCTCATTTTTTGTGAATGATCATGTCAACCGAGATTAGTGATTAAAATCCTAAAATTCTGAAATTACAGCATACACAGTATCCAGAAAGGTTGAATATCTGGACTGGAATTTTAAAGAATATCATCGTGGGTTCTTTTTTCCTTCCTGGCAATTCTACATGTGGATTTAATCTCAACTTTCTTCAAGATCTCATGTACCCACGCATTGCAGAAATTCAAGGAAATGATGATCGGATAGAACACTATGTAGCCACAATAGATGACTTTCTGAGTCATTATTTTCCCGAGAATTAGATTGGAAGTAGAGTTTCTATTGAATGGCCTCCAAGACTTCCCGCTTTGACACCTTTAGACTTTTTTGTGGTATCATTTGGAGAGTGTCATGTTTAAGACAGTACCTACTTCTCTAGAAGATCTTGGTCAAAGAATAGTGTTAGAATGAAATGAAATAACAACTGCAATGTTACAGAATGTAAGGGAAAATGTTGAACAAAGACACTTTTATCTCGAGAGAAATGGAAAGTAGGCAATTTGAACATCTCATTAATTGAAATTAGTTCAGAAACTCCTTCACTTTCAATGAGTTTTTACACCGAAACGAATGCCGAACAGGATTTTTTAATTAAATAACATAATAACGATTATTTTCACAATTAGTGGCCTCTTGAAGTTTACATTTTGAACTAATTCTGAAAATTACACCTTCACTTCTTATATAGCTAAAAACTTGAAAAATATATAAGAGGAGGTACAAATAACTAACAATTTTCGGAAGTAAAGATAAGAAAAACATGTGCAAAAGGGGATACAAAGAGCCATCAATTCACAGAAATACTGATAAAGGAAAATAACTGGCATATGTTGGGTGCGAGATATCTGACGTGTAATTCCCCTGGTGTTCGTTAATTCTTTTCTTGAAGGAACTTTTGAAGCAATAGATACCATAGAGCAATCACTGCAAGTCAACTTATTGACTCCAGCTTTATTATCTTATTATTTATTTGATCTTTGTTACTTTTCATATGAATTTCTATATTATGAACCGTTCTAAGAGCTACATTCGAATCAAATTCCATTTTAAAATACTTGGAAATATTATCTGATATTCCATTCACGTAATCTTTCGTAAAAGGGTAAACTAAATAACGAGTAGGTGCAATTTTCTTTTGCTTTTTGTTAAAAAGTTTGTCTATTACAATTAGACTATAGCCGTTATTGGATGCAATTTGCCTAAGAATATTAAATTCTATGAAAAAGTTATCGCAGTTCATAGGTACGTTAACAAATATATGGATGATATGATGCCATTTTCTGGTTAATAGGATAGTTCGATATGTGATGAATTGTGATATCTGTATACGTGAGTTTACGAAACATACTAAAGACATGCAAATAATTTTTTCTCAAAAGTGAATTTATTGTTTGGATTTTATTAGTGAACTCATTAAAATTGCAAAGCTGTCTATCTTTTCCCTCTAAGCAACAAAGATATCTACATATCTACACTAATAAAGAAAACTTTTGCTTTAGGGATTTAAGTAAATTTTTTTTTCTGAACTGTCTATAAAAATTTCTGCTAAAATCAGACTTATTGGGTTTCCCATAATTAAACCTTCATCTGAACTATAAATAGTATCATTAAATTGAAAATAGTTTTATTCTCGACAAATTTCCAGATTATTTAAAATATCATTCCTTCTTACTGGATCACTGTTATTTTTAATCAAAATATCTATTGTTTCTCTAGGTGGAATACTTGAAAATAAATTCTTTACATCGAATGAAATGAATTTACAATTTTTTGATAATATGATATTTACAATTTGGTCTAAAGTTCAAAACTATTTTTGATTGTATATTTAAAAATTTAATATCTGTTTGGATAATTGAAATCAAAGCCTTGGACAATTTAACGCTAAGCGAAGTAATATAGAAAATACTGATCCTATTGTTTTTGTGGGGTTTTATCAGGCAATAATGTTTTTGAGTCTGTGGGTTCATTAGGCTGAGCTCTAATGTTGAAATATTCTGAAAAATGCTTACGAATTGATACACTACTTGTATGAGTTTCAGAGTTAGTTCAAAATTTAAACTTGAAGAAGCATCAGCGAAACAGTTGTCGTTAATTGATAAATTTTGAAAATATTCTTTATTATTTTATTTCATCAAAATAATTTTCCATTAAGTAGGGACTGATTCAATTAAATGTTGTGAATTTCTCAGCATATTCATAAATATATAATAATTGCGAAACCTTTAAAATAATATGTCTCTCTATTGCTATTTAAAATTTATTGAAGGAAATTGCCACCTTGCATAGGGGGAAGATCGTAAATAAAATTTATTTATCTCGGCGTTTTCTGGAACTTATGGCGGAATTATCCGGCTAGATTGTTTTATGTGGGCCCCACTATATGATATATTTTATGAATTATCGTCACTTTCTGAATAACGTGGTTCTACATTTTTCTATACTCCTTTATTATTAACTTATTTCTGAATTTTTTTTGTAAAAATTAACGTAATTGCAGATTACGCCAAGTACACAGCGTTCTCATATCCGAAATCATATTCAGAAATTAAAGCCATAAGATTATTCCTGCAATAAAGTCGATTTTGTGGATAAATAAAAATATATAGCTGCATTTTATTTCAATTTAAAATTTTCCGCCTGTTTATCACACATTGAAAAATTAGTAACGGAGTTAATACATATTTTCGATGATATACAAAATTCGTACCAGTAAAATACTACATCCTCTAATATATACATATTATACACAAATATATATCGAGTGTTTCATTTATTGGACGTTATTATGAATTTTTATTAAGTAAACATCGAATCAATTGAGTTAGAGCATTGGGCTGGAAACTGAAAGGTCCCGGTTCAAATCCAGTTCAAGTAAGAAAGAATTTTTTTAGTTGGACGGGTTTTGGCCACGATTTCACTGTTGGGTCGAAAATTAACAGTGCTGTGACCAAAAGTGGCGTAAGATCGCAGTAACAAAGCCTAACCAGAACACAATTGAACTCCTAACTCGCACTAGTTGAAAGAGCTTCTGAGGGATCTTCACAGAAGATCTAGGAGTATCAGGATAATAGCTCACCAGCTTACCTCTGGGAGAAAAGAGAAAAAAGTTAATTTCAAAGCCAATATATTTACAGACAGACAGACGAAGCTTTATCGTACATTAAGAGGCTTACTCTGATGCTCTCCATTCTGACCTCCATCGCCTTATGGTGTCTCATCATAAATGGTATACCACGAAGGAATCCAACAGATAACATCATGAAGACCTGCATATTTACTGTAACCCCGTCTTTGTTAACGCACGGCATTGGCGGTAGCATCACTACCGCTGTATATCACATTCCGATTAAATATTTTTTCTGGTGAGTTTTTGATCTATTTTTCCTTTACCAATAATCAAACCAACCTCAAACGAAAACAGTTTATGTTTTTTCATACGATCATTTTTCCTGTTCAACTTATAATTTGTTTCTCATATAAAAATGTCAGGTTGAAACTGTTTTGAAAAGTTAGGAGGGAGATTCCAAACCCCTTAATTGCAGGAGGTAAGCATTTCATTCCAGCTTGCACCCTGTGATCCCTTCAGATTAACAAAAGGTGATCGTTGATTATTTAACCTTTGATATTCCGAGATTTAGTGATAAATCATTAACAACGAGCTTTGTTCGTTGCAATGAGAACGGTAGGATACTTAAGTATTCTCAACGAATTGAATTTTCCGAATTAATGACGGATCTTTCAGCTTTTGTGTGAAGAATGTTTATGCTTTATTATATTTATTCATAAATACGTCCGGTGGTCTGGTTGTTTTGATTGAAACAACTTTGCCAAAATTCTGATTTGAATTAATATTCAAAAAAATTTTGAAAAGCATTGATGTGAAGACAGAAGCTTCTACGCACTTGTTCAACAGTCCATTTCCCCTGAAAATTTCAAATCGTTAAATTACTTTTGAAAGAAAATTCAATGGAATGTACTGATTTAATGTGGAAAGCTTTTGCGCACTTTTTTAATAATCCATTCAACCTTAAAATTTCAAATCTATGAGTTACGTCTTAAAAAAGCGTTAAAAGACTCCATTCATCACACTTCGATCTGATGATGTTGTACGTAGACTTTATAGATTGTTACTTAAGCAGGGCATTTTGTTAACTGAACTCATGAAAGTGGCATCAACTCCCAACATTTTTTGAATAGGGAAGAGATATCAAGTATTGGTTAGTTTGTTTATGTTATGTTTGTATTATTCACGAGATAATTTAATATTGAACTTACCGTCAAAAGGTGATGTTGAACAGATATTTGAACCGCCCAAAATCAAGAACATAAGAGTTTTGAAGAATCCAAATATAATTTTCAAGTTTTGTATTAAGGAGAAAGAATTCCTATGATGATATTGTATCGAAAAAACCACCGATGGAAATTTGTCCCCCTCAAAACAGAAGTTGGCCTGTTTTTTTAAAATCTTAATCTTAAATCTTTCGGAGTTCTGGGGGGTCAAATTTTCATTGGGACACCCTGTATATAAATATATAATTTATATAAATAATAAATATTCACAGAATCAATTAGTAATTTCTCAGGAGTAGGGATTTCCGAAATGGAATAGTGCAAATCGAAGGCCACTTTTGTTAAATGAAACACATATATATGTAGATTTCTATTTATTATCTTGAGTTGTTCACATGACTCGTTTTGTAAACATAGTTAACTTCTTCAGGATCTTCAAGATAATAAATAGAAATCTGCATATATATGTGTTCGTTTCATTTGACTAAAGTATACAGATATCTATCAAGTAAGGACCAGCACGATACGACGTTTGTTTTATTCAGTTTAAAAATGTAGCAACAATTCGAAACTCGAGTCAGTGTTAATTCAGTTAATAAAAAGTCATAGAAAACTAAGTATTTTCTCATTTCATTCTATTTTAAAATTGAACACAAAGCTACTCTATCCGATATTTTTGAAGCAAGCATATTTTAAA
Source organism: Megalocaria dilatata (assembly GCA_034642435.1). NCBI lineage: Eukaryota > Metazoa > Arthropoda > Insecta > Coleoptera > Coccinellidae > Megalocaria > Megalocaria dilatata. The sequence goes on along the minus strand of CM067857.1, from coordinate 37,730,031 downwards.
GTCATTTTAAAGATCACAGATAACACGAATAAGAATCCTTAATATTAGGGATAATGATTTTTATTTGTGATTATTCACCTTTGATTTTCAGGACATCACAGGTGCAACTTCCTTACCATCCTATTTCCCAGAGAACGAAGAAGCCTTTGATATTCACCCTCATTTGTTGGTAGGTTGAAGTTTTTCAATGAAACAATATTTATCACAACAAAATAATTAGATAAATGGTTGATTTGATACTGTGAGAAAGGGTTAATAGTCGGGCTTTATGTCATCTTGAAATAAAACATCTGAGCTTAACACGTTTTATATCAAAGCAGAACGCATAATGAATTAATAACCACATCCCTAATGATAACGTTTGGGAGTTTCAAAATCAGCACCTTTTTTTTTAATTATTCACAATGGTAAAATTTGGTTCACTAGGAAGGTTTCAAGGGTCTAACTTTATCCACTCGAAAATTATTTTTGTCCTCGGGTTTTTTTTATCAGTGAGACCAACTTAGACGTTTAAAGCTATTTTCGGCTCAAAATTCGAAAATGACAGACATTTGGAAGAAACTTTGTTTCCTGCAACATGCGCGTAAATAACTTTCGTGTAGCGAAACAATTGTTACTTTCGCGTGAGTGTCGATAGCTCAGTAGTAAGAGCTTTGGGCCCGTTACGGAGAGGTCGCGGGTTCAAATCCTGTTCAGGTAGGAAAAAAATTTTTTAGTTGGGCGGGTTTCGGCAACCATTTTACTGTTGGGTCGGAAATTAAGAGTTTTATAACCTAAAGTGGCATAAGATTGCAGTAACGAAGCCTATCCAGAACACAACTGAACTCCTAACTTGCACAAGCTGAAAAAACTTCTGAAAGATCTTCAGACAAGTTTAAGAATATCAGGATAATATAAATCTGAAAAAATAGAATAAATATAAATAAAAACAATAAATATGTTGAAAATTTAATCGTATTATGGCAAATCATTCAAATGATTTTGCATCAAGTAAAAACTAAATAATATTAATGAATAAGTGTAAATTAGCATACCTATCTATTATCTGCTAATTTCTATGGAATTTATTCACCGTCATCAATTAAGATCTATTAATATCTATGTAATAAACAAATATCAAAACAAAGTGAGTATCTCTTTTCCAGGTTGATAGTAACAGTGTTGATCATTTTCAACTTAACCGCCCTAGTTTTCTATGGAGTATGGGTGCCAAATGTTACTACAATAAACTGGACAATTGAAACTATGATAGGAATGTTATTTTACATTTTTGTTGTGGATGTATTATACAGTTCTTTTGACAAAATAATAAATGGAAGCAGGGAGGTAACTATACTGAAATATGACCTAAGCAGGGTGTTTTCAAAGATGGTTCTAAGCTTCAATAAAATAAAGAATTAATTGAAACCAATCCTTTCATAAAAGAGCTCATTAAAAAGTTACATAATAACTAAGACTTAAAATTCCCTCTCCTTTATTTTTAATACTTACCTGCGGTCATCTGCTGATCTTAAGATCAATAAGAAAATGTGATAATGGTTGAACTGGGTGAAAAACTCTGGAAATATTGCAGAAAAACCTCATAATGATAGAAGACTTATTACAATATCTTAAATATCATACAGATTTATTCTGCTAACCTCACTACAAACTTTAATTTCAATTTTATGAAAAAATTTTCTGGAAAACTTCTTGAAATTAAATAAAATAAATGTTTTAGAAAACACAATTCCACTTTAGTATCTAGAATTAACACTCACTACACAGCACAAAAAGAAATAAAAGAATACAAAGAAAATGTAAATTATTAATTAAGTACGGTTTTTCACTCTTATACATAGTGTCATTTGAATTTAACTTTCTTAAAAATACTTTAAAATTTTTGTGTAATTTCTGTGACAAACATAGAACTCGTACGGTTTTGATATTTCAAAAATTCACTATATTCTAAATTTGTTTATAGAAAGACATGTTGTTTTAGTCGGGTGGGATATATTTTCATTAATTATTATTTTTGGATACGATGTTGGACTGATGAGTTATCGATATGGTAATTCCAAATGACTTTTTGAAGACAAAATTTGAATATTAAAACAAATTGAAATATGTTTATCTTCTACAATTTTAATTTCAAAAAAAATTTTTATTCAAAAAACTTTTAGAAATAAATTTATGTCTAACAAGCACCGCTTACATTTAATAGACGTATATAATCAAAACTCAATATATAATGTCAAATGGAATAAATAACCCAACAGATATACTAAAGTAATTAAAATTAATAAATAAATATTTAAAGGAGACAAAATTTTGTTTCTGGTCTTACCGTTAAGAACACCAATTGCCTTTTAAAAACATGAACACACTTAAAGGACTTCTCGAAGAATATAATTTATTTGAAATATTTAATATGTTTAAATATTCGAATAAATTATTTCAAAAATCTCTAAAAAAATGTGCACTATAATAATAATAATAATAATAATAATAATAAAGTTTATTTGGCTAAATAAACTGAATACATCGCTGAGGTATATAATGAAATTATAACCTGTACGCAAACTATATCTTCAAAAAACAAATATAATTCTAGACAATCCCGTCTTCAGTCCTCTTTTAACATTCCAAATATCAAAATCAAAAACATAACCTATATACTCACGTGTTAAAAGACTTAAGCTTCGAAATACAGATCAACTATATAATTCAAGATTGATCTATGTTCTAACAAAATCAAAGAACAGTGTGAGTTATTTTAAGGTTTATTTAAATTCATTGACATTCTATAATGAGATTTATTGAAGCCAAAATATAATTATATATTATATATAAAATAAAATGATTGTCTAGAATTATATTTGTTTTTTGAAGATATAGTGCACATTTTTTTAGAGATTTTTGAAATAATTTATTCGAATATTTAAATATATTAAATATTTCGAATAAATTATATTCTTTGTTCTTTTAAAAGGCATTTGGTGTTCTTAACGGTAAGACCAGAAACAAAATTTTGTCTCCTTTAAATATTTATTTATTAATTTTAATTACTTTCGTATATCTGTTGGGTTATTTATTCCATTTGACATTATATATTGAGTTTTGATTATATACGTCTATTAAATGTAAGCGGTGCTTGTTAGACATAAATTTATTTCTAAAAGTTTTTTGAATAAAAATTTTTTGAAATTGAAATTGTAGAAGATAAACATATTTTAATTTTTATTAATATTCAAATTTTGTTATATTTCTTCTATCAAGTAAAAGGCCTTTCTATTTTACTTTTTGAAGATGTGCTTCATGTTTCTGGAGTTTCTTTGAAGAAACTTTTTTAAAGAGAGTTATTTTTGAAGAAATTCTTGAGGTTATTTTGTGCATTTTTGAAAAGGAATTTGGTTTTCATAATACATTGATACAAAAATACTCAAGTATTTATCTAATATTTTTAATTGATAATTTACTCTTTGTATTCTTCTATTTCTTTTGGTTCTGTGTAATGAGTGTTAATTCTTTATGTCTATTATATTGAAACTGTGCTTTCTAAGACATTTTTTTCATTTAATTTCAAAAAGTTTTTAAGAAAAAATTTTTATAAAATTAAAATTTGTAGTGACGTTAGCAGAATGAATCTGTATGATATTTTAAGAACAACCTCATTTCAATCAAATATTTTCCTTGCATATTTTGGTTAGGCTTACTGAAGGTAGCTTTTCCTCAATCACAGATGACAGATGACAGATTGAAATTTCTTTCACCTACTTAGTAGCATTTTGTCGAAATCACTAAAAGCGATTGTGCCTTAAAGTGCAGCAGAGCCGTAATGGTATTAATTTTTGCATTGTTCCTTAAATTCCATTCTTTTGCAATTTTTTTAGGAATAATTTTTGTTGCAATTATTATTGTTAGCGGTTTCTTCTTGTTTTCTTTGTGAAAAAAAATTACCTTTCAAAATACCCTGTATATTTGCGAAAATTAAAATTTGCATTAATGCTCCAGTCGTAGCTCAATCATTGATTTTCCAAAATCACTTTACTCATTAACAAAAGAAGAAGGATACCTCATTCTTGGAGTGAAAAAATCTTAGTACAGTTTCTTAGCTTTTACTCAATTTTTTCAGACATTCAAAGAAAGTTTAAATGTGAAAATAATTTGATAAATTATTTCTAAAGTGCGACACATTTTTCTTGAATATTTCGTTATGAAATTTGATTTGTTCTCCTTATAGATAGAGTTATACTTAAAAAGATCATTTAATATTATCTTCGATGATATAGAGAAGCAACGGTTAATTCTATATAGGGTGTTTGGAAAATACTTGCTAAGGCCTTTCCTGCAACATTTGTACACTCCTGTACAAGGTGTAGCTCTGAGGGTAATGAAAAATAACTTTTTTTATTCTCAAGATAAAAATAAACGTATTTTACAGGTTTTATGGCACACTGAGAAGATTAAATTCGAAGTGAAAGAAATACTTCAAAACTTAATCATGTTTTTTATGTACATAGGATTGATGTACATGCTTCTACTGGCCAATAAAGATTCTCGTGGTGTATATAGCAATCAACAAGTGAAGAACATGATTGCTGGGCACGCGACTAGATCATTTCCGTTCGATGAAGTGATATCAATGAAAACGTAAATATAATAAAATTAGAAATTTTAGTATTGTATATATCGTCTAGAAAGAATCCGGAATTTTTATTTTTCATAATTTCAATATACTTTTTTTTGTTACATTCTAAGACAAAAGTAATATATAAAATAGGTTGTGCAGATAGTCGTCTATGGCCAAATTTGTATGGCAACCCTATTTATCAAATATTGTTGATTGTTAACAGGTATACAATTTATGAAATAATGTCGGGACTAGAAAAAAGAAAACACGTACAATAATTGTATAGAAAAGGTTTTCGAAACGTTAAAAATTATTGCAGTTAACTGAAATAGGAAAAAGTGCTGTATATGAGACAATAAAGAGGATAAAAAATGGCATGGATATAAGACATAGACCTGTTTCAGTAAGACCGTGTAATATTAAGGGAAACAATTTAAACGCTTTATTGGCCTTAGGAGGACACAATCCGCGCCTGGGGTTTCGCAAATTGGCAAATTTGGAAATCAACGAAATATAAAAGTAAGTCCAGAAACCGTCCGTATGTCACTGAAAAGACAAGTATACATATCAAGGAAACAAAAAAAATCTCGATAATGACACCTTCACAAAAGGAATGAAGGATAGAATTTTGTCAACGTTTTCAAGAAGATAATTTTAATGTCCTTATATCTGATGAAACTTGGTGGAAATCACTTAAAAATCCTATCAGAACAACATGTTACCGTTCAAATTTCCCATTTTCCCACCAAAATAATGGTTTGGGGAGCAATATCTCAGCGTGGTGCTACACCTCTCTGTATAGTTGATGATACCATTAATACTGAGAAGTGTGTCATTTTGAACGATTTTCTCCTTGAAACGGCGCTACTTTATATCCAAAGGGTTGGCGTTTTCAGTAGGATAATGCAAGATGCCATACTTAGGCCCATACTCAAGCTTCATCAGCTCCAGCAGATCTTAGTCCCATTGAAAACATATGGGGATTAATGAAGATTGAAGTTGAACGAGCAGCGTTACGAAATAAAAATTATTTAATTCAGTCATATTTTTTCCGGATACTTTCTAGATAGATCATATGTTTTTAGAGAACGTGAAATAACTGTTTTTTACAAATCTTCACAATTTTATTGGTCTCAATTAATCTTTTCTTGACCTTTAATTCTACTTCATTCCTAAATTATTTGTTGTACTTGTCATAAATATTCATTTATTATGGCCTGAAAAATATATCCAATTTATTTTTTGACTGCTACAGTGTGAACATACTCTTCTAGTCTTTTAGAATTTGCTACTGAGTTTTTCAACATTTAAAACCTATCTTTCTAGTCAGCGGTGAATATAAGTAGTGAGGTTCAGGTGTGAACTTCGGAAGTGACGTTTGTGTTCCAAAGAAGGATGGTAAAGTTCATAAATTATTACTGAAGTTTATAGGTTAAATTTTTATCGTAACCCAAGTTTGTTGCGGATTTTAATCTTATTTATGTATTATCTTAAAATTATGATCTAACATATGATTTTTCGATGATAAATGGTTAGCATAGTCTGAATTACACTTATTATAGAAGAAACTATGTAAATGTTCTTTTATTCCTGTATTAAAACATCTGCCAGTTCTATAAATATATACCTTATCGAAACTCCCGCAATTGAACTGATAAACACCCGATTTATTTTCTTATTTCATTTTTAATTTATTGTTTTTGGTGAATTTAGCTTAATTATTTTGTGTTCTCAATGAAATATTGAATTTTTATTTCTGTAATAAATTTTTCATATTATGGCTTATTTTACCAAAATATGTTAGGCTATTGTATTTTAAATATATTGATTTCTCGCAAACCACTTGATGAAACATTTTGGATATTAATAATGTAAATAAATCACTTGGCTTAAGTTTCACAAAAGTTTAATTTTATGTTATTGACATATATGATTCGGGTTTCAACCAGTTCTCAAAACTAAGGAGAATTTACTTAACTAACACTTAATATATTTTTTGGACAACAGATGGAAGTGTGGGGATTTTTTTATTTGAGGTTGTTAACATTAAGTTATATCTATTGACGGTATTTGCTCATTTTGAAAGGCACTTATTATCAGCAGATATTAGCAATGGGGATAAATGAAAAAAATCTGTCGATAACAAATGATAAGTTGGACTTTCTTTCATTCATCCACATTGCTGAAATTTGGTCGGATCGGCATCTAGAATCGTGTAATTTTGTGATTGGATAAAATTTTCTATTTTTAAAATATAGTCATCTTTGTTTAAATCTATAACTGTATTCCCTTTATCTGCTTTGGTAAAAATAATATTATCGTTCTCAATTTTTGTTTTTATTGACTTCACTCTTTTTTAAGTTAGTCTTTTATTCTTATATTGTTTTATTAAACGAGTTGCTTGGTGTTTTAAAATTTGGTTATTGTGTTGTGAATTGTAAAGGATAATTTCAGTATCTATTGGAAAATTGAATATTCGTTAAATTAATAAATCAATCAAAAAATATATGGGCTGAAATTTTAGCTATTTGTATTCTCGATTTAGGTTCATTGTCTATTACGAATTTCAACTTACGTGATTGCATTCTAAATTTGTTGAGAATATAGTTAATTTTGGATCTTGTATGATTTTGTTAATGGTATTCATTAAATTCTCGATTGGAATGGAAACTGAAACAGTTCTATAAATTTTCTTGATCTAATAATGAAAAGAACAGACAATAAACATGAATTTTCTATTTTTCGTAAACCAACACATACAGATATAATTATTCATAATTCTTCTAATCACCCATATAACCGTGAATTAACTGTTTTCCATAGTATGCTACATAGACTTGTTAGTATGCCATCATCAAGCGAGAACTTTAAGAAAGAGGTGAATATCATTAAACAAATAGCAATCACAAGTGGTTATGAACCGGAGTTAAAAATAAAATTGTTAAAAAAACGACTCAATAAAGCAACTGATTTTAATTTTTCCCAAAACAAAAAAAAAACAATATAAAATACAATAGCCTTACATATTTTGCTAAAATGAGCCATAATATGAAAAATTTATTACAGAAACAACAATTTAATATTTCTTCGAGAACACAAAATAATTTTGCTAAGTTCATCAAACACAATAAAACAAAAATAAAAAGAAAAAACAAATCGGGTGTTTATCAGTTGAATTGCGTTAGCTGCGATATGGTATATATAGGTAAAACTGGCAGATGTTTCAATACAAGAATAAAAGAACATTTACATAGTTTCTTGCATAATAAATCTAACTCAAACTATGCTTATCATTTATTATCGGAAAATCATATATTTGATTGAATTTTAAGATAATACATAAATAAGATAAAAGTTTACAATTGAATTATTCGAAAATGGTCGAAATCAATAGAGCGAAACATAAAGATGAGTTATTAAATGCTCAATTAGATCTAAATAATTTGACTTTATAATTGAATTATTCGAAAACAGTCGAAATCAATAGAGAAAAACATGAAGGTGAGTTATTAAATGATCAATTAGATCTAAATAATTCGCCTTTACTCAATCTAGTCGAATAACCTATTCCTTACTAATTTTATTCAAATTAGTTTATTTGCCATTACAACTGTCGTGATTATGCTTATATCTTAATTATGGTAAAATGATATCTTAATTACTTCAAGTGATAAATGATAAGATTAGAAAAAGCTGACAATAAATTATCAAAATTTGAATATTAAAACAAATTGAAATATGTTTATCTTCTACAATTTTAATTTCAAAAAAAAATTTTATTCAAAAAACTTTCAGAAATAAATTTATGTCTACACAAGCACCGCTTACATTTAATAGACGTATATAATCAAAACTCAATATATAATGTCAAATGGAATAAATAACCCAACAGATATAAGAAAGTAAATAAATTTATAAATAAATATTCAAAGGAGACAAAATTTCGTTTCTGGTCTTACCTTTAAGAATACCAATTGCCTTTTAAAAACATGAACACACTTAAAGGACTTCTCAAAGAATATAATTTATTTGAAATATTTAATGTATTTAAATATTCGAATAAATTATTTCAAAAATCTCTAAAAAATGTGCACTATATCTTCAAAAAACAAATAGTCTTTTAACACGTGAGAGATATAGGTTAGGTTTTTAATTTTGATATTTGGAATATTAAATGAGGACTGAAGACGGGATTGTCTAGAATTATATTTGTTTTTTGAAGATATAGTGCACATTTTCTAGAGATTTTTGAAATAATTTATTCGAATATTTAAATATATTAAATATTTCAAATAAATTATATTCTTTGAGAAGTCCTTTAAGTGTGTTCATGTTTTTAAAAAGCAATTGGTGTTCTTAAAGGTAAGACCAGAAACAAAATTTTGTCTCCTTTGAATATTTATTTATTAATTTTAATTACTTTAGTATATCTGTTGGGTTATTTATTCCATTTGACATTATATATTGAGTTTTAATTATATACGTCTATTATTTATTCCATTTGACATTATATATTGAGTTTTAATTATATACGTCTATTAAGCGGTGCTTGTGTAGACATAAATTTATTTCTAAAAGTTTTTTGAATAAAAATTTTTTTTTAAATTAAAATTGTAGAAGATAAAGATATTTCAATTTGTTTTAATATTCAAATTTTGTTATATTTCTTCTATCAAGTAAAAGGCCTTTCTATTTTATTTTAATAAATTATCAATTATTTTTAATGTTAAAGTAATAGGTCTGTAATTTAAAAAAAACTTTTCCCAATTTCTTTCAAATACTTAAAAATGATTTGAAAAAAATTGTATTTAAATGTAAGACAGTTTGTTGGGAAATCAGTATTCTGAATGATCTGAAGAAGGTGCAATGTAAAGGAAACGCGTCATCAGTTACTCAATAAAAAAGTGCAAATCAACAATTATTATTTTCATTTAATTTAATATGGATTTTAAAAGTCACTAACATTCAATTTGTTAGTTGTTTATTCGTCATCTCATCGCACTGAGGTTTTGATTCTTCCACTTTGCCATTGGAAGTTTTGATTTACATTGAATTTCCTATGTTTCCGAGTGTCTTTTCCATACCTGTATATGCTACTGAAGTGGTTGGAATCATTTATTCATTGCACGGTTTCCTATGTTGGGGACGTATCTCAAACATATATTGTCCTTTTGAAATGTTTATTACTCATTTTGCTTTGTTGTTATTTATTGGTCATGGAAACTTACGAATCTTATTTGATACAAATTACTGCTTTTCATTAGGTTGCTGTATAATATTATTTATAACAACGGTGTAATCATCGCAGTTTTGAATGGAGTTGGACATATTGCAACTCTGAAGCTCTCGGGTGAAATGCGGGTGTTGCCAGGGAGCTTCCACCTCTTAATTCGGGAGACGGCGTTTCGTCTCCGAGTATGTGATTCTGAAACTCATCAGACAGGCGTGATGCGCAGCTCTGCCTGTGACGCCAATGACCATGTGTTCCGCTTGGAACGCTGATCATCAAACGCTATATGCTTTGCTCTATTTGAACTCGGCGGGGACGGTTAGTCACGAATCTTTAGACTGGTCTATTGGTACGCCGGTCAAGCTGCGACAGAGCAAGGCAGGTTTCTGGACGAGAAGCGAAGAAGTTATTCGCTACAAGCCAATTTATTAGATAAATCCGCACCAATACCAATCCATCCACCATCAACTTAATGGTTTCTGCTCGAAGAGAATCAACTCCTGGAGAACTAATTTTTTTAAATTCTGGATCGTATGTAAATCCTCGTGTTCACCAACTTCTCCCAAAAAAAGGGAATTCGGCAAACCAACTTTCGTTTTCTACCTCCTATAACCTAATTTACCCTGTACATCATTCACGCTTCTTCTACCAATTTTGGTAAAATACATTGGCAACCTATTCAGGCTCGTTAACCGTACGTTGATCACCAAACTGTATATCCTCAACCTCATTTACCGTTTTTGTTTTTTTTTTGTAATTTCATCTATTTCTCTTCAAAATTTTGAGGACACTCCTTAATTATCTTCAAGAATTTTTTTTGGCCATATTGAATTTTCGATTTCTGAATTATTCAAACTGCTTTTATAATATTTGTGTAATTTTCTTATATTGTGTTCTATTCGATTCCGTTTTATCATCCTATAGAGGTTAGTTTTCTATGTATAGACTTGAGTATAATATTCCTAATCTAGGAATTTATTTTTACAAACTTTGAATGTCAAAACAGAATTAATCTGTTAGTCTTCTACAATTTTAATTTTAAAAAGACTTTTATAATTAAATTAATGTCTAATAATAAGCACTGCTTATATTTAATAGACGTATAAAAATCAAAATTCACTATGCAATATCAAATGGAATAAAAAACCCAACAAAAATAAATTATGAATTAAAATTAAAAATAAGTAATATCGAATGTTTCGTTCCAAACATACGCACCTGAACTCGTCAAAGAGGCCTTGGTACGTATGTTTTGCCTTTGACAAACACTTGACAGCATGTTTAGTTTCTGGTCTTATATTTATGAAAACTAAATCTTTTTCAAAAATACACAACATTATTTCAAGAATTTCTCCAAAACTAATTTATTTGAAAGATTTAATATGTTTAAATATTTAAAGGTACTTCAAAAACTCTCAAAAACATGCAGCACATCTTCAAAAACAATTAGAATTCAGATCAGTTCAACTTTACATTTATAATATATATTCAATTAAAAATAAATGAACTTTTATTCTTGCCAAACAATTTCTGGAAACTGTGAATGCAATCAAAACTAGATAGTTACATCTAATAACCAGGGTAATCTTTGTTCTATGTTAAACACAGAAATTACACAAAGTTTGTAAGGCATATTATGGCCTTCATTAAACCACTGGAAACTGTATAATAAATTTCATTATTCAAAAACCTAATATAATTATATATTATATATAAAATAAAATAAAAAGATGCGGTTTTTTAATTGATAGAAGGATAATAACAAACTTTGAATATCAAAACAGATTTAATCTTAGTTAGTTAGTCTTCTACAATTTTAATTTCAAAAAAATTTTTCAAAAAACTTTTAAAATTAAATTAATGTCTAAGAATAAGCACTGCTTATATTTAATAGACCGTCCATATATTTAATAGATCGTGTATTAAATATAAGCAGTGCTTATTATTAGACATTAATTTAATTCTAAAAGTTTTTTAAAAAAATTTTTTGAAATTAAAATTGTAGAAGACTTCTATCAAGTAAAAAACCGCATCTTTTTATTTTATGTATTTTTACGTTTTCTCTCTCACAATATTTGTGTTCTACAATTTCAATTATCCTCCATATAAAACATATAGCACCATCTTCAATATCATCTGATGTATACAGCCATAGACTTATTATCCTAATATAATTTAAAATGTATGCATGTATGTATACACCCCGGACAAACTCTCCGCAGAAATATTGTTTCTAAGTTTACCATTGCTGATATACTTCCATAATCTCGATGAGGGTAACGATTTTTTTCATGAATTCATGCGAAACTATTTGTAGTATAATGGAGAAATGATGAGTTTGTCTCAAGGATGAATGGACTATATTTGAAATAACCTGTGGGAGCCCTCACGAAACAATGGTCAATACAAGAACCGGAAGCAGGCCTGCTTACCCCGTTGATTTGATATATGAAATCATGGGTACGGAGAAGATCCCATGAAATTTACACTGATAACCCCAATCAAAATATGGATTTCTTTTTCATCATCATCAAAATCCTCCAGATATTTTAAAAAGGCGTCTGTAAAGGAAGCAGACAATTCCTATTGGTCCTAATTTCATTCGAAAGTGACACAATTCCATAAGTGCTGTATTAATTTTTTCTGGTATAGACTATTATTCCATTATTTTGATCCAAAGCACTGTAGTTATATAGAAGATCGAATCCTTCAATACGATACAATTTCACATCCTGAACCTGTCAAGTCTCCGATAAGTTTATTATGTCGAAAAATATTCAGTTTCTTCAAGTAGTTTCTTAATTTCATTTGGGTTTTTATTTATACTTATTGTAAAATATTTTTACATCTTTTTTTGAATTTTTACTTTTTTGGAATTGTTATACATCCTTGATTATTTATCGTTTACTTACTCAATTCGAAATTACCTTAGATATTGAGGCAATAATTTATCGTTTACTTAGGCCAGTTTCATAAACAACATCAAAAGGCTACTTTATGATAAAGTCCCTTTTTGAAAAAGGATCCTTTAAATGGGACCATCAGTTTCATAAACGCACATCGACCGCCCTTTACTCAAAGCTTCCTTCAATGCGCCAGCATGTGTTTCCGACTGTTGGCTATCCTGAGAACTAGTGATTTTACGAATATAGTAGGTGATATTCTGTAAATATTGTGAGCTATGCATCGGAACTTGTAAAAATAAAAATAAAAGGAGCATAAATCAGTCTTTGCATAAACATGGTTATGTGCTCAAGACAGTATACTGTCATGTCATTATTACGTGCGAATTGCTATATTTTAGTAAATGTGAGTTTTATAAATTAATATGGAAGAAAAGATAAAAAAGTATTACTTTAGAACCTGAGGAGGAACTACGTATCTTGGAATTGATTGAAAAAGATAATTTTAATATTATAGGATAAAGTCTGGCATATAATAGCAACTGCTTTCAATGCAATAGTAGGATTATAACAAAAAACAGCTCTAGTAGAAGCTCAGATAGTGGCTATCAAGGAAGAGAAAAGAGAAAAGAAGAGGAGCATTCGAAGCTTGAAATATTAGATTTGCAAATTATGGAAATGAAGAGAAAATTAAATAATAATAATTAAATCTTTTTTATTTTGAATGCACTTTCTGGGAAAAGCGGTATTAGAATTCTATCACCATTGCTGCAGACTATAAAATCTCCTCAAATTTGAATTAAAAACAGAAATTCCAATAACACATAATATTTTTATTTCTTTATTCTCACTTGAAACTTTTTCAGATGTTACCTAAAGTAAAACAATGAATCAAAAATACAAACATAGAAACCTATCTAAATACATACCTTGTAAAATCTCATAAAAATTATATGAAATCTTGTCATGTTGAAGGTACAAATTGAATATGAAGAATAATTTCACAAGTGACAACCAAATTTATTTTCAATTATCACACAAATATAAATTGTAAATTAGCAAAATGTTTATTAATAATAGACTCTCACTTGACTAGCTGCATTAACATTAGTTGAATTTGTTTGAAAGTCCTCTTCCTCATGCTATCATTCATTTGGAAATATTTCGTTCATATCTACAACAATATTGTGCAAAACAGCGTGAGTAACAATAATTGCCTTTATGGTCGTTAACTTAACACTCATTCCTTTATAAAAGATAGGAAAACGACATTTCCAAACTCCATACTTTCTCTCCACATTTCTAGTTCGTATAATTGACTGCTTATATAAATTTTAAGCTGCAATTATAGCTTCCGGTAACTTGTCTGCAAACTATAACCGCTATCACCAAGTAACAAATACGGTCCAAATTTACCATTCTCAAATTGTCTCTTCAAGACACTGTTATTAAAGATGGTTTGATCATGTGTTGAGCCAAGTCATCTAGCTACAATAATTCTGATTCTCAAGTCTGAATCACACACGGTTTGAACGTTAACATATTTCGTAGTACGCTAACATCAAACAAAATGGGCTAATGTGACACAGGAAGGTTATGTCCACTGTTTTCGTGTTTATCGAGCACCTGCGCATTGTCGAGTTTCTCGTTAAAGGATCCTTTTCCAGCCGTAAAGAGCCGATTTTCTCACTTTAAGATAAAGGACGCTTTAAGCTTAAAGTTTGCTTATGAAACACGTTTTATCATTAAAAGAGACTTTTTGGGAAAAAGGAGGCTTTACTTTCGTTTATGAAACTGACCGTTACTCAATTCAAATAGATCACGAAATTACCTTTTACTTATAAGGAATAGTTGCTGTATTCGATCTGTTCCTGAGGTGTTGTCCTTTGTCACTCATTATCTGACCTTTTGGGTTTTCACCTTAACAGCCTCCTTTTGAGAAAATGCACCTTTCCTTCCTTGACTGCTATCTCTGCTTTCGAATCATATTGCGCTTTCCAGGAGTCACATGTGTTTGCCGCTCCAAAGTTTAGGTGATCTCTATTTCCCTATTTTGAGGTGGCACTGGTGTTTGTGGTACACTTTATGTAGTTGTTGGGGGCACCACTTATTTTCTTATAAGATCCTCAAAAAAAATCCACTAGCATCCACAACAAGCTCATATCCTCGGATGTAACACTTTTTGTTTTTTCCCTCTTAACTTTAAGATGTCTTCGTAGTATATTGAACTCCTGTCTGTCTCCAAGTAACATCCTGCGACACTCTGATATATGTCCATTTCTCAGAGTTTCCTCTTATCACCAAGTTCAGAACAGATAGATAACTTCGAGAGATACTTCCTCAAATGTTCTGTTTAAACCAAATAGAACACGTCTGTTTTTATATAATTTCTTTCAGATTCCTCATCTCTATCCTTTAGGATTTTATTTTCCTCGTCGGGTTGGTTCACTTAAAACCTGAGCTTCTCTATCTTCAGGAAAATATTCAGTTCAATGAGGCTTTTCAACTCTTGTTTGCTCTTTTGAATGTCATCAATTATTTTTATTTCTGAATCATTCATCCTAGCCATGTATGGATTCCTTCATGAGATAACTTGAACAACGGATGGAGCTAAGACTGGCTGTTTTCGGGACACAAATTCAAATATTATTAATTATATCAATTTACCAAGAAAATTAAAGGGAAAATATTTTCAGTTTAGATAAATATCTGGAAGAAACTTTAATACAAGCAATCCAATCTCACACATGGTACGGATCATACGCAGTTAAAGATCCTGGGATGACCGTGGATTATACCAATAAATTGATAGGTGTGATCCGATTGAGGCAGCACAGAGCTGAACCTCGTAGCTGTGAAATTCCAGAAATGGCTGCTTTCGGTAATTACACTTGCACTGCTGATTATTTTCATAGCCAGACTATAAAGGCATACGGTGAGGGATGGAACACCAAGAAGCCTCCACCATCGCAAGGTAGAATGAAGGACGTGTGGAGATACACACCAAGCAATGAGAGCGGTGCATCAACATACATCGGTCAGTATCTATCAATGATGCACAAAATAAGGGCATGTTTGATCACAAATATTTGAAATTTACGTTAGGATTGAACCAAAGAAACCAGTTTCTGTTTAGGCTCCATCAAAAATGTAAAATGTCCAAAAACTTGTTTTCAATGAAATCTGATAGGTTTAGATACATCCTGTACTCTCTTAAATATGGTTATAATAGTTTTTACATTTTCAGCTATTTTAAATAACCGGTGTATAACTTTTAGGGAAACTTGGAATTTATAGTGGAGGTGGATACGTCGCCTTCTTAGGCAGAGGCATGAAGAATTCTCTCGTGAATCTGAAATATTTACAAGAATTTGGATGGCTGGATCGTGAAAGCAGAAGTGTATTCATTGAATTTCTGCTGTATAATGCAAATTTCAACATTTTCAATGCAGTTCGATATACCATCGAGAAAAGTGCTTTGGGGTATCTGAAAAAGGAAGTGAAGGTAAGATTTGTGAAAATGCGTTGAATCATTGACCGTCTGCTCCCTCAGATTATTTTCATAATAACAACGACGAGAGTATGACCGTTATTTGAACCAGGGTATGAATAAAGATTTGTCTATATCAGAAAACCAAGATCCAACTTATTAATACTCGACACTTGAACAAAAAGACTGACTGAAATTGAGGAAATAAACAACTTGTTTCAAATTGAACGGAGACTTCAAACTTTGAGGACATTTCCATCATTATGTGATTATAACAGAAAGTTTAAGAAACATCATTTCATGAACACAAGAAAATATTTTAATATAATCTATCATTCTTGTAATGATGACCATATAGATTGTATTGTAATTTTGTTAATTGGACATAGCTGAAAGACTCCGGTCGATGGCCTATTGACGCAATACTATGAAGATCTTCTCTTTGAATATTTACTGTTGATTTCTATAGTCCATCCTTGACAGTCAGGGGATTATATATCTTCACTCGCAATATGTGGAGATTTCTGATGAATATAAAACAAACTCTCGACATATCTCACTCTACATCCCTTGACTTCTGAAGATACTTTGTGGGGAGTCAACTGAGATAGAATTAGATTTCAAACATAGAGTTGGATGATCTAATTTGGAATTTTGGGTAAGGATTCTTGACCAGTTGATTGAGAGCGTTATGAATAGGTGCAAGATCCTCTTCGGAGCCAACTATTATGGATCTTCCATATTTTGTTAACAAAGGAGTTTTGCATTGAGCATTCTGAGAGAGCTAGTAAAGAGTTCTCTAATATGAAGAGCTTCTGTTGTCCATCGAGTTCACCAGCTGAACACCCAATTTTTTCAGTAGAATATAAACGCATCCTAAGATGTGTAATTGGGGTACACCATTTCAAAAGTTGAAGATGTTAGCTCATCTTGGAGTGATCGATGAGGTCTGTTGTAAATCAACCTAGTTTGTTCTTTGACAACGTTAACTTCTTAGCGTCCTTTTATTCTAGAGTATTAATCTATTGAGTTTCTTATGTTGTCTCTGTACCGACTTTCTTCCTTAAGATACCCAACACGGCAGCTCTAATCCAGAACAACGTTCATCCACACCATCAATCTTGAAAAGTGAAATTAATCGCTAAAGAAATATACTTTTGATTGATTTGTTGGAAGTGACATGCAACGATTGCCCTTTAGTATAATTGGCCATAGAGGTAGATCATTCAAGAAAAGAATCCAAGAACACCAAAGGAGTTACATATCGGATTCCGTACATTCGACATATGCTAATCATCTTAAGGAATTCAGGCATAATTTCAACAATAACTATGAAATTATCCACTTCGAAAGCAAAAGTTCTAGATTAACACTTTAAGAATTTCTTGAAATCAACAGGTACAATGCCCGTAAAATCCTTCTGAATCAACAAATAGATGTTGACAAGTCTCCATTACTGAATATCTTTTCCTAATGGCATTGTTGGCGGCAAACTCCAATAAACACCTTGAGTTTTATGACTTGTTCTTCCATTATGTCTTCACCTACTTAACACTGTATTCAAACTAGGTTACACTGGACACCATCAGCCTGTGGAATGTAGATACCAGAAGAAGCTACATCGTGGTGAAACAATTGTTGTCTTATAAACATTTTTGTGGAAATTAAAATAATGCCTCTTATAAATTTTTTGAGTAAAGAAATATATTGAAATTTTCAAATCCATCCAGTAGTTTCCCAAGGAATTGAAATTTGGGGACAATTTAGTTTTGAAGTTACGTTTTTATTAATTCTTTATTTTTGAAGTGGCCTTTGTATATATTCCATATCAGATGGGATATTTTACATAATGTTCTATAAGCTCTATGATGAACTGGTGGTGCACCATCGTGGTAATTCACATATTTCCAAAAATGTTGAGCTCTACTTCATCAATAAACTCAAAAAATTTCTATGCAAATCTACATTCAAAGGGTCATTTGTAACATATACTGGCATCAGTTTATTGTTAAAATTTCCACCACAAACGTTGATGAAATCATCTTGGTTTAATGGCAACTTTGCAATGCCCATACATGATCGTTATACATTCTGTCAAGGAAGTACCGGGAATTATCGATTTAAATCTGGCGGGACAATGAGGCAGGTAAAATTTTTTTTTCCTAGGTTGGTACCACTGTCCTTAATTACTATGCCAAGCTTGAGCGGGATCTGTCAACTAGTGTGTTTGCAACGGCTGATTAAGTCAGTCGATGTCAGAGTGCGTGCCGATTTTTACTATGGGTGATTACGTTGAGCAAAGAATTTGTTTAAAGTTTTGTGTTGCAAATGAATTTTCGTGTGCCGATGCATTGAAAATGTTGCAAAAGGCCTTTGGTGATAATGCTCTATCGAAAACTCGTGCATATCAGTGGTACAGAGCCTTCAAGGACGGTCGTGAAGTGGTCGCCCATCGACGGCTTCGATCGAAGATAACGTCGATAAAATTAAGGAAAGGGTGCTGGAAAACCAGCTTGAGAGAGATAGCACATGATCTTAAGATATCCCACGAGTCCGCACGTACGATTTTCATTGATATTTTGGGCATGAGAAAGGTGGCCGCACGACTCGTACCGAAAGACCTGAATTTTCTTCAAAAACGTCATCGCGAACAGGTTGCTTCAGACATGCTGGATCGCTGTAATTCCGATTCTACATTCATGGAACGCATTATAACTGGTGATGAGACCTGGGTCTACGAGTACGATATGCAAACAAGCCAGCAATCATCGGAATGGGTGGCAAAAAATGAGCCGAAACCGAAAAAACCACGCCAAAGCCGCTCGAAAATGAAGGTGATGCTCATTGTTTTCTTCGATATCCGTGGCGTGGTGCACTACGAATTCGTTCCAGAGGGTCAGACGATAAGCAAGGAGTATTACCTAGGCGTTATGAAACGTTTGCGTGAGCGTATCCGTAAGAAGCGGCCAAATTTGTGGGCGAACAACTCATGGATTTTGCATGACAATAACGCGCCTTCTCACCGAGCTACGATTGTGACTGACTTTCTCGCCAAAAACTCAACAAACGTGCTTCAGCAACCACCGTATTCGCCGGATTTGGCTCCCTGCGACTTTTCCCAAAACTAAAATTGCCCCTTCGTGGCACCCGTTTTGAATCGATTGAAGCCATAAAACAAAATTCGGCGCGAGAGCTAAAGTCCATCCCGGAAAGCGCCTATGAAAAATGTTTCGATAATTGGAAGTGCCGTTGGCATAGATGTATTGGAGCAAATGGAGCCTATTTTGAAGGCGACCCAATAAATTTTGACGATTAAATGTAAAAATGTTGTTTTAATTGAAAATTCCCGGTACTTTCTTGACAGAGTAGTATGTTGTTTATACCATCCCTAGTAAAACATAAAATCCAAATTAATTTATTATTTTGTGCATGTTTCTGAAATAATCATCAATAAAATTCTAGACGTTGTGGGGCATCTTCAGCCTGTAACGCTTGTATATTTTGTCTATGAAATGGATGCAACATTTCTGTTTAAGACACGCCATACAACATTCCATGATAAATGATGACTAGCTACTAGTCATCACTAGTTGCCAAGAAAGCTTCTATACATGTTCTTCATTTTCTATATTCACTTCAGTTGAGCGAATGCTTTTTTGGAAAGGGATGACTTGTTTCTTTGAAGTCTTCGGAACAATGCACTCAATACTGTGTGAGCTCGTTGGTGTCTATTTGGATACTTCCTTCAGTATCGTCGAGCTGCTTTTTTGAAGTTTTCATTGGAATGCCCATATACAAACATAATATTTGTATACTCCCAGTTGAGAAAAAATTTTTTCAGAACGTACACCGAGAGTCAAATGAATAATTAAAATAACAAGTTACCGTTTAGTTTTGTAACAGAAATTAATTATTTAGGAGTTCTTCTGGATTCTCAACTAAGTTTTTCTTCTCTTGTTGATTATCTATGAGTGAAATAGGTAAAACGATTATTTTTTCTCTAGGATATCGTATCATATTCCATACTGGACGAAAACGTTAGTTTATAAAACCATTATTATGCCTCATTTTAATTATTGTTGTTCTCTGCTGATATCGTGTACTAAAGTAGAAGATTTCAATCACAGCAAACTAAAGTAATGAGGATTATCTTGGGTTGCGGTGGGTGAGAGTTTTTCCTGTAAATCTGGACACCATTTTCATATTCCAATGGTGAAATCAACTTTGTTTCAAAAAACTCTTTGTATTATGGAGTTTGAAATTGCAATGAATTGCCAGATAGTATTAAGAGCGTGCCGATCCTGGGTGTTTTTTCTAATAAATTGTTTAATTACTTACTACGCAATCATCAAATCAAACTACTAAGTGTAGATGTAATTGCTAAATAAATCTTACTTACTTTACCATATCAACCGGTATTTACGTTTATAAGTTTACTTTTAATTTAAACATGAAAGAAAATTATTGTAACCTATAAACGAAAACGAATCGGACCTATGTTCATGGGAAAAATGTTTTGAATTAGCACTACTATCATCTGCAAGAGTTTGTCATAGAGCTTATAGAATAATCTGTACATATTCTCATTTTCTCAAAGTATGCAAATCAATACATATAATTGATTTTTTCAGGTCGATACTTCGAAGATGTTACTGAAAGAAAACGAAAGTATCATCGCCCTGCCCATTCTCTTGGGACTTTTTATACTATTAGTAGTGGTCTTCTCAATGAGAACCCTTATACGGATAAAGATGACTCGTATCTGGTATTTCAACGATTTATGGCATTTGGTAGATATTGTACTAATCTTTCTTAGCATGGCATGTGTCTTTATGTTTTACCGAAGATCTTCAGAGGTGGGGATCTTATTGGAGTCGTTAGAAGGCAAAGATCACAAAGAATTTGTCAACTACTTTCCACTCTTGGAGGCGGAGAGCACTTTCACAGTAGTCTGCGCAATTTTGATAACAATCGCCACCGTCAAACTTTGGGGTCTTTTCAGATTCATCATAATATTCAGGGTCGTAGAACGAACCTTCAGAATGTCTTTCTTTCCACTATGCGCCTTATTTGTTTATCATGGCATCGTGATCCTAGCTTTCTCTTGTTTGGGTTTTCTTCTCTTCGTCGACCATTCGTACAGGTTCGAGGGATACTTCAATACCGTGGAATTTCTGATACTCCTTAACTTAAGGCCTTTCGAAGGCGAAGAGATTGATATGTTGGTCGAGCCTAAAGTTGGTCTCGGTTACGTTTTCTATGTCTCATATGCTATTGTGGTGAATCTGTTCAATTGCGTCTATACAGCTCTCATTATTATATACTATTCGAAAGCTCAGGAGTACTATTCCAGCCACGAGGAAGTTTATTCCGTTTGGGATCATCTGAAAGACCAATTTGGTTTCTACTACAATGTATGGAGGATACGGCTGAAGTTTTTCAGACTGACTGGAGGTCGCGATGTGGAAAAGCACTCCATTCCGGTTTCTCCAAAAGCAGACGAGACCCGATACGCGGACTCGTTCACACTCAGCGTCGATAAAATAAGGGCCATGTCACTCATCAGTTTATGCGTCATCAGAAACTCGGATCCAGACCGAAAACCCCTAACTCAGAAAGACATTCGAATAATGACGTACGCCTTATACTATCTGAGGAAGCTAAAACATAAATCCGAGAATGAGGAAGAGGTTGAAAGGTTCTATAAAGGCAAAATGGGACTTAACAGAGTGAAATTAATTCACGAATCTGCCTTGAAGAAAGTTGAAGCCGCAACGTCGATATTGTTGGGGAGAACGTTGCAAGAAACTTTGAAAGATATGAATGTGAACAGGGATGATGTTTTGATGGAGGAAAATACCCGTCAGATCACCAGAATGAAGGCGAATCTATCGATTATGCTGGAAACTGTTAAACGGATTAATATCAGTGTGGTCCCTGTGAATTGATTTAATTTAGCTATATTCTTTTAATTTACCGTATTGTTTAAAAGATGAATATATGAACAAATATTTTATATTGATTTAAAATGTATAGTTTCCATTGATTTACAAGATTTTAAAATTAAAAAATGACATCAGACCTATTGTGAATCTGAGTTTTGAATTACGCCGGCAGCCAACAGTAGCAAAAAATAACGCCTATTTAACAATTTTTACAAATCATAGGATTAAGGCCTCGCATAGCATTTTTCTCAAACCCTTGCTCAACAGATGTCTATTCAATAGAGCAGTTTTAGATTGCTGTAAGATCTAAGTGTTTTATATGTTCACTGAACTTCAATTCATTATCCAAATTTTTAACTACACTGCTGATTTATAAATAATAAAGGCGATTTATTATTATTATTATATTTATGGTACTGTTATGAGGGTATATTACATGTTCTAAAAAGGAATATTTTTAATTTGACTTAAAAAAATATTATTTAAATTGCTGAAAGCACTTACCTGCTTTAGCACGCTCGTTATTTATAATATTAGTATACAAATTAATGAAATCATAGAAAATTATAATGCTGCAACCGTTTAAGGTATGTAAAATATTATTTTCACAAAATTATGCAAGCATCTACAATTAAGCTAATTAATAAACTTCAATAACTGATTTTACAGGTTTCAGCATGGACACTTTTTGACTATTTTCAGAGATCCTCTCATCTCGAAGGACTATTTCTAACCTACTCTTCATTGCTGTAGTAAAGTCTAGCATTGTAAGTGACTCATAATTCTCAAACAAGTTTAAATCGAGTGTATTCTCGGGCCAATCTAGATCAGTTATCTTTTTATCCTGGAAATATTGAAATCTTTCGTAGTGATATAACCAATAAATGGTTTTACTCCTCTCACATTGGAATTCAATAAAAAATTTATTTCAAGTTGGATGATAGTATAATATATTTCAACTATTTATACATATTTATATATTAAATGTTATATAACTGTATCTTAATTATTCGCATTCGAGGCGCACACGAACGGCGGCTTCAAGAAAGGAAATTCTTTTACTTTGGCCTATATATTGTAATAACAAACTACAGATTAAAAAATTCATAAGAGGTGATTGTACGAAACATAAATGTATTCCTTTAGATGAGTTACTGATCGGAAAGTTTCAAATAAAAACGCTGACGTCGAAATTAATACTTGTGGCTCGGCAAGGGGCCGAAATTTCGAAAAGTGCTAAGTTGGAATTTTGAGCGGGTGAACCAACTGAAAATTTGGAAGGAGAAAACTGACTCGTACGAGGTATTAAAAAGAGAGTTTTTCGGGGAGTCTTGACAAGCCGGAAAAACTAGTAAGATCGTCGAGAAAAGATCGTGGTACGAGGCTCGAATTGGTCTCAAAATTTAGCATTATTATAATTATATTCAGAGATATTAGTAATTATTTTTTTGAAAGTCTAAGAATTGAGTTGGAAGAATTAGAGAAATTAAGTTTCGGGACCAAGGAATTAAGAGAACCAGTAGTCGTTTATTATTCGTGATAAATAGGCCGTTTCTTGTAGAAAATCGCGTGTGCCTAGTTTTGGTTTGAATGTATGGTCTTGGAGCCTAGGAGTAAAAAGTATCCCAAAATTATATATATTATATTTATTATATATATATTATATAATATTATTCAGGTTAAAATTGTCTAATTAAAGTAGCGTCAGAAAATTAAGAAGTAAGTGGTAAGTTGACATATATCTTCGTAATTATTATTATATGTTTGAAGAAATTAAACAGAATTAAGAATTATATAAATGATTCGTTGTGCTTCAGGGATCTCCATTGCCCTCTCCTTAATTATTCAGTGTGTCATCTATATTTAGATTTTATTGAAATTAGGATTGATTGAACTATTTATTGTATTTCGCTACACTTTATCATTATACTTCTTAAAATTCATAATTGAGCTTCATTACCATTTTCATTATCACAAAGAAAATTTATTAACATCAAAGATCTTCCATTTTCGCGAAGGCCGTACCCTTCCTAGGATCGCTCGACTAGGATTGGTTCGCACCCCATTCGTAAATAAGTCAATCTTGTAATAGTTTCCATCCAACCACCTCCCACAAATAGGTGGCTTATTACATCACTTGTAATCCATCCCTTCCAATGACTTAATAATAAGTTAGAAAATTTGGTTGTGACAAAAAGCCTGGTTATTTTGTTGGCTTTGTGTTTTATTTTCTAATGTAAATAGCTTATGAAATGAGAATGGTTTTTCTGATTGAAAACTCTACATTAAATAGTTAAGTCATAGTAGTAACAAATCTCATATACAGGCTATTACGAAAGATAAAACGGCACAACAAGAATCCAGTATATACTATATGATCAGCTGTATAAAAACCCTATGATGAAGTGAAAAAAAAAGTGTGTTTTTTGAAAGAACGGTAGACGTAGCATGCTATCTTTGCAAAATTGTGTTTATCAGCTATTTTTTAAGGTCACTCTGAATTTGAGTTTCATGAGAAAAATCAAGATTATAGGTATGATTAATTTTAAGGCAAAATATGACAGGACCTTAAAGCATCATTTAGAAAATTCCACAAGGTTCAAAAGAACATCAAACTTGATTCAGAATGACCTTATTTTAGGTGTTGTAAAAATTGTCTTGAAAAAAAATCAAGAATGAAACCATCATTTATTGCTAGTATTCTAGCTGAGACAATTGACATATTCAATACTACTCAGTTATCAAAGATTGTTTGCTAAGTAACAAAAAGAGGCCAAATAAAAGAAATATTTTTTGGTTTTGGTGATGTCTCCATGCAATAAAAAATTCAGTCCTTAAATGATATTGTTCAGTGAGCTATTGTGTATTTAAATTAGTAGGTCGAAGTTACAATGGAGCAGCTATAATGGCATGTCACTTAAAGAGCCTATAGGCTAAAATTAAAGAAACATTTCCATCAGAACATGGCACATATGCTTCCATTACTTATTATAATCTGATATAAATCCTTTAATAGCTAAATGTATTAGGAGTACAAATAAGTTTCCGCCGTTTTTTTAACACAAATTAGATATTTATTATAAAAGAACGGTAATATAAATGTGAGACTACTTGCTGAGTGACTTCTAATGTTAGAGCAAGTTCTTTTTGTGTTTGAGATTAATCTTCCTCCAATAATTCCTCCAAATCTGCATCCTCGTAAATTTTTGGCCTTCCACTGCGATCTTTGTCTTCTACGTCGAAATCACCGTTTTTAATCTTTTGAAACCACTCTCGACACGTTCTCTCACTCAAAGCACCCTCACCATATTCTTTTACGAGCAATTGATGCGCCTCAGCAGCAGATTTCTTTAAATTAAAGAACTAAACTAATATTTCCCGCAAATGACGCTTACTTGGCTCAAATTTTGACATTTGCAACTTATAAAAATTATATTTTACCTATATACAATCAATGATATTAATAGGTTATGTTGTTCTTGAATGTCCAAACTATTTTTTAAGCCGGTTATCATCTGCGAAAGCTAACCGAAATTCCGTGCAGCGCCATCTACAATAAAACGACGGAAACTTATTTTTACTCCTAATATATATATATATATATATATATATATATATATATATATATATATATAAGAGTATATAGGAGTAAAAATAAGTTTCCGTCGTTACATATATATATATATATATATATATATATATATATATATATATATATATATATATATATATATATATATATATATATATATATATACTTTTATCTCAACTGAAAATTCCAAAATTCCTTAGAAAACCCTGCTGATTATTGGCTTAGTCAAGACACATTCATTTGGAATCAGCAGTCGAAGTTAGATTGTGTCGAAGATCTTAGTAACCAAGCACATATAAAAGAAAGAAAGAAGAAGGCGAATCGGTGATATAACCTATATTTATGGGCATCGGCATGGTACTGTTGGTCGTTGTTGCTGATGGATAAAATTTTGCAAACAGTTCCTGTGTTTTTTTCCGTTTTTCCATAAATAAATCAGTCAGGAGATTAGCGGACTCTAAAATTTTCATCAGGCAGTTGTCAAAAAGGGCTGTTGTATTAATGAACATTCTTAAGTATATCGAAGGAAAATTAAAATGGATATTGAAGATCTCTTTGACTCTTTCAATCAAGTCACGAAACTTGAAGCTGTGCCTAATTCTCAAGGTATTAAACGACCATTAAGTGATAATACACAGGAGCATGAATCCTCAAAAAAAACTAAATTAGATTCAGAGGATCTCGAAGAATTAAAAAATATCGTGTAAGTATTTTTTTGTTATAACTTACTTTTATTTAGTGTTTTATAAATCATCCTGTAAACACTTCGATATAATTAGAATATGTAAAGAATTAATATAATCAAATAATCAATGTGTTGTCATTTCAGTTCCAAGGAATTAAAAAACAGAATTGTAGTGTATAAAATAGACACAATTGGAAATTGTTCACATGAAGTAGCCAACCCTATCAATCAAACATATATCCCTCTTGTGGCAGCACAAGAGGAACCAGCAAAGAAGTACAAGTTTGTACTTGATCCTTTTCAGAAAGAATCCATATTATGCATTGAAAACAATCAATCAGTTCTTGTTTCTGCTCATACATCTGCAGGAAAAACGGTGATAGCAGAGTAAGTAAATTTGTCAATATGTAATGAATTATAAATTTCTACTTGAATTAACTATGATTTTAATTAAATTTTTTTTCTAGGTATGCTATCGCTTTATGCCGTAAAAATAAACAGAGGGTTATATATACTAGTCCAATCAAAGCTTTGTCTAATCAGAAATACAGAGAATTCAATAACGAATTTGGAGATGTTGGTCTAATGACAGGAGATGTTACAATTAATCCAACAGCAACATGCCTCATCATGACAACAGAGGTTAGAATTTCACCTGGGGAAATTTTTCAGTATTAATTAAAATAATTTATCTATTTCAGATTCTTCGTAATATGTTATACAAAGGATCTGATGTGACGAGAGAAGTGGCATGGATTGTTTTCGATGAAATTCATTATATGAGAGATAAAAGTAGAGGTGTAGTTTGGGAAGAGACTCTGATTATGTTGCCACATAATTCCCATTTTGTATTCCTTTCTGCAACAATTCCAAATGCAAGACAATTTATTCAGTGGATTGCTCATATACATCAGCAACCATGTCATGCAGTATATACCGACTACAGACCTACACCTCTGCAGCATTACTTGTTTCCTGCTGGGGGATGTGGAATTCATATGGTGGTCGATGAAAATGTAAGTATAAAGATATGTCTATGAATATATCTTGGTTATATGAGGTGAATAACAAACCAAAATTGATTGGAATGCGACTACTCACCTTGTAGCTGTAGACCTAGTAGAGAGTTCTTCTGTTAGATAGTGGTGTACCTTCACAAAACAACTGTGCAGGTTATTTATTTTATTATAGTGCCATGCTTCTATTACTATTATCGTGTTCCACTTGTGAAGTTGTGGAAAATTTAATGGAACAAAGAGTGTTTGAAATTTTGTTTGCTGCTTGAAAAATCGGTACCAAAAGTTCAACAAATGCTTCAATAGGCTTTTAAGGAGGATTCTATTAGCTTCATATAAGTGGGTTACTCTAAACGTATTGAGATTAGTGTTGAACATGCTCATTCTGATCCCCTTTAAACATCCATCATGAAACTATGGAAACATCAAAAAAACCTTTTAAAAACACCTTGCATCACTATATTTGCACACTGGACAAACTCAATTAATTACAAATAATTGATATTATTTCAATATTTTAATATTAGCCTTCTATATATTTAATTTCAAAAAATTATATTTAATAATTATAACTTCAGAAATTAAATTAATGTCATATGAGTACCACTTATATCAAACGACATATAAAATAAACATTCATTATAACCTCTGTTTATGTTAAATAATTGATAGTCGAAACTAAATTTATGCAGTGAAATTTCTTTAAGTCATCTAAATGTCAACTTTGAATTAATTTTATTCATAATATATATAAAAAAAAGTAAAATCATTGTTTTAATCAATTATTTGTTCAATACGTTTGCACATATCTTTCAACTTGCAGGGGAAATTCCAAGAGGATAATTTCAACGGAGCAATGACAGAATTGCAGAATGCAGGAGAAGGAGCAAAAGGTGACCAGAACGGAAGAAGGAGGGGAGTCAAAAATAAGGACCCCACCCAAACAGATATATACAAGTTGATAAAAATGACTGTCGAAAGAAATTTTGCCCCTGTTATTGTTTTCAGTTTTTCAAAAAAGGATTGTGAGCTTTATGGCAAACAAATGACTAAAATGGACTTTAATACCAGTAAGTATCCTAAAATAGTATAATAAACATTCAAAGTTAAGACAAAATTATGTACATTCAAATTCTTAATTTTAATACTAAAAAAAAAATATTGTTAAAATACTAGGTGTAGAAGTATTATTATTTTGAAATTCATTATCTGCAGATAAATAGTTCAATTGTTTCATTAAAAATTTCTTTTTTAGGTTCTGAGAAACTGGCTGTTAATGAAATTTTCAACAATGCAATACAAGTCCTTTCTGAAGAAGATCAAGATATGCCCTACATCACTCATATGATACCTTTACTCAGGAGGGGAATAGGTATTCATCATGGAGGGTTGCTGCCGGTTATCAAAGAAACTGTTGAGATTTTATTTGGTGAAGGTCTTATTAAAGTCCTATTCGCAACTGAAACTTTCGCTATGGGGTTGAACATGCCTGCCAGAACTGTTATTTTCACTGATATGAGGAAATTTGATGGACAAAGGCACAGATGGGTAAGCAAAAGTTTAACTTCCAATATGCAAAAAACAGGTCTTGGTTTTGAGTTTCTTGCATCCCCTAACATAGAGGAAGGGAACTAAAACAACTTTATTGCATACGTACAAGAAGGTGAAATGCACTGACATGAAGTCAGGGGCTTTTGGCCGGTAGCACAGATCACCCACAATCTTTGTTTGTGTTCTAATTATAGAATCCTCACGAAATTTTGTAGAAACATGCGTTATTCCACTTCTAAATGTTGAATTTCAGATCGATCGAATGTGTAGTTTCGAAAATTAGAGACATTTTCAAACGTGAATAACTGTTTTTGCCCATCAATGAACTAAGCCGCGCCATTCAGATCCCAAACCTTCCCTGAAAGCTCTTCTAGCTCTTTCCGTTCGAAAGTTAGCTGTTAACGTCTGACCGGACAGAGTTACTTTTAACCTCGGATTCTTCATCAGTGAGTCCAACCTAGTTGTTTAAGACCATATTTGCCTCAAACTTCGAATATGATACACAGGTCAAGTTTGAGGATACTTCACTAAATCGTGTCACATATTACAAGTACCTGGGAATATATATGGATGAAAAACTGAGCTGGTACAAATGCATAAAGTTTATTATGGACGTGATAGTTCTTTCAGTAGGTTCACTAAGGAGATCATATATGTTGAAAGTATAACAAAAAATGATTTGCCCTAGTTTTATCTCTTTTACATTAAGGTATCAGCTGGGATAATACATATGACACATTGATATTAAGGCTGTAAATGTTTCAAAATAGAGCTATAATAATTATTAATAATATATTGAGTACAGTGGACAGTAGGATTATATAATAACACTTTTGGACATTCGTCAATTGAAAAAAAATAGAATAGGTAAAATTGATACATGAAATTTTTATTAATTCTATCAAATGAAACAACATATGATTAATAACATTGAAATTATAACTGAAAACTGAATGTAAATAGAACTTAACTTCATTTGTATGGCTCTGCTGCAACGAATAACTAATTTCTTGATCGGAAATGGTTTGATCTGAACAGGAAAATGTTATCATCCTATTAAAAATTAATACCTTTGATTATTTATGCAACAAAATTAATTTTAAAATAGCTATTGGTTATATCGATTTAATAAAAATCGATATAATGTACTTGGATAACCAACCTCAAAAGATGTGGAATTCTTATGATGTCAGATAGGGGTCATGTTGCAAAAGAAAATGCAAACATTTTTTTGTCATTTCTTTGAAATAAAGATTTTTTTTAGGTGACATCCGGAGAATATATCCAGATGGCAGGTAGAGCTGGAAGAAGAGGTTTGGACGATAAAGGTATCGTTATATCCATGATAAATGAAAAAGTGCCTGCAGCAGCTTGTCGAAATATTATCAACGGTTCCCCAGATCCGTTAAATTCAGCATTTCATCTTTCATTCAATATGGTTCTGAACCTCCTGCGAATTAAAGTAATCAACCCGGATTATATGTTGGAAAAATCATTTTTCCATTTCCAAAGCCAAGCAGAAATGACTAAATTATTTGAAGGTAAACAACAAATGTTTTAAAAAACAACGTATGAAAAACTTGTTTTCAATACTCTTTTAGTCACAGTTTGATTAAATGCCATCAGGAAAATTTTGAGTTGCAGGTGGATTATATTTTGTTCATTTCATATTGTAATTTGATATTTTTGCATGCATGCTTTATGGCAAAATTTTAGAATAATCAAATTTTCTGTTGCAGATTATGATGCGAAACTGAAAGAATATAATGAATTTGAAATAGAGAATGAACAAGAAGTTGCCTCTTACTACAATTTGCAACAACAATTAGAATCCTTGCAGGTGCAGACTAGGAAATTCATAACTGAGCCAAAAGTGCTAGGTCGATTTTTGAAAAATGGAAGAGTAATGAAGGTATACACAGCAAAATGAAAATCTCTATATTCTTGACTCAAATTTTTCTTTTTTTAGGTTGAAACTCCAGATGGGGAATATGATTGGGGTGTAGTAGTTGGTTGTAAGTGGGTTAAAAATGGAAATAAAAAAAATAAACAAGTGGAAGTAGATATCCTGCTTAACGTTATCAGAGAGGAGGGAAGTGAGGTTGTTAAACCAGCTCTCCTTGAAAATCAGGTAAAAATTAAATCAATATGTAACTTTACCTGTCACAAATTTAAATTGCCAAACCTTACATTTTAAATTGAAAGTAATAACTTCAACAAAGTAATTATCTATGTTATTTGATTTGCATATACAAATTTCCAGCTAAACCTAAAGAAATGTTGTCTCAAGATATTCAAAATGTATGGAAATGGATTTTTCTTTTTTTTTTAGTGCTGTCCTCACAAAATCCTGCATAAACATTTGTCATTTTATATATGATTTTGAACTTAATTCAATCTATATTTTCTAAGATATCGAGGAAACGCTATTTTTATTGAGACACATTTTACTAATTTTTTCCACTTGACGTTGAAACGTTCTCTTTAAGTACCCAGTCTTCTCTAAGTTAATACTTAGATAGTTAGTGTATTAGGAGACAGACAGGGAAATTAAATTGGACCAAGAATATTTCATTCCTAGATTTAAGAGAGAGAAAATGTTTATTGCTCTAGTAAATAGCTAATGACTTGCGTCTTTCTGCCAGTATAAAATACCTTCTTTATGTACATAGTATTTTTCTTGAAAAAGAAATGTACATCATTTTTGAGAAAAAAATTTTTTCAAGTATGTGTCGATGGTTCTATCACCTCCACTGGGAAGGCTTCTTATTGCACTCATTAGGGGTTCGATCGGTTATTTTCTTTTGTTCTCTTCTCAATTTGTATCTTGTAGAACAACAGGCCGGAGTACTTGGATGTTTTGCTCACAAATTTCTTCCCTAAGGTCTGAGGTCTACTCAGAATCGGTTCTATATTCATTTTTTCATAGAGAAGGTCATTCGGTGGGTTGTAAAATGGATTTCCTGCATGGAGTTTCTTACTCAATGTACTTAAACTACTGGATTCTGCTACTTCGATATTCTTAAGGGTGGGGTCTTCTACAGCTATTATATATTAGATGACCATATTCTTACATTCTGTCAAGAAAGTACCGGGAATTATCGATTTAAATCTGGCGGGGCAATGAGGCAGATAAAAAATTTTTTTCCTAGGTTGGTACCACTGTCCTTAATTACTATGCCAAGCTTGAGCGGGATCTGTCAACTAATGTGTTTGCAACAGCTGATTAAGTCAGTCGATGTCAGAGTGCGTGCCGATTTTTACTATGGGTGATTACGTTGAGCAAAGAATTTGTTTAAAGTTTTGTGTTGCAAATGAATTTTCGTGTGCCGATGCATTGAAAATGTTGCAAAAGGCCTTTAGTGATAATGCTCTATCGAAAACTCGTGCATATCAGTGGTACAGAGCCTTCAAGGACGGTCGTGAAGTGGTCGCCCATCGACGGCTTCGATCGAAGATAACGTCGATAAAATTAAGGAAAGGGTGCTGGAAAACCGTCGTACCAGCTTGAGAGAGATAGCACATGATCTTAAGATATCCCACGAGTCCGCACGTACGATTTTCATTGATATTTTGGGCATGAGAAAGGTGGCCGCACGACTCGTACCGAAAGACCTGAATTTTCTTCAAAAACGTCATCGCGAACAGGTTGCTTCAGACATGCTGGATCACTGTAATTCCGATTCTACATTCATGGAACGCATTATAACTGGTGATGAGACCTGGGTCTACGAGTACGATATGCAAACAAGCCAGCAATCATCGGAATGGGTGGCAAAAAATGAGCCGAAACCGAAAAAACCACGCCAAAGCCGCTCGAAAATGAAGGTGATGCTCATTGTTTTCTTCGATATCCGTGGCGTGGTGCACTACGAATTCATTCCAGAGGGTCAGACGGTAAACAAGGAGTATTACCTAGGCGTTATGAAACGTTTGCGTGCGTAAGAAGCGGCCAAATTTGTGGGCGAACAACTCATGGATTTTGCATGACGATAATGCGCCTTCTCACCGAGCTACGATTGTGACTGACTTTCTCGCTAAAAACTCAACAAACGTGCTTCAGCAACCACCGTATTCGCCGGATTTGGCTCCCTGCGACTTTTTCCTCTTCCCAAAACTAAAATTGCCCCTTGGTGGCACCCGTTTTGAGTCGATTGAAGCCATAAAACAAAATTCGGCGCGAGAGCTAAAGTCCATCCCGGAAAGCGCCTATAAAAAATGTTTCGATAATTGGAAGTGCCGTTGGCATAGATGTATTGGAGCAAATGGAGCCTATTTTGAAGGCGACCCAATAAATTTTGACGATTAAATGTAAAAATGTTGTTTTAATTGAAAATTCCCGGTACTTTCTTGACAGTAGTACATCATTTTTGAGAAAAAAAAATTTTCAAGTATGTGTCGATGGTTCTATCACCTCCACTGGGAAGGCTTCTTATTGCACTCATTAGGGGTTCGATCGGTTATTTTCTTTTGTTCTGTTCTTGATTTGTATCTTGTAGAACAACGGGCCGGAGGACTTGGATGTTTTGCTCAAAAATTTCTTCCGTAAGGTCTGAAGTCTACTCAGAATCGGTTCTATATTCATTTTTTCATAGAGAAGGTCATTCGGTGGGTTGTAAAATGGATTTCCTGCATGGAGTATCTTACTCAATGTCCTTAAATTACTGGATTCTGCTACTTCGATATTCTTAAGGGTGGGGTCTTCTACAGCTATTATATATTAGATGACCATATTCTTATATCAGTCTGCAAATAGTTTAGTAGATTCTTGAAGCTGTTGTGTAGTTTATTGCGCGATTTTTGTAGGTGAGGGATCAAAAGTGTTTTGGTCTAGCAATTATTTCTTTTTTTTATTACTGGAATGTATTTTAATATTGGTCTTATTATCCACTGTGATTCCTAGGTATTTAGCGTGTTGGACTGGTTTTATATTGTTTCAGCATTCTGATGGTTGGCGAATTATCTGATGGTATGGCCAAATATCACTAGTTAAGATTTGTCAGGGTTTGGTAGAACTCCCCATTTTTTCATCAATGTCATGATTTTGTTACATAGACTTTGTAGTTCCTTCTTTTGTGCCCTTCAGATTCTTACCTAGATTTAATTTAATCGTTGGAGATGATATGACATTTTTACTGGATGATAAACTTCTGTACAAGGCTGATTGAAATAATTGAAAAATATGATTTTATTTATTTAACACAAATTTTTTTTAGGAAGGCCAAATGGAGATAATTCCCATTGATTCAACTTATATCACCCACATTTCTTCAGGAAGATGTAATTTTTCAGGAGATTGGAAAAGTAAAGAAATTAAAAAAACCATAAAACCCTGGTTAAGAAAACTTAAAGAAAGTAATCCAGATGGTATACCCTTACTTGATCCTGTTAAAGATATGAAGATTGATAATCCAATTCTTGTGGAAATTGTAAAAGAGATTGCAGCTACAGATGCTAAGTAAGTTAAAATTGCACTTTTTATTGTATAGAGTTCTTGGATAATAATAATAATCTTCATTCTCCACAATGATAATAATTATAATTGTATGAGGAATAATCATATCGAACACTTAAAGGAGAGAAAAATTGTATATGAATATAACTTAAAGGAAAAAAATGCATTTAAACAAAATAAGAATCAGTCTGTAGTGAACCCAACAAAAAACATAAGCCTCTGTATATTTATCCTAAAAATTTATTCCTACTGTAAAGACATTTTGACAACAGATAATCTTTGAATTTTCTGTTGAATCGAAGCAGTGGAAGAATTTTCATATCATTCAGCAACATATTGTTGCAAATGCTGCAATGTTAGGACAACAGTTATCTGCATCTAATTTGGACCTAGATATTTTCATATGAACCACTAACTCTCTTCAGTTTTTCAAGCATATTTCATTAAAGCTCAAAATTTAATGAATCTGAACACATTTAAAAGAATTTCAATTTCACAAATTTTCTTTTTATTCAAAATCTGGACATTCAAAACATGGTGAAAACATCATTATTTTTCCTGGTGGTTTTTCCTGAGAAGGTATAAAAAATGTCTTATGCCAGAATTTTTATTATGGCATCCATTGCTTTTTCAAAGTTGTTCTGGTAAATAGTCACATTAAAAGATTAATACACTTCTGGATTTCTTTATATTAATGCCGTTATTCTGACTTACTTGAAATGGAGCTTCAAAAATTCATTCTGATATTTTGCAGTTGTATTGGGATGGATTCTATAAACATGCAAATCAACAGTTTTTGTATTCCCTTTATTTTTGTGCCGGTGTCGATTTTGTCTCTCACACAATATTATGCTCCTCCATTTTTCCTGTTCAGCGATATTCGAAATATTTTCATTTTTTTCATTTTTGGAGGCTGCCTCCCCAATTTAGTTTGATTCTACCACAAGGGTATCAGAATCACAGCGTCTGTATATTTATTATTTGATTCATGAGTAGTGGACGTACTAGCAGAAGCCATATCTAAGTTATGCAAAAATTTTCTTGTTGTCGATTCTTTGGTTTTCTCCAATATCCTCTCAGAATCTCAGAATCAACATCGCACTTTTTCACTTTGATTTCATCAACTTTCAAAATTTTCTGCAAACATTCTTTCGTAGTTTTTTGTTGGTTCGAAATTGATCTCTTTATCTCAGAAATAACTTGTTTTTGACATTCTATCTCATAATGACACATTTGTGATAGCTTTCAACATACAAAAACTTATAGATTAGATAATGTCTTGCCGTGCGTTCCACTAAACGACCATAACACTCACGCACACGTTCACTGTCTTTCGTGTTTTACTAGCTTTTGATAAGCTCGCGAATGTTTTTGTTGGCGTTGCAAGTGGAACGGGAATTGTGAGCAAATAGCGATAACAGATGAATGACACGGGAATATAATATATAATAATCATTCTTTGCCCTTTGCTGGAAAATATGTAACCAAACATCAAAATATGGGTCTCCACAGGCTTGTCGCGGTCAAAATCAATGACGTCATTGATGACATTTTAAGAACGCCTGCAAAGACTGTGATCTGCAAGTGACAGAACGACACGAGTGTTTTGGGCGTCGTGGTCGACTAGTGGAAAGCACTACATGTACATCACTCTTGTGATGTCTGTTTATATATTCGAGACCTATATATTTCACTGTGTACAAAATTTAATTATTTAATTTGGCATTAGTTGGAATCATTCTTGTCGAAATAATTTTGCTCAATTAGCTTTTCGTAGGATTATTTAACTCGTGGACTCCTAGCTTATTACCTGCCAACATGGTTTTGTCTTTCACTGTGAACAAAAATAATTTAATTCCAAATTTTATTTTTTTTTGCAGAATTAAGGATCATCCACTTAGTAAAAACCCATCAGTAAAGGAAATCTATAACAGGTACAAGCAAAAAATGAGTTGTCAATCAGATTTAGTGGTAACCAAAAATAAACTAATTGATGCCAAAAAAGTGATTCAAATGGAGGAACTCATTTGCCGTAAAAGAGCATTGAGGCGGCTTGGCTTCTGTGCAAAGGCAGATGTTATAGAACTTAAGGGTAGAGTTGCCTGTGAATTGAGCAGGTATGTATTGGTTTTTTCGATCTATCGGTTTTATCGAAATTTTGTTTCTGTAATTTAATTTATTAATTGAGTGTTTAATTTGTTGAGAAAATCATTTTTGTCTCTCATTCAATTCTTTCACGGACATAAAGATACTCATTTATACTAATACTCAATATCGATTTCAATTAGAAACATCACAAGCTTTTCAAACAATTTTTTTCCTAATCCAAATGGAGATAGTGTTGTTACAATTTATTATTTTGCTTCGATGTATAATTTGGGTTAGAAAAAATTGTTTTTGGCTGTGAATTTTATTGTTTCACAGATATAAAGATAATCATTCACAATAATAACAAATTTTTACAGTGCTGATGAACTGCTCCTAACGGAATTAATTTTCAATGGTGCTTTCATCAATCTTAGTCCAGCCGAGACAACTGCTCTGCTAAGCTGCTTTGTTTGTACAGAGAAAACTGATAAACCTCCCAAAATTATGGATAGGTTGAATGGTTCATTCAAACTGATGCAGGTAAGTTTTTGGTTTGTCTCCTATTCTTTGTACAATTTTGTTTTTGATCAAAAGCATTGTCCTATTTCCATCAAGAATAAAAAGTTTCCATTCAGATGATTGCTGTGAGATGTTGGAATGAAATGAGAAATTACTTCGTTTTGTATCACTTTATTTACTGATTATACAGTGACTCGAGTTTCGTAGTGACACTAAATTTTCAAACTGAATAAACAAATGTCTCAACTATTATAGATATTTATTTCTTGAAGGCTTCAGCAAAACTTCAAAAAGTGGGGTTTGTCACAGGTCCATCTGCTCATTTAATAGTTTTATTGTCC
Organism: Megalocaria dilatata; assembly: GCA_034642435.1. Taxonomy (NCBI): domain Eukaryota; kingdom Metazoa; phylum Arthropoda; class Insecta; order Coleoptera; family Coccinellidae; genus Megalocaria; species Megalocaria dilatata. The sequence continues at coordinate 37,692,604 of CM067857.1, read as the reverse complement.
GTACATGCTTTATGTATTTGTGGATTTCTATGGATTCCAGGATGTCTAGTTTTTTCCTTTCGCTTCCAATTGAAATATTTCGAGGTTGTACAATTCTGGAAAGATAAGATCAGAATTGAACAATCTTTCGAAAAATATTGCACGTGGAAGAGAAAGGAAAAAACTAGACATCCTGGAATTCATAGAAATCCATAAATACAAAAAGCACGTACCGACAATAAAACTATTAAATGAGCAGACGGACCTGTGGCAAGGCCCACTTTTTGAAGTTTTGTGGAAGCCATCAGGAAATACATATATAATAGTTGAGACATAATTAATTTATTCAGTTTGAAATCACTACGAAACTCGAGTCATTGTATAATCAGTAAATAAAGTGATAGAAAACAAAGTAATTTCTTATTTCATTCCAATTAAAATGAACTGTAACAAAGTAACGGAACACTCCATCCAATATTTGCTGTGAGATGTGTCAATAAGTATTCTCAATACGTTTTGTGAAGGCAAACTCGATAATAAAACATTGATGAGATGAAATTAGTGGCTATTCATCACTCATGCTTTGCTTAATAGGCAGTTAAAATTGAAAAGACATAATATGAAGATATATTCATATTTATTCGCATTAGTTTTGCTATAGCTCCAAACTTAAGTAGCAATCATTGTAAAAATACTAAGTTTATATAAAATTAATAATCAACAATTGAAACAATATGATTTTTCCACGTTTTCCTAACATATTGAACTGTCGCTACTATGTGGTAGTATTTGATCATAGTTATACCAAGTCTTTAAAAAATTCCTATATTTCACTACCAAAAAATTAAAAAGTTTATGCATTTTTGTTTTACTAATAAAAAATTTATCTTTTAGGACACAGCACGAAGAATAGCTAAAGTAAATTCTGAGTGTCGGTTATCCATCGATGAAGAGACATATGTGCAGTCATTCCGCCCATTCCTTATGGATGTTGTCTATAAATGGTGCAACGGTGCACCATTCAGGGATCTCGTCGATCCAGATATTTATGAAGGGTCAGTTGTACGTTGCATGAGACGCTTGGAGGAACTATTGAGACAGATGGTACAAGCTGCTAAAGTTATCGGAAACTACGAGTTAGCAGATAAATTTGATGAGGGCATTAAGTTGATTAAGAGAGACATTATATTCTCGGCCAGCTTGTATTTGTGGTAGAATAATTACTTATAAAGTTGGTTGTTGACTAAATTTTTGCTCTTTATTGTATATATAATAATAAATGTATATATAACAGTATATGTCAAATTATAATGTAAATTGTAAATGTATGAAGGCCAAATTTTGAACTAATTAAAATGTAAATAAATTTTTATAACATGTGGAATATAAATAAGTTTATAACTTAAATTTTCTTTAGTTTTCTTTTAGTCTTTTGTCATGTTTTCAAATATGGGTAAATTGTAGCAGATATGATAAATCATATAATTTTGAATAAGAAATATATTTATTTGGTAGCCATATGTAAGCAAAAAATGGGGAAAAGCACTGATGTGAAGTCGAAAGCTTTTTGCGTGCTTATTCAACAGTCCATTACCCCTGAAAATTTCTATGCTGTGAATTATTTTTATAAGAAGCTACATATGATGAATAAAAACACAATTGTTTTTTCTGTTATACCAAAGTCATTTTTTATAATTTTATACTGTTCTCCTGAAGAAACGGAAAATATTTGAAAATGGAACAAATATGGTTAAAAGGCTACCTTCGACCTCCATCGTCAAATATTGGCAAGAAAGGGTGGTAAACAAATATATTGAAGAAAACTTCATATACTTTTCACATTTTCTTCTTGCATGGATTATAAAAAAAATTTTAAATTCTTGTAACGTATCTTCAGGAAATTATCCACGAGTCTTCTTTTTTTATCTTTGACCACTCAAGGAAAGTTATGTCCTGTTTACTGCTGTCTTGAAGATTATACACTGAAGGAAACACATCAGCTGAAAGCGTGTTCCACAACTGGCCAGTTTAGTGGAAGAACTGATAAACAAAAGTTCTCGAAGTTTTTAAATCAACTCAGGGATGTGTTCGTTGCGCAGTCCTAGTGCCGCATCTGGCGGCAGTTTCATGCAGCATCGATAGTGATAATATCTATAGAAGCACAAGTCGGCAATTCTATTTTCAGTTCCAAAGACTGCAAACTGGCTGCTACAGTTGGGCAGTCAATCATCAATCGTACTGTCGGTTGGTTCTACCTCACTTCAAGGGGTGTTAGGTTCAATATCGAATCATACTGTGATTTTAAGAGCTTTTATTGTAAAAATACTATTTCTGAAATTGTACGTCAGCAATACATGGGTTTCGAAATAAAACAATATGTACATTGTTTCAATTAGATGGCACGCTATTCATATGATGAAATGGCCATTAAACCTCCCTGGGTGAAAGAAAAAAAATGTTTTTTGTTCGATAGAATTCACATAAAAAAAATTTTGTATTGTTTTAGGTTTCCTATCTAATAATTACCTTAATATTACATGTTATTACAGCTATACTTGTAATATTTAAATAAGGTTATTCTGATTTTCACAAATTTTTATTGTTATGTTTACAACAATCGTTTCGCTATCACAGTAGCATCATCAGGCAAGATTACATATTGCATAATTTGCCTGATGATGCTACTGTGATACCGAAACGATTGTTGTAAACATAACAATAAAAATTTGTGAAAATCAGAATAACCTTATTTAAATCTTATTTAATATGGATTTTCACCAAGTAAGGACTGATTCAATTCAATAGTTACACTTATTACTCTTGAAGCTCTCGAGTGGAAATGTGATGTTACGAGGGAGCTTCCACCTCTTACTTAGGGAGACGGCGTTTCGTTTCCGAGCATGCGCATCTGAAACTCGTCAGACAGGCTTGATGTGTAGGCTCTGCCTGTGACGCCGGTGAACATGCGTCCGCTTGGAACGCTGCTCTTCAAACGCAGTGCCTTGCTCTATTTGAACCTGGCGGGGAGGGTTAGTCACGAATCTGTTGACTGGTCGGTACGCCGGTCTAACTTACGACAAAGCAAGGCAGGTTTCTGGACGAGGAGCGAAGAAGTTGTTCGCTACACTCTAATTGGAAAAATTGCACATATTTCTTCTCGGTATGGTTTCACTGAGTGGCGGCTCGTCTGGCTAGGCATGGTAGGCCGCGCCTACCTTGGAAAATCTTTAGCGTATCTACTTATCGAAATTATAAAATGATTCATATTTTTTACGTATCAGATGCCTTTTTTTCATTACAATTTTCAGTTATAATACGTATCAAAGAATTTTTCATTAATATCTCGCACGCAATTGTGATATTTCATCCTTTCGCTGTCGGTGCAGCCCTGCCGCGATCATTATTCGCCTTTATTAAAACATGAAGGCGATCTATCCCAACACCTGAAATTTTATTACTACACGTCAGCCCTGCTGAGAGCCGCGGAATTTACCAATGAATCAGTAAAGGATGGATGCACTGGTGTATAGAGTGAAACATACGAAATTAAGGCGAAGAGTAGGCGCCGAACTCGTGCGCCTTCGAGTACTTTCGAAAAAGATCGCTGAGCGATCCCGCAGCCGCAGGATAAGGCCCGGTGCACATGCGCTGCAAAGTAATCGTGACGCAGCGATAGAATTCAATCGCGCTGACAGAGATACACTACACCATATGGGAGCATGCACATGGGACGCAGATGCTATCCGATACCCTAAGCCTATCGCGATAGGTATCGGAGCAGACGCAAGTTTCTCCCCCTATCTTGCGTTATTTCTATCGCCGCGCGTTCACAGCACTACAGTTTGTAATGAGACAGTTCACATGCGCGTTGCGTCTATCCAATCTGCATCGTTGAAATAGGTAAATTTTCGATAATAATATTTATTAAACTTTGACGTCTTCCCAAACACCATGCTCACAATCCTTCTCTTTTGCGGATTCTGATAACATTCACCTGGTCTAGCCTTGTTTGGGTTTTCGTTGACTAGATTGGCTTTATTTTTGTTGATCTTTCCGTATAATTCCTTTTAGATTTATTTTCTTTGAGTGTTAATGAATATGTATAAATATATTATAAGAAAATATGAATTATTATTTAATTTTCCAGTTACCTCAACGTTACTGCTAACATTTACAAAGGTGGTATAGGATATCTTACTGCATTTTTTTGGCGTTTGAATGCATCGCCGCTAATTCATCGAATGATCGTGTAGACATTCTAAAATAATTGAAGAATTTCATCTTTCCTCAAATCGATGAAAATCCGCTCCTTTCAAATATCTCTCATTGTTAAATGGGTGAACCCAATATCGTCTTCTTTTACACTCACTATTACAAATTATTATTTGTACACAAAGTACGAAAAAATAACTTTTTTTTATGAATTTGAACTTGTTTATGATTCATCTCGTAAGAGAAACAGCAACTCACTGAGTACAGCTCTCAACGTGTAATATTTACAAAGTATCTTCGCGATAGGATTGACAACTGACGCAACGACCTATCTCCGCATGTGCACAGCCACTCCGATAGGCAATAAAACGCCACGATTGAAAATTATCTCTGCGTCACGATTACTTTGCAGCGCATGTGCACCGGGCCTTACGCCGATTCCATTCCAGTTTTATTTGCGCATTCGCATTTGCGTTTTGCCATCCTTATTTGATTTGAAGATTATCCGAAAGCGACAGAACCTGATAAGTACCTTCCTATATCTATTTAATTGTTTTAGTTTAGTTGGAATATTAGGTCGTATTTCCAAATTCATGAGAAATGAGTCCCATTCATGATATTATTTATTCCTTACCGGAAACTCCTTTTTCGTCGTTGAACTATAATAATCGAAAGGAAATTGTTACAATTGGCCGTCCGACACCATCTCTTAATCTTCTAAAACCTGATAAAAAACATGGCGAAACATTTTCACGTTCTTTCAACACTGGTATGACAGTCACCTGTGGTTATGTGGTAGCTCTTTCAAACAGGGTTTATTTTGTTGGCCATGTTTACTTCTTGGAAAGACCAGAAATAAAGTGTGGGTTTCACAGGGTTATTCGGACTTGAAGCATGTATCCGTTAATGTTAAAAAACACGAGTAACAGTGCAGTTATTTTATTCGGCTTTTTTTTAGAACTCTTGATGCATAAGTGACAGGCCTATCATTTGAATTAGACAATATGGAACTAATGATAACATTTGAAGCATCTGTTCTAAGTAGAAATTCATTTTCTGGTGAGAAATCAGGGTACTGATTGGGGTTTACAATTAATTTTTGTTTAAATGAAATAAAAACAATAATTGTTGATTAACACTTTTTTATTGAGTAACTGAAGACGCGTTTCGTTTACACTGTAAATTATTCAGATCATTCAGACTACTGATTTCCAAACAAACTGTCTTACATTTAAATACAATTTTTTTTCAAATAATCATCGAGTATTTAAAAGAATACTGAATTGTTTCAGCCGTTACTATTTGGTAGTTGATCATAATTAAAACAAACTCGAGTCACAAGAAAATGTGTAATATATCTTTTTATTGGAAATAAAACATAGTAATTTCTACAATTTGTTTTAATTATTTAAAAGAAATTGGGACAACATTTTCTCGAGATTACAAACCTATTACTTTAACATTAAAAATAATTGATAATTTATTATCAGCTACTTATCTTATCATTTATCCACTTTAAGAAATTAAGATACCATTCTGCCACATTTGAGATATAAGCATAATCACAACAGTTGAAATTCTAAGTGTTATACTGTAATGCCAAATAAAGTAATTAAAGTAAAATTAGTAAGAAATAGGTTACTTGAATATATTCAGTAAAGACGAATTATTTAGATCTAATTGATCATTTAATAATCCATTTTTCTGTTTCTCACTATTGATTTCGACCGTTTCCCAATAATTCAATTGTAATCTGAGCGCGGACAGCTCAGTGGTACAGCATCGGGCGCCTGACCGGAAGGTCCGGGTTCGAATCCTCTTCAGGTGGAAAAGAAATTTTCTAGTTGGACTGGCGTCGGCCACTATTTCACTGTTGGTTTAAAAATTAACAGTGCTATGACCTAAAGTGGCGCAAGATCGCAGTGACAAAGCCTACACAACTGAACTCCTAACTCGCACAAGCTGAAAAAGCTTTTGAGGTATCTTCACAGAAGATCTAGGGGTATCAGGAAAATAATAATAATTTTATTCATGTATTATCTTAAAATTATGATCAAATATATGATTTTCCGAAAATAAATGGTTTGAATTAGTCTTACTATGCAAGAAACTATGTAAATGTTCCTTTATTCTTGTATTGAAACATCTGCTAGTTCTACCTATATAGATATTACCTTATCGCAACTACCGCAATTCAACTGATAAACACCCGATTTATTTTCTCTTTTTATTTTTGTTTTATTGTTTTTGATGAACTTAGCTAAATTATTTTGGGTTCTCAAAGAAATATTAAATTGTTGTTTCTGTAATAAATTTGTCGTATTATGGCTTATTTTACCAAAATATGTTAGGCTATTCTACTTTACATTGTTTTCTTTTGTTTTTGGAAAAATTTTATCAGTTGTCTTATCAAGTTGTTTTTTCTTTAACAATTTCATTATTAACTCCGGTTCATAACCAATGTTCATTGCGATTTGTTTGATGATATTCAGTTCTTTCTTAAAGTTCTCGCCCAATAATGGTATACTAACCAGTCTATGTAGCATACTATGGGAAGCAGCTAATTTGTGGTTATATTGGGTGATTAGAAGAACTATGAATAATTATATCTGTATGTATATTTGCTTTCCATAGTTTGCTACATAGACTGGTTATTATACCATTATCAAACGAGAACTTTAAGAAAGAACTCAATATCATTAAACAAATCGCAATCAACAATTGTTAAGAGTTAATAATGAAATTGTTAAGGAAAAAACAACTTGATAAAGCAACTGATTTAATTTCTCCAAAAACAAAAGAAAACAATATAAAATACAATAAACTAACAAATTTTGGTCAAATAAGCCATAATTTGAAAAACATAACATAAAATTCCTTTGATTTTTTTTTTAAGAATAATGTAAAGAGGTTTTTGTAAAAGTTTTTGAATAAAATTTAAATTTATAGTAGGTTAATAGAATAAATGTGTATGATTTTCAAAATATGATAACATAGAAAATTCATATTAATTTACAATATTATATAGAGGAAGGTATTCTTCCTGGTTGATGGCCTCAATACATTGGCCATTAACCACTAACAGTTGCTTCACCACGATGTGGCTTCATCAGGTATCTACATTCTACTGGTTGACGACATTTTTAGCGACAAACTCCAATGAACACCTTGAGTTTTTATGACTTGTTCTTCAATTATTACGGTTACACTGAGCCACAGCGTGGTGAAACAATTGTTGTATTGCAAACATTTTTGTGGAAATAAAATACTGTCTCCTATATATTTGTTAATTAGGCATAAAACATAAATGTTTTCTATTTTACTAAAGTGCCACTTCATAAATAAACTACATTACAAACTATTAATATATATAATTTATCTATCGTACTTACTGGTGCGGACCATAAAACTACATTTTTGGAAGAAGAAGAACTATTGAAATATTTATTTTTCTATGAACAGGACATTAAAGTACAATACATAGTTCTTGCATGAAATGAATGGTCAAAGTTGGAACTTGTCAAATCAAGCAACATCTACTGAAGCAGTTTGGTGCATAGATCTATAAGGCTATATATATATACATATTATTCAGTAATCTGTGATTTTGTGGCGTCATCAAAATAGAATTTCCTTCCGTTTTTCTGCAATTGGAAAAGTACCACGTTGTTTCATATATTTTTGGACGTTCATTTCAAAATAATCGCCAAAATGTCAGATATAAATGATTTATTTGGTTGTTTTGAAACATCTAAAACGGAAGAAGTTATATCGGATAGTGAAAATATTGGTGACAGGTGAGATAATTTTACTAACCTGAAAAAGACTCCTTACAATTTAATTTTTTCAACTATTATTATAATTCAACTTCTAACTATTCTATTTATTACAGATTGGTTGAGATTAATTTGACAGGAGTTAAACGATTTAACGACGAAGATATAAGCCCATCTTTAAAGAGGTTTAAACAACTAGAGAATATCTTAGATGTCCAAGATATCAAGTAAGTACATAATATTCAACTCGTAAAGAATCTTGTAGTCTAGGAAGTGATCGAATGAATATGCAAATTTTTCGATTCACAAATCTCACCCTATTTTATCATTTCAGTTTTGAGGAATTGAAGAATAGGATAGTGATTCACAAGATAGAAACATCAGGATCATGTTCACACGAAGTAGCATATCCTCCATGCCAGCCTTACATTCCTTTGACACCACTACTAGAGGAACCAGCGAAAACGTATAATTTTGTGTTGGATCCTTTTCAAAAAGAGTCCATTTTATGTATTGACAACGATCAGTCGGTGCTTGTTTCCGCTCATACGTCTGCGGGGAAAACAGTAATTGCAGAGTAAGTATAGTTTTTTTTTTCTAAAAATGTAGAAAGTATTTATTAGGGAGTTGATAATTATTATAACATGAAACTCGGCATTTTTGTGAAATTATTTAATTTTACCACTTCCATATCCAAAAAAGGCCAATTTTGCAAACACCTTTTAAGCAAAGTTTTCCATATACAGTCGACTCTCGTTAATTCGAAACTCGAGGGACTCTTGAAATATTACGAATTATCGAGTGTTTGAAATTTGTGAGAGAAAATTAATAAAACTTCGAATTATTAAGTGTTGGTTAATTTTTATTTATTAATATAAAAATGACAAGAATTAAGAGGTACATTCGTGTATATACATGTATTCGTAATGTGAATTAATTAATCTTTCGAAAGAACTTTGTTATACTGTTTTGCTTTAAAGCACAATTCTGCTGCTCACACTGCTCAATAACTTTTTTTAAGAGAAAAAGTGCCTGAAATGCTTTTTCATCACTTTTGTTTTGTAGACAGAAGCTTTGTAAGGTATCAAATGAGGATCTTGCTTCCTTAACTGACACCTCTGCCAAAGGTTCCGATGTATCGTCCTCATCTTCATCGTTACTTTGCGTATCTGTCGCAGATAAAATTTCGCCATCGGTTAGTGAACCTGAGACAGCAACATTTTCATCCACTTGAACAAAATCAGAAAAACTCACACCGCTGATGTCAACTAATGGTTCTATTGCTGGTTCTTCATCATCTATAAGTATTGGAAGATTTTCTTGATTTTCTTTTAAGAAACCGGATTTTTTGAAGCAGTTGAGAATCGTTAGGGGTGTTACAGCTCTCCATGCTTTGTCAATTAGTAAAATAGCTGTCAGAACCGTGATATTTGCAGTTAGCTGTTTGTCGAGAGATTCTAAAACGATCTTAACAATTTCTTTGCGATAGAACGTCTTAAAATTATGGATAATCCCTTGGTCCAGTGGTTGCAATTTGGAAGTTGTATTTGGCGGAAAGAAGTAGAGTTCCACGTTAGACAATGTAGGAGGACTGTTGTGGACAGTGCAGTTGTCTAAAAATAGTAAAATTTTCCGCTTTTCTCGTTTCATGTCCCCATTAACTGTTAAAACCAATTGTTAAAAAGTTCTGTCGTCATCCAAGATTTTTTGTTAGCACGATAATCAGTTGGAAACGATTTCACTCCTTTGAAACATCGCGGTTTTATTGCTTTTCCTATCACTAAGGGTTTAAGTTTTTCCGATCCATCCATATTTACTGCAAGTAAAACTGTCAACCTCTCTTTACTATGTTTTCCTCCGTGACATTTTTCATCTTTAAAAGTAAGCGTCTGTCCGGTAAACATTTAAAAAATAGGCCAGTTTCATCAGTATTAAAAATGTCTCGGGCATCATAGTTTTCAATCAAGGTCTTCAATTTACCGTGCCAATCTAAGCAAACTGCATCATCAATACTTCCACTTTCCCCACAAACTTTTTTAAAAACAACTCCATTTCTCTTTTTGAAATTTGTAAGCCACCCTTCACTTGCCGCAAAGTTTTTGATGCTTAGAGTAGACGCGAAATCTTGATACAAGTTTGAACTTGTCGCAAAATGTACTTACAATCTTTCCGCCTCTTCTCTCTGCAACTTTGAACTGTCGAGTGTTGGACGCTGATGAGTTCGAATTAACGCGTCGTTTTGTTAAATAGCAATGATTTTTTTGTTCGAATTACCAAGTGTATGAAAATGTATTGATTTAGTTCGAAATATAAAGAGATTTAGTAGGGAACTCGTGATAACTTTGAATTATAGAGAGGTTCGAATTATCGCAGGTTTGAATTAACGAGAGTCGACTGTAAATAACTTTTTCCATGTACTATTTTCATTTTAGCTTCATTAAAGTGATGTGTTAAATAATAATGTTTTCTGCAACAAAATTTTAATAAACATAAAAGGTGGAACAGAGTGGAATATGTATATAAGTTTGTATTCAGATTAAAATATATTTTAGTATTTTTTGAAGATTTTTATAATTATGAAACGTGGATACAATATATTTGTTGTCATTAAATGGAAAAAGTTATTCATATTTATATTGAGAAAGTTTTAAAAATGGCGTGAAAGAGATGTTAATTTATCAATTTTTTTTTTCAAATTAAACTCAAAATTCATGGATATTTGAAAAGTAATGGTATGTTTGGAGATTAAAGATGTTCGATTTCTCGTTTACATGTTGAAATTCGAGATCTATTATTTCTGTTGAATCTGTTTGCCTTCATCATATAATTATTTATTTTCACTTCCCCCAAAAACAACACATCTTGTACCTTTTCAGCACTATTTATTTTATATTTATTTTCAGATATGCCATAGCTAAATCATTAAAACTTGGACAAAAGGTTATATACACAACACCCATCAAAGCGTTGTCGAATCAGAAATATAGAGAATTTATGGACCAATTCAGAGATGTAGGCTTAGTAACTGGAGATGTCACAATAAATCCAACAGCTTCATGTTTAATTATGACAACAGAAGTAAGTTAATTATTTTTGAATGTGAAAGAAAATTCAAATTCATTCTTCTAAGACTTCTGTTTAGTTTTCACAAAAATGTGTGAACATTTCAAATTTTAATGTAAAACATAGTAATTTCTAAAAACTGGTCAATTATTCAAATATTGTATTATTATATTTATTCTTTCAGATCCTGCGCAATATGTTGTACAGGGGCTCTGAAATAATGAGGGAGGTCGGTTGGGTGATATTCGACGAAATCCATTATATGAGAGATAAAGAGAGGGGGGTGGTTTGGGAGGAGACATTGATTTTGCTTCCTCACAACGTTCACTTCATATTCCTTTCTGCAACAATTCCTAATGCTGGACAGTTCATTGAATGGGTTGCCCATTTACATCAGCAGCCCTGCCACGCTGTGTATACTGATTATAGACCAACGCCTCTGCAACATTTTGTGTATCCTGCTGGAGGAAATGGAATTCACATGGTTGTCGATGAAAATGTAAGTATTGCAATATTTTTCAGTTCTGTAATTATCGGTGAAAATTCTGTGAGTTGCTTATTTACCATATTCTTCTGAAAACGAATTTTTTAATATAAGAAAAACAAATTAATTAACTTTCTCTATTTAAATAACGGAAGTTGACATTTGTTTTCTTATATTGAAGATGAATTTTCGTCAAGTAAAGACTGAGACTATAAAAAAAAAATGCTTTAGTCTAACGTCATAGTTTATAAGTTATGAATGCCCTCCCATCAGTGGCGTTGTCTATATGTTGAGAAATAGAGAAGCTGCTCCATTTTTTTTCCATTTTTCAAATTTTAAGTGAAACATACATTTAGCTATTAATGGATTTATATCAGATTATAATAAGTAATGGAACCACATGTGCCATGTTCTGATGGAAATGTTTCTTTAATTTTAGCCTATAGGCTCTTTAAGTGACATGCCATTATAGCTGCTCCATTGTAACTTCGACCTACTAATTTAGAGACACAATAGCTCACTGAACAATATCATTTAAGGACTGAATTTTTTATTGCATGGAGACATCACCAAAACCAAAAAATATTTCTTTTATTCGGCCTCTTTTTGTTACATAGCAAACAATCTTTGATAACTGAGTAGTATTGAATATGTCAATTGTCTCATCTAGAATACTAGCAATAAATGATGGTTTCATTCTTGATTTTTTTTCAAGACAATTTTTACAACACCTAAAATAAGGTCATTCTGAATCAAGTTTGATGTTCTTTTGAACCTTGTGGAATTTTCTAAATGATGCTTTAAGGTCCTGTCATATTTTGCCTTAAAATTAATCATACCTATATTCTTGATTTTTCTCATGAAACTCAAATTCAGAGTGACCTTAAAAAATAGCTGATGAACATAATTTTGCAAAGATAGGATGCTACGTCTACCATTCTTTCAAAAAACACACCCATTTTTTTTCACTTCATCATAGGGTTTTTATACAGCTGATCATATAGTATATGCTGGATTCTTGTTGTGCCGTTTTATCTTTCGTAATAGCCTGTATATGAGATTTGTTACTACTATGACTTAACTATTTAATGTAGAGTTTTCAATCAGAAAAACCATTCTCATTTCATAAGCTATTTACGTTAGAAAGTAAAATACAAAGCCAGCAAAATAACCAGGCTTTTTGTCACAACCAGTGAGCCACTCGCATTTATTATAATTTTCTTTATGACAATGTCTAACTTAGGGTTGTTTCTCCCTTTCATTTTATCAAAGTAGGAGTTTGTCTCGATTATCCTCATTCTCTTTATAAATGCACTTGTTCTTTTTGAGTTTGTTAGGGAAGCTGTGCTTCTCTAGTTTCCATGGTGAACACGCCACTTACTGCCATTAAGACATGGTCACTTCATTCGCTTTCCAATGCTTTCAAAATTACGTCAGGTGATACTTTTTGAAATATTTGGAGATATTCGTACTGAATTATATTTATATTTTGATGATTATAAATAGGATTTTGCTCGCATCTGGCTTGAAGGACCAAAATAAGAGTACATTTTCTTTACTTAATAAATGCACTGTGTTCAATTGTATAATTGCTTGATTTGTTTATAAATACTGATTAAGAATTATTATATATTAGGATAGTGCAAGTGCTTTTTTTTAAATAAACAAAACCATTGATAGTTTGCTTGAAACCTTCAAATATTAATCAATCATTAATGTTAACAGTTCTATACAATGCTAATTAATAATTTTGTAAAAGTTTTCAGAATCTTTTTAGCTTGAATTTTTGTGTGTGCAGCTCCTAGGTTGGCATACATGTAAATTAGAATTTTAATTTCATACAATCTATAAATTTCATTGCAAATACAAATTTACAATGGCAGTTTTTCTTAAATAATGAATATTTTTTTATGCTAATTGCCTCATTTGGCTGGATCATTAAGGTTTATTGTTAAAAAAGAATTGAAATGTTTCCTAAAATATTTCTAGTTATAAATAATAAATTTTTTGCATCAAATATTTTTATTTGAATTCAGGGTGTTTTCAAAGATGAGAGTTTCAATGCTGCAATGGCAGTATTACAAGATTCAGGTGACTCTGGGAAAGGTGATCAGAAGGGAAGAAGAGGCGGTTTCCAGAACAAAGCCTCTGATAGTGACATTTTCAAGGTGCTTAAGATGATAATGGATAGAGATTTTGCCCCTTGTATAATATTCAGTTTCTCTAAGAAGGACTGTGAACTTTATGCTACACAGATGACAAAACTAGACTTCAATACAAGTAAGTATTCACCTCATTCTTGCAGATCTTTAAAACGGAAAAGGAAGTTGATAATATTAATGACGTTTATTCGTAATTGCAGTGACCCTTTAGCCAGTAATAACATGATAGTCAACAGCTAGTTTTACATTTTGAATTGTTCAACATGTAAACCTGACGAAGCTGCATGTTTGCGAAACATTAGTCTATTTTTATAAATTGTGTAAATATTCTTTTTTGTGGTAAAATTAATTTCCGTCAAGTAAGAACCGATTCTTCAATTACCGCCTTCAGAAGTTTTACATTATTGAAAGAGATCTAATGGAAAGAATGGAATTTAGATGGATAATTAGATATACCTCTTTGTTCACTTACAGTTAAAAATTATAATTTTGTTTATTTACAGCTACCGAAAAGAAACTAGTTGATGAGGTTTTCAATAATGCCATAAATGTTTTGTCAGATAGTGACAAATTATTGCCTCAGGTTCAAGCTCTCTTACCCCTGCTTAGAAGAGGTATTGGTATTCATCACGGGGGTTTATTACCCATTCTTAAGGAAACTATAGAAATCTTATTTGGGGAAGGACTCATTAAAGCCTTATTTGCGACAGAAACTTTTGCAATGGGTCTAAACATGCCTGCCAGAACTGTTCTCTTCACTGGAATGAGGAAGTTTGATGGGCAACAGTACAGATGGGTAAGTGAATTTATCACCTGATATGAAAGAACTAACTTGAAAATTGTTGTTGAATATGCTACAATTTGAATTTTGTGGATTTAGTTCTCAATAAAAAAAAGTAGTGTTGTTGATTTAAAATTTATCAGCTGCAGGATTGCCATAATAAGCATTATAATGCCAACTTTGGATGTGTCAATCAGTTTGTTAACTTTATAAAACTCAATAGTCCACATCAATTTTTATGATGAACTAAATTATTGAATAGTTTTCTTTATATTTTGTGTTGTAAATAAAGATTTTTATGTTGATGTGCTGAATATAATGCAAAAATCAGTGATTCATTGTTATTACCAACCACGGTGGTTTTGTTGGAACCAGAAAATTCACAATGTAGGGAAAGACGCGCCACGTAGGGGGAGAGATGATGAGATTTTGACACAGAATATTCAACTTCCAAATAGCCTTAGTTTGTACAGGTGGAACGTTTTTGTCTAAGTTGTATAACAAAATTATTGAAAATTGTTTTTGAAAACTAGTTGTCAGTCCACAAAATTCAGTTGGGTTGCTTCTGCAATTATCCCTAAGTCTTGTGGTTTCAATTTTAATATTTGGAGTAATTTCAGCTCACTTCAGGAGAGTATATCCAGATGTCCGGCAGAGCAGGTAGAAGAGGTTTGGATGACAAAGGCATAGTGATATTTATGGTTGATGAAAAAGTACCCCCAGAAGCTTGTCGTGAAGTAGTAAAAGGGTCACCAGATCCTATAAACTCTGCTTTCCATCTGACATATAACATGGTTCTCAATCTCCTACGAGTAGACGAGATCAATCCGGAGTATATGCTGGAAAGATCATTTTTCCAGTTCCAAAATCAGGCTGCGATTCCAGGTCTTTATGAGGGTAAGTAGTTCTTTGGACATGCATAGAATTGTTCTTGAAAAATCTTATATTGTTTTAGAATATCAAAAACAACTACAAGAGTTGGAAGATTTCAAAATTGAGAACGAAGAAGAAATTGCCTCATATTATGATATTAGGCAAACTCTCAATAGATCGGTGAATGAATTCAGAAAATATTTGACGAAATATGACAATTTGGTCCCTTTCCTGCAACCTGGTAGATTAGTTAAGGTATGATCATAAAAATTAAATTAGTTAAAACTTCATTTAACCTCATGAACTTTCAGGTTAAGACAGCCGATGCCGAATATGGTTGGGGAGTAATTGTAAACTACAAAACTAATAAAGAAAAAAAGTGTCAGGTTGACATGCTACTAGATGTAATTCCTGGGATATCTGAACGTGATTTTCCTAAGCCTGCTGTCGGTGAAGAGGTAAGACCAATTGATTTTTTAAGAATAATATTGCACAAAAATGTTCACGTTTTATTTCCATTTTTTGACCAATATGAATGTTTCAAATATCTGTAAATAACATAAATAGCACTTATCTGACAATACCTTCATCTTTAAAAAGTCACACTTTAGAATGACAATGTCAGATTTGACATATTTACATCTTGACTTACTTATTTCAGAGTGGGGAGTTTGAAGTTGTTGCCGTGGATTCTACACACATAACACACATTTCTTCAGTAAGGATACATTGTCCTAAGGACCTGAGACCTAAGGATACAAGAAAGAGCGTAAAAAAATCATTGAAAGAAGTTGAGAAACGGTTTGCTGATGGACTCCCATTGTTGGATCCTGTAAAAGATATGAAGATCAATAATCCAGAATTTTTATCCATTATTGAGAAGATTCGAGCCTTAGAAAAATGGTGAGTTTAGTCTTTTATTCCATGTACATTCGCTTTTGAAATTGCATATACAATTGTGTTGTCCTTATGGCACGTGAAATCTTACCCTCAGTGCAGACACACATGCCTAAAATCTGGGGATATTACAAATACAAATTTACAAATTCTTTGTAAATTGCGACCAATCAGATAATTTCGCGAAACGTCAAACGTCGACGGCGGATTGTGCAGTCAGTATATTGGTTCACAATTATTTAATGTGTACTGTGATATGCTCATCATAATATCTAGTGTGTTGTCAAAAGAAGGCACAGTAGCAATTGAATACTCACTGATACCCATAAAATAAATTTTAAGGTATAATGGTGTATTGATTCACTTATTGAATGTGTTTGGTCACAACATTGAGCATAATATAGTCATAAAAATCGTATACAGTATGATATACGCTGCTTATTCCGCAATCTACCTTATACTCATTGTTTTGAGGAAAAGTGTCACATTGCACATTAAAAAAATGTATATCATACATCTTGATTCACTCTTTTTTATGTATATTGAAGTCTGAAGAAATGGCAATGTTGATGAAAGACTTGACAATACTCTTATAAATAAATACTGGTATGAATCAGCAAACCAGTATGATATACACTCATTTTCAGAGTATTGTGATATTTTTCATTAACCCAGCCCTTTCTTCAGACTACATTATCCCTTGTGTTAGTAACCGGGTACCTGGGTACCCACCGCGGTGTATTTGTATGAATAGCTTAAAGAATATTTAATATTTTATTTTAAGCTCTCGAATCGTCGTTCTTTAACTCAAAAGAAAGCTAGTCGTGAGTGCATTTAATTTATCTATTTTTTATTCTTTTTTTAAATAAGCTTAAACTTCAGCTATCGCCCCATTGGCAACCGGATACCCAGGTACCCACAATGGAAAGAATAGAAAATAAATTGAAAATGGTTTCTATAAATGGTTGCAACTAAATTTTATTGAAAAAATAAAGAAATATTACATTTTTTCATAATTAATGAAATTAAACCTGACATTTAACACATTGTATGAGATTAATTGAGTGCTCATCACATACTGGCTGGTGACAATTGGCACAGCTCTTACGAGTCTTTCGCCGTCTTTTTATTGGCAAGGCATTGCACACATGACAAGATCCTATCACTTTTTTTCTTCCGGTTTTATCTTCATCAACCACCGGACCAGGATTTATCTCGATTGTTTCTGCTAATGCATGACATACTTACAACAGCAATCTTTGTTGAGAAGTGACGCATTATTTGCGGATTCGCCGTACGGTGTTCAATCATCGGCAATGCTAGTTCTTCACTTAGCCTCCGCATAAATTGACGACGTTCTGTCGTTTTTTTGGCAATCATTTTATTATTTTCGTAATAAATTATATATGATGCAAGTGAAGAAATGTCTAGCATGTTGAAGATCAATGCCATTGGCCATCTCGAAGATCGTCGTTGACTTGTGTACCTCCGGACCATTTGGTCCATTGTGTCAACGCCAGCTTTATATCTACTATAAAAATTTATAATTTCTGGTTTTTGCTTAGCGTCATCACCAACTGATGCATCTGAATGCATTGTAGATAACAGAATGACAGCTTTATTTTTTTTAGGAACATAAGAACACATGGTAACCTTTTCGTGAAATCCAAAAACTGTCGAATACTGCTCTCGTGTCTTATTTGCTCCCATAACACTAGGGATGTAAGGTTTATTTTTTTTTAACGTGCCAACAATGGTAATATTCCATGATAACAAATGTTTAGCAATGGGTAGAGTAGTAAAGAAGTTATCCATGCAGAAATTATTATTATTATTTTTATTTTTTGTTTAATTGTCACTAACTATTCATAGTTTAAGAAAAAAATGTTTAGAATTTTTTTTTAAACAAAATAAACAAAATTTTTAATATTTAGATCTGTGGGTACCCGGGTACCCGGTTGCTAAAAGACGTCGGTAAAGTTGGTTACTAATATAAGGGTTAAATTAGATGTGATGAAAAATATCACAACATACATTAAAAAAGTGTGTTTAAAATGTATAATATAGACTTTTTTATTGTGTAATGTAATGAATTGTCATAACAATGATTATAATGGAGGTTGCAGAAGTAGCAGTATTGATCAAAGTTTTCACATTACTCAATAAATATATATACCTCCATCAACTACATTATACTATAAATTAGTGTATATCGTGTAAGTAAAATAATGAAGATTCATTTTTACAAATATATCGATAAATCTATAAGTGTTGTTGAAACAGTTATTTATCAATAAATTTGTGGAAATTATTCTTCACTGTTTTATTTAATTTAAGTGAATTTCTATCAATCGAATATTGATGAAATAAAACCAACAATAAACTTTTAAAGGAAAATCCCTATTTTCAATGATTTAGGAGATTATTTTGAATGTGATTTTGAAGGGTATACTTACTTAAAAAGTTTGCAAAATAATTATTGGAATACCAGTGTTTCTTTTACTTTCTTAAGACTATTAGAGGAACATTTCTTTTTTGAAGTAAATTCTGTCATCCTAATACTGTAATGACATCCTCCACTATGAACGAAACAAAACATCGTCAGTACCAATAAAATATAGTAAAATATAGTTTTTTATAATGCCATTTACGAACAATTTTAAATCAATCTAATTTATTATTAATGTATTTTTTCAGCTTGAAAAAACACCCTCTACACGCGACAGAAGTCCTGAGCACTTGGTATAAAAAGTATGAAGAAAAAATGCAGATTAAGTCGAAGTTTACATTGGCGAAAGAGAAGTTGCAAGAGGCGAAATCCCTGCTGCAAATGGACGAGCTCAAATGCCGCAAACGAGTGTTGAGGCGATTGGGCTATTCCACACACACAGACTCCATACAGCTGAAGGGCCGGGTGGCCTGTGAGCTGAGCAGGTACGTGATCTATTGTTTATTTCGGTTGAGATTGTAGAGATGACCGTCGAAAAAGGTCTGAGGGGGCCCATTGGCAAATTCTGAAACGGTCCGTCGTCGGCGCCTGTGACGTCGGGTCGGTATTGTTACTTTTCCGCTAGGGTGACGTCGGCCTTGAAATATTTCAGAATGAGGTAAATTTGAAAAACGCGAGGAGATAAATAGTATAGGAAAACGGTCTCTGCTTATAATAACTTTCTATTGGACAGTATGAACTTTCCTACCTGCTTCTGAAAATGGAAAAAGCATGGTTTGATTTCAGTGGATAACAATGGGTGAACCAGGCATGCCAGAACCAGGTATAAAAGTGATAGAAAACAAAGTAATTTATCACTTCATTCCAATTACTTGATAAAGGTTTATTAAAAAAAATTAAAAATCAGAAAATTAAGAAGAACCTTTACAAATGGTTGTTAATATTAATCATTTGAACATGTTTTTCAGAATTTTCTGTTATTCAGTTTTTTCATTCAATTAAAACAAATTAAAAGTTGAGAAAACTTTCATATATGATTTCTATTCATTAAAAATTAGAATATTTGCAATCAACTTAAATGAGAACATTCTAAAATCTGAATTCTCTATATATGATTTATATCAATATTGTGATCAATATTAATCATTAATTAAGGTTTTTTTTACTTTTAATGTTTGAATCGATTGAAAAAAAGCAAATTAAACATCGCTTAATTCCGAAAAACCTTGGAATGAACCATCTACCAAGTGAGATTCAAAAATTTTATATATTCTTGAAATTTATAAAAAAATTTATTGACGTTGATTTTCACTTTATTTAAGCAATAAGACGCATTTCTTCACTTCATACATGATCTAAAAAAATTTAATTTTAATAAAGTGTATTTTTTTATAAGTGAAGAATTTCCAGTTGGAAAAATAATATGATACTCAATTAAATTGGCTAAGTTTGACAGATAATTTTGTGACAAGATGAATATGGCTGCCGCAGCTGGTGCGTATGTGCTATCTATTCCATAGAATCTTTTATGTCTTCAGGTGTTGGTTGAAGTGTGAGAATTCCATGTGTATACTTAAAATAACAAAAGAACAGTGCTTCTTAGTCGTATTGATTTAATTTTGAACAAAAAGTTTTAAGATTGGACTTTGCAGAAGAATTTTGCTTATTATTTTAATTATCAGTGAAATTGCAGCTCTTAACTCCCCAGGGGGGAATTTGTTCCATATTTGATTAATGAAAATTTTCCATATTCTGACCTGAAAAATATTAACGTTAAATCCGGACATACCGTTTATTTGATTAGTGTCGTGTACTATTTCCTACCATTGAACACTATAAATGCGTTCCCCTTGCCGTGGTTCTCGTCGAAGGCAACAACAACGCGAAAAAGAATGCCAGAATTGCCGTCCTCATTACACACACGCCGTGTAGCAAACTCAAACCAGCTTGCGTACCCTGTTCGCGAACTTCTCGGAAGTGCAATTTCAAGGAAAGGAAGACCACAGGATGGTGGGTCGATGCGAGTATCGTAGTAGTATTTAGATTACACTTCGATTCCGCCGCGTGAATTGGCAGTTTTTTCGCGGTTTATTGCAGTACGGGGCTACGATTGGCTGTGAATGCGCGAATGTAGTGTAGTTGAACTTTTAACAAGGAGTTGTACGAAATTTATGAATATTCTTTCAGTTAACACATCGACTTTGAAAAGTGGAAGTTGCCATCATGTTGTAGAGTGAATTGATTGTTAGTTATGCTTCAAAAATCTTGAAAGTATATTTTCGTGGCTATTCATTCATTAAATTCATAATAAAACATATCTTCAAGACTGTTGAAGGGTTGGAAGACATTTTTTCATGTTTCGCCCGTAACTTCGTTCACGTGGCACTTTTTTGATTCCCAGCTAAAAATCGAACGAGTCCGTTCCTCTACTAAGTAATTTAAACTATGATATTATATGACCTGAAGTGGCGTAAGATCGCATTAACAAATTCTAACCAGAACATAACTGAACTTGCTTATGATGAAAAACCTTCTGAGGGATCTTCACCGTATCAGGATAAAAAAAATTCTCTTTGCCTTAAACGAGATTGTGCTTGTATATATTATGTCGAATGTCAGTTCAGCGTAAACAATTTCTGTGGCTATAACAACTGACTTGCGTGAATTTATTCAAAGACTGCATATATAATCAAATATTAAACATTTGGAAAGTTCCATAAATAGAGGTTAATTCTTAATAGAAGGTATATAAAATTATTTTAATATTAGCCTTTTACATATTTCATTTCAAAAAATTATATTCAATCATTATAACTTCAAGAATTAAATTAAAATAATGTCATATGAGTACCACTTATATCAAACGACATAAAATAAACATTCATTATAAGACATCCAAATGATATAACAAATTAACAATTTTTATTTATTGGATGTTGTTATATCATTTGGATGTCTTATAATGAATGTTTATTTTATATGTCGTTTGATATAAGTGGTACTTATATGACATTATTTTAATTTAATTCTTGAAGTTATAATTATTGAATATAATTTTTTGAAATTAAATATGTAGAAGGCTAATATTAAAATATTTAAAAAATTCGGTAAGTTCCAGCGAAATGCAGCTGAAAGTTTTCCTTAGGGAAATCCTGAATATTCGCGAGTGTTTAGTGTAGTGAGTGCAGAGATGAATACTTTAAACAACGTATGTATATAAATTGGCAAGTATTCGAACTTCATTATTTTGAATTAAAAAATATTATGCGGGTGTTTTCAAAGGTTAATTTTTTTATGTCTGGGATATAAAATTTGTCAGAGTGAAACATTTCGGAAAAAAACACCTAATGCGAGCTAAAAGCATTCTGTCGGGAACTCCTCATACAATGTTACAAGATAAGAAAGATTTTGATATTCAAATTTGCCAACAATTTTGATTCTCAGGCAAAAATCGAACAGGTCAATGATTCCACATGGTAGATTCATTTATGACGTGATAAAGCGAAATTTGTTATTCCTCATTTACATACGTATATGATCTAATTATATTTGTGTATTGAAATAAATATAAGGCTTCTCTCCACAAATTAACAAAAGTAAAAATTTGTTGAATGTCTACATCTAAAATTTAATTGATATTATAATATTTCAAATATCATATTATATATCATATATAAATTTTGATTTAAGTTTTATGGAATTTTTTTTGTAACTTAAAAATTTTTAGAAAACAGTTTCAATATAGTAGACAAAGAGAAACATCACTTTATTACACACCACCAAAAGGAATAAAAGAATACAAGGAAAACATAAGTCATTAATTAAAAATTGAAAAAATTATTAAAAATATTAATTTCAAGTATTTATTCAATATTTTTAGTCAATAATTTATATTTTCTTTGTATTCTTTTATTCCTTTTGGTGTTGTATAATGAGTGTTGATTCTATGTCTACTAAATTGAAACTGTTTTCTAAGACTAATTAAATGTTAAGAAGTTTTTGAGAAAAACCTTTCATAAAATCAAAATTTGTAGTGAGGTTAGCAGAATAAATCTGTATGATATTTAAGATACACTAGAATAATTCTAGAAAATATATTGAAATATAATAAATATGTGTAACCAATGAGCAAATGTATAAAAGAGATTGAAAGGACTTACTTAGAGTGGACTTTTTCCATTGTAGTGCTGTTGATGTGAAATGTACTTGACTACTTCAAAATATAAACTAAAAAAGCCAGTGTTGGTGAAACAATTGTTAAATTGTAGAAATAATCTTATTATTTTATTTAATTATTTTTAGAATAAATATCCGCAGATTCATTTAACAAAATAGCTTTGTTATATTCTTTATATTGTATGTTTTGAATAATTTTTTCCTGACCTGATCCTAAGCATGAAAAATTATTGATATATTTATATTATGACATATTCAGTCTGCCCCGGAGCCCCTTCAGTCTAGGTTCCGCACCTGATTGCCCCGTTTAATTTAACCATATTGTTTTACAGCGCGGACGAGCTAATCCTGACCGAGATGTTATTTGGTGGTATCTTCACCAATCTCAAGCCGTCCGAAATATGTGCCCTGCTTAGTTGTTTCGTGTGCGATGAAAAGAACAACGAAAAGGACGAGTACCCAAAGGAACTGATCCTACAGATGCAGGTAAGTCTCATTTTTGCCCTCTGACGATCCGTCGTCGATAATTGCCCTTTCGGCGTCTATAAGCTACGAACCGGACGCCCTAACACCCGGTGGGTATCGGAGAATTTTCTGGAGCCGTCGGTCATTTTCGGATCTCTTTTTGTTATGTTTTCGTATTAGCGGACTGCCCCCCCACCCCGTAACGGGTGGTTTCGTGGAAGTCGAAACGTTTTGTGGGCGTTCGAAAAAAGCGCGAAACTGGTTTGAAAGCTTTCGGCTCACGTGTTTGTGGAATGCTGAATGAACAACAGGCCGTGTTGCCGGATGTACGAAGAGAACGATTTGTACTTAGAACTTGTTTTCGATTTTTTCAATTAATGGTTAGGAATATTTGACTTTTCTTATTTTCATTCGGACAAACATCAATAATATTTCTAATTATTTGTCAGGTCAATATCATTCATTGCCTCTTGCAATCGATTGAGATTGAAACGTTCGAAAACTCCCTTGCATGCCTTGACCACGTGCTTTTTGCCTTTGTTGTATTGGAATTCAGCGTAGTTGCCACGTTTCATCACATCCTCGTTATTTTGAATGAAACCATTATGGTGCGATCTGCTCTTAACTTTTACTATATAGAATATTTTTTTCAAAATTTTCGTTTAATTCAGTAATACTGAAAATATTCCCGATTTCAATAAAATATATTTTCATCCGGAAAAAAATAAATTTTAATGTTGCCTGGTTTCTAATATTGAAATTCTTTTTTATATATTCACTACTCGCTTGAAATGTTTTGTGATTGTGGTTAATCAGTTCACCAGCAGCATAATTTTTCATCATAAGGCACAAAATTGATAAGATCCTGAAACGATCGATCACCTCAGTGCAGTCTGAGCTGAATATTCCATTCTTAATCTATTTTTCAATTTTTTTTATTGTTTTCGCTTTAAATCGGTATCTTTTTTTTATAATATCAAAAATAGAGTTAGCTTCATGAAAAACGCCTGAAATCTCGTCGGACATTGTTTCTTGAGAGTTGGAAAAATTTCTCATTGTCGACATTTTCGGTCCTCCAAAAAAAAGTAATTTATTCATTTGTTTGGAAATTTGCTCTATAAAAAGACTAAGAATGTATATGCAGAATTTTTTTAATACTCTCAGAGAATCACAAATCCTCAATAATTCAATTTAACTAAATAATTTCAATTCATTTAAAGGAATGGCTTAAAAATTGAGGCATGGTTGATAACAAATTCAAAAATAGCAATGGTGAGCCCAAATTACGATCAGAAAACGTTTTTCAACAGAATTTTACCTGGTCATATACTTCAAGAGAAATAATTGCGATGACGTTTTCGAAAATCCATTGAAAATTGATTTTGCTTCATCCTTTCAGATTCAAATGAAGCTGGGTAT
Source organism: Megalocaria dilatata (assembly GCA_034642435.1). Taxonomy (NCBI): domain Eukaryota; kingdom Metazoa; phylum Arthropoda; class Insecta; order Coleoptera; family Coccinellidae; genus Megalocaria; species Megalocaria dilatata. The sequence continues at coordinate 37,667,868 of CM067857.1, read as the reverse complement.
AATTGGGTATATTATGGATCTAAAACTAATATTCATAAATTAAGAAAATATATTTCTTGCATATAAATTACGTACAAGTGAATAATTAATAACTACAATCTTCAGTGTAATTGTGTTATTATTTTTTGTTATATCTGAAATCGTTCAAAAATTGGTTTTATTTGGTGATTGAAAGAACGAACTAAGCGTTGGTCAGTAGGACATTTTTGAACTTGAATAAATTTGCCTTTGGATTGATGCTTGATAGAAATATAATTTAAATTATTGATACTCATTTTTCTTTCTGAGTGTCCGTAGGATATTTTTGAAACACTCAATAGTTTTTGGTTCCATTGTAAATATTACTTATTTAGTTCTGCTCATGTAATAATTTTAGAGAACAAAAATAATCACACCAGTTTCGGCACAAAATCTGACATTTGAATAAGTTTATAGTCTCAAGTTCTGGTGCTATTAGAATACCCGCCAAAATAGACCCACATTTTAGCTTAAGACGTTGAAGGATATCTTGTTTCAATTCCCATTGTTTTTATATATTTTTATCGATGTAACAACAGGAAGGAATACTAAAGCCTCATTTAATTCCTGAAGATATTTAATTTGATCATCTAACACTTCTACTTCAAAGAGAAGAAGAATAAATTCCATATTTAACCTGCAAATATATTTAATCTGTTTTTTAACATTTTGTTTTTTCGATTTGGACATTGTGAGGTAATAAATTCATTATTATTATTATTTAGGATATCGCTCGGAGGATAGCGAACGTCAGTACAGAAGCACGCATGCCTTTGGATGAACAATCGTATGTTGATAAACTCAAGACTACACTTTATCAAGTAGTTTACAAATGGTGCGAAGGCGCTAATTTTAGCGACCTTTGTGCATCTACAGAAGTTTACGAGGGTTCTATCGTACGTTGCATGAGGAGATTGGAGGAACTTCTGAGACAGATGGTGCAAGCCGCCAAAACCATAGGCAATATGTTTTTGGAAGAGAAATTTAATGAAGCCATTAGAGCGATCAAACGAGACATCGTTTTTTCGGCCAGTTTATATTTGTAATATCAATGCAAATTTCTACAACGTCAAGCTATATATAGACTAAAGAAACTTTTATATCATGACGTTTCAGGTAGTTTGTTGTTTTTTTGGAAATGTAAATATGGACGAAATTGTGTAAAAAAAGAAATAAAATTACGAAATGTACCTTAATCATACAAATGTAGATATCCTTTAATACTTTCAGTTAGTTTATTGGTTATTAAAAAAAAAAAAATTAAAAAAAAATTACAGAACGTTTATTGTGTTATTTAGTTTGTTCGTTTAAAGAATTATTCTTTTGTTTTCGTCCTTATTCACCGACTTTCTTCGCGTAAGTTTTAGCGACCTCTGTGCATCTACAGAAATTAACGTTTCTATCGTACGTTGGATGAGGAGATTGGAGGAACTTCTTGAACTGATGATGCAAGCCGCCAAAACCATAGGGAATATGAAGTTGGGAGATAAGTTCAATGAAGCCATTAGAACGATCTAACCAGACATCGTTTTTTCGACCAGCTTATATTTGTAATATCAGAATACAAAATTCTACAACGCCAGGCGATATTTTGACTATCTTGACGTTTCAGGTAGTTTATTGTTATTTTGAACTGTAAATATGGATGCAATTGTGTAAAAAAAGAAATAAAATTATGAAATGTACCTTAATCATAGAAGTGTAGATATCTTTTTATTAGTTATTAGTTTATTGATTAGTATTGAAAAATAAATAAATGATATTTCACCAAATGTTTCGTGTTATTTAATTTGTTCGTTTTTAGAATCGACGAGAAATATGATTATTTCAAGAATTATTCAAATTTGAGTTGTTGCATGTATTCTTGTGTTTTCGTCCTTATCCACAGACTTTCTTCACATTTGCATAAACGCCTATTTCTTCTAGTTGCAGCATTGTATTAGGAATTGCGGTAAAAAATTGTAGCCAACATTGTTAAATGTTATTTTTTTTAACTGTTGATATCGACGACCTCCGGAATTCCTCGGAAAATACTTGATTGGACCAAAATACTGGAAGATCAGTAACGGATGTAGCTGACAAAGAATTTCAAAACCTTTTTTTTGAAATTTCGTTTTAGTTCACAAAAAATAAATTATTAGGTATCATTTCATCCATTTTCTGTTTTCTTTCTTCTTATAATTGAGGAGAAAATGATACCTGTGTTATATTTAGAGTTTATACATTTCAAAATTCACATTGAAAAAATTAACATTTGTTGCTCCACTCCACAACCGAAACAAAGAAAATCAAACTCTGTGGAACATTTTATGCTCACAATGTGCTTCACACATTCCATTCTTAAATAGTTAGATCAGTGGAAACTTTAATAATCAAATACCTCTCAAAAATTACAGAGGTACGTTACTTGGATAATTATTATACATTCAATTATTCAAATGGATTAAACTGAAATCAACAACGTATTATTTATGGATATTCGTGATTGTGTGATAAGAACAATTTTTCTATATTATTTTTTAACTTGAATGGTATTTTTTCATATTATTCTCTCACATTTATTCACATATAATTTCCGACCAATCTACTGCAGCTTTCTACTCGTAACTTCGAATTTTCGTTCTAAATTTGGTCAGCAGTATGAGTATATGATTTAAAGTAAAACACTATTTCCGCTAATATTTATTGTTTACACAACAATTGTTTCGTCAATTAAATTTTGACTTCTTCAGGTGAGTATGGTAACTACTTTTACAAAATCGTTCTCCTTAAATACAAGTTAGTTACCATACTGACCTAAAGAAGTCAAAATGTAATTGACTAAAAATTGTTGTGTAAATAATCAATATTAGCGGAAATAAAGTGTTTTACTTTAAATCATATACCATGAATTTCCGTCAAGTAGAGACCGAACAATCAAGAAGTAACATGAGTGATGAGTTTATACGACTGCTCTTCTTTAAAAATATCTTCATCTTTCCTATGGAAAATGATATCAATAGCTGAGTTTGCTTAGGACATGATGAAGGCATATTAATTTTAAAATTAACTTCAAATACTAGCTGTAAGTTTGAATACCTTTCTTTTCGTTGGAAAGATTTCTTGAAATACATTTCATGTCAGCCAGCAACTTTCCTGGGAATTCTCTCTAAATATTATTTAAGATTTTGCTCAACTGTTGTTGAAATGATTATTAATTTGCGTTTTACACCAGTAAACTTTGAACGTACCTTTGAAACTTTTTTGATTTTTATTTCATTTTCATCGCATTTTTTATTTAAAGAAAATGCTGACAGAAATTGCACTGTCAGAAGAATATTTCATGAATTTTGACAAAAATAATTCATTTTATCGGTTCTATAATGAAAGCTTAATACATGACTCATTGGTAGAAATCTTTTTTTAATAGTCGATTTATTAATTTCTTAGAATCCTATTAAAACAATTAGGAAGTTTCAGAAACTTTCAAGACTCAAAAAAGTAACAGAATGAAACACGTAGGCAAAATTAAAAAAATTCAAAAATTTTGGGAATACTTTCAAGTACAAAGCTTGAAAACAGAATTTCAAAAAATTTGGAATGCGGAGCTCTTACCTGGCTTCAAGAAGTACAATAGTTTTAAGAGTGGTCATAACCAAGAGTGCCTAATTGTCACCATCACCCCCCTCTCAAAATACCAATTGCTTGTACAGTGTTTTCGTATTTAAAAGGAGATGCAGTTTTCCAAAATATTCAGTACAAGCTGAATATTGCAGAAAGCTACATTTCTCTGGGAAAAGGATAAGGTAGCTTATTCGTCTCTATGTTAAGATTTAGTTTCATAGTACGGATCCGCTTCTTTAACTTTTTACCATCAAATTTCTTCCCTGCAATGTGTTTCATTCTTCAAGTTTTTTCTGGTGAAGTGTGTATTAAGTTTTTGTAAAAATGTTCTGTGTTAGTCAGAAATTCTCTTATATAGTGATTTGAGGCGTGAGTGTAATTTTTGTTTGTATCCTAATTCCTTTTTACTCTTAGTAGAATTAAATCGTAAATATTCTTTTATAGTAGGATAGTACGACATAATTCTATTATAGGTATGGGAAAATCTTTGAGATATTTTCTACAACTGAAAATTGGTAAGAATCTTTTCTACCCTACTCCCCATATTTCTTTTACGTTTCACGAAGTGGTTCTATGATAATAGTCTTTTCTAGCTCGGGCCACGTAACTTTGTTCAGATGGTATGAATATGAAATTTTGCTTGAACTTGGGCTTAATTTAGGTGTTTTTTCTTTGTCCTGATTCTCTGAATTTAAGAATTATTTTTTATATATCTTTTTACATAAAATAACTTTTCTTTTCACATTTCAATGACTATATTTTTGCAATTTCGCTCAACCTGGCTTTTCATAACCGATCTCCGTCAAATAATTCATTCCAATCCTACTGTTGTATGTATAGACTTCTTTCCTTATTTCTCCAGTGTGAATTTTCACTTTTACGTCTGTCTTATTTTTTCCTGTTTTTGTGCGTTTCTGAATTTAAATTTATTTCTTTGTGTTCTTAATATATCAGTAACAAACTTTCTCTCCAACGCATGTTTTTTCTATAGATTCAAAAATATATTAGACCTATCGTAAGCCTTATATTTTTCTTTGATTGCGTTAAAATATACGGTTGAGAAACTTTTATTGAAAAAAATTAGGTTCTTATGTCAAGTTTTACATTTGATTGCATTTCACAAATTTAGGCAGACTTCTTGTTGTAAAGTTCAGTAAGTTGCTTCAATAATTATTTCTGAAAGATACATTTTTTAAAATCTTCATTCAAATAGGACTGGGCGTTTAATAAAATAACAGTACGAATTTTACAGAAAATTTTCCTTTATTTTTATGGAATATCTTTAACATACGCAAACGACGAAAAATTTTCTAATAATATATTTTTTTATCGTTTCATTATAATTTGTATTATATTCTATGCACTTGTTTATTTTTCATTGAAGCGTTATATGTTCTTTTGTATAGTCTCTTATATTAATACAGCCACATACACTGTAATGATTCCCTTAGCTTTGTTCCCACAGAAAATGCCACGAAGATCCTGCTTGGAATTTTTATGTTTCAACTCAGGTAAAATTCATCTTCATTCACCTGGAATTTATTGCCTTTTCGATAGGTAGAGGTAGCGCAAAAGAAGCTGTGCGCACCACATATGAGTCTGTATCTCACCCCCTCAAGAAGCCTATAGGCTTTGTTATAAGAACCACCCTGCGTACCATGGCTTGGCTCCAGTGCAGCCCGAGTCGTCTAACCATGACGTTGAAGAGTGATATTGCCAGGAAGTTTGTTATATTTTGTTTCTATGGTTTTTTATTAGTTTGTTTGTTCAATGTGGTAAGTTTATTTTATGTATTTTCATATATTTTTTAGTTTTTGTATTTCCACATCTTTGGTGATCTAGCCGTGTGAGTGATATTAGATGTCATATGGTTTTTTCACCGAAATGTGACGATACATTCGTTGTCATCTGTTTCTGTTTCAGATAAGGGCGGATTCTGATTGCTATTGTGAAGTAACTTATGGCTGTGTATGCTATTTGAAGTCATATCACAGCCTTAAGTTTCTCAACAAGGGCAGTAGCCGCTCTGCATCTAACATCTAACATTCAGTTCACTTTAGGAAGCGAATCAACGACGTTCATATATTTTTCGAGTGTTCGGTGAGGTCACAAGAATTTCTTATGTGACTAGATCGAACATTCGCAAGAGGTATGAGCTTTCATCCGTTTCCGGCGTACCGAGAATCCACCATATGGCACTTTTTCCGTTGGTGATACAGCTTCTCATGGTGATTCTTCCATAAAGCTATATCAGCAATAAAAAACGTGCCAGTAACGCATCAGACTTGGGCCAGTGACTGCATGGATTAATTTAAGTTGCAACGAGAAAGGAACTTTAGGTGTGGTTTGTCGGTTATGGATCATATCACAGCCTTTTGTTTCTTACTTGTTGTAATTTTCTTCATCTGCTTCGTTTAGGGACGCCGAGCGTACTACTTTAGGTACGCCATTTCTACTGTTTCGTACGATCTTTAAATTTGTTTCATATAAGTGTGTTTCCTATTACAATTGTATATTGTTAATATATTCTGAATTTGCAATATAAATTTATATTATTATATATTATTAATGTTGAAATATCTTCATATTTTGAACGATTTTCATTATTGTTATTATTTATTGTAGATTTACTGAATAGAAGTTTAAAAATTATTACTTTCTTTGTTTAATCCTCTCATGCAAGTCTTTGATAGTTTTATAATTTTTTATTGAATTCATTAGATGAAAGTTACATCTGTTATGAACTGAAGAATGGGTGTGAAATGAAATAACTAATGAATCTAAAAATTTAAAAAATAAAATGAAAAAAATCATTTTGAAAAATGACTGATTACTCTAAGAATTTGAAAAATAACTGAAAAAACTAAATTTGAAAAATCTCAACATTTAAGAAAACCTGAAAATAACCTGAGTGTAACTTGCAATTTTTAGGGAAAAATCCCCAAGTGCATCAAAATTTACCTGAAAAAAAATTCAAAAATTTATTAGTTACATTAGGTGTATTTAACCATTTGATTGTGCTCCTCCACAGAATCTACTTCATTTTAACGCTGACAAATTAAAGATTGTTGTTTTTGCTCGCCATAGCTCATTGCGAAAAAAAATTATTCACTTTCGACACTTTTTGATAGGAAAATCTGCTTATAGTTAAAAAGTGCAAAAAAATTTCTCTCATGTTTATCGAATGTTTTAATAATTCAACAATAATAGGCCATCCAGAAATTTTATATCTTATATATTGCTGGGAAGTGTTTGGTACACAAATCAGGTAATGATCTTCTTTTTTATTCCTTCTATCGATTAAAAGCTGCCTTGACTTAGTACTTTGAGTTATGACAAGAAGTAAAAGGGTGGCAAGCACTTACGTGAAGGATCCTCGCTTGTTTCACCCAAGATTCTCACGCTATTTTGTTAGTCTTTTCGTTATTTTACATCTACATGCTTGATTTTAACTCAATCGTAGAACTGTTGCAATTAGGCATGTAGCCAGGATTTTAATTTGGGGGGCTCACAATAAAGAGACATTGCGAAATTTTTTCGAATATATTTTTAAAATTCAACTATTAATATCAAAGGAAAAACAAGAGGAAGCTTAGTCAAAATGAAAAAAAAATTGAGGTGTCAAGGGACACCCGGATGGAACGAAGCTCCTTTCGATTAATTAGTGAAGGAATTGTAATAAAATTTTATTTTTTTTAAGTCATAAATTTTTTTTTTATTATTAACAAATATAATGCAATATAAACTTAATTAGTAGGCTCAATTTTAGTAATAATTGGCTTGTGGTAACTGAAGTAGGAAACATGTTTGGGATTCTATTTTATTTATATGTCTTGAAAAAACTGCATGGATGGTAGTATTATATTTTTTGTTGATTCTGCTGGATTATTGTTCATCCTTAAATCAAATTCTTCCTCTAGAAACTGTAGCAATGGTTTTGATTTTTCATTACTGTTGATGTTGAAATCACCGGCGAAAATGAGTGGACGTTTATCTAAATTTCTGTTGTGTCTGCTAAACGTTTGAGATACATCTTCAGAATACTCTAGCAGTGGTCGATGAATGAACTCCTATATATCTATTAATTTGTTATTTGGTGAGACATATGACTGCCATTATTAAAGTAACGCCGTTTTCCATTACTCTGCTGCACATGAATCTGCAACACTTGTACGTCTTACGTGCAAGTCCTGAATATTGTTCATAATGACCGACATATTTGGTGTTACAAGATTGGTCGTATCATTTGTGTTGTGATAAATCGCAACTCCACCTGAACGAACAAAATCACGTTTGAAGTGAGCTATGCAATTAAAATTCGGTATATCTTCTTGATTGTCCAACCATGTCTCTGATAATAACAAAATGAAATGCCTTTATCTCTAGAAATGAAATCAACGACTGATTTTGCCTTCGTTTCAAGCTTATTTAATGACAATCTCTGAAACTCTTGTACTAGAGATATTGTTGATGAAGTTCTCTATTATGATAAAATCGAAATTTAGTTTCATCAAATGTAACGATAAATAAACCTTCGATGCTTCTTACACGAGAGAGAGTAACAAGTTGTTTTGGATGTATTTTGTCATACTCGTAAACAATTTGATCAAATGTTCCACCTTGTGACTTATGAATAGTTATAGCACAAGCAGAAATTATGGGAAAGTGTTTACGTTTAACAGTAACTGCTTTATTCCTTGTCATGGTAATGTTGGATGTTCGCCATTCAATAGGTACAGCAGCATTATGTACTTTGCTTTGAACAGTTAGTAAAGCAGCTTTCTTTCTTGCTTTTTGCCCAGCCTTTGGTGATCCACAGAATTCGAGCCAAACTCTGCAAACTACGTTGTCCTCATTGAAGTCTAGGTGAATTAATTTACGAACGGCACCATTAACTAATCCATCACTTACATCGATGTTTGTGTGATAAGGTAATACTTTTCTTTTACAAAAGTGATTTGGTAAGGTAATCCCCCAGTATCGATGACAGATTGTTTGTGTAGTTGTAATCTAAAAGAAGCTTCTTGTTCTTGATTTTTAGATCCAGTTATTATATCCTTTGCTATTGAGATGACTTTATCTGGAGCTTCTTGCAACATTGAATTGTTGTAACTGTCTACAGTGACATTAGTATAAAATAAACGAACACCATGAGGACTTAATTGTTGAGTTTCTTCTTTTTTGAAAAATCTTATCTCTTCGATAATTTCTAATTGAAACTGTTCCAAAACTTCACCATTGCCAATCTTTGTAAGTATCAATGAAAATGCAGCATTAGCCTGTCTCATGACTTGCGTTAGTTCAAAAAATTTAAGACTTCGCCATAAATGTGGACCAATCATTGTCGTTTTAATGGGTTTATATATCAATGTTGCCCTTACTGGTGGCGCCTGGCGTAAATCACCAATTAAAATGACGTCAATGCTGCCAAAATCAACATTATGATTTGCAGTAATTTGTTTTAAGCGTAAATCAATTTTGGCTAACAGTTCTGCACTGATCATACTGATTTCATCAATAATCAATATTTTGACGTATCTAAAAAGAGATCTGTACAAATGTAAGACAGGCTTGATGCGCAGGCTCTGCCTGTGACGCCGGTGACCATGCGTCCGCTTGGAACGCTGATTGTCAAACGCCGTGCCTAGCTCTATTTGAACCTGGCGGGGACGGTTAGTCACGAATCTGTTGACTGATCGGGTCCTCTATTGATACGCCGGTCAAACTACGACAGAGCAAGGCAGGTTTCTGGACGAGGAGCGAAGAAGTTGTTCGCTACAAATCTATCCGATAAATTTTGAATCAGACTCTACACAAAGAATGAAAGCAGTCACTCTATAGTATTGTTCAATACTCGTTTAAGGATTTGTACGAGTTGTTTGTCTTGATGAAAACCTTGGCACCATAATGTTTCTTCTGCAAGTTGTGAGGCAGAAACGTATAATTCTCTGAAAACGTTTTCAGCATCATCTCTATAGTTTTTTAAAACTTCTACAATCCTTTTTGTGTGGTCTACTGCCGACGCCAAGAGATTTTTCCTGAATAACTATAGATAGGGAAATAGTTATATTGAACAGGTTGTCACAAATGTATAAACTAAAAAGAAATTCACTTTTTTCCAGTGCTGCCAATAAAGTTGAAGCTGTTGCGGAAATTTTCCATATTTTGAAAGATATATTTTCCAAGCGAATAACAATGCATCGAAATAACTGTACAAATGTCACGATACTGTTATGCCTTTTAATGAATCTTGTCGTACAAAGGCAAAAAAGTCTCTTTTTCTTGCTTTCTGGTACATGTTATGATATGCCATCTTGCAGAGTTTTACTTGCATTAGCATGGTTCCTAAAATAAATTAGCAATTTCACTTACCACATTGAGAAAATTTGTCATAGGAATCGCCATAATATTTGACAATGCAAGATTTAGGCAATGACTCGCACAGAGAACATACTGAAGTATTTGGATATTGCTGCCGTATTCTAGATTGGACTCCGCTGATGTGGTTGCACTTTGGTTGAGTTTTCTGCAGATTGATCATAATTTGGAATAAATCCTAAAAAAATTTCACGAATAACTAAGATTTTTGAGGTTTCCGAAATATTATCCACATATCTAACACAAAAAGAAAGTTGCTCAGTAGCTGAAACATCCATTGTCTCGTCAGCAAGTATACTAAAAGTTTATTAATTTTATGAACAATTTTTTATGTAATTATATTTGAGCATATCTGTATAATTTCATTCTGTACCTCTGGGCTGATGTATGTGGCGTTTTTTCGGCTATTAATTATATGATTAAAAGTAAAACAACTTAATTTCCGTTAATTTATTTAATTTCACAACAATTGTAGTTGTAATGGGAATTTACAGTAATTTATTAGTTTATTATTATACAAAGTTTCAGAAAAGGTTAAGTGAGGGGGATTTATTGAGGTCCGTCTGGTTGTTTAGGATTCTCCTAAACGACCAGATTTATTGAGGTCCGTCTGGTCGTTTAGGATTCTCCTCAACGACCAGACGGACCCCAATAAATCCCCCTCACTCAACCTTTTCTGAAACTCTGCATAATCATAAAATAACAAATTACTGTAAAATCCCACTACCCTCTTTTCTGTATATTTTGAATATTTAAAAAAGTCATCTTGTCATGACGAAACAATTGCTGTAAAATTAAATAAATTAGCCGAAATTAAGTTGTTTTACTTTTAATCATCAAGATGTATTACCGACAAATAAAGACCGATACAATCAAACATATTAACTACAGTCGACTCTCGTTAATTCGAAACTCGAGGGACTCTTGAAATATTACGAATTATCGAGTGTTTGAAATATCAAATGGTTTGAAATTTGTGAAAGAAAATAAATAAAACTTCGAATTATCAAGTGTTGGTTAATTTTCATTTATTAATATAAAAATGACAAGAATTAAGAGGTACATTCGTGTACATACATGTATTCGTAATGTGAATTGATTAATCTTTCGAAAGAACTTTGTTATACTGGTTTGCTTTAAAGCACAATTCTGCTGCTCACACTGATCAATAACTTTTTTTAAGAGAAAAAGTGCCTGAAATGCTTTTTCATCACTTTCGTTTTGTAGACAGAAGCTTTGTAAGGTTTCAAATGAGGATCTTGCTTCCTTAACTGACTCATCTTCATCGTTACTTTGCGTATCTGTCGCAGATAAAATTTCGCCATCGGTTAGTGAACCTGAGACAGCAACATTTTCATCCACTTGAACAAAATCAGAAAAATTCACACCGCTGATGTCAACTAATGGTTCTATTGCTGGTTCTTCATCATCTATAAGTATTGGAAGATTTTCTTGATTTTCTTTTAAGAAACCGGATTTTTTGAAGCAGTTGAGAATCGTTAGGGGTGTTACAGCTCTCCATGCTTTGTCAATTAGTAAAATAGCTGTCAGAACCGTGATATTTGCAGTTAGCTGTTTGTCGAGAGATTCTAAAACGATCTTAACAATTTCTTTGCGATAGAACGTCTTAAAATTATGGATAATCCCTTGGTCCAATGGTTGCAATTTGGAAGTTGTATTTGGCGGAAAGAAGTAGAGTTCCACGTTAGACAATGTAGGAGGACTGTTGTGGACAGTGCAGTTGTCTAAAAATAGTGAAATTTTCCGCTTTTGTCGTTTCATGACCCCATTAACTGTTAAAAGCCAATTGTTAAAAAGTTTTGTCGTCATCCAAGCTTTTTTGTTAGCATGATAATCAGTTGGAAACGATTTCACTCCTTTGAAACATCGCGGTTTCATTGCTTTTCCTATCACTAAGGGTTTAAGTTTTTCCAATCCATCCATATTTACTGCAAGTAAAACTGTCAACCTCTCTTTACTATGTTTTCCTCTGTGACATTTTTCATCTTTAAAAGTAAGCGTCTTGTGCGGTAAACATTTAAAAAATAGGCCAGTTTCATCAGTATTAAAAATGTCTCGGGCATCATAGTTTTCAATCAAGGTCTTCAATTTACCGTGCCAATCTAAACAAACTGCATCATCAACACTTCCACTTTCCCCACAAACTTTTTTAAAAACAACTCCATTTCTCTTTTTGAAATTTGTAAGCCACCCTTCATTTGCCGCAAAGTTTTTGATGCTTAGAGTAGACGCGAACTCTTTTGCTTTTTCCTTCAACAAGTTCCCGCTAATAGACACTTTTTGTCCTCTACACTGTCTTAGCCAAATGACCAGGCTTTCTTCCAGACGAGGAAATTCACCTTTAGTAGTTCTTTTCCGTACTCCAGCAGTTTGAGCAGCATTAATTTTCCCCTTGTGCTTTATTATTGTTGAGAGAGTACTCAGAGGAATCTTTCTTTTGCAACATCACTCTTCTTGTCACCTTCTTCTACTTTTTCGATTAACTTTTTCTTTTCAGCAATGGTCAAACATCTATACTTTCTAGGGCACATAACTAACACTAACTTTTAATCTGCATACCAACGAAAGAGTAACAGTAACTGAATAACTAAACAAACCAATTCGTAAGTGTGTGCGTCAAATAGTCAAACTAATCATAACAAAAACAAAAGCTCGTGTATCTTGATACAAGTTTGAACTTGTCGCAAAATGTACTTACAATCTTTCCGCCTCTTCTCTCTGCAACTTTGAATTGTCGAGTGTTGGACGCTGATGAGTTCGAATTAACGCGTCGTTTTGTTAAATAGCAATGATTTTTTCGTTCGAATTACCAAGTGTATGAAAATGTATTGATTTAGTTCGAAATACAAAGAGATTTAGTAGGGAACTTTTGATAACTTTGAATTATAGAGAGGTTCGAATTATCGCAGGTTTGAATTAACGAGAGTCGACTGTATATATTTTTTAAATTATCGTCAGCTGGGTTAGCTGTAAACCGTAACAGTTCTCGAAATTTTCAATCTCTCTTTTACGGTTTTCTAATGTAAGCGCTCCGCTGTCTTTATCGCCTCTTAGAGGTAATTATTGTTCCCTACAAGACGAACGTTTCGAACGTCCTTCTGGAGAATTTTTAGTATTGAATTTGTTATTTATAATATTCTTATCAAACAACTGTATCAGCAAAGTATGTTTTTTAATTTCTTTCATTATTATTTATTTTCTATTGATTCCTTTATATTTTGGAGTGTTGTATGATATTTGAGAATTCTATATGTCTACTTGAATAAAAACATAGTTTTTTTTGAGACATTATGATTAGATTTTTTCGAGAAATTCAATCATGTAGGGGTTTCACAGAATAATTCTTGTCAAATATTAAGAAAGTTATTGAAATTGGCTTCATGGATAACTAAATAAAATAATATTATTCTATATAATTCCAAAATTTATCAAGTTAATGATAATTGTTTCGCCAACACTGGTTTCGTAGTTATTCATAGTTAAAATTTTCTCTTTTTTTATTAATATTTTCCAAACTACAAATCCGATTTATTTTCTCTTGTATTATCAAAATTTTTTAAACTGCAGTTCTGATTTATCTGAAATTCGGGTTTTTGAAGAATAATAGTAACGAACATGTTTCTGCTGAATTTCATGAGGATTGTATGATTAGAAGATGATTAGAGATTAGAAGAAAGAAATATTTTGTGAGCAGGACAAGGTGGAAGGCTACAGAAATCATAGAGATAGTCTCACGACCTAATTTAAATTTTGTATATAGATGTAAAATATCGACACAAAGACTAATGCAAACTTTCGTGCGGATCATATAATAAGATTTTAATGAATGTGAGCAGAGCAGCATTAAGCGCAATTGTTGTACGATTGAATGAGTTTTAATTAGTATAAAATGACGATAAGAAGGCTAATGCTTTTTTATGTAAATTTTTAATGCCGATAAAAAACAATTGGTTTTAAAGTAAAATATCTCGAGATGGCATTTTGGGCATCATCCAAATTTTCAAATTTTTTGCCATTAGGAAAATGTTGTAGCGATCGGAATAAATGGATATCTGAGGGTGCGATATCAGATGAGTATGGTGGGTGAGGCAATACCTCCCACCCCAATTCATTAATTTTTTCCAAGGTTTGTCTTGCGCAATGCGGTCTTGCATTGTTCTGTTGCAGAATTAACGACTTTTCTGTTGACAATCGGCAGATACTTTTCGATTAAAGATTGGTTCACTCGATCAAATTGTTCACCATAAAGATCTACATAAACAGTTTGTTCAGGTTTCAACACTTCAAAATGCGCCCCCATGGCATTATAGGTTGACGCGCTGAAGGCGCCTGTCTACTAGTTTCATCCCGGTGAAATGGAGGGTTAAGTCTTCATGCCATTTGCGCCAGCCACTGGACTCGTGTGGTGGAAGATCGACCTAATTTCACCGTAAAGGTGGAATGGAGGGCTGAGCTGCGTTGATCAACTCAGTGACAAGGGAGTCCATCGCAGCACCGGACCCCTCCCTTAAAACTAACGTACTCTACTCTATTGTAGTAAATCTCCGGATTTTTCTGTCCAATGGCCAGTGCGTTACATAGCATACTGCATTACCTCGGAAGGGTGGAGGCCCTCGGGATGTATTCGTACGACTTGGCCACCCAATTGCTGTTGGACTCGAGGAAGCGGTGGTTGAAATTCCGCATGCTGGACGAGGAGGGTATTCCTTGTATCTGTTCGCAGCAACTTATGTTCAGGATATCACGAGAAATGCTTCAGGGTTTAGCGGGACTTGACGGTTTGACCGGTCTCGTCCTGAACCAGGATCGATTGCGAGACGTTTCTGGGGTTTGTGAATCTCGACAATACGGCTAGACCGTTGGTGCTTGAAGCCAGGATCAACTGAAAGACTAAACAAGGGTTCGTCGGTCTTGACGTAAAGCCCGGATTGACGGTGCTCGTACCAGGATCAATTGAGGCATCAATCTTGAAACTATCTTGGTTCATGGGACTGCGTTCGAATGAATGGATAAGAAGCCCCTTCGGACTGTGAGTTGCCTCCCAAACAATTCTGGTATTGATCATGCTGAGCCAATAGAGGTTGGATAGTGCTTCGCTGCTACCAGTCATACGGTTATATGTTTTCGATCTGAAGCCCAAACTGAAAGCTTGGTGGGTTCAGCTCTTCGGAATGGTTCTCGCCATACGCGATGATAAGGCGTAACCTTTATCACACTTTCTGCCTCTTGAGGAAGACTGTGAAGACTGCTAACTAGTCACTTGGTGAAAGAGCTACGCTCACATGCCAATACACTAGATGGTAGAATTCACTTCAAAATGAATAATTCCGCGTATACTCCACCAAAGACACAGAAGCGCCTTTTTGGGATGATCAAAATTAGCGCATCTGAACCTACAAAACCATCTTTGGCATTTACGAACGTGCACTAGTGCACTTGGATAAACATCGCACATGTTTTTGGTCGCAACCATAGACTTATTATCCTTTAATACATCTATGATCGCAACTGTTGCGTTACTACTCTTGCAAAATTCAAAAAGCATTCAATGCCAGATATACTTTTCTGCTATTTGGCTGGCTCTTTCACCCCAAATTGCCAAAAATGTCTAATATTTAATTACTTAAAGTGAACAAGTCACAATAACCTTAAAATGTCTCGGACACTACCTTCCGGTCCTCCTGTCCAATGATTTCTCTGTTAAGTTTTTTTCTTATTATCCCAATAGTTCCAAAAGTAGCGTTCCAATCGAGATGAAATTTGGTATTTAGGTGTCTAATAACGAAACTTTCAGACCAAATCAATTGAGGAAAAATGCCAATTTACGAACGATAAAACCTAGAGACTTCAAAATTTGAGGGTGGGTTTAGTTATATCAGTTATGTACAAACTGACAAGCTGGGCTCAAGGTTTCATTAGTTATTCTCGTTTCAATTTTTTTTTCATATGTTTTCGGAAGCGCTATAATCCAGTCGAGTTCAAATTTAGTATTTCGATATGAGGTAAAGACATTGAATGCTTGTGCCTAATTTCGTGAAAATAAATGATGAGAATTTTTTGAATTTTTATCATATCATTTCGACAAAAAGTATAAAAAGTTGTTTCTTCACAAGGGCAGTTATGAAATTGCAACAAATGTCGTTCATTTCTCTTTCAGATTACAAAACACAGAACTCTATGTTTTATGTACTGTCGTTTTGGCCATATGTATGTAATTTTCGAATTCTGAGTGGAGGATGGTCTCAAACGATACTCAACATCAAGCACATATTTTTATCCTGCTTGTTCCGAAGCCAGTGTTATCCTGAACTTGTTGAAAAAACAGTTCCATTAATGGTGGTACATTTATATGCATTCCATGATTTTGATTAATCATTTTTGCTAAGCTCACGTGCAGACTTACGTTTATAAGATTCCGCTATTTAGATTTTTAAACCTACTATTTACTTTATTTCTGGGCCGATAACCTGTGGTGGTTAATAAGTTATGTCGTTGGATGTATTAGATTCAAATAACAATTTATTATTATTTTATTATTATCCTGATTCTCCTAGATCTCCTGTGAAGATCCCTCAGAAGCTTTTTTAGCTTGTGCGAGTTATGAGTTCAGTTGTGTTCTGGGTAGGCTTTGTTACTGCGATCTTGCGCCATTTTAGGTCACAGCACTGTTAATTTTTAACCCAACAGTTAAATGGTGGCCGACGCCAGTCCAACTAGAAAATTTCTCTTCCACCTGAAGAGGATTCAAACCCGCGACCTTCCGGCTACGAGCCGTTAATTTTTGACCCACTAGTGTAATGGTGGCCGACTGCCGTCCAACTAGAAGATTTCTTTCCCTCCTGAACAGGATTCGAACCCGCCACCTTCCGGCTACGAGCCCTATGCTCTACCACTGAGCTGAACGCACTTATTATTCTTTATTAGCAGTGTAAACGTACACACACCGTTGAATATAATTAAATGCCGTTCTTTCTTAACCTTCCAAAATTGACATAGTGAAGTAAAAGTTTAACTGGAGATCATAGAAGTATTGATCTTGTGTAGAAATATACATTCTGTCAAGAAAGTACCGGGAATTATCGATTTAAATCTGGCGGGGCAATGAGGCAGGAAAATTTTTTTTTCCTAGGTAGGTACCACTGTCCTTAATTACTATGCCAAGCTTGAGCGGGATCTGTCAACTAGTGTGTTTGCAACAGCTGATTAAGTCAGTCGATGTCAGAGTGCGTGCCGATTTTTACTATGGGTGATTACGTTGAGTAAAGAATTTGTTTAAAGTTTTGTGTTGCAAATGAATTTTCGGTTGCCGATGCAATGAAAATGTTGCAAAAGGCCTTTGGTGGTAATGCTCTATCGAAAACTCGTGCATATCAGTGGTACAGAGCCTTCAAGGACGGTCGTGAAGTGGTCGAAGACTTGCCTCGTTAACGTCGATAAAATTAAGGAAAGGGTACTGGAAAACCGTCGTACCAGCTTGAGAGAGATAGCACATGTTCTTAAGATATCCCACGAGTCCGCACGTACGATTTTGATTGATATTTTGGGCATGAGAAAGGTGGCCGCACGACTCGTACCGAAAGACCTGAATTTTCTTCAAAAACGTCATCGCGAACAGGTTGCTTCAGACATGCTGGATCGCTGTAATTCCGATTCTACATTCATGGAACGCATTATAACTGGTGATGAGACCTGGGTCTACGAGTACGATATGCAAACAAGCCAGCAATCATCGGAATGGGTGGCAAAAAATGAGCCGAAACCGAAAAAACCACGCCAAAGCCGCTCGAAAATGAAGGTGATGCTCATTGTTTTCTTCGATATCCGTGGCGTGGTGCACTACGAATTCGTTCCAGAGGGTCAGACGGTAAACAAGGAGTATTACCTAGGCGTTATGAAACGTTTGCGTGAGCGTATCCGTAAGAAGCGGCCAAATTTGTGGGCGAACAACTCATGGATTTTTCATGACGATAACGCGCCTTCTCACCGAGCTACGATTGTGACTGACTTTCTCGCCAAAAACTCAACAAACGTGCTTCAGCAACCACCGTATTCGCCGGATTTGGCTCCCTGCAACTTTTTCCTCTTCCCAAAACTAAAATTGCCCCTTCGTGGCACCCGTTTTGAGTCGATTGAAGCCATAAAACAAAATTCGGCGCGAGAGCTAAAGTCCATCCCGGAAAGCGCCTATAAAAAATGTTTCGATAACTGGAAGTGCCGTTGGCATAGATGTATTGGAGCAAATGGAGCCTATTTTGAAGGCGACCCAATAAATTTTGACGATTAAATGTAAAAATGTTGTTTTAATTGAAAATTCCCGGTACTTTCTTGACAGAGTAGTACAATTTAATGTTGAGAAAAACGAGATTAGTTTATTTTAATTAATTTGTTCACCTTTACTCATTTCATAAAATATTCAGAATCATCTGATTCCTTGAAAAATTAATGCTTTGTTTTTGAGTCAAAGTTTTGGACTTTTGGGCAGGTAGTTTACAAAAAAATAAAACTTAATGAATGAATGCTTCCCTTGACTTCAAAAGTGATTTTCAATCATGAAATTTCAGAGCATACTGTACCTACAACTAATAAATTTTCTGTTGTTGTTTTTGTTTTTTCGCTTTCTTACTCTTTTTCTAGTTGACTAAGTTAACAAATTTAGAGAAACTAGCCTTCTTGCAAGTCACTAATTTACACAATCACAATTAATGAACACAAAGAATGTATTATTATTTTATAGGTTTGTTCTCTTGATTCCATACTTTTATTTACATTGTTACTATGACTTTAGCAGCAAAAGGAACAAAAAAACAATACCATTGGTTATATTTTTACGGTTGTTGATTCTGTGGCGTGCCCGCTCTTTTCGCAGAATTCTACTCTGCTATGTTGCAGCTTTCCGACGTAGCACATAGAGACTCAACCCTTTTTTAATACTGAGCTCACCGTCCTCGCCCGGCTCAAGTAGAGCGGAGTACAAGCGTTCGACAACCGAGTTCCGACGTGGATCAAGGTCACAGGCGTCATAAGCAGACTTGCGCACCATGCCTATCTGATGAATTCAGGTGTGCAAGTTCGGAACTAAACGCTGCCTTCGAATTAAGAGGTAGAAGCTACCTCATAAGAACCCCATTCACTTCAGAGCTTCAATTCATTTTCACACATGAGAGGCGAAAAAATTTCTGTCGATGTTGATAAACAGGGGGTGTTATAATAATTGAACTAATTTCATAACAATAACATTTATTTTCCTTCGTACAAAACTTAGGCACAATAGACTTTCTCATATAAGTTTCGGAGAATTCAACAAGAAATTTTTTAAGACTAGTTGGTCTGGAAGACTTGAGACTTGACCATTTTTTTCATACAAAAATATAGAAATTCGACCTATTTTGCCGATGACAAATTTATAAATAAATATTCTAGGAATCACTGACATTTCATCACCTGAGAGTTACTGAATTAATTCATTCACAATTCACGTTCAGTGGAAGGGATTGTGGTAATGATTGAAATGATCGGTTGATATTGGAGGTGTGAAGTCTCCACATCTTGGAAAACCTTTTGGAACTGGTGGTAGGTCAGCCTTGGATCCCACGTGAAGTATAAGGTTCATTCCTATCAATACGTGGAAGAGAAAATGACAGTGGAAGAGCCAGTAACCTGGAAATTAAAATTAATTTACATTAACTTAGTATTGTAATACACTTATACAGTCTCAAAAATGTACCGAGAATTGGTTGAAAACAAAATATGAAGTATTCATATTTTTTATCGTTTTCAAAGTCTTTTTTGGGAATCGTCTTGTGTACTCGCTCCGAATTTATTGTCTTCTAACATTTCTAAAGTCGAAGTGGTAATTTGCTTCTGCAGTCAAAATTCATGGTAGCCATTCTTGAATTTAATTTTTAATTCCTCATTTGTTCCGAAATATCCTGAATTCCTTGAAATTTATGTGATGGTTTTCCAAGTGTTGACAAGCAAGTCATCGTCATTTAATGATACTGCTGATGAATTTGGAAAGTTATTAAATTCCCATCGGCCGATATTTCTTCTATGTGAAATAAGTTTGGATACGAAAAAATGCAATTTTTTGTTTCAATTCAGCTTACTTACACCTTGATGCTGGAGGTTGACATCATTGATCAAGTTATACATGCCTGCAACATCAATCTTTGATGAGATGAGTTTATTAGGCAATTCTGGTTCTTTGTTTTCTAGAAACTCACAGAACCAAGTCAAGACAGTCAAGCAAGTACCTTTAGATAATCAAGCAGCAATCGGTTGAAGTCTTCATCATTGGCAAAGCAAAGCTGACTACACAATCTGTCATTCTACGAGTTACTTCTGTTAGTGTTAACTGATTCGATAATATATTGCAGTGATGTATGGAGGCGTTCACTCAGATTTTCCGCAACCAAACGCTCGCGATGAATTAAAAATTTCATAGCAAACACGTCAGAAACTTTAGTTTTTAAGCACGCTATTAAGCCTTTATGACCTATCATAGTCGGTTGGCAACGTAGCAACTGACAAAATATTCTTCTAAAAGAATTTCCTTTTAGGCACAAAACTTTTTCACAGTATTGAATATAGTTTGTTAATTTGTATCTTTTTACAAATTTGTAGCAAAGAATAGTTCCTGACATATTTTCTTATCCCTAATGAACCTGGTGGCTCATTGGTGGCTAAAGCCAACTCATTCAGCTGAATTGAAAATAGACAAGTCTGCAAATAATTGCATCGTGATTTTGCAATGTTTTTAGCCATTTTATCAATACGTCTTAGTACAAAACTATAGCTCAAAGGAATTTTCCGGATAATATCTGCAGCTGGTTTATAGAGCACAGTGGTTATAACTTCTTTAACTGCTAGTAAAATTAAATGTTCCACAATTTTTAGATTTCAACAATGATATATTGTACGAAGCTCGAAGTCTGTAATCTTCTTGCTTAAACACTGATGAAAAAAGTTTTGATAAAGTTTTTTGTAATTCGTATTTCTTCTTTATGTCTTAAAATAGCCAAGATCTTTGTCTTTTTCATCCAGGTGTACTATATTAAAATGATCTTGAAGCCCAGACGCCTTCATCGTTTCATTTATAAACTTTTTTTTTACAAATGAGGCACCATTGGGATGATGAATTGTGAGATTTTCGAAAAATCCGTATCTAATATTTACCACACAATACTGCCACCTCTTATTTTTCTTCTTACATGGTTTTGAAAAATAACGTCAACTTCGGAACCACTAGATCGGCTTAGCCTATTAACGGACTTAACCGAGATTAAAGGCTTTAAACCTGCCAATTTGAATTCTGTGGGTTTTTTCTCCGAATGTTATTGTGTTTACGGCTTGCAAGACAGAATTACTTATGTCCGTTAATTCTCCACCTAATCGTGTGAGACCCTTTTCGGCTCAATGCCCCCTAATTTTCTCTGCCCCACTGAAAGGCCCAAACGCCCTCAGCCTTATCGCTCACGTTAAGAACCTACATAGGTTCTTCTTTCTAAGGAGTCGTTTAGATGTTTAAGATTGTGCTAATGGAGAATGACGAATTTGTCATTAATATCTTATAGAGAAAACTATTGCTTCTCCATTATTCAGGATAGGAGTAACGGTTGCTCGTAGGAATATGCGGGTAAGTACAGTAGAAAAAGCCGTGAAGTTTAGTTCCGCTTCATTCACTTAGAATCAAGAAGTGGACGAAGGTGCACTGTGGAGAAGTACTTAGGTAACGGCCCCTCAAATCATCGTTACGCAACGTGCATTTCGTGTCTATTTCAATATTGCGTCCCGTGGCCGTGTCGGTAGTCGATTGCTTCATAATGCAGAACTTCAGGGAAACTAGTGATGTGAAAAAGAAGAAACCTGGTCTTTGCCATACCGTAAGGATACCGCAAAAGATCGACTTGGCAAGACAGTCTGTTTTGCCATTCCCTAGGTGCTCTACTTGAAAACATGCTGCTGCAGTTGTGTTTTCGTCTCATTCTGTCAGGCAGATTCCCCATGAATAATTGAAATTTCAGCTGCAAAAATTAGCCTTAGTGCAAGAACTTAACCTAAGTGCTCGAGAAAATGCATGTGAAGCACTGATTATAATGCCTGATGATGTTCTCACTTTCTTCAGTGATGGGGCTCACTTTCATCTTTTGGAATGTGTAAACAAGCAGAACATGCGCTATCCTCATAACCTCACAATTTCATCAGCGTTCCCTACATTCAGAAAGTGTGACCATTTGGTTTGCAATATCGCGAGTTAGAATAATTTGTCCATGTTTATTTGAAGAAAACAGTGATATCTTTCTAACCGTTATGTCCACATAATTACGAAAAATGTGGTTCCAGCAGAACGGTGCCATAGCACATACATCTTGTGTGTAAAGAACTATTTTCGGCAACAATTCCCAGGACTTCTCTTCTCTTTCAGAGGCGATCTGCACTTGCCAACATGGTCACCTAATTTAGCCCCCTGTGAGTATCTTCTATGAGGTTACGTAAAATCAATTGTTTACAGCGATTATTCTAGGATCGCTTTAAGAATAACATTTGTCAAGCTATAACCTTCGCCATCTATATACTGAAAAGAGTTGAACATAACTTCAGAAGTAGATAAACGCAGTGTATTTACAATAACGGACGTCATCTGACTCATATCGTGTTCAAAACTGTGTGAACATAGACTTTACATGCTGTACTTAATATTGCTTCAAGAATTAAATGTACATCGCATTACTTTTTCTTTTATTAATTTCAAACTAAGTAGGTTGCTCTGCTCAACCTGTATTTCACGTTAAAACCCAAATTATTGTCCAAATGAATTAATTGAATCTGTGGATATTATAACGAAAATGGAAATGGTAAACAAGAAGTTTTTCGAATCGGGACAGCGCAACATATATCTGTATAACAGTTCAAAACTTTGATAAAGCCGAATAGGTTTTGTTGATTGTCGCAGCAGACATGCATATTTAATAGCTTTTTGGCTATTCAATTAATTCGTTTGGAGAATTATTGACATAGCGGCTTACTTGGATATTACTTCAGATTTCTTTGTCTGTAAAGCTAGAAGTAATTGGGAATGTAGTTCTATTCTTGATGCTGCGTATGTGTGTTCACGTGCATTAAATGGCGCGTGGAAAAATAGTAGGGTCGCTATGCAGGGCGAGTAAAGGTGCGTGGCTCTATTGCATTCGTTGGAATTAGAGCAATGCACTGATGAATAGCTAAAAAGCTATCAAAGATGTGTCTCCTGCTTATGTCCGACGATCACCAGAACCTATTCGGCTTTAGCTAAGTTTTGGACTGTAAGAAAGATGTATGTTGCGCTTTCCGGATTCGAAAAATTTCCTATTCACCATTCTCATATTCCAGATTATTGTCATCACCCTTCTGTAAGAAGTGATTGTCACCTTATCTTTCCAAATTTGCCTTTGTCAATTTAAAATCGGCTTAGATTGCACATTGAATACTAACCTGGATTATCTGCTCTAAACCTCATAATAACATATCCATTGTTTGGTACCGCTATTGTGTCTTTGAATGGTGGTAAATCGTAGTGCCTATGCAGCAGTCCCCTTCTGTCCAAATCCAAAGCATGCTTCAGATTAATTTTTTTGATATTTGTATCGGGCGACCTTCCAATACCCACAACAACGAAGGAATAACCGTGAAGATGAAAGGGATGACTCAGGTTGGGCGCTTGAACTGAGAAAAAAATCATATTTCACAAATATAAATAAGAGGTAAAAAACTGAAAAGTTTTTACACAAATTTGCAGTTTTCTGACGATGAAGTAATACTTTGAAACTGCTGTCACATATTTAATTTGTGTTAAAAAACGGCGGAAACTTATTTGTACTCCTAATATCTCGATAATACTAAGTGTTGTAAATCATGGGTGAATCCAGGGAAACCATGAACATCCACTGCAAGATCAAATCGTTTTGGAAATAAAACAATGCTCTGTGTTTGGTGAGATGGTACATCTAACGGGTGTTTTTTTTAGAATGATAGAACTTTCGATAGGGATAACTGTGATTTGACAGAAGGTAGAAGCCATGTTCTTTTAACATTTCTATTAAGTAAGCATTGACAAATTATCATGGAAAGACTCACGCCGCAACAACGTTTACAAATTGTTGAAACTTATTTTCAAAATCAGTTTTATATTCGCCAAACTTATAGAGCACTTCGTGAAATTTATGGTTTACATAATCGTCCATTAGAGCAGCTTATTCGTCGACCTATCGATAGATTTCGGACAACATTTTCCCTACTCGATGCAACAACAACAAGACAAAGAACTGTACGTAGAGAAGAAAATATCGCTGCTGTAAGTCATAGTGTTACTGATGATCCAGATTTGTCTATTCGTCGACGTTCACAACAAGTTGGACTCTGTGCATCCACCACATCGAAAATTTTGCGTAAAGATTTTGGTCTACACCCCTACAAGATCCAACTGGTTCAAGAACTAAGGCCACTTGACCATAATAACCGTCGTTTGTTTGCTGATTGGCCCTAGAACAGCTTGAAGTTGATCCACTTTTTTATCGTGAAATTGTGTTTAGTGATGAAGCTCATTTCTGCTAAACAAGCAAAATTGTCATGCAGTGAAAAACAATCCTCAAGAAGTTCTGCAGCTAATGTTACAGTGAATGGTGCTCGTTACAGATCGATGATCAATGATTATTTGTTTCAAAATTTGATGGTATCGACCCAGAAGTGTTTTGGTTCCAACAAGATGGTACTTCACCTCATGCTGCTACCGTAACAATTGATTTATTGAAACAAAGATTTGGTGATCACATTATTTCGAGAAATGGTCTAATTAATTAACCTCATAGATCATGCAACATACCTCCACTGGATTATTTTATTTGGGGTTATGTCAAGTCATTGGTTTATGCTGATAAACCAGAAAAAATAGACGCTTTGGAAGCCAACGTAACTCGTGTTATTGATGAAATAAGGCCTGAATTACTCGAAAAAGTGCTCCACAATTGGTCTGGTCGAATGCGGTTCCTCAGAGCTAGTCGTGGTGGACATATGCCGGAAATTATTTTTGAAACATAAATGTTATAAAATTACCTTTCAAATAAAAAAAAATTGGCTTCAATCTTAATTTAAATGTGTTTTATTTCAATTTAAAGTCACTCTAAAAAAAACATCCGATAATATGAGCTGTTAAAACCTGGGAAAACCGTTAACACTAGTTACTACCTACAGTAAGTGATCAATGTGAATCGGACATCACATAAAAAACGACCGGAATATGGAAAAAGACAACACAGTCATTTTGCTCCACAATAATGTCATCGCTCATAGCGCAGATGGCTTATTCTCTAGACTTGTTTCCGTCCGATTATTATGCATTCGCACCAACGCGACGTTATCTCGCTGAACAACGCTTCAGTTCGTATGAAAACGTACGAAAATTGCTCGATAACTGGTTGGCTTTAAAAGAAGAACTGTTATTCTGGTATGGCATTGATAAACTGCCGGAGAAGGATGGAGATTGTTTTGAATAAAATATTTTTTATCATTTTGAAATAGCAGACATCTAATTTTCAGTAATAAATTCCGTTTTCACACTTCTACACCTGGCATGTTCATTAGTAATGTCAGGGATATGTGCCTTGATATAAGCTGTCATCTTTCTAAACAAAACCACAACATTTTCCTTTTATTAAAAAATAATACCTCTTGTTTTAAGACACTGTGATAATTTAGTCAACATACCTTCATCTACCAAAACTACTTCTACTATGGCGTTGAGAGGAAGGTCTACTTTATGTGTGCACATGCAGTTTTGGTCGCAAGTTTCTGGTTTGTTGTCCCCATTGCAAAACTGTTCTGGCGGTATGTCTTCGATTTGTGAAAGAGGTGGTGCTGGTGGAGAGCGGTATGAGATTTCGTCGATCAAACTTACAACATGATCACCTCCAGGTGCAGCTAAAAAATATACGAATTAGTTAGTTTGAAATAAAAAAGAATTAATTGGTTTAATGTTTGATTATAGCGTTTTGCTTTTTGGACGCTTGAACTTATCGTGCCTATGATTTCGCCCAAATATATATTTTTTCGAATTTTGAGCCGAAAAGTCCTTACATTGACGGAATAAGCTGCGGTCCAATCAAAATCTGTTCCATTGTAAGCATGATACCTAAAGAAAGAAACAAGTAGAAATTTGCACTCTTGGTATTAAACCCTAAACCCGAATATTGAAAGACCAAGTTTGTTGAAGACATTATCTATCCATTGGCTCAGAAATATTGCAATTAAAATTTTTGTGGAATGAAATAAGAAATTACTTTGTTTTCTATCACTTTTAAAAGTGATAGAAAACAAAATAATTTCTTATTTCATTCCATTAAAATGAACTATCACAAAGTAACGGACTACTCCATCCAATATTTAAAATTTTTGTGTTATCGATGTCCCGAAAAATACAAATCCAATCAAGTTTGATGAGATTTGAAAATTTATGGAAAATTTAGTGCGAATTGGATCATCTGAAAAATAGATTTAGCTGCAAATATGTATAAGGGTTTTCGGAAAGTAATTCCGTTTTTTCCCGACAGAAAAGATTTCATTGTATTCTTTCGAACCCAACTTCACACTTAAGCCGCATAATCATTATATGTTTTGAGGGCTGATATACCACGGCTTGTGTGTAAAAAAGTTCAATCAATTCTACGCAGTAGTTTCTGGTTGGTGCCCTTTCGTCATATTTTATTCTTTTACTGTAGAAAAGGTAGCTGTTCAAGCCAGAAAGAAATTAACCGTTGTATAAGAAGAAGATGTGTTAACAATACGCTAGTGCCAGAACTGCTTTCCAAAATTTCAATCCGGCAATTTTGATGTCGAAGGTGCACTACGTTCCGGAAGGCCGGTTGAAGCTGATGCAGACACAGTAAATGCATTAGTTGATGCACAACGGCTAATAACAACACGTGACATCCGTGAGAGGTTAAATTTATCGAATTCAACTGTTTAGGGCTGGGTTTAACCTCGAAGATCGATATATGGGTTTCTCATATTCTCCGGGAGAGAAATTTGTGTCGTCGCGTTGACGTCTGTGATTCGATTCTCAAAAAAGATGAACGGGCTCAAAGCATTTCGAAAGCCAATATCCATAAAAAAATGTGATGCTGTCTGTTTAGTGGGATTTTAAAGGAATCGTTTTTTCTGAGCTTTTACCGGATAACACAACAATTAATCCGGAAGTCTACTGTCATCAGCTGGACAAACTGAATGATGCACTTCAACAGATGAGGCCAGAATTAATCAACAGAAAAGGTTTAGTGTTCCACCAAGATAATGCGAGACCTCATTCAAGTTTGGTCACTAGCCAAAAGCTTTTACAGTTTGAATGGGATACACTGCCACACCCACCATAATCTCCAGATCTGGCGCCTTCAAAATATTATTTGTTCCGGTCATTGCAAAATTTTTTGGACGGTAAAACCTTTACTTCAAATAAAGAGGTCAAAAATCACCTGGTCAGCAAAGAACAAAAATTTTATCAGCGTGGAATCACGCTATTACCAGAAAGGTGTTGGAGCAGAATGGCCAATATATAATTCATTAAAATATTTATTCATTATACGAAAATTGTCTTTAATTTTCCCAAAAAAAAAAAACGAAATTGCTTTCCAAACAACCTATATTTATGTGAATCATCTATAAACTAAGATATCATAAAAATTAGCAATGGGGTGTAACCAAGTAACAAGTACCTTCTGAAAATACTGAAAAAGTAGACAATAGTCTTTCAAAAATAGATATAATATCGTCTTTGAAATGTAAAATAAAATATCATCTTTGTTGTTCGATCGGAAAGACTCCATCCCAAATATACATAAATCGAGAGTTTATGGGTTAACATGTTCAACTTGTAATATCAAATATATGGGTCAGGACGGATATTTATTTAAAACCAGATTCACTATACATGGAATGAATTTCATAAAAAACACGCAAACTTCCACATTTGCAACTTATTACATGCAAAATGGTCACGCTTTTCCTACAATAGAAATTTAAAAGTTTTACTAAAATCAAAATGCAGTTGAAATGTTTGCAATCTATTGAAATTTTTAAACTGGTCCATGATAAGAATATGTTTTTTTAGCTGAGAAAATGAATTTATTTCGAAAGATAATAAATTAACAAATAAATAAAAATATTGCCCATCACTGCCTACTACTTTCCCCCACCTTTCAGGCAATTTCCGAACCCCGTCTTGGAAAACTTTTCAAGGTTTCAGCAGATCGTAGTACACAACGCTCCCTTGGTCTCACTAGATATGCAGCATAGCTTTCGAACCATGAATGTTTAGCTCTGGTGTTTCGTCACCAGTCACTATCCGGAGTGAAAAACCCTTTTTTTTTGCTTTTGAAGCAGTTGCTCCCAGGAAAATAATCACCTTTTTAGATCTCTTGGTTTCAATTCATGAGAAACCCATTTACCTTGCTTTCGAATCAGGCCACTTGATTTCAAACTTACAGACACTGTTTGTTGGGTTACCCCCAACGTAAGTGCAAATTCGTCTTACTTTGGACTCGGATCTTCATCGAGTAATGTCTGTAATTCATCGTCTTCGAATTTTTTTGACTGTTAAAAGCGAGGTCTATCTTCATGGCTGAAATCACCACATTTGAAGCGCCGAAACCATTATCTACATGATTTGTCCGTTTGAGCATTGTAATCATAAACTTCCACTCGCATACGATGAGATTCAATAGCATCTTTTTTGCTATTAAAACAAAAATTAAAATTTCCTGCAAATGCTGTTTAGTTATCAAAAAATGTGACATTTTCAACATCGTTACTAACGGATGTTATCGGCAGATGTCCAATCTGTCTAAAATCTGATAGCATAAATATCCTCTACCGAGTGGTGAGTTTTCAGTTGTCTGAAGATAGGTAATACCTCGAAACTCCAATCACATATATATGTAAACCTTTGAAGTTTTTGGTACTAAAACAGAAACTTCTAAAAACTTGTTTTAAGTATATGATCAGCTACTAAATAGTAGCGAAATAGTTCAATATGAAAAAAAAAAAACAATTATCAACTATTGTAGCAATAATAAATTCGAAGTTTGGACATATCTATACAATCCTAATATGGTCAAAAATTATGAGAATTTACTGTGACAAATTTTAATACTAGAAAATTCTCTCATTAAACGATAACCAATACAAATGTTAATATTTCACAAAAGAGGAAAATGAGTACATGACAATTGTTTACAAGGGAAGAAAAAACAATCTTACCCTTTATAGCAATTATAAAAACGAGGTTCAAACATATCTGTATAATCCTAATATTCTCATTAAAAAAAAATTCAAACAGTTTTTATGTTTCTCAATTTATTCAGAATCCTGAACGTGTTTCAGTTTTCGACCATCTTCAAAGGAGTATAAAAAGGAACTAAACTTAAAATTAAAAAGGTTCTTGTATTACACTCAGGACATCTGTGTATTTTTATGGCACATGGAAAACAGCATCCAATATAGGGGTGTTGCCGAATAGTATTTGGGAATTTGTTAAATTCTTCTTTTTCTCAATGGCTTTTTTGATTGAAAGAATCTCCAAATAGTTCCTTAATTGACCCTTATTAACATTATATAATAAAGTGACATCTTTCTCATTAAAAAAATGATTATTTTCTATACAATGTTCTGCAAAACCAGTTTATTTCTGGTTTTTCAAAATAGACATTCTATGTTTTTTGATTCTATGTTATAAACATCGGCCTGTCTGTCCTATATATTTAGAATTACCATGATCACATTTAATTCGATAAATCCCCGATTCGGAAAAGTTGGGATTCCTTTCATTATCGTTCACCAAAATCTTAGCTAAATTATTTCTATTTACTGCTAATGAAATAATTCCCATTTTATTAATACCATCTTACTGCTGAAACCTTTTATATAACCCAATGAAAACCATATTTTCTTTCCTTCATAAGGATCATTTATATTGATATAAAATTTTTTTTAAATATTGTAGTAACTTTTCTTATAAATAATTTTGTCAATGATTTCAGTTCTTTAGCCATTGTTCACCGCTATAGTTTTAATTATATGGACTTCATTTCGGAAATTGGTTTCGTTCAACGGGATGCTCAACATTCTATGAATGAAAATATGCAATGGTGATATTTTAATTTGCCATGACTGATCTGATTTTGAATCGATTATGGTATCAGTAGTGGCAGGTTTTCTAAAAATGTCGAATTCGAACTTATTATTACTATGACTTATATTAAGATCTAATGATTGAAGCATTTTTTCCATCTCTATTATGTTTCATTTATGCTTTTCAGATAATTTAAAAATTGCTTGAATAATTGATTGTTGAATTCAAAATAATTCTGTTCTAAATATTTGAAAAGATTTTCTTTATTATTTTGTGATAAATGACTGTTATTGATCAAAGTTTTTAACATTGTTTTAACAACATCAGTCAAAATAGAAGTGAATAGGCGATGTGACTGTATAGAAAATAATCATTTTTTTAATAAGAAAGATGTCACTTTATTATATAATGTTAATAAGGGTAAATTGATGAACTATTTGGACATTCTTTCAATCAAAAAAGTCATTGAAAAAAAGGAGAATTTAACAAATTCCCAAATACTCTTTAGAAACACCCCTATATTGGATGCTGTTATTTAATACGCCATAAATATACACAGATTTTCTGAGTGTAATAAAAGAGCCTTTTTAATTTTAAGTTTAGTTTTTTCTTGTACTCCTTTGAAGACGGTCGAAGACCGAAACAGGTATCAGGATTCTGAATAAATTGTGAAATAAATACTGTGTGATTTTTTTTTAAATAAAATTGTTATAATGTTTCACCTAGAGCCAACCGCATACTTCATTCATGTAATTAATCCTAATATGATCAAAAATTATGTGAACTGACTGAGACTTCAAATTTTAATACTAAGAAATTCTTTCATTAAACGACAACCAATACAAATTTCAATAATTCATAGAAGGGAGAAATTAGAACATGAAAATTGCTAACATTTATTTTGTTTTGGTGAAAGTATTAAGAAGAGGATTCAGTACCAAAATTTGGGGGTTCATTTTAAAATAAATTTTGTATGGTATGAACTATTTCATTTTATTTATAATGTATCAAAAGATGAAGCAATTTTTTTGGAATTTTCGGAAGCTTGGCTATCATGAAGATACTACTCCCCTTTTTAAAGTCATTATTTTCTTTTCATTATTAATTCATTATTCATTCTAAAATTTAGTGATATTGATTTCACGCCTATCACTTGGTGAAACATTTTTAAATTAATAAAGTAAATAAAAACAACTTGGCTTAAGTTTCACTGTTTATTTGATGTCTGTTGACATATACGTTTCGGGTTTTTAGCCCATTTTCAAAACTGAAGCGAACAAAACTTAAAAGACCTATTTATAATAGTTCGGTCCTAATCTTTTACATATAAGAGCAATGGTGATAAATTAAATTGAAGTTGTTCATTTGTGATTGGTAGCTTCTAACCATGTGCTAAACAAATTTCCAAATTTTCTAAAAGGTCCATTCTTCTGCTTTTATTATCTACGTGTAAAATCTCAGAAGAATGGACCTTTTAGAAAGTTTGGAAATTTGTTTAGCACATGGTAAGAAGCTACCAATCACAAATGAGCAAATTCAATTCAATTTACAATGTGAACATTGTATAAATAACAACCATTTCATAGATTTCAGTAGAACTGAGATTTTACACGTAGGCAATAAAAGCAGAAGAATGGACCTGTTAGAAAGTTTGGAAATTTGTTTAGTACATGCTTTATCCTTATCTTATCTGTAAAAGATTAGGACCGTACTAACACCATATTTTTGAAATATTCAAAATTGTACCTGTGATCTATCCTACCATTACAAATAGGATTTTAAGTTTTGTTCTCTTCAGTTTTGAAAATGGGCTAAAAAACCCGAAATATATATGTCAACAGACATCAAATAAACAGTGAAACTTAAGCCAAGTTGTTTTTATTTAATTTATCAATCTAAAATTTAGTGTTTTAATTGGATACACTGAGTGTTTTAAGGAAGGTCATAATGGTAACCAAATCAGGGTATTTAACGTTTCAAAATTTCTTATACGATGATTATACTAAGTAAACCTTTAATAGTGTACGCCATGTAACATAGCGGACAAGTATAGAACCTTCGTAGTTTCAACTTCAACAATGAAGATATCCTGGAAGAAGCGTCTAGTTATTTTCTTTCAAACCACCAGATGTCAGCATGTGCAGCAAATGCAACATAACGAGTATGCTATATCCATAGACTTATCCTAATATTATTATTATTTATTTTTTTTTATTTATTATTATTATTAATACGTCTATGGCTATATCATAACACTAATAAGAGGACGATAATAAAAGGAAACTGCAACTGTTGGCTGTGTTACAGAAGATGCAAAACGGCTTATTAATAAACATTTTCAAGAATTCAAAAACAAAGATGTATTTCGAGATGAGCGTTTGGTTTCCATACACATAAGATCATGTTGGCTTAAGATCAATTGTATTTGCCTTTCATGCTTTAAAAATAAGCTGTTTTTACATTAGAAGCTCATTTCTGGTTAGAGGGAAGTGTCATTTTGTTCCGAAAATAGACAATTCAGACCATATACGTAAACGTGTTGTATACAATATCATATAAATGAAAATAAATCTTTTTCTAGACAAATATTAATATGTTATATTGATATATATTTTCGATATACAGAGTGTATATGAATAGTTGCGAAAAAATTTAGTGGCTGATTCCCTGTCAAAAAATAGGCTGGGTCCTTCATATAAATTTTATTTTTTTGAGCCCCCCTGCTTAGTTACAGCCCTCTAAAGATGGCGCTCGTAAAACAGTTTTTAATTTTTTTCTTGAAAACCAAAAAACTCACCCTCTAAATTTTTTTCATCTATTCATATACACCCTGCATATAGTGAAAGCTTTCTAGATTTCTGATATTTTTTATTCTAAATTGAATATAATTAAGTAGAACTTCAACATAGGTAAAGGTGTTGCTTTCACTTCAAATATTTTGTATTTAATGAAATTTTAAAAATATATATTCTCAATCCTTATAATATTTTCAATCTGTCCCATACTGAAAATTTGATTTTTGTTAAAGTTATTATTTATTTTATATCTACTCTAAATTTTCTAATCGTACTGCATATTATTCGTAAATTCTTGAGGGCGATTTTGAACGTTTTAGTAACCAAAGAAGATACACTGAGCAAAAGCAGAATGATTTTATCACACTGATTTACTACTTCTGTTCCTCAAATGATTATAGTTTATTTGTTTAGGCATACAGAAGCCGTTTGCGATTGCAATAATTAATAGTGAATTACATATTTCTTTTCATGATGCCCCTATAATTCAGTGTTTATTATTTAGAATGAAAAAGTTCAATATATGAGGGAAGATATAGAATATATGAAAATACCTAAGAAATTCTTGTAGGTGTGTGGTTTGAACAAATCCGCCAACTGATAAACCAGAAATTTGAAGGGCAGGAAGATTTTCACGTCAGGTCTATCTTGTAGGAGACCTTCATCCACTTTTTTGGCATTTCTGAGCTGACTCACACATATGGCGTCCTTTCTGGGTTTGTTGCAGATGGCATCTAGTGGATTCAAAACCTGCGTAGGAAAGATGTGGTATAGACTGAGGAAAGAGTATTGTTAAGCGTGCTACTTCCCCATAAGTCTCCTAATATATACACTGGTTCATGCGGGCTATAATCTAAAGCTGAAAAGTGCTATAGCAATATCCTTAAAAGCCAATTCTTTAAACTCAATGAGTTTCATAAAATGCCTTTCCAAAGTTGTGACATCCCATTTCATAAAAATAAGACATAGAGTTTTCGAAAATTCAGAACCATTGCCAAAAGATGATGAAAATGTAAATAAAAAAATCTGAAATTTCTTTCAATTTTTACCAGCACCTACTGAAAATAATGCACGTGTAGCATTTACAAAGCATACTCAAGAATAATCACAACAAGCCTTTCCTTTAATCGAACCTTTTTTACATAAATACAAATTTATATGGCAATTTAAATGATAAGTACCTAAAAGACTTAAAAAATTATTTTGGATTGGTGAAGCATCATATGAAGAAAGAAGAACAAATAATATTTCAAATAATACAATAACTCTTTGACTGTAGATACGAGAAACTTAATAACAATTATAAAGTTTTTACCTCATTTAAATGATAAATATCTTAAAAATTTGTCATTTTGGATGTAAAGCATCATACGAAAAAAGACGAAGGACCAAAATATTTCAAATAATTTTCCATTCGACTGAAAAGATAATTTGACACACAATTTCTTCAAAAGGAGATACAGATTTTGAAGTTTTAATTTCGTGTAGAAAAATATTTCTGTTTTTCAGAAAGATTTAGAGAAATCGTTTTTTATAAAATTAATGTAGTTTTTATAATCTTTCTGTCATTTTTTTACAGTTTATAAGATAAATTGAATATATGGTGTTTTTAAAGGTGAGTCTTCATTCAACAGGATTCATTGATTATTTCACGAAATATCATTAATATAAAAAATTGTTAGGGCAAATAAGTCAAAAAATTCCTTTGAATCTGTGTAGACAGTTCGTTAGCTCTATTCTAAGTTTTGGTTGTTTGCTTTGTCAATTGATTCAAAAATATCCCGAGACCATACCTGTTAGAACCGAAAACTTGTGAAAATTTCTAAACGCTAAGATAACTCTTTTTATGCCCTCATGGATAAAAATCGTTAAGAATCCTGTACCATTCTCCAATAATACAATTTTGTTTATATTTATATATATATATAAATATATATAGTTCGATTAATGTGGATTTATACAGTATCAATTAACATCAACAACAAAAGCAAGATAATTTTTTTTTTGGAATACATATTAAATAATATAGGCCCTAATAAACAAACCACTTTTCGATTCGAAAAAATTCTGGTTAAGATTTGTTTTCGTAAAAACAAATGATTCTTACTTATGAAGAAATTATCAAATAATTATTATTTAACAATTTTGAATTATTAGTTGAAATTTAAGTATGATTGTATGAGAAGTCCGAGATTCCAGTAAATCAAATTGACCTTAGTAATGGTAATTTTGTAATCGATTCCATTTTAGAATCAAAATACAAGAAAACAAATACCTAAAATATAAACATAAGAAAACAAAGCACTTTTCGATTCGAAAAAAGTCGAGTGAAAATTTTATTTTGCAACTTGTTCCTTGTTTGACGTCTGCAGGTACAAATCCACAGTAAAACGACTAGTTCAAATGGTACTTGCTGAATGCTTATTGATCACTTTTACTAGATACGTACACGTAGTTAATGCAAAAATAATGAAAGATAAAAAAATTTGCAGACGGTAAGAAGAACTCATTTCCAGCAAATATTTTGATAAGATTTATTCTTTCTCTTTTCGAAAATTTTTTAAAATTTACGTTTTGAATTACTACTACCGCACTAAGAATAGGATTCTTAGAAATTTTGAAAATTATGTTTTCACAACTTTCAAATAAAAATTACCTATATTGGTAACTTTATAAGGAATATACCATTTCGTTAATCCTGTTGAAAAACACTGACATTTAAAAACACCCGTATAGGTGAATTTCTTCCATGAAATGAATTGCACTATGCCGAATCAGAAATACTATCGAACAAAAAATAATAAATAAATAAATTAAACTTCTGGTTGACGCTGC
Source organism: Megalocaria dilatata (assembly GCA_034642435.1). NCBI lineage: Eukaryota > Metazoa > Arthropoda > Insecta > Coleoptera > Coccinellidae > Megalocaria > Megalocaria dilatata. The sequence continues at coordinate 37,632,066 of CM067857.1, read as the reverse complement.
AATCACCTGAGAATCACAATAAATTAATTATATTAAATTTAAAACATGACATCACTTGTGATAGGGATTGTCATAATAATTTTTAAGCCCCAGTCTTATAGGGGGTGTGAAATGGCCACATTTCGGAAAACCTTTAGGCACAGGCGGCAAATCTGACTGCGTTCCAACGTGGATGATGAGGTTCATTCCTATGAGAACATGGAATAGGAAATGGCAGTGAAATAGCCAAAAACCTGAAATAAATTGACAAAATTATTGTCTTGAAAGAGGAAGAAGTATGGTACACACTAAGTCAAAATATTTTTTAGGATGAAATGATGAAACTAAAGGTGAGCCATTTTCAGTTTGCATTTTGAAGTAGTTCGAGTCTGGCATCTTTAATGTCATTCGTGTTTTGACAGGAAGTTAGTTTAATATTTGAAATTGACGAAATGGGTCGATTACGCTTAACAAAACTGGGAAGTATTAAGAACTCATTCACAATGGGGGGAATCTTCTTCCAAACTGTTGGAAACTCACGTGGAAAATTCAATAGAAATTAAAGTGCCCTCACGACAATTTGTGGATCAATTTGTTTATAGAAACTGGATCGCTATTTGATAAAACAATTCTTTCACGTTCTCGCTCAGTGAGCACTCCTGAAAACATTGCTGCTGTACTCCAGAAAATGGTTGAACATCCATCAACATCTTCGTGCTCAAGCACTGAACATTTATCTCCCTTCTTTGAGGAAAATTTTGCATAAAGATCTCGATATGAAGGCTTACAAAGTTCAGCTTATCAATTAGCAGATCTAAAATGCAAAAATTAAATGGCCTATTCCTTATAGAAAATTTAAAAAACGATTAAACTTGGCAATGAATGAGTAAACTCTAGCCCTTCTGCCTTAAATATTTTCTGATGAAAAAAATTGTCTGGTAGTACAGTAATTCTAAGACATATGATAATTTGTAAAGACGACAAATAATTCGGCACTTTCTCAATATTTTTATTATCATTATATGATATACTCTAATCATTAGAAATTCTTAAAGATTTTTGTTATATAGCATATGACATGAAATTACCTGGATTGTCAGCTCTAAACCTCAGTATAACGTAACCGTTGTTAGGTACAGCTATAGTATCTTTGAATGGTGGTAAATTGAAATGTCTGTTCAGCAGGCCTCTTCTATCCAGATCCAACGCATGTTGTAAATTAATTTTTTTAATATTTGTGTCAGGAGATCTTCCAATACCGACCACAGTGAATGAATATCCGTGAAGATGGAATGGATGGCTCAGATTTGGCGCTTGTACTGAAAGTATTTGGTGGTTTGAGAAACAACTATTGACTTGAGCTTATTCTGTTTTCTTTCGAGCAAATTGCTTAAAGAGAAAATGCTCTTTGTTTTTGTGTACCAAACCTCATCAGCATGATTAGATGAGCCTAGGCAATAAAACTCTTACAACTGCAAAGCTGAGGAAAAGAAACAGCAGTGATTAGAAAGACACCAGTTCTTAAAAACGATATCTTGCTTTGGTATTTGAAAAATCTTTCTATTCAACTTTCAGGGCACTGCAATTGGTTGGATTCGTGCAGAAAATTTTAATTTCAGATGTTTTCTTGGTAAAAATAAAATAGAAAGGCCTTTTACTTGATAGAAGAAATTTAACAAAACTAACCTATATCCAAACCCTCAGCACGTGTAAAAGGACAAATGCTTCGAAACACAGATCAACTTTATAATTCAAGATTGATCTATGTTCTAACAAAATCAAAGAACAGTGTGAGTTATTTTTAAGGCTTATTTAAATTCATTGACATTCCATAATGAGATTTATTGAAGCCAAAATATAATTATATATTATATATAAAATAAAATAGAAAGGCCTTTTACTTGATAGAAGAAATATAACAAAATTTGAATATTAAAACAAATTGAAATATGTTTATCTTCTACAATTTTAATTTCAAAAACATTTTTTATTCAAAAAACTTTTAGAATTAAATTAATGTCTAAAACAAGCACCGCTTACATTTAATAGACGTATTTAATCAAAACTCAATATATAATGTCAAATGGAATAAATAAACCAACAGATATACGAAAGTCATTAAAATTAATAAATAAATATTTAAAGGAGACAAAATTTTGTTTCTGGTCTTATCTTTAAGAACACCAATTGCCTTTTAAAAACATGAACTCACTTTAACATGAACACTTAATCAAAAAACTAACCTACACGTGCTGAGGGTTTGGATATAAGTTAATTTTTTGATTTTGATATTTGGAATATTATTGAGGAGTGGAGACGGAATTGCTTAGAATTATATTTGTTTTTTGAAGATATAGTGCATGTTTTTAGAGATTTCTGAATTAACTTATTCGAATATTTAAATATATTAAATATTTCAGAAAAATTATATTCTTTGAGAAGTCCTTTAAGTGTGTTCATGTTTTTAAAAGGCAATTGGTGTTCTTAAAGGTAAGGCCAGAAACAAAATTTTGTCTCCTTTAAATATTTATTTATTAATTTTAATGACTTTCGTATATCTGTTGGTTTATTTATTCCATTTGATATTATATATTGAGTTTTGATTAAATACGTCTATTAAATGTAAGCGGCGCTTGTTTTAGACATTAATTTAATTCTAAAAGTTTTTTGAATAAAAATTTTTTTTTGAAATTTAAATTGTAGAAGATAAACATATTTCAATTTGTTTTAATATTCAAATTTTCTTGGTAGATAATCAAAGTTTGGTTTTATTCAGCTTAATTTCAGGTTCGTTGTAATGAAAATAAGTTTATGATTAGTCGGCCACCAATTCGTTCTTCACAAAGAACAAAAATGACTTTTTTCTGTACAGATATTGCTTTGTTCAACATTAAGTAACCCAAAAATGTTTCTATTACTGAATGAATTTGAGTTTTATTTACATTTAATCAGGTTGGCTGATAAGTTTCCAGATGGCGCCACTAATGCAACATTGATATTTTTGTAAGAAACTATTTACCTCCAAAAAATAAATTTTTCAGGATGTTTTAGCAGAATAAACAGGATCTTTGCGTTGATGCACAATGGATGAAACACGCATTCATTACTATACGTAAGGAATTTTCTTTATTGATTACGTTGAAAAAGGGCAAGACAGTCAAAGCTGATCGCTACATGGTGCTACTGGATCGAATGAACTGGCTCCATATTCAAGAAAAAAAGATCTGTCACCAAGACAACGCACCATGTCACAAGTCGTTGGCAACGATGACAAAATTGCCTGAATTGCTTTCGTATCCATCCTATTCGCCAGATTTGGCCTCTAGTAAATTTAATCTATTAAAAAAGTGTTAGTCGAAAGGAAACTTGTCTTGACATGGATACCCGTTATGGCATCAAAATATTCGAAGGAGGTTTTTACACCGCTGACTTAGTGCAGTTGTACAATCCCCAGAGGAAGCGTGGACTATCACCCCAAGTTGCAAGGAGATTAGGAAGGCCAAGAGAATAAATGATGTTGTGTACATACATTAAACATCCTAGAGGTAAAAAGAGAGTAGTCCATGTAAACCGTTTGGCGATATACGAAGCCGAATACATTATCCAAGACGATACCCGAGTAAATAGAGCAACTAGTGAGAAAGTGAACCACTAGTTTCGATACCTTTAAGACTAACTATGGCGGAACTGGCAAAGCAAGATTTGGGATTACCAAGGATTACCATGAGACTATTTACCAGCCCACTGTGTAGCAGAAGCTCTGCCTATGACCAGAAGGATAGCCGGCGTCTCCAGGAAAAAGTTTGGTCGTGTGAACGAGTTAGTCAAACAGCAACCTCAACTCAGAAAAACGCTGAAGCTAGTCGATCATCAACGGTATCTATTCCATCTGATAACTAAGAAACTTTTCCATTAGAAGCCAAGCTATCAAAACGTATGGATAATTTTGTTAAATTTCAGGAAAGAAATAATGAAGTACCAAGTCAAGAAATTGGCTGTACCAAAGTTGGGTTGTGGATTGGATCAACTCAAGTGGAGAATTGTCCGTAACATGCTTGAAGTTATTGAAGTATGCAGTTATAATCCAGGAAGAGTCTCAAACTGAAAAAAGACTATTGGGTGCTATCTCCATCAATGACGACATTGCAGAAATAGAAAATCTTGTTGATTTAGCCATCGAACTAAATATGTTCAAGAACTGAACAGCCTAGGGCAGGGATAGTGTAACGATCAAGCCCTCTACGCTAATGCTTTTTCTTGACCCACGTTCTAGAATGTTACTGGAAGTTCGAGCAACTGTTTCATATATATAAGCGGACGAAGAGACACGATGAGAGTTGAAGAGATTAGTCTTCGAGCGGCGTCTTACCAAATAGTTCAGTAGAAATATATTTTGTGTAGAAATATGAATTATGTATAATAATTTAACATTTTAGACAATTTAATTACCCGAGTACGTAACATTATTATTAATGCGCTGGGATAATTGCATCGCTCTTGAAGGAGGGTATATCGATGAATAAAAACGAATAAAGTAAAATTTGATCAGAACAGTTGTGTTTTTTCTTCATGACGACGGGAACTCATCAGCCGATGTATTATGTGTTGCCACTCTCGTCAAATTCGAACCTGTTATTTATATGTAAATTAGCTGTTTTTATTTCTGTCATATGTCAAATAGTATTTTCAACCAACATACGAGTGTAAAAAACAATGAATGAATATTTTAGAATATTGTTTAATTCAAAATATATATTTTGAAATAGGAGAAACGCCTAATGTTAGTAGAACATCCGTTAAAAATTTGCTACTGTATGGTTTTTCATGAATTTAAGAAGATAACCATCGTATTCTAGTAGAAATATATTCTGTTTTGAATAAAAGAAATACCTTCGTCCACTAACACAACTTCCACTATTGCATTGAGGGGTATGTCCACTTGATGTGTACACATGCAGTTTTGGTCGCAATCTTCGGGTCTGTTATCTCCATTACAGAACTGGTCAAGCGGCAAGTCATCCAACTGTGAAAGCGGAGGTGCAGGGGGTGACCGATAAGATATTTCATCTATCAAACTGACCACGTGGTCCCCAGTAACAACAGCTATGAGAGAAAAGGTTAATTTTTTTATTCAAATGAAAAATATGCATTTGAGTAATTTGTAAGTAAATTGAGGTTGACGGTTAAAATATTTTTTGTACTTTAAACGTTCAACCACAGAAACGTGAGATATACGGTCATTGTTGAAGCAGAATACAGAATGAGTTCAAAACATATTTCTTCCCCTTTAAATTTAATTACACATTTTTAATAAGTATAATTTTTACTACAAAATTTTTACTATGAGAGTTAGAGCCCTAGTAGATTTACGTAAGGATCTTGCCAGTCTGTGGCGGCCATTTTTTTTTGGTGATGACTGATTAACCTTTTAGTTACAGATGCCAAATCGTCATGACAAATCATGATTGACCAGAACATGAAGGTGGGCGTTGCAACATAGTACACTCACCAATAAAACTGGCGTGGATCTACCCGATTGCAGGTATTCTGTTCATAAGGAAGAATAAGTCAGTAATAAAGGATGTGTCAATAAGAGCACAAGATCTGAATTGCGCGCCATGTTTGACAGTCAACATCAATTCACCATCGGGTATAAGAATTGGACATTTCAACAGGCACTCTTCAGCGAATTCTCACTAAAGATTTACAGCTGCATGCCTACAAAATTCAACTGACTCAACAACTTCTGCCAGTAGACCATGAACAGCGAAGAGAATTCGCCAATTGGATCCTTGGGCAACCTGCTGATTTTGCAAACAAAATCATGTGATGTGGCCCATTTTCACCCCGATGGCTTCGTTAATTGGCAAAACTGTCGCATTTGAGGCTTAGAAAATCCACGAATGATTCATCAGAAAGCAATGGCATCCACAACGGGTCACTGTATGTTGTGCATTATGGTATGGAGGAATTTTCTTTGAAAACAAGGACGAACCTGAAAGGTAATGCGGTAACGGTGAATGGCGAACGTTATCGTGCTGTGATAACACAGTTTCTTGTGCTTCATTTGGAAGCGATTGATCTTGACGATATGTGGTTTCAGCACATTCGTGAAACATTGACGATTTTGCACGAGTGTGCTCCTAGTCGTGTCATTTCCCGATTTGGTGACAAGAATTGGTCTCCACGCTCTTGCGATTTAACCCCTTTAGATTTCTGCCTGTGGGGTTATCTGAAGTCACAGGTTTATGTCAATAAGCCTGCAACCATACAACTATTGAAAGCCGAAATTAGACTCTGTATGAATGAAATTCAATAACGTTATTGAAAATTTGGTCAAAAGGGTATGCATATGCCAGCAAAGCCGTGGCCATTTACAAGATATTTTGTTTCATACATAATTCATAAATGTATATTTTGTAAATCAATAAATATTTCAATACTTTGCTGCAGAAATCCATGTTTGATTGAACACTGAAATCTTGCGCTCTTACCGAAACACCCTTTAAATCTGCTAACTTTATGCGGAGGATATGATGACGTGTAGTTCTCGAGTTCGTTGTTTATTGAATCGAGATTTCTTCATGGCGACCGTCAGCCTTAAAAGGCTCCTTTTGGAAACAAGGCTACCACGTGAAGATCCTACAGGAGTACTTGTACTCCTGGCCACCTTATTAAGGTTGGACTCGGGGTAGTAGTCTAGAAGTGCATTCCATTCATCTGGGTTCGTGGTTCTTGAACCTGGCTGCTCCAGGAAATCCCTTGTATGTTTGAAGGTGTTGAACATGACCTAGTGTTGAGCCTGAAACTGGATCGACCGGGAGTGTCTACGGTAGTTTCAGGGCCTCGATCCGTCGAAAAATCATCATTTCTGACGAGCCGTACTTGTTAATAAACACGACTGCCGTATATGTGCAAATTTTGGGCCTGCGGCATCATTGGACCAAATAAAACAGTCCGGACATAGATGACCTGAAATTCCAGGAGGACGGCTCTGTGTGTCATAGAGCAGACGTCTGGACTGACATTCTGCATGAATTTGAGAATATACTTGTCTCTCGCCCAGGTGACGTGAACGAAAATCGTGCGATTTGACCCCGCTAGACTTATTCTTTTGGGGTTGTCTGAAGTCAGAGGTCTAGTATAGTAATCCTCAGACGACTGATTCTCTTGAAGTCAACATAACCAACGCCATTACCCGAATTCAGTCGGATCTATGCGGCAGAGGTATTGAAAATTGGAATAATACTCGGATTCGTGCCACTGTTATAAGTAATTTGAACGATGCTATATATATTCTATACACAATGACGGTATACACGTTCCTTTCAAAGAAAAAGAAAATTTCGTTATTACTTAACACACAGTCATTTCAAGGTCTACCCACCCTTATTAAAAAACACTGTATTACTTTTTAGTTACGTGAAAAACCACTTATAATCAAGATGTGACCACACTAAATTAAATTGTTGTGTCCAATATGGCTATGATCTTACAAATTACAACAGTTTTTAAATCCTGTTTTCTTTATAACAGAACTGAATTGCACGTTTCTAACATATTATTATTATTAGGGGAAGCTTTTTCTACCCTTGCAATCATAAAGGAGCATCACCAAAAAATTTGTGACGCTTCTCATTTTGTGCGGGCTTCTCGCCCGCATAAAATGTCTGCTTAATTTTATTCTTGTCAGTGTTTTGGTTTTTCATAAAAAAATTAAAAACTGTTTTTCGGGCGCCATATTTAGGGGGCTGTAACTAAGCAGGGGGGCTCAAAAAAATAAAGTATACATGAAAGACCCACCCTATTTTTTGACAAGGAATCACGCCCTGAATTTTTTTGCAACTATTCATATACACCCCGTATATAGCTATAGTAACATTGACACATGGTTTCATAAAATGATATAATAGTATCCCAAAATTGACCACTCTCTATAGAGTAGTGAAGCGATTTTTCTGTTGATTCCTGTCCCTTTTCTGTAAGTTTGATGAACACAGATCATACTTCTCATGACGTTGAAACGTTCTATTCGATCACACATTTGTGACATTACTGTACAATCTCTGAATTCTACAAATAATAAAAATCTTTACTGCAAGAATGTTATGTTTACAAATCAGAATCACATACATTATATGATCAGATTTATAGCAGTGATATCGCTTCTTATCCCTAACACTTTTCTGCTTTATTTAGTTGAAAGCATTTAAGGTATTATGCTGTTCATATAACGGGAACTGAAAATTGTTTTTTATCGAAATGGCTATTCTGTTTGGGCAACGTTTCGCGCTTCGCCCATTTTATGGTTACCATATTCGTCCTACCGAGAGAACAATGTGGTGGATAAATTTGAGTCCACTGATTTACTGAAACAGTGAACCCACATTCGTGCAAAGATGAAACACAAGATCTGCTGAAAACATTGTCCGTGAGAGTGTGGAGGAGAATCTGAGGCAGTCGATTTCGTGTCGCTCACAAGAATTCAGTCTTTCGCATACCACAACTTGGCGAATTTTGCGTCGTGACTTGGGTTTGCACCCGTGGAAAATTCAACTGAACCAGGAGCTGAAGGCAAACGACCATAGACAACGACATGTGTTCGCTGGATGAGCCTTGGAGCATTTGGAATCTGACCCTAGTTTTCATAAAAAAATTCTTCAGCCACTGTTTGGTGTGGATTGTGGGCTGGCGGCGTCATCGGTCCATATTTTTTTGAGAACGACGTTGGCCAGCCCATCACCGTCGATGATTACCAACTTCTTTTGACCTGAATTGGATAATACGGACAGAAATGATATGTGTTTTCAACATAATGGCGTACCTGCCACACAGCTTATGTTACCTTGGACATTCTGTACGAGCAATTTGGGGGCATAGTAATCTCACGTGAAGGTGATTCGGAATGGCCGCCGGTATCGTACGATTTGACCCCGTTAGGCTTTTTCTTGTAGGATTATCTTGAATGGCATATCTATGCGAATAAGCCTCAAATCACAGCGGCCATCAAAGCCATCATAACCCACGCCATCCGTCAAATTCAGCCTGATTTATGTGTCAGAGCCATGGGAATTTAGACATTTCGGTCGCGCGCCATCCAGCAATGTCACGGCGGACATTTGCAAATTATTGTATTCCATACATTTCGGCATCGATAGATATTTCAAACGAACCAAAACTTTGGAGGGTATTCCTCATCCATATTGTTTCATGTAAATTTGAAGACAGGAAACGCTTAATGACAGACCCTTTAGAATACATATCGAATATCTCAACATTATCTAAGGTTCATGACAAAGGACTGAGTTTTGTTGAAATATTGCAGCTTCCCAGATTGAAACTTTTTGGATTGCTTATTCATATATTGCTCTGATGACGATTTATGTTTCATATTATTTATTATACCTTTCATCGATATCAGAAATTTAAATCCACACACAACAAATACCGGAATAATTTCTTAACTGTGTGTTCCATTATTTGGTCGATATAACCAAGTTTATTATAAAATTTCCTAATGAATTTACTTCGTTGCCTTGCAATATGAAGTGAGTTAGATTCGTCTATTCAATTTTTTGTAGACAGTGAGTTTTAGACTCAGAGAAGCCTTTGTTTTTTCATATAGATACATATTTTATTAGGTTGAAGCTACTTTTCCTCTGGTCTAATGGCTTTTTTGCCAGAATTCAAATATCTATGGATAATTGTGCACCATTATTGTTGCTTTAAATTTTGAATTATTTTTATTGCTCTTTCTGTACAATGATAAGCTTATTTGCTTTAGAAAATCCTTCTCAGATGAGAATTTCATCATTATGGATACTGTGCACTGTAGCACATGGATATTTTCTTCAAATATTTTCTCTATGCGACTTAATCAAATGAAATCAGCAGTGAATCCTATCTTTAGAAAATTAATTAGTGCTAGGTTTTTTCATTCAGTAGTGATTACTTGTATTCTTTTACATTCAATTGTAATTTATTCGCATCGAACCATTTTCTAAGATTCTTTCATACAATGAACAGGAAAGCACAATTTTGGATATGAAAGTAATTTGTTTCTCTTTACATATGTTAGAATATTTGATAGGTTGTTAGTTGAATAAAAGTTCAAAATTATTTCTTTGAGCACATAATATTGATGTTTTGTCCACAAGATTGGTAGATTGGATTCACCACAATGCTTAGCTCAGCTTAAAATGTATCACTTAGAGCACTGTGTACAATATCAAAGTAGAAAGACCAATACTCTCATTTGAATTCTTTTCAGAACTTAAGATCCCCGCTAAGGCGATAAATTTTTGCGCGCTTGTTCTAGGGAACAGCGTACTGTCGTCTTGCTCAAATGTATGTTATTTTAGTTTTGAGCAAAAACAATCAGGTTGGACTCACTGATGACTAATTGAAGATCAAAAATAATTCTGTCTAGTCCGTTCTTAAACATGCTAACGAACGGAAAAAGTTGGACACTTGAAACTTTCAGAGTGAGTTTAGGGCCTAAATATCTCGCTTGAGTTCGTTAATGAGCAACATTCGTCAAATGGTTGCGCAGTTATTCACATTTGAAATTTTTTAATATTTTTTCCAATATTTTCGAAACTATAGGAATGATCTACCTGAAAGTTGGTATTTAAGAGAATAATAATGACGCACATCTTTGGGTGATGACGAGGATCGTATAATTAGAGGATCATGAATAATGAATGCGTGCGCAAAAGCTCCTGACTAACCTTCAGTGCTTTTACCCATATTCAATAAAGGAAGTTCAAATATTCCAAGATTTCACTAGATTCTATCTGGTGATCAAATATTGCCTGGTCAAAAGTTGAAAAATAATGCCGTTTTTTTCAAATATCAGTTTACTCCAATAACGAGTCTGGTCTGGAAGTCACAGCAGCAATTTATCTCTAACTTTAATGAAAGCATAAAAATCGTAGAACTTGATTTCAAGAAAATATTTTTTTTTTGGCTCCCTTCTGGTTATGTTATGTATGCTTGGGCAAGAGAAAATCCTGTTATATGGAGAACTCACTTCTAATAAAGATATGCCTTTTCTGTTTAATTCTTGCAGCCTTATGTCAGATAAGGAAGATCCCTTCGAAACGATTTGTGTGATTTGTGTATTAAAAAAAGTTCCTTCAAATCTACTAGGGCAGTAATATGATGAACTTTATCGGCACGATTTTGAACTCTGTAATTTTTTGACTTTGTGCAATGGTATTTGAATGAGTTCAACATTCTGTTACAAAAGAGCTCAAACTTAATATACTCTAAATAATCTTAGGAAATATATCAGAAAAATATCCCAGAATAATATTTACCTAAATATTTGTCGTAAACATTTGGTCTGAATAATTCTTCCGGCTTATAAAAAAAGAATTTAAACGGTAAGAATATTTTGACATCTGGCCGTTCTTGGAGGATAGCTTCATCGACTTTCTTGGCATTTTTCAGTTGATTAACACATATGGCGTTTTTCCTTGGTTTATTACAAATTGCATCCAGAGGATTCAGAACCTATTAGGGAAAGGACAATTGTGAAAAATTTTCTTCCAGAATCAGACAATGCCCAACTTATTCATAAATATATACAAGTAGTACTGAACAATCTTTAGTATTTAAGGATTTAATGTGGGAATATGAATAGGTATACTTACATTTGGATCATTCCGTTTAATGTGAATTTGTTATACCTACCCCTATAGATGCTAAAACGGGAAAATTTTTGGGATGAAAATTGGAATCTGTGTTTCACCAACACCAAAGCAAATATTTACAATAAACATTTATACATGCATTTATTGGATCATGTACATTTACATAATTACATCTAAAAATAACAGTAACTTCGACAGGTTCAAAGATAAAAGAAATAAAAAGACTAGTATACAATCTCATCTCTGTTAAATGGTAACATTTCATCGAAAATTGGTTTCAATTGCATACGTATATTCTATACAAATGTTTGCTTCAGGAAAATGTGAATTTTCAAGGTGGAAAGCCAAGGATTTAGGTTCGGCCTAAGGAACCTGCTTATAACAATTTTTTAAATAACAAAAATAAACAATTCTTCTGCGGCGACAAACCATCGTATAGATATGTACAAAATTTACAATCCTCTACATTTCTACTGCATGTACAGACAGCACCACAAGCCACTTAAGGTGTTTAGGAAGGTTATGTGGACATCCCTAAAGTTGTACGTTTTCACGTTTCATTCTCTCACTTACCTTAAATAATTATGGCGATGACCGTCATATATAAATAATTAGCTATAAATATTGGATTGAAGTTATAGTTTATACAATTTCGAAAAGAAAATGGCAAGATCGAACGATTAAGTAATTTTGATTAAGTAGGTTTACAGCATCTCGTGCTTGTCAATTTGGTAAAGGTAACTCTGTATTTCTACTTGAATTTCTCTTCAATTTTTTCAGTGCACAGGTTGAACCAGAATTCGAATATATTCATTTCTAATATTATACAAATAAAGGTGTATTACATCCATTTAAAACAACAGAAAAATTGTTCACATTTTTTCACTATAACAACCTTATTTAATTAAAATAATAATACGTGGAAATGCATGTGAACAATTTTTATTTTTTTAGCTATATCTGATCCTGTTGAATGAACTAATAGTTGATATTCATATAGGTCCTCCTGTGTCATTAAAATGGCAAAAATATCACGAAGAAAAATTCAAGTATCAATGAATATTCTCACTATATTACTTTTGTTGGATCTAACGAAATTGGCGGTAAGTGATCCCCGCAGGTTGGGAAACCTGGAGGTACAGGCGGTAAATCGGCATGGGTGCCAACTTGGAGAACTAAATTCATTCCTATGACAATGTGGAACAAGAAGTGACAGTGGAAAAGCCAGAACCCAGGGTTATCGGCCCTGAGCCTGAGTACCACATAACCGTTATTTGGTACAGCGATGGTATCCTTTGATGGAGGTAGATTGAACTGTCTATGAAGCAAACCTTGTCTATCGAGATCCAGAGCGTGCTTCAAATTGATTTTTTTGACGTTTCTGTCTGGCGATCGGCCAATACCTATGACGTTGAAGGAATAACCGTGCAAGTGGAAGGGATGGCTGAGATTTGGTTGTTGAACTGGAAACAGAAGGAAAAATTGTTAGAAAAGTCAACTTACTTGCGATTATATCGAATGTATCTATATCTGATGATGATAGAGTAGCTCACCTTCATCTACCAACACAATCTCGACTATTGCGTTAAGGGGCACGTCCACTTTGTGTGTACACATGCAGTTCTGTTCGCAATCTGCCGGTTTGTTGTCACCATTACAGAACTGTTCGGGATTGATATCATCATATTGAGAAATCAGAGGCGCTGGTGCTGCCATGTATGAAATTTCATCTATCAAACTGAGGACGTGATCGCCGTTTGGTGCAACTGAAAAGAGATGAATCGCTCGTTTTATAATAGATAGGTTTTTGTTAAAATTTTGAGGTATTGGGTTAGTGCTTGGAAGTATGAGAACACAAACACATTGTATTCAAGTCAGACTAGCATGAAAGCTATTGGTTCGAAAAAATAAAGTATTTTTCGAGAGGCGGATAGCAATACCGTTTTTTATAGCAGTCAATTAAACCATTTGGAGTTTTTTGAGGTTATTTTGGTTTGACAATCATCCTAAATAGACTCATGCAGAAACAATATTTGCAAACGTGGATCAAATCGGGACACTCATCGGGCATTCGTCTCCCAGATCGATTTAATTCGAGGAATTGTAGATCATTTTCAAAAGTTCACTCCTAATTTGCCTGAAGTGAGGTTAAGCTTCGAAACACAAATGTATAAACATCTCCATTTTTTTGACGATTAAACATATTAATTTCTAAAAACTATAATCTACTACAAAATACTAGCGGCTGAACCAGTTCAATTACTCAAAGGAACAAAAATTTCACGAAATGCTTCCCTTAATTGGCCATTTCTTTCTCTGCGATTCAAAGCCGTTAAATTATTTCCCCTGTGGATATATAAAGTGGCATGTTTACTCATATAGACTAGAAACAATTGAACGTTTGGAAGGCAATGCCTCTTTGACGAAATATGGATTGAATTTTTGCGAAGATGTGTGAAAATTGGACCGGTTGATTGTGCCATGTACACAGGAGCCGCGGTGGTTATAAGTCCGACATTATATTGATACATGAATGCCCTAAAATAACCCTTTAGATAAAGATAATTTTAGGAATACTAAAAACGTTTTTCTGCTTTGTTTCAGTTTAAATTTTTATTACTCTAAAAAGATTCGTATACTTAGAAGTTCAAAAAAAATTGTGAGCGGATCGACATTGAACGATACTTCAAACACTATGACTTTCCAAAGGAAAAAGAAAGAGACGAAACTTCTGGAGTAGGTTTGTCACATGAATATCTCGGCTGAGTTTGTATTGTGCAAAATCAGTCTGATGGTTTCGCAGTTATTCACATTTGAAAACTTCTCTAATTTTTATCAATTTTGTCCAAAATAGAAAATCTGATTGATCTGAAATTTTGGACTTGAAAGAACAATGATAACGCGCACGTTCATGCAAAATTTCATGACGATCGTATGACAATAAGATTCAAAATTGAACCAAAAATTTTGCGGGCGAAACAGCGTTGAACTCTATAGAAATCATAGCAACGATCGAGCTTAAATTTAGATGTGAATTAACACAAAAAATCTAATGCAAAATTTGTATAATTAGTAGAACAAAAAAAATTTGTTGTTTCTACCGAAACTGCTCTATTAGGTTTGAATTGGCATTTAGATGTAAAATAACGACAAGGCAGATGCAAAATTTTGTGAGGATCTGATATGAACAAGCAGGCAAAAGTTCCTCTATTCAGGTCAATGCTTTTCAGTTTTTTTATACTTGTCCTCAGTGTTACCAACACAAAGTGAACACTTCAAAGTTAGTTATGTATTGGTCGATTACCAAAAGTAATATTTATTTTTGAATCAAATGAAAAATATCATAGCTTCTTCCAACAAATTACGTTTGGATCTCGTAGGTCGCGTTTTCTGTTACATGCTCCATGTATTTCGTTGAATTTGATATTTTGCTCTGAATTCTATTGCTTGGACGTTTCCATGGCGTTTCGCTTTTATAACGGTATTACTGTAAATCGCAATGCTTCGACAAACAAAAATTCTGTTGACACGCAAATGGTGGAAGTCACGAATGATACCTGTTTGCTATTTCCCGGTCAAATCAAGCAATCACATTATTGCGTTTAGTTCCACTTGGATAAACTCTTTCCGAATTCTTGTTAGAACGTTATACTTCTATAGGTTTGAACAATTATCGTATTATTATTTCTAAATGTTGAGCCTTGGCCATCGAGCCATGCAAATTTCTTGCCACCCTGAGGTGCAGTAAGTAAACTTCAAAAACGACTTGAAAAAGTTGTGAATTTCATAAAAAGTGTCTTTCCAAAAATAAATTAATTATCTCTTGTTCATTTCCAATAGAAGTTAAATTGATTCATCAAATTTTTCAAATATAGCTCTTTTTTCAATATTAAACTACTAGATTTCCTGTGAGTATCCCTCAGAAGCTTTAGCGTAGCTTGTCCGTTTCTAACAAATGGTTTGAATATGTGGAATTACTTTAATTATTGAGGAAACTGTTTAAATGTTCACAAATTCTATCTGAAAGTTCTTACAGTCTGTCCTATGTAAACTTTAGGGCAATCACCGCAGGTAAACTTATAAACCCCCGAATTATCATTTTTATGTGTACTGTTCTTTATTATTATTAATGAATTCATAAGAAATACAATTGTCAACAGATGATAAATTTGTGATCATTTAAAGAGTTTCCTCAATAATAAAAGTAATTCCACATATTCTAACCATTTCTTAGAAACAGGACATACTTTTAACCATAATTTTGAAATTCTAAAAAACTACTTAACGAAAAATCAGATTGAAATAACTCACCCCTGTTAAGTATATCTGGATAAGCTGAATTTTACAGCGACCTTTTTTGGGTATTAGTGCTCAATAAAAACTTTTTGTACCTACTGTAATATAAATACAAACGGATTTCGGAAACAAACTAAGTTATTCAAATTGTAAACCTGCCTGATGATGCTATTGTGATAGTGAATAAGTTGTAAACATAACAATAAAAATTGTGAAAGTCAAAATAACCTTATTTAAATATTATCCAATAAGAATTTTCATGAAGCCAGGACTAATTCAATTAAATACTGATTTATTTATTTTTTATTTCGTGTCGAATATTTTCTTTGTTTCCTTCTTTTAGATTATTCACGTACAATCAAGATTTGAGGTCCGTACCTATTCAAATATCTTTACAATTTTAAAACGGATTCTGATATCTAGTTCATTATAATTATGACCTATTGCGTCGGCTAAGTTCCTGGCTTGACACACTTATACAGCATTAATATTTTTTGGTAGAAAGTACTAACCTTCAGAATAGCTGTAAAAATTTCCTGACGATCTGATTTTTATTTCAAAAGTTAAACCGATTCTAGTGAAACAATTTTTGTGATTTTCATAACAATGATAATAAAATTCGTAAACTTTTCAGCCGATGTGATATATGTTCCAAATTGTTTTCATAAAAGAAATCCTCTATATTAACTAAATTTCCATCCAATCGGTTGGCATTCCATCGCGCTTATCAGATATTTGTTGTGTTTATGCATTAAGCTATTCAAATTTAAACTTCCTCTTGCGACAACTCGTGTAAGTCTGCTTTTATCATTAGTATATTTCTCTTAACTTACCTAAAT
This sequence comes from Megalocaria dilatata, assembly GCA_034642435.1. Lineage (NCBI taxonomy): Eukaryota > Metazoa > Arthropoda > Insecta > Coleoptera > Coccinellidae > Megalocaria > Megalocaria dilatata. The sequence continues at coordinate 37,615,295 of CM067857.1, read as the reverse complement.
GTCTGTTGTAAGTGTTCGGCCTGAAAAGGTCTTCCGGAGTGTAGAGTAAGAATCGGAAAGGCAAGAAAATCTTGACGTCTGGGTGTTCTTGCAAAATGCCAGGGTCTATGCTCTTGGCATTTTTCAATTGACTTACGCAAATAGCGTCATCTCTTTGCTCATTACATCTTGCATCCAATGGGTTAAGAACCTATAATTGATTAACATTAACCGTACAACTATATACAAATGTACATCACTGATACAGGGGATCTAAAATTTTGAAACTGATTTTCTGTACAAAATTTACATGGGCATGCAAGAAATTATGAAGCATTCCATAAAAATTGCAGCAATTGGCACAGCTTTATACAAGGCTTCTTCAGATAACATTATAACTGAAAAAAGTTTCTTTTGGAATTTACATTCTTATAATAGTCTTTGAGGCAACTGGATATTTGCGATTGACTCGATGGAGTGGAGATAAAGCTCGTGATTTTTCTAAAGCCAACAATGCAGCCATTCACCCATTTTTTATAAGATATTGTTTAGCTTTCGAAGAATTCCGAAAGTGTTATAATTCCCCATGTTACGTAAAAGTATGGACGAAAAAGACAGGACATTGCCTAGCCTACATCATTATTATTGCAGTGTTGACATTCAGCTATTTGCCAAAGGCCTCTTCAAGAGTAAATCACAATCACGGTTACCATTACCGTGAAGAATTCACAACACAATGCCACGTATGAAATGATTGTTGTGAAATTCTGCCTATTGATTTTAAACGGTTATTTTCTGTACAATCAACACTATTTACATATTGGTGTGTTATCTCTATTATTCCATTTGTATATGTATTGAGTGTGTATTAACAAATTGACATAATTGGGACAATTATTTCTCATTCAGAATCTATTGAATAGCGTTTGTTTTCATCACCCAGGTATGATTCACTCAAGAATCATACATCAAGAACTACAGGGGAATTCTAGTTGTCTAAAACAATATTTGTTCGATATTAGTGTTGTGTTTCTTATGATATTCAAGCTACTTTTATGGTATTTTGTTTGGACGGTCTTAAGATGGTTAAAATCCTGCTGTATTAATATATATGGTTTCATTCCGAATTGATTTCAGAACAGTACCTGTCAATTTTACCGAATTTTCTTATATTGCCTAAAGGGGAAACAATTTTCTAGGAAATGAGTCACAAACGTGAAAGTTTATCTATTTTTGTGAAATCCATTTTATGTTCAGTATATCTAGTTTTGAATGGACGTCCATATTGTATGTTCAACATGTTAACTCATGCACCCTCGATTTATGTATGTTTGAACTTGGTTTTTTATATTAAAAAAATAGGACAATGTTTTGTTTTGCGGTTTGAAGGCGATATTAATATCTAATTTAAAAAGACTGATAGCCGTTTTTTCACTTATTTCACCGAATAGCGATAAAGAAATGAAGCTTATAATGCTTTCAGTTTTTATTATAGAGTATATTTGGTTTAGACAGTTATTTTGAACTCATTTTTGACGTTCAATTCTTGATAAGGGTAATGAGAAATCTCTGTTAATCAATGATCTATATGCTGAACTTTTTATATATGACATTTTGAATATTTTGGTAGTAATGTACAGTAATTTCCAAAAGCTCATTTCAGTAAAAATCAACTACCATATAGTAACGTCTAAAATAGTTCAATACAAACAAAATTTTTTAGACTCAATTTTAAGGCACGAATGAATACAGCAGAGTTCTACTCCTGATAAAAACTGTAATTTTTTTCTGTTAATAAGGTACCATTCATTTAAATCAAATCTGAATAATCATCACGTATATTACCTACTAGTTTTCACTATAATTCCTCTCCTTTAAGTAACACTCATTTGATATTCTATTTTTTAACTAACTGAAGAACGAATCTTACCAATAAACTTGGCAAGATTTCTTCGCATGTTTGAAACACAATGATCCAGAATAGTGTGAATCATAAGACTTACTTTATATACAAACTCCTTACTTTTGGATCATAAAATGTATAATTATATATCGAATTTTAAATTCTGTTTTGACCAACATATATGTTGCAGGAAATGTTTATACAAGGCAATGAAGGAGATTATATGTACAAGGATTTTGTAAAAAAATTCTACTTACCACACCCTGTGGAATACCGAAATCGTATGTAGGTGGTTGAGACGATGGTTGATAAGGTCCTCTGGCATACCTTAAGATGGCCAATTGTTGTACCCTTCTAACACCACATTCTCCCAGACCTCTCAATTGGATCCAGTATGCCCCTGGATTTCTGTTTGCGTGTATCACAAAGTCGTATCTTTCACCTGAAAATTTTAATTAGCTTAGTTTTAAGATTCTAGAATTTTTCTAATTTTTGCATTTTGTTGAAACTGTGACAAATTTTCATTAATATACTAAAACTTCCACACAGTGTTGCCTTTATAACATTTGATTTGATTGATCTTCACCTGAAGAAAATCATTAAAAAGTTGAAATTACCATATGTGCGTTTTGAATATATCAAATTCTTGGCTAATACTGTAACTTCACCGAATATATAATACTTTTGAATAACCAAACTCAACTCGAAAATATTCTTTGTTCTAAAATAGAGCAGAAATTTGCAGAAGTAGGTAAATATATACAGTCGCGAGAGACAAACTTGGTATGAGTTTAGAGGACAAATGTGTGAGTCTGTCTTTCCTTTGAAATATAAAAGGGTGATTCATGAAAATGTGCCAAAATATTAAACTCAAAATTTTTTCAAACGGTTCGAACAAATCAGCTCAAATTTAGATGATATAGATGATAATTACGGAAGGATGCTGTGAAAACAAATAGAAAAATATTTGAAATTTAGCATTTGTTATTTTCTCGATTATCTTTGGATTAGTTTTCTAGTTGTTTCCAAGTGCTTGTGAATTCAATAATACCGTGTAATTTGATATTCGTTTAATGCTTCTGTAATGGTAATTCAAAACCTTCTGTACAAGCATATGGCAGACGATTTGCAGGCCGCAAGGTTTCTAATGATAATACATTTTTATACGTCTTTTGGCATATTCGATAGCGATGGAAGTTTCGTGCTGCAATTGGTACTTCTATTAGACATAATTTTAATGGAGAAGAGTTAATTATCAACTTGGTAAGGCCGGCTGTTAGTATTTGAAGTGTGTCGTCTTATAATTCCACAAATTAGAGTAGAGATAACGCCAAGGAAAGAAAAACTTCATCCATATCATGTATAGGCTGTTCAGCGACTAGAACTACCAGGTGAAGTTACTCGATTAGTATTTTCTAGATGGTATTCATCTTACAGGAGAACAGCTTCTCGCATTGTATTCATGAATTAGTCGCAAATCACTCGAGATTTCATTTACTATTCCCGAAATTCGCATATTTAGGATGAAGAGAGTACTCATGTTATCAGTTAAAAACATTCTCAGTATAAATTCGCAATAAAAGTCTGGTGTGGAATTTATAATGGGCCTCATAATTTTGAAGGTAGACTAACGGAAGAAGTGTATTTGAATTGCTTGCAAAATATCCTTCCCAATTTACTGGGAGATAGTTACCGAGGAGGTATATGAAGAATTTAGTGGAAACTAAAGTTGGTATCTTCAACTTGTGAATTCGAACAACAGAAAAATTAAATATTCAACGTGTGTGATGATGGCAAGATGAATTTTTGTGTTGAATTGCTTACAGTTTTATATAGTATCAGACTTATAATATTCAACATATAGGAGCATCCTGTTGAACGAAGTCAATTTCCGAAAAGAAGTCAATATAATTGAAAGTGATGATTAAAGTGAACAACTTAATTTCCGCTAATTTATTTGATGTCACAATTGTTTCGTCATGACAACATGACTTCGTCAGGTGAGTATGGTACCATACTCACCTGAAAAATAATAATTTTTTTAATAAGAAAGATGTCACTTTACTATATAATGTTAAAAAGGGCAAATTGATGGACTACTTGAAGATTTTTTCAATCAAAATAGCCATTGAGAAAAAGGAGAATTTGACAAATCCCCAAATAATCTTTAGAAACACCCCTATATTGGATGCTATTATTTCCATGCGCCATCAAAAAACACAGATGTCCTAAGTGGAATTAAAAAAATTTTTTCAATTTTAAGTTTAAATCGTTTTTGTACTCCTTTGAAGATGGTCGAAAGATCGAAACACGAGTCAGGATTCTGAATAAATTGTGAAACATAAGAACTGTGTGAATTATTTTAAATAAAAATAGAGGAGCATGTTATCTAACAAAAACAAGGTGGTTAAATTTTTCCTTAGTTGGGCTCCAATTTTTTTATTCAAATACTTAAATTTTTTGAGACTTATGATTGAATTATATTATCTAAATTTGAGCTGATTTGATGGAATTGTAAAGAAAATATTTGAGTTAAATAATATATCTATTATGGCATATTTAGTTGAATTACCATATATCCCAAAGGAAATACATAAGGCCATAACATAAAGCTTATTCAGACTGACCTATATGGCCTCTAATGTCATACAAAGTTTGTCCCTCAATGGAAAATCGTGCATATTCCTTAGAATCTTTGAAGCAAAATTATGATTGTGATTAATCGATTATGCTCAGATATATTTTATGTCCAATAACATCAATTGCACAGACAATTTTCATGTGTTTCACCGAATTTCAATATTATCATGCTATACATTCTGTCAAGAAAGTACTGGGAATTATCGATTTAAATCTGGCGGGGCAATGAGGCAGGTAACATTTTTTTTTCCTAGGTTGGTACCACTGTCCTTAATTACTATGCCAAGCTTGAGCGGGATCTGTCAACTAGTGTGTTTGCAACAGCTGATTAAGTCAGTCGATGTCAGAGTGCGTGCCGATTTTTACTATGGGTGATTACGTTGAGCAAAGAATTTGTTTAAAGTTTTGTGTTGCAAATGAATTTTCGTGTGCCGATGCATTGAAAATGTTGCAAAAAGCCTTTGGTGATAATGCTCTATCGAAAACTCGTGCATATCAGTGGTACAGAGCCTTCAAGGACGGTCGTGAAGTGGTCGCCCATGGACGGCTTCGATCGAAGATAACGTCGATAAAATTAAGGAAAGGGTACTGGAAAACCGTCGTACCAGCTTGAGAGAGATAGCACATGATCTTAAGATATCCCACGAGTCCGCACGTACGATTTTGATTGATATTTTGGGCATGAGAAAGGTGGCCGCACGACTCGTACCGAAAAACCTGAATTTTCTTCAAAAACGTCATCGCGAACAGGTTGCTTCAGACATGCTGGATCGCTGTAATTCCGATTCTACATTCATGGAACGCATTATAACTGGTGATGAGACCTGGGTCTACGAGTACGATATGCAAACAAGCCAGCAATCATCGGAATGGGTGGCAAAAAATGAGCCGAAACCGAAAAAACCACGCCAAAGCCGCTCGAAAATGAAGGTGATGCTCATTGTTTTCTTCGATATCCGTGGCGTGGTGCACTACGAATTCGTTCCAGAGGGTCAGACGGTAAACAAGGAGTATATTACCTAGGCGTTATGAAACGTTTGCGTGAGCGTATCCGTAAGAAGCGGCCAAATTTGTGGGCGAACAACTCATGGATTTTGCATGACGATAACGCGCCTTCTTACCTAGCTACGATTGTGACTGACTTTCTCGCCAAAAACTCAACAAACGTGCTTCAGCAACCACCGTATTCGCCGGATTTGGCTCCCTGCGACTTTTTCCTCTTCCCAAAACTAAAATTGCCCCTCCGTGGCACCCGTTTTGAGTCGATTGAAGCCATAAAACAAAATTCGGCGCGAGAGCTAAAGTCCATCCCGGAAATCGCCTATAAAAAATGTTTCGATAATTGAAAGTGCCGTTGGCATAGATGTATTGGAGCAAATGGAGCCTATTTTGAAGGCGATCCAATAAATTTTGACGATTAAATGTAAAAATGTTGTTTTAATTGAAAATTCCCGGTACTTTCTTGACAGAGTAGTATGTTCCTCTGAAAAACAGGAATAAATTTTCGAATACTTTTATTGAAAATCATAAGTCAGTATGCTGGATGTTAGAAATTCACGAAATATACGCTAAAATTACAATGAACTATTTCCTACTGAAATATTTCGTTTCGACAGAATCACTAGTCCATTAACGGTGCAACACAATACAGAAGCCGCATTCAATTATACAAGTTTTTGCGTTTTTTAAATTCCTATTATCATCATAACTCTTGCACAAATCGACGATAATGGGAAAATTCATGAAATCTTATCTCGTAACTAGGGCTGCACAATTATACTCTAATTTATTCAAATGACAAACATGACGCAATATGCTCCACTAACTACGTATACGTAATGAACAAATTCATTAAAAACTTTGCGTGTAATGAAATTTAAAAAGAACAGTAGCCGCAATCTAATTCATACCCTGTACTTGGAATCTGTTATTTTCGTTCTACAAACAAGTCGTTTTGAACAGGATCGTATTGGAAATGATCAACGTTAACTGTGGAAATTTAGATTGAACATTTCAAGATTTTTAGAGCTTCTACCAGAGCGTCATTCATTTATACGAAATATCTATATTTTGTGAATTTCGTCTTATTGATGAAATTATAGCCCATTCAGTTCTATATAACCCAGAGATTTGAAATTTACTGGGTTTTACTCTTAAAAAGAACAGGTCAAGTTTGAAAATGTGTAAAACTCAACTGAACGATTAAGAATTATGCTCTCATGAGTACGGCATTTTTAAGTTATCGATATTTAGAGTCTTTATGATCAAACTAAATTAAAAATAAAGAATGAGATTGTCCCAACGCTGAAGAATAATTGATTCTTATAAAGTGTCATAAACTCCATGCTCAACTGAGAGGTGAAATACCGGACAAGACATTCTTGAGACAATTTATTACGATACTGAAGCCAGAAAAGGAATAATAATTAAAAATACCGTTTTCTCATGAAGAAATATTTAGAAAAACGGAAATCTACTTTAAATGACTTTAATGGAACTTCAGGAAATATTTTTTCTTTCCGTATTCATATTTATGAGGTATTTCTTGTTATTATTATGTATATATTAATTGTGAAAAGGGGATTTTTATATGGACATACCTAGGTTTGAATTGTGGTAGTTTATACCATCATAGTACATTGGTAGATCGCGTATTGAATTCAACTTTCGTATAAAAATTTTGGACAGTTGTAGGGGAATAGTTTTACGCGTATGTCGAAACCAAATCTTGCAGGAACAATGTTGTCCCATATTTGATTTTGATTTATTATTCTGTTGAAAAAACTTTCATTAATTAATACAAAATAGCAGTTCTTGAAATTTTCTCAATTTATAATAAAAAGAGGTTTTTTCTTAATAAAAGAATAATTACAAAATTTTAATTTCATTTTATTCAAAACTTTTAGAATTAAATTAAATTAATGTCTCTAGAACACACTGTATCATTTAAGTAGACATATAGAATTGAGACTTATTTCATAATACCAAAGGGAATAAAAGAATCCAAAGAAATATAAATTATCAATTAAAAATCAAGTATTCATTTAATGATTTTTAATGGACAATTTATATTTCTTTGAATCCTTTTATTCTCTTTTTGTATGAAGTAAGTGTTAATTCCATATGTCCACTTAATTAACACAGTGTGTTCTGAAGACATTTATTTAATTTAATTCTAAAAGTTTTTGAATAAAACATTTTGAAATTAAAATTTGTAGGAGGTTAGCAGAATAAATCTGAATAATATTTAAAATTTTCAATTTATCTTTGGAATATCGGGATTTCAAGAATCGAATATAATATCTTCCCGTTCAATTTTTACAGCTGTTCTTCGAATGTACTGGTCAGAAATGGATGAAACTGTACAGGAGACGAGTGTCCCGTGCATTGATTCTCCAATATTTTTAGCCGGATTTATATAGCCTGATGGTTGAAAGTTAATATTTCATTGAAAAAAATTGTTTTATTGAAATTTTATAAACTGTCATTAGTTGTTTACTTAGAAAATGACCTATGACTATGATGGGCTAATTGTTGAAAATGCTTGTATTTCAATGCTTCAACCACAATGTCTTGTGTCCTGTAGCTGTGATTTTTCTTAAAATCTCCAACAAAGTGACTTCATGTCAGTACTTTTCTAGATTTTTTTACTTCAGTTCTTTTTACCAAAGGGAAAATTCTGAAACTCGTCAAAGGGGAACTCGTCTTTATCCTCAAGTGAATATTTTTATGGATGTTTCAGATCAGTGAATTCGACTCTGTCTTAATTCCGGATTACGCTCACATTTCACTGGACTTGATAATCGACCTCGCATGCGTTGCTAATTAATCAAGAAAGCGTATTCGGGCCTGAATTGAAAGAAAAACCGACAAACAGGTAATTACAAAGTAAGGTAGATAATTCCGCGACTGATAAGCCGGTCGAAAAGTAAAAAGGATTGTTAAGTGAAAGATAACGTGAATGCATTAAAATCGGCAACCGAGGCGGAACTTTTCGCCATCAGGCACGAAGGAAACGTACTGATTTATTTAAATCGATATGGAAATCAAATATTGTGTTTGGTTCACGCTGAAATGATTCAATTACTAGTGCAAGTTATCACATTCGGTTCGACTCCGAGTTTTTGGATATTGACTTTGCGCTCGAAGGAGTGGAGTAATGCATATTTTAGAAAGGGCCTACACTACATGGTGTTGGTTATGCAACAATCAGGGGAAATGTGTGATTATTATGTCATTGCCTGTGTATGGCTGATGTAGATAATACATATTGGGCATAAAATGAAAGGTAACCAACGGTTTTCGAAATATTCCGTCAATATGTGAAAGTACAATTAAATTGGTGGACAAATAATGAGTCATGACAAGAAACATTCGAACATATCGAACAAGTTCATTTTTTTTCTTCGAAACGTATCACTTTCTACTGATTCTATTTAAAAAAAATCCCACAGTTTTTATGTTTCACAGTTTATTCACAATCCTGATACGTGTTCCGGTCTTTCGACCATCTTCAAAGGGGTACAAAAAGTAACTAAACTAAAAATTTCAAAGATTCTTTCATTACACTCAGGACATCTGTGTATTTTTATGGCGCATGGAAATAACAGCATCCAATAAAGAGGTGTTCCCAAAGAGTATTTGGGAGTTTGTTGAATTTACCTTTTCATCAATGGTTTTTTTTATTGAAAGAATCTCCAAATAGTCCATCAATTTACCCTTTTCAACATTATATAGTAAAATGACATCTTTCTCATTAAAAAAATGATTATTTTCTATACAATATTCTGCAAAACCGGTTGATTTCTTGTTTTTCAAAATAGACATCTTATGTTCTTTGATTCTATGTTGTGAACATTGGCTTGTATGTCCTATATATGTAGCATTATATTTATAAATTAGTTTGATGAATCTCCTATTCGAAAAACTTGGGTTTCCCTACTTTATTGTTCACCAACATTTTAGCTAAATTATTTCTGATACTGAAAGGTTTCAGGCGTTACTATTTGGTAGTTGATCATAATTAAAACAAGTTGTAGAAATTACTATGTTTTACACAATTAAATGTGTGAAATATTAATTTATTGGCAGTAAAGCATAGTAATTTCTACAACTTGTTTTAATTTTTTTAAATTGTTTCTCTTTACTGCTAAAGAATTAATTCCCATTTTATGAAGATCATTAGAGATCCTACTGGTCAAACTTTTTATATAAGCCATTGAAAACTATATTTTCTTTTCTTCATAAGGATCATAAGGATATTGTAATAATTTTTTTTTAAATATTGTGGTAAATTTTCTTTTTAATCATTTTGTCCATGATTTCAGTTCTATAGCCATTGTTCACTGCTATAGTTTTCAAGTCAATATAATTAAAACTATAGCGGTGAACAATGGCTATAGAACTGAAATCATTGAAAAATGATTAAAAAGAAAATTTACCACAATATTTAAAAAAAAATTATTACAATATCCTTATGATCCTTATGAAGAAAAGAAAATATAGGTATAAAAAGGAAACTTACCACAATGTTTGAAAAAAATTTATATCAATATGAATGATCCTTATGAAGAGAAGAAAATATGGTTTTCAATGGCTTATATGAAAGGTTGCAGCAGCAGGATCTCTAATGGTCTTCATAAAATGAGAATTAATCCTTTAGCAGTAAATAGAAATAGCTTAGCTAAGATGTTGATGAACAATAAAAAAGGGAACATCAACTTTTTCGAATCAGGGAAGTATCAAATTAATTGTGATGATTATAATGCTACATATAAAGGACAGACAGGCCAATGCTTACAAGATAGGATGTCTACTTTGAAAAACCAGAAATCAACCGGTTTATCAAAACATTGTATGGAAAATAATCATTTTTTAATACGAAAGATATCACTTTACTATATAATGTTAAAAAGGGTGAATTGATGGACTATTTGGAGATTCTTTCAATCAAAAAAACCTTTGAGGAAAAGGAGAATTTAACAAATACCCAAATACTCTTTAGGAACACCCCTATATTGGATGCTGTTATTTCCATGCGCCATAAAATTACACAGATGTCCTAAGTGTAATAAAAGAACCTTTGCCATTTTAAGTTTAGTTACTTTGTGTACTCGTTTGAAGATGTTCGAAAGACCGAAACAGGTATCAGGATTCTGAATAAACTGCGAAACATAAAAACTGTGTGAATTGTTATGAATAAAATTGTTATAATGTTTCACCTAGAGCCAACCGCATACTCCATTCATTTAACTTTTCTACCCTATTATTGCATTCTAAAGATTAAATCGTGGAATCGGCCATCAACATTGTATACTCTAATGAAAACACCGAAGTAAAGGTTTAGTATCATAAAGATTTATTCTGTTAACCTCCTATAAATTTTAATTTAAAAAAACTTTGAAATTACACTTGAGATTAATTAACAAAATGCGTCACTGTAATCAATCAGAATGACAGATGATGCTCAAAGTCCACGCGAGTATAGAGAACAATTCGAGGCAGAAAGAAGTTCTAAAATCCCTTTGAATGATCAATTTCTAGTACTTTCTTGACTTCATGTATATTCATGACCTCAAATGAGGAATATGCGATGGTGACAAAACAAATTTTTATGATTGGATGTAAATCTAAATTATATAGCTCCTTCAAATAATACCTAACGTACCTTAACTCGCATAACTAGTTCTCACCAGTAAAATATATTTTACGATCATGTTATCATTCTTTTGTACTTGATACGGAATAAATATTTGCACTCCTTGTAAACTGTTCGAATGTTGGAAGATTATTTCGAAACTTTGGTAAGAAATCAAGAATATGAAGCCCTCACCTACTCAAAAATGTTAACTTTCATATGTTAACATGTAATTAACGCGAACGAACTCACCGGCGTCAGCTAATAGAATATAAATTTGGTCACTAATGGAATCACTTGGACTATGTGCTTTAAATTCGGAAGTTGTTTCCGATATGTTACAAGAAGAATGCAAAAAAAGTACTCACCTGAGAACGAGATAATAGTATTCACAGTAACCGGCTGTACAGGTTCGCCGTCAGTGGCAATAAGGATCAAATCGTGTCCTTGAACTGTGAGTTGCGCTGGACAGACGGAAGCGAACGAATTTATTATCCTAAATCTGTACTTGTTTCCAGGGGTCATGGTGAACACCTCCAAAGGAGTATTGGTCATGAATCCAGTGTTTGGGTCTCTGAACTGTCCTTTACCGTTGATCAGCAAACTTTCTGGATCTTGTCCGGTGTTTACAGCTAACCTACCGGGGAATCTCTCGGCAGCATCTTCGTGCATCCAATCGCTGAGCAGCATCACATGCGTGGTCAAGTCGTAGTCGTACAGGTGGCTGTTAGGGTCTCTGTTTGGTGGCTGACGGACGACTATGCTTCCGTAAAGACCGTCCATTTTTTGCAGACCTGTATGAGCGTGCCAGAAGTGGGTTCCAGCGTTTCCTGCTACCCATTGGTATCTGGAAGAGCGAAGACATTTTAATTGGAGTTTTCTGATGTATCATTTTCTTAAATTCTATTTGTGCACTGAGGTTGTTCTCTCCAAAATACTACAAAATAGTAGCAATCACAAAATATTTTTTATTAATCAACATTTATGTCTTCTATCGATTGAAACGACTGTTTCTAAGTGGTAATTTGTGTTTTCGAAAAAAGAGTCGGCAGGAGCTATATCAGCCTAATACGATTATTGCTCGATAAGATCTGTTAAGTGTTTAGCTAAAAATTCGTTCACAATAAATTCGATTAGTCTAGTCGAGCATTAACGAGTTTTATGCCCAACCAATTGTTTAAAATGGTACTAGTTGATTTTTGAAATTTCAGCAGCATCTACTGAAGACTTCAACAAGGATTTTAAGTAACCATTCACTTTGCTTTAGTGTTGTTCACTTGAAGACACTGATGACCGCCCAAAACGAGGTATATCACGAATGTTGTCGAATGTACTGTACCACTTATATTCGACTAAACTCATTTACCATTTTCGGCGCTTCCGTATAGAAAATTCTATTCATAATGCATAATTTAAGCTCCATTTTTTGTTTTATATTTTTATTCATTGTGAAAATTGCAAAGGTACTTGAGGTAAATTGACATAGTGGATAACTGTAAAAAACTGAATGACAAATGACATTTCAGCATGCGTAACAAAAAAGGCAGTTGTGCCAATTGGACAACAAAAAACATTTCGAGAATTTCCCTGAGCGGACTTTTTAAATGATCAATATCCGTTATTTCCTTCAATAATTTTTTTACATAATATTTTGTTTTCTAATAGACATGTATGATTTTAAAAAGTAATGTTAGTCATATTTAAAATGGTGGAAAACTAATTTTATGTCAGGTTTGTCGGCTATAGTTGGATAATTCAACAGTAAAAAACACTCTTCAATGACATTTAGTGTCTATTCAAACGCTGTATATTGGAAATCAAAATTATTGGCAAATTTGTATTTCCAAATCATTCCTATCTTGTGAAACTGTATAAGGAATTTCTCATATATTGCTTGTAACTCACCCTCCAATTGTTTCTGTACCTTGTCGTGGTGGGGGTGCTTTTCATGACTGAAATCCTAGTTTCATTATATGAAATGGAGGGTAGAGTCATGATGCCTAAAGCAGAGAATTTCATTCCAACTTCCTTACTTTGTTTCTTTCTTGCATTCCATGCCATCATGTTGTCCCACAACCGGCCCACTACTTTCAACAAGGCTTGTAATCGTACGGGGTAGTTGTGGCTTTGGGGTGTGACGTAGTCATGCTATCCTGCGATCGATTAGAGCTTTGTAATCCATACACGGACGAAGACGAAACCCTGCTGAATCTCAGCGCTGCCATTCCAACCTTCGTCGCTTATACGCTGCGGGATCTGAAATGTTCCGCTGGACGAAAAAAGGGAAACTACAAAGTTTCGACCCGATTTGGACCTGGGAAGACTCGCTCTGCTCGCCTCCAACTTCAGCTTTGGATCTTTAAGCTCCTGCTGCGGTCTCCTGAAGAGTCCGCTGGAGGAAAAAGGGAGAATATGATGTTTCGACCAGAGTGGGATCTTGGTAGACTCGCTCTGCTCGTCCCTAACTTTGGCCCCATTTTAAGATCCTTAAGCCGTCCCTCTACGATGCTTCGGAGCCTCGCTTTTAACAGTCGAACAGCAACAGCGGTTCATTGGTGTGCAATGATGACAACGGTACTCCAACGTTGGCTAAGAGCTCTGCTCACATGCCGACCTGTACAATTCTGAGTATAATGCTTCTAATTCGCATTATAGCTTGATGCGCTGGAGGCGCTTGTCTTGACTAGGACCCTAGTTTCATCCCGGTGAAATGGAGGGTTGAGTCTTGATGCTTAAAGAAATGCCATTCGCGCCAGGCACTGGACCCGTGTGGTGGAAAGTGGTGGAAGAGCGACCGAATCAGGCTTTACTTTCACCGTAAAGGAGGAATAGAGGGCTGAGCCGCGTTGATCAACTCAGTGACAAGGGAGTTAGTTGCAGCACAGGACCTCTGCCTTAAAACTAACTACCCTATTGCAGTAAATCTCCGGATTTTTCTGTCCAATGGCCGAGTGCGTTATGTAGTATACTGAGTTACCTCGGGAAGGTGGAGGACCTCGGGAAGTATTCGTATGACCTGGCCACCCAATTGGTATTGAACTCGAGGAGGCAGTGGTTGACAGTCCGCATGCTGCACTAGGAGGGTATTCCTTCTATCTGTTCGCAGCAATCCATGTTCAGGCACTTCTCGAGAAATCCTTCAGTGTTTAACGGGACTTGACGGTTCAACCAGCCTCCTCCTGAACCAGGATCGATTGCAAGACGTTGTGGGGTTTGTGGATCTCGACGATACAGCTAAACCGTTAGTGCTTGAAGCCAGGATCAATTGAAAGACTTCACAATGGTTCGTGGGTCTTGAAGTCCAGGCCGTAAAGCCCGGATTGGCGGTGCTCGTACCAGGATCAATTGAGGCATCAATCTTGAGACTATCTCAGTTCATTGAACTGCGTTCGGATGGATGGATAAGAAGCCCTTTCGGCGTGTGAGTTGCGTCTCAAACAACTCTGGTACTGACACTGCAGAGCCAGTAGAAGTTGGAATGTTTTTTGCTTCTACCAGTCACGGTGTAGGTTTTCGGACTGAAGACGAAACTAGAAGCTTGGTGGGTTTAACTCTTCGAAGTGGTTTTCGCTAATGCGGGATAATAAGGCTTATGATATTCTGCGGTTTAAATAAACAATATAATAAACAACACTGGACTTGAAATTTTCTGAAACTCGATGATTTGGAATTTAATTTAATAGTTTGGACGATTTGGTCTCTTTGAATATTTAATATAAGCGATTTTAGATGAAATGGTTCATTTTTTATAATATGTTCTACCTTCTATTAAGAAAAGTCTCAATTTTGAAAACAGTTTTCATATTTATTAGCTGTTGTCACTTCACCACCTTTATGCTTTCTGGACTATAGTGCGAACTAAAGCTCATCATGAATTATCAAACTACCTTACATTCTGTAAGTGCCATTATACAGATTCAGGTAGAAAATTTTTTATGCTGAATATTTAGTCGTTATAGAAATGTGATATATTACAATTTTTGTTTATTAATTGTTCAGCTTGATTCCTTATTGATTATTCATGGTATTTCTATTTGATTCTTTCATTATGCGTGAATAATCTTCATTCAGAAAAAATCAAATGCTTCATTATTGAGGTATTTGTTTCAATTCAATATTATTCGCATTTTGGAAATATTTCGGTTTTGACTAAGTTAAACCTTCGCTAATTACTGATTTTGTGTGAATAGGAATCAGAACTTTTCAACCAATTTTTTCTGTTCTATATATTTACGAACTGTTGGACCGTTTCAATAAGTCTCTTAAATATCAACACATGTTTTCATTACTAATGATAATAAATTATAATTTCCTTCATGTATTACAATTTAACTCGGAGTATATTGACTGTAAATTCCAATAAAGTTAATGTTCCGTGTAAATAATCCTTCATGTGTTAAGTCCGCGATTAATATTGAGAATGAAGGTATATTGGGAAAGCTGATATCTAATTTTCAATTGTAAACCTGATTTTTAGAAACAGATATAGATTGAAAATTATTTTGAAGGGTTTTTTCAAAAAATAACTGGATCAATTCTCTGAAAGCTCTACAAATTTTATCCAAAAAATTTTTAAAAATTAAATTGAATGAAATATCTTGAAAACGCTGTTTCACTTTATAGACATATAGAATTGTCAACATATATGTGAGCAGTTAACCAATAAAGAACTAGGAAAAACTAATCATGATCATACAGCAAATATTATCCAAGAGAAATATAAAAATATAGAAATTAAAATAGTGTTTTTTATTTCCTTTTTTGAAAATAAAAACAGCCGCACATATGTGTTGATAATTGTATATGTCTATATAGCGGAAAAGTGTCGTTAGACAATTTATTCAATTTTATTTAATAAAATCCTTAAGATGAAATTTATAGAGGTTTTGGAGAATTGATACATTGTATGACCACATGATTTTTGTTTCAAGTGTATAGTTATGTTAAATATGAAAACATAAAAAGAAAAACATTACGAAAGAATATTTTCGAAAATAAAGAATTTAGATAGCATTTAAAGAAAAGCTAAAAAGAGTGCCTGTTTCAGTAATTTAAGTGAGGTCTAACTGCTTTATAATCAGGATCACCTGCATTTTTTCTATGAATCGAAAAAGGTCCAAGTAAAAAACGCTTGCTCTGAATTAGATCCATCATCGGAATGATACTCTCCGTTTGAAATTAATTTATACTCCAATGAAATAAAATAATCGTGCGAAGTCACATACCTGAATGTATTTCCTTGTTGAATTGGGCACTGTGTGACGAATGGAACACCGTCATAATATTGCGATCCTCTTTGCCAGATTCCGTGCCAATGAAGGGTTACTTCCATACCTTCCATGTGATTTTCCACGTCAATGACTACTTTGTCCCCTTCGCAAACCTGTATGCTTGGACCTGGTACCATACGATTGGCTGTCAGAATACCCCTTTCTACACCATCGGCCAATACACACTGGCAGTTGGACCAAACCGTGTTGGTGGCATTTGGTGTGCACACTTGGCAAGCTCTGCAAAAAAATTATATTTTTTCATATGATGGAATCATTTTGAACAGACCTGAACATTTCTACAAACTTGATTGAATTTTTTAGCTGAATTGCCTTCTGAGCGTAATTGATTCATTTTTGGTGACATTAAATACAAGTAAAGGGTGGATAATCTACCGTTTTTGAAGTATCGGGTGTTTTTTTAGGATGATAGAACTTTCGATAGGGATAACTGTGATTTGACAGAAGGTACAAGCCATGTTGTTTTGACATTTCTGATCAGTAAGCATTGAAAAATTATCATGGAAAAACTCACGCCGCAACAAAGTTTACAAATTGTTGAAATTTATTTTTAAAATCAGTGTTCTATTCGCCAAACTCATAGAGCACTTCGTGAAATTTATGGTTTACATAATCGTCCATCAGAGCAGCTTATTCGTCGAACTATCGATAGATTTCGGACAACATTTTCTCTACTCGATGCAACAACAACAACAAGACAAAGAACTGTACATACAGAAGAAAATATCGCTAGTGTAAGTCATAGTGTAAATGATGATCCAGATTTGTCTATTCGTCAACGTTCACAACAAGTTGGACTCTGTGTATCCACCACATGGAAAATTTTGCGTAAAGATCTTGGACTGAACTCAAACAAGCCCGAATAGGTTTTGCTGATCGCTGGAACATTAGCAGCAGATATGCGCATGTTGTCAATAAACCAATAAGCTTCGAAAGATGCGCATGTCCGCTGCTTATGTTCCAGCGATCAGCAAAACCTATTCGGGCTTGTTTGAGTTTAGAATTGTTACACAGATGTATGTTGCACTGTCCTGATTCGCAGAACCTTCTATCAACACAGCTCATAATACTTATTAATCATATTTGGTACAGATTTTCACGCAACAAAAACTGGTTTGCTACAGACTCATATTATATAAAAATCTTAGGAATTGTTACCTGAGACTGAAGCTAGCAGAAAATAATTTCTTCAGATTTTTTGAGATTTATGATGGGAACTTATGAAGAACTGAATGTTTGGGACATGAAATTATTCTCAAATTAACTCAAGGCAGGTGTACAATATTTCAGATAGTTTGAAATTTATTTTAGATACCCAGTTTAAGGCTTATCAGATGTAGATGCAAAATAATCATTTTTTGGCTCAACAATGAATTTGTTGTACAGTAACTCATTCAAGAATGTTTGTAGAATTGGATATAAAAGAAATCACTAAATCATTATGTGAAATTTACATATTCATTAGTTAAAATATGTTAATTATTCGTCCTATGAATATTGTGAGAAATAAATGAACAAAAAAGAAACAAGAAACATTAAAAAGCAGAAGTGATAGAACTTTCGATAGGGATAACTGTGATTTCACAGAATTTGACAAAAAGCAGAAGCCATGTTGTTTTGACATTTCTGTTCAGGAAGCATTGACAAATTATCATGGAAAGAATCACGCTGCCACAACGTTTACAAATTGTTGAATATTAATCTCAAAATCAGTGTTCTATTCGCCAAACTTATAGAGCGCTTCGTGAAATTTATGTTTTACATAATCGTTCATCTGAGCAGCTTTTTCTTATTTGTCTATTCGTCTACGTGGTGTATCCACCACATGGAAAATTTTGCGAAAAAATCTTGGTCTACACCCATACAAGATCCAACTGGTTCAAGAACTAGAGCCACATAATGAGCATCGTTTGTTTGCTGATTGTGCCCTAGAACAGCTTGAAGTTGATTCACTTTTTTATCGTAAAATTGTGTTTAGTGATGAAGCTCATTTCTGGTTGAAGGGCTATGTAAACAAGCAAAATTGCCGCATATGGAGTGAAAAAAATCCTCAAGAAGTTCTGCAGGTTTCATTGCATCCTGAAAAATGCACCGTGTAGTGTGATTTACACGTTGGAGGCATCATCGGTCCAGATTTCTTTAAAAACGATGCTGGAGCTAATGTTACAGTGAGTGGTGCTGTGTACAGATCGATGATCAATGATTATTTGTTTGTTATCCACCCAGAAGTGTTTTGGCTCCAACAAAATGGTGCTACATCTCATGCTGCTACCGTAACAATTGATTTTTTGAAAGAAAGATTTGGCGATAACATTAGTTCGAGAAATGGTCCAATTAATTGGCCTCCAAGATCATGCGACATAACTCCACTTGATTATTTTCTTTGAGGTTATGTCAAGTCATTGGTTTATGCTGATGAATCAGAAACAAAAGTCGCTTTGGAAGCCAACATAACTCGTGTTATTGATGAAATAAAGCCTGAGTTACTTGAAAAAGTGGTCCAAAACTGGTCTGGTCTAATGCGGTTCCTTAGAGCTAGTCGTGGTGGACATTTTCCGGAAATTATTTTTAAAACATAAATGTCATAAAATTATCTTTCAAATAAAAAAAATTGGCTTCAATCCTAATTTAAATGTGTTTTATTCCAATTTGAATTCTATTACTCTAAAAAAACACCCGATAGTATTCATTTCGAGTCTGGCAAAACTTCTGTCGTTATTTCAACAGTAAGTTAGTTTAGTATTTGACTTTAATGAAATGGGTCGATTTACGCTTGATCTAAACTGGGAAATAGTAAAAACTCACATCCAAAGTTTTGAATTTTCTATCTAAACTCTTAGAAATTAAAATGGATAATTCAATAAAAATGAAATGCCCTTACGGCAATTTGTGAGTTCGTGAAACTGGATCGTTATTTGATAAAACAACCTGTTCATCTTCAGGAATGAAGTTCATTTTCACCTGGAAGAACTACTTTTTGTGTGTGGATCAATTGAGGATAAGTGTTACGCTAACCATCTAAAAACAATTAATGTCTTGAAACACGAAATGGTTTTTATTTATAACCGAACAAAAATTTGAAATGGCCCACCCTTTATTTTCGGTTAGGTCAGCTCATAACATTTACGATAAAAACACTAATGCATCGCTGAAGCCGTTCTTGGATGTTGGCCTCCTCTTTTTGCAGCATTGCTCTTTGAATTGCGGTTGTTTCCAGGTGAATTGCTTCCTTTAAATCTTGTAGAGTTTGAGGCTCATGCTCCTATACACGAGTATTAATGTGTGCTATCAAGAAATAATCACATTTTGACAGATCGGGAAATCGAGGTGGCCACCGAATGTCCTCAAACGCGTAAATCACACGACCTGGAAAATAACGCTGAATAAAGTGCATTGATGCGTTCACAGTGTAGGCCGTTACCCCATCTTGCTGGAATTAGATACCTCGGACTGGTGTTCGTTTTCGTCTTAAATCAGGCAGAAAGTTGCGATTATACCAACATAGCGCGTTAAGTTCACAGTTACTGCCTCCCACTGACGTCTTCAAAGAAGTAAGGGCTAATAACGCAACTGTTAAAAATTGCGCATCAAGCTGTAACTTTCGCGCTATGCAGTGTGTAATTCTATCGGATTTTCTTGTGCCCAATAACGGCAGTTTCGCTTGTTCATCCTGCCGTTTACATTAAAATGAGCTTCATCTCACGGCTCTAACTGTTGAACAACCGCCAAATTTTAAGGATGAAAATGCGAATCAAAGTGTCCGAGTACTTAAACTCAGCAAATCGGTTTCGAACAGATGGACCTGGACAGCGAAGAAGTTCTCGTCGGACTTGTTCAAAACTTATGGGGTTTGAGCCGTTCGTGGAGCTCCTAGGTACTTCCAAAACATCTTTATGACGTGCTGGGACCCAAAGGAAAATGCTCTTTTGTGAAGGAACACTTCGATTTCGGAAAACGACGAATATGCCTTGATAAACTCGTTATTTCGAATGACGTTTTCGTACGCGAATATATGTTCCAACAACTACAGCTTCATGACTTTACTACAAATGATAAGATCCTACGAACGTAACGATACCAGTCCTACCCCAATCTGCCGTTTCAAAAACGACTCCACTGCCACATGCTGTATTTTAACATTGAAGATATTGATTGGCTGAGTAAACTTTTAATAAGTTTGACATACGCTTGATTTATATTTGAATATTAATGTATGAATGTGCTGAAGGTCTTAACGTCTAGAACGCGTTTTAATTAATATCATTGTGAATAATTTCTTTATTCATATTTGCATACATAATAAAACAAAAATTTAAACGATATTATCATTAAACTAAATGATCCATTTTTCGAAGTACGTAGTTCAAGCGATAACCTTAAATATTTTCGAGAAATTTCCTTATACGGTTACAGTACAATGCCAGATTTATTCTATATTTAGAGCGCTAAATTTCCATAATATATAGAAATAATTTTTCCAGATGATAACAGTTGTTGCACACATGAGTGTGTTATGAAATGATATGCATTCGATTGAAATAACGCTACAATTTTAATTAATCACAATTCTAATACGTTACTTTCAACATTGGTGAGTTTCGTATGGCTAATAAAAGTCCGTACGCATTTTCTCCAAGAAATTTATGAAGTATCGCTAATTGGAAGAAATTATGAAATATTAATCTATCTACTTCAGCAATTATCACTTGAAATAGCTGTAGATACGACCTTGATCTACAAAGTCAATCGTAGTAGTGTAATTATAACATCGCCGTGTCAAAATGCTGCTGTTTTCAAAACAATGCGAAGTCGTTCTCAAATTATGCTTTAATTTGACGCTGGCTCATTTTATGGGAAAGCTTTGAAATTCGTAATAACGTCACGATGTTTGATGAAAATTTGAATCACAATGGATGATTTAGAGCAGTGTGATGCAGGTCTAGGTTAACTTCTGGACGACATTGTGAAATTTCCTATTTGGAAACGGAGATTCTATTTATTGCTTTCTCGGATAATATACCTAATATAACAATATAATTTTTTCCAGCAAAGAAGAAACTCTGAAATCATCACGTTTTGAAATATGTTGATCATATTCAAACACTGAAATATATAGATTATAGAGCAAGTGACTAAAAAGGACATTATTTATAATGCCCGGTCCGTACAAATAATGAGAGAAAATTGATACTATTGGTATAATATACTTTGATTTGATCACAACAATAAATAAAAATAATCAGGTCTGAATTTATTCTAAACTGAGATCATTTAAGTTGTAATTTTTTTGTACCGTTAATTTTATATTATTGTTATTATATTAAAGTAATTAATTTCGGCTCTTGCTCATTTTAGTTATGTTTCATAATATCATCCCATATTTTTTCGTCACATATTATGGAACAAAACGAACAAAGTTTTTATTATTCCGCCCAATAGTTGAATATAATTTTTTTTTAATGCCCGGTCAATTCTATTATTTCCATAGTTATTTTCATATATATATATATATATATATATATATAAATTCGTAGGTATTATCTTACGCAATAAAATAGTCGAAGTACTTTAGAAGTAGTCATGAAAAAAGGGCACTTACGCTCCGAGAACGGTGTAAAATTCGAGAGTGAAGTGGTAATAACAGATCCTTGGGGGATCTCCTTCTCTGCAAGCTCTGGCGCATTCCTCTGGCGTTGAAAGGGATGGATTTTTCCTTAATTCTGCTGTTGCTGAAGTTCTATAATCCAAATGTTTGAATGGTGGACCTCCTGCAAAAAATAGATCGGGTTTATTAAAACGAAGAAAATTATTAGGAGTACAAATAAGTTTCCACCGTTTTTTAACACAAATTAAATATTTATTATAGAAGAACGGTGTGAGACTGCTTGCTGAGTGACTTCTAATGTTAGAGCAAGTTCTTTTTGTGTTTGAGATGAATCTTCCTCCAATAATTCCTCCAATTCTGCATCCTCGTAAATCTTTGGCCTTCCACTGCGATCTTTGTCTTCTACGTCGAAATCACCGTTTTTAAACTTTTGAAACCACTCTCGACACGTTCTCTCACTCAAAGTACCCTCACCATATGCTTCTACGAGCAATTGATGCGCCTCAGCAGCAGATTTCTTTAAATTAAAGAAGTTAACTAATATTTCCCGTAAATGACGCTTACTTGGCTCAAATTTTGACATTTTCAACTTATAAAAATTATATTTTACCCATATAAAATCAATGATATTAATAGGTTATGTTGTTCTTGAATGTCCAAACTATTTTTTAAGCCGGTTATTATCTGCGAAAGCTAACCGAAACTCCGTGCCGCTACAATAAAACGGCAGAAACTTATTTGTACTCCTAATATAATGGCCATATTAGGTTATTCTAGTTCTATTTTTGTATTAATTCTGAAGTGAAAAATAAATTAGAAAAAAGCTTTTTAATTGATAGAAGAAATATAACAAAATTTGAATATCAAAACAGATTTACTCTGTTAAAAAAAATTTTGTTTTGAAATTAAAATTGTAGAAGACTTACAGATTAAATCTGTTTTGATATTCAAATTTTGTTATATTTCTTCTATCAAGTAAAAAGCCTTTTTCAATTTTATTTTATACATAATATATAATTACTAATTAGAAATTATAAATCTCATTATGGAATGTCAATGTTTTAAAGGAAACCTTATAATACCTTACACTTTTCTGTGATTTTGTGAAGAACATAGACTATCTTGAATTTTAAAGTTAGTCTGTTTAAAGCAATTTATCCTGTTACCACGTGGAGGTAAGATAAATTGTGTGATTGTTATTTGATTTTGATATTTGGAATAATATTTAGGGCCGACGAAGAGATTATCAGAATTCTAATTGTTTTTTTTTTGAAGATATAGTGCTTGTTTTGAGAGATTTTTGAATTAACTTATTTGAATATTCAAATATATCAAATATTTCAAATAAATTATATTTTTTGAGAAGTCCTTAAGTTGTGTTTCATATTTTTGAAAGGGAATTGGTGTTCATAATGGTTAGATCAGAACCAAAAATTGTCTCCTTTAAATATTTATTTATTAATTTTAATGACTTTTTTATATCTGTTGGTTTATTTATTCCATTTGACATTATATATTGAGTTTTGATTATATACGTCTATTAAATATAAGCGCTGCTTATTGTAGACATTAATTTAATTCTAAAAGTTTTTTGAATAAAAATTTTTTTGAAATTAAAATTGTAGAAGACTAACAGATTAAATCTGTTTTGATATTCAAATTCTGAAGTAGCTCACCTAAAGTGGTCCTCTTGCCTCCATTGCCCCCTCTGCCTCTGGTGCCAGGCCCTCCTCCTACTGGAGGATGGGACTGAAGAATAGAATGCCCTGACGAAAATACATCGCTTCCAATATCTCCATCCCAAAATGATGCTGCAGCTTGTTGATCCCCAACTGATGCTGAAAATAAAAAGAAAAATTAGGATAATTAAAAAGATAAATTGAAGAACAAACAGTGTGTCTTAAATATTAAAAAAATATCTTTTCATCTTGAAAATATTTTGTTTCTATTAACGAAATATTGAAATTATATCATTCAATTTACATGATTATTTGATTCAAAAAATTTAGGAACAAATTACATATCAATATAATGATATTGTGTATAGAAAATAATAGTATAGGCATCTTCTTTTTCCACTTGAAACCCATCAGTAACATGCAATTGACATAATAAGTATTTGAATAATCAGTTAAATAATCAAGCACAATACTAAAAATGTACAATGGAGATACTGTTGATCGACGTAGATATAAAAAATTTGGAAAATATATCAGAATCAATATTTTTTTGTAAGGATTCAGCTGGTATCTTATGTTGACTTTTCAGTAAATATTACAATTATTAATTTTATTATAAAGTTGTTCTCTAAACTTAAGTTTCTTTATGACTCTCGTCTTGCATCGAAAATTTGTTTTTTGGAAATAAGTACGTTTAAGAGTTAATCTCCTGAAAAAGAACTTTCGGATAAATATAGATCGAACATTTACTTCTAATGGTTTTTTTGAAATATTTCAGATAATAGCTAGATCAATTCTCTGAAACCTCTACAAATTAAATCTAAAAACTTCTCAGAATGAAAAAGAATAAAATGCCTTTAAAAAACTGCTTCACTTCACAGAGGGAAATGAAAAGACCTTTTTTTATTCTATGTGGAGCATTTTTTGGTGATCGAGTTTGTTATTTCTGAAACAACCTTGTCTCGTTTTTTTTATTCTTTATTGTTAACAGTCCTTATATATGTTCATAATTCTATATGCTTATGAAGTGATACAGTGTTTCTAGGGCATTTTATTCAATTTAAATCTAAAAGTATTTAGGAGATATTTTAGATTAAGTGTGTAGATGTTTAGGAGAATTAATCCTATTATCTGTAATACTCATGGATGAATGTAGTAAATGAAACAAATTTTTTTCTATACTTCTGAAGAAAATAAGTGAAAAAACGAATGTACGGATTTTCTGCTGTTCAATATTCACATTCAACTTATCACTTCGAAACGTAATCCGTTAAATTAATTTCGTCTAAATATTCAAGGGTTCACCCGAAAGCTAGACCCATGACCTGATTGAACTCCTATTTTAACCGAACGGAAGTCTGAAAGACAGAATATTAAACCGCAAAATGATCTTGAAAATAAAATTATATAATTTTGAAACCTTTCTAATTGCTATTTCGATCCAGACGTGAGGACAGAGAGGAAATTGCAAAAAATTAATATTTATGCTTCATTTGTCCTGGATTCGTCATGGATGAATCCACCATAGAAATGCCTGAAGACTAAGAGACTGGTATTGGAAATTATTATTCATTTGTTTTAATATCATCACTTCCGAAAAAATATTTTTATATTATAATTTTTAAACACATTTTCGACTCTTGTGGATTTTTTGCCAGAAATTCGTTACAATAATAGCATTGTAATTCAGATCTTTCGGCAGTAATCGATCGGTAACGTATTCCATGCTGAAAGAATTATTCAAAATGGTACGAATTAACTCGCAAGGCGCAGAAATTCAAGCGACGAACTCTTTTAAACTCAAACTAACGATTTTCAATTACCATTTGCATTACTTAAGCGTTAACTTCAGCTGAAGACGTTAATGGTCGGCTTGAGCGAAGGAAATCTTCCACTGCATCTCGACCGCTTATGAATGCACTGTACCACTCATATTCATGTATAACATTTTTGATGAAGACGATTCAATATAAGCCATATATAACATATTGCTACCTCATATGAAATTACTTCCGAAATGATATGTGAACTTAAATTCCGCGTAAGCACAAAGGAAAGTTGTGGTACCTTGGCGTTTCGTCTCTCTGAGCGAGAACGAAAAAATGCAAACGTAATGATGAAATGAAACAGTGTTGTTGGAATTCACGAAAAAGAACCCAAAAACCTTCAAATGATATAGCAAGTTTTATTGGTGGAACATAAGTATATAACTGAATGTGATCCTAAGTATACAGGGTGTTTCACGAATGATTATACAGGCTTTCGGGGCAGATGCAGGACATTTTGGTGAGTCTGAATCAGTGCTCGAAATATGTCCTAATTATATTAGTTTAAGAGTGTTTTATGTATTTTATCAAAAACTTTCAATCGGCATAACTCTTAACGCCTAAATGGATCTTCATGAAAATTTTTAGGAATGAGTATAGACCAATGACTAATATTTTCACCTAATCACTTTTCGATAGCGCAGGTCTGGACTGAGAAAATGATATTCCTTATCCCACATCTTGTGAAACACCCTGTACAACGAACTTACGAAAAGTGAAATTCTCCTCAGAATCTATAATGAATACTCTTTTAAACAAGCTCATTTGAAATGATGGCACACTTCGTATCAATATTTTATGAGCTATTGAATATCTGGAGTTTTCGATTCATAGTAAACGCGGACCTGTGTTTCTCCGAATAATGCGTTAATTCATGTTGAATGAATTTAATTTCTCAGTATCATGACTGAAGGCAGCATTTCTAACCTGTGGGGGTAGGAGCATACCGAAGGGACATATTTTAGATATTTAAAGAAATTAATAACTGATTGAAATCAGACACACGCATATAAAACGAAATACTTTTCGACATCTTATTTACACTTTAGCAAATAAATTCTTTTATACCCCTTCCCCCATCAATTTTCGTATGTGATATTTTCTCGAAAATTTCCTACTTCTTTTTGACACCTGCTAGCTCTTGTATTAAATGTTCTGCAGCTTTCATTAGCCTTTCTTTCTGGTCCACTATTTATCTTCTCACATGCTGCTTGAATCGATCTGAAGCTCAAGATATCATTTATTTTCAATGCTATGTGAAAGATCACAGAAGAAATTCGTTTACTCTGAATTCAATTCATTTCAAAATCTAAGTGGCTGATGCTAAGAATTTTGACATTTCAAACCATTGTTGGGTAATTATTGAAATAGGAAAATACGCAAGTGGTAGATTGTTGTGTTTTCATGAAATTTTCATAAAGAGAATTATGAAAATGCCGTCATTTACGAATACGGAGTATACTTATATGTTGTTAGTTTATGGATTTTGTAAGTGCAATGGTCGTGAAGCTGCTAGGGAATATCGAAGGCTATATCCGGATCGTCGAATTCCTAACCACCTAACATTCGAACATGTTAAACGCTCATTTCGTGAAACTGGGCACTTTCCTTCAGTAAGAAAACGAGAAAGTGCAAGTTCGATGGTAAACCATCAACCAGCACTCGACGTCTTGATTCAGTTTTAGGTTTGCCACATTGTCAGGTCTGGCGAGTTCTTCTACACAGGCTGAATGGATTGACATATCTATAATTTTTAATCGAGAATTTGCCAGGGCAATATTCCAAGAGGAAGGTACTTCCAACGTGATAGAGCTCAGGCACATTTTACCCGTGAAATTGTAGCGCATTTGAATGAAGTTTATCCAGATCATTGGTTTGGTAGAGGGGGACCTCATGACTGGCTTAAGATCCCCAGATCTTACATGCTTGGATTATTTTCTCTAGGGGCACTTACAAAAATGAAGTTTACTCTGAAGAAATCATAGACGGGGAGCATCTGATTAATCGTATTCGAGCTGCATGTGAAGCAATTTGAAATCGACCGGAAAAAAGCTGTAGCTCATTTGAACACAAGAGCTAAAAAATGTTCAGGAGGGAGAGGGGTTATTTTCGAAGACAAGTTATAATTTTTTCTCTCATTTATTGTCAATTTTTTTTCAGTTCCACACTGCATATTTAAGCATAAATGGTATACACAAATCTGGAAAATAGATATCTAGACCTCTAGATCACCACTTGTTACTTGCTCTATCCTGTATATGTAATCAAGCAAACTTAAACCTAAATGGTGTGATCATATCTGCAGAAGAAAAATATAAACCTCATGATGTCCACAGTTTTATTAAAAGTTCCGATTCTTTCCGTACATCAACCTTCTATAAATCGTAATGCTCTGAAGCTAAGTTTCCTAAATCTGCTAGAAGAAAATTAGGCTTTGCATCAGAGGCTTCAGAAAATTATAGTGTATTTCTGGAGTAAACAAATCAAATTAGAGAAAATTACTACGACAGAAAACTCCGTCAGTTCCTTCCGAAAAAAAATTTTCCGCCGCAAAAAGTTTCAAGGTTTTCGGCTACTCTTTAGTGCCGGCGAATGCAACCACAGCCACTCACCTACGAGGGTTGTTCAACATATTCTTAGTATAGGCATGAAAGAAAACTCAGAACATTTCCTATAGAATTTCAATACATTTGTTAGATCGAGTAACAAGCTCTCTTAACCTCGTAAAAAATATTCTTCCGGCTTCTCCTCAAAATAGGTATTAATTGCTACCTTCTGTTCTTCATCGTCGGAAAATTGCTTTCCTGGAAGATATTTTTTCACATTTGGGAATAGATTTTTTTTTCAAATTGATTAATTTAAACGGCGGATACTCAAATACAGACGAATGTTGTTTGTCCGTCATAAGCAGCAGAGATGCATGTTTCACAGTTTTTTGGCTTATTTTCATTGCAATGCAGGTAATGCCGACGAATGCAACACAGCCACGCACCTATATTCGCCCTGTGCCACTTTCTGCGAGCGTGTAGTAACGGTGTGAAGGAATGTAAACAAATACAAATGAATGGTAATATTCGTCAGATGTATCCCTGGTTTTATACGAATGGTGAACAATAAGAATGAGACACTATTTTCAGCAAAGTCTGGAGATGCACAAAACCCCGAAAAATGCGAACAATCAAGAAGAGAGTACCATTTGGCGAGTTGGTATTGTAATTACACCAGTTTTGGATGCCACGCTGTATGGTTCCCTCGAGAAACAATGCACATCAAAACGATCAGTTCGATAAAACAATACGTTCAAAAATCGACCGTTCATAACCTGCCAATTTCGACTTTCTCCGCTGTTTTCACGTTGTTCCAGCCATTGTTTTCGATCGGTCTCACACCCGAGTTCAGTGCCAATTTACAGTTTGGTTCTCTCTTCCTCGTATCGAAGAAAATAGCAGGTTTTCTGCTCAAGTAACCCCGGGTCGTGGTTTTCGTTTTCACTTGATGTAATCGGAGACCGACAGGAAGGGCTTTCTTTCGTTCCACCCATGCAATGCGGCCTATCACGATGGAAAAAATGAAGATTGATTCTTCCGGCATTTAATACATAATTTACGTGTTGATTCGAGAATGATTAAAATCAGATTTCTGGTTTCTCACTTCCAATTATAACAATAGAAGTTTTTCAACAATATTTCGGTTTATTATCAATGTATTAACATGTGACATGATATAAAAATGAGAGTTCTTTATTAGAGTTCAAAAATACTTAAATGGCAAAAGAGTACCGGAAATAAGTAAAACACAAATATGTATTATTCGACAAATTTATTGTATTGTCTTCAAAGTAACTACTCAAGCCAGAAAGAAATTAACAGATGTGAAAAAAGAAGATATGTTAACAGTACGCCAGTGCTAGAACTGGTTTGCAAAATTTCGACCCGGCAATTTTGATGTCGGAGATTCACCTCGTTCGTTGAAGCTGATAAAGATACGATAAAGGCATTAGTTGATGCAAATCGGCGAATTACAACACGTGAGATCGATGAGAGGTAAATTTGATCGAATTCAACTGTTTATGACCACTTGAAAGACCTGGGTTTAACCTAGAAGTTCGATATATAGGTTCTCCATGTTCTCACAGAGAGACATTTGTGTCTTTACATTGACATATGTGATTCGCTTCTCAAACGTCACGAAAATGATCCATTTTGATACTAGAATCAATTTTTTGGAATTAACCGTCACAAAATTGATAATAAACATTATTTTTCAATATAACGGAAACTAACCCATACTGACAACATAATTCATTTAACTTCAAATCACTAATGATCCATTAGGAAAATTCCACGATTAGGTCAGAGGAACCGCATTCGACCAGACCAATTTTGGATCACTTTTTCGAGTAATTCAGGCTTTATTTAATCAATAACATGAGTTATGTTGGCTTCTAAAGCGTCTATTGTTTCTGGTTTATCAGCATAAACCAATGACTTGACATAACCCCTAAGAAAATAATCCAGTGGAGTTATGTCGCATGATCTTGGAGGCTAATTAATTGGATCATTTCTCGAAATAATGTTATCGCCAAATCTTTCTTTCAATAAATCAATTGTTATGGTAGCAGCATGAGGTATAGCACCATCCTGTTGGAACCAAAACACTTCTGGGTCGATACCATTCAAATTTTGAAACAAATAATCATTGATCATCTATCTGTACCGAGCACCATTCACCGTAACATTATCTCCAGCATCGTTTACAAAAAAATATCGACCGATGATGCCTCCAGCGTATAAAGCACACCATACAGTGCATTTTTCAGTATGCAATGGAACCTGCAGAACTTCTTGAGGATAGTTTTCACTCCATATATGGCAATTTCGCTTGTTTACATAGCCGTTCAACCAGTACTGAGCTTCATCACAATTTTACGAAAAAAAAATGGATCAACTTCAAGCTATTCTAGGGCCCAATCAGCAAACAAACGACGCTTAGACTGGTAAAGTGGCTTTAGTTCTTGAACCAGTTTGATTCTCTATGGGTGTAGACCAAGATCTTTACCCAAAATTTCCCATGTGGTGGATACACAGAGTCCAACTTGTTGTGAACGTCGACGAATAGACAAATGTGGATCATCATTAACAATATGACTTACAGCAGTGATATTTTCTTCTGTACGTACAGTTCTTCGTCTTGTAGTTGTTGTTGCATGGAGTAGAGAAAATGTTGTCCAAAATCTATCCATAGTTCGACGAATAAGTTGCTCTGATGGACGATTATGTAAACCCTAAATTTCACGAAGTGCTCTATAACTTTGGTGAATAGAACACTGATTTTGAAAATAAATTTCAACAATTTGTAAATGTAGTTGTGAGTCCATGATAATTTGTCAATGCTTAGTGAAATGTTAAAAGAACATGGCTTCTACCTTCTGTCAAATCCCTATCGAAAGTTCTATCCCTTTATTTTGGTTGGTTTCCACTAAATAGTCATTCATTACGCCCCAAGGTGTTTTAATTGCATAATAAACCCCTTTATTACGCTAATTAATATCTTCCTTTCTGCACTCAAGGTAAGAAATTCCGTAAAAGTCACTTGTCCATCCTCTCAAGATCATAATCATTACCAGGACGATTTTCTAAAAAAGTCCATCCTTACTATACCCATTTCCCAATCCGGTTCAGTAAATGAAGATCGATCATTCGATGAAGCTCCTATGTTGCTCAACCTATTATCTACCAGGAAGCTCAAATCATTTTTGACATTATTAAATGATTGCATATATAATTATGAATAATATATCAGTATCAAAAGGTTGGATATACTTTTTACTGCGATATTTTACAGTTAGTAATGTTGAGGACAGTTAATTAGTTCCAAATAACGGATCAGCAATGGCATTATAACACTTATTTTTTGAGTGAAATAGAAAACCATTTGGCAAAATTCAATTTTTTTGTTAGGAATCAGATCTTATCTCATGTTGACTTTTGAGTAAATATTATAATTTTAATTTTCATTTATATAAAACGTTCTATCACTTGCATTTCCTTGTGTTGGGAACTTTGTCTTGCATGGAAAATATGTTAGTGAAAACAAGAAATACTCTTGTAGTTATATGGTAGTACCCTTTTTAGCTCCTGAAATTTTTGTATGGTGTGCCAGTGAATATGAAAAAAAATACTTGTTTCATTTAAAAACATTTAGATATCTTGCAATTTCTTCGTTACTGCTTCCGTTCTTGACACAATAATGCTGAAAAAGTATCTCTTAGTCGTCAGGAGAATCAAAATTTTCAAAACAATTTAGTCATGGACGCCAGATCCCCAGATTAGGTTATTTTAGATTTATTTTTATGGGAGTCTCTGGAATCTCTAGTGTCATGATACCACTGAATACTGCAGGCGAACTGAGAAAATTATTATATAATTTTCATTTGTATAAAACTTTTTATCGCTTGTATCTCCTTGTGTTGGGAAACTTGTCTTGCATGGAAAATATGTTAGTGGAAACAAGAAATGCTCTTCTAGTTGTAGGGTAGCAATGTACCCATTTTACCTCCTGAAATGTCAGTAAGGTGTGCTAGTGAATATAAAAAAACCTGTTTCATTTAAAAACATTTTGATATCTTGCAATTTTTTCGTATCTGCTACCGTTCTTGACAAAAATAACGGGAAATTCTCTGTTAGTCGTCAGGAGAATAAAAAATTTTCAAAACAATTTAGTCATGGCCCGCCAGATACCCAGATTGCGTTATTTTAGATTTATTTTTATGTGAGCCTCTGGAATCTATCATGTGTATGATACCAGTGAATACTGTAGACGAACTGAGACATCATATAATAGGAATGTTTGAAACAGTAAGGAATAGACTGGGAATGTTCTGAACTGTTCGATCGCCTATGAAAAGGAGAATAGAAGAAGCTTGTATCGGGTGTTTTTTTTAGAGTGATAGAACTTTAAATTGAAATAAAACACATTCAAATTAAGATTGAAGCCAATTTTTTTTTTATTTGAAAGATAATTTTATGATATTTATGTTTTAAAAATAATTTCCGGTATATGTTCACCACGACTAGCTCTGAGGAATCGCATTCGACCAGACCAATTTTGGACCACTTTTTCGAGTAATTCAGGCCTTATTTAATCAATGACACGAGTTAAGTTGGCTTCCAAAGCGTCTATTGTTTCTAGTTTATCAGCATAAACTAATGACTTGACATAAACTCAAAGAAAATAATCCAGTGGAGTTATGTCGCATGATCTTGGAGGCCAATTAATTGGACCATTTCTCGAAATAATGTTATCGCCAAATATTTCTCTCAATAAAGTAATTTTCCGGTAGCAGCATGAGGTGTTGCACCAACTTGTTGGAACCTAAAGACTTCTGGGTCGATATCATTCAAATTTTGAAACAAATAAACTTTGATCATCGATCTTCACTGTAACATTAGCTCCAGCATCGTTTTTAAAGAAATATGGACCGATGATGCCTCCAGCGTGTAAAGCACATCATACAGTGCATTTTTCAGGATGAAATGGAACCTGCAGAACTTCTTGAGGATTGTTTTCACTTTATATACGGCAAATTTGCTTGTTCACATAGCCGTTCAACCAGAAATGAGCATCATCACTAAACTCATTTTTACGATAAAAAAGTGGATCAACTTCAAGCTGTTCTAGAGCCCAATCAACAACCAAACGACGCTTATTGTGGTCAAGTGGCTTTAGTTCTTGAACCAGTTGGATCTTGTATAGGTGTAGACCAAAATCTTTACGCAAAATTTTCCATGTGGTGGATGCACAGAGTCCAACTTGTTGTGAACGTCGACGAATAGACAAATCTGAATTATCAGTGACACTATAACTTACAGTAGCGATATTTTCTTCTGTACGTACAGTTCTTTGTCTTGTTGTTGTTGCATCGAGTAGAGAAAATGTTGTCCGAAATGTATCGATAGTTCGACGAATAAGCTGCTCTGACGGACGATTATGTGAACCATAAATTTCACGAATTGCTCTGTAAGTTTGGCGAATAGAACACTGATTTTGAAAATAAATTCCAACAATTTGTGAGTGTTGTTGCGGAGTAAGTCTTTACATGATAATTTGTCAATGCTTACTGAACAGAAATGTCAAAACAACATGGGTTCTACCCACTGTCAAATTACAGTTATCCCCATCGAAAGATTTATCACTCTAGCAGTTTCTATCAGAGATTCGAATGGTATTCAAGAGGTTATCGAACATAATCATAAATTCACAAAAAACTCGAAATTTTGAATATCCTAAATGTTTGAAAATAAATATAGTAGAATCCCTACAAATTCGGAAACATTGAAATGAAGAAACAAACTTGTTTTGAACGATCAGGTTGATTTGTAAAATTCGCCCATCATAAATAATCTTATAATAACCCCAGATGCTCCTAAAACAGAGAAGACGACATAATTCTCAGAAAAGAAGTTGAGCTATTTGAACTCCTATATAAACTTGTGAAAACTATTTTAGGTGATGATGTTTTTGACATATTTCAGTTTATAACCGAACATATGATGGCTCCGTGTGTTGAAACAATTGTCAGCTTCCTGAAGACTGCTTATATTAAATATATAATGTAAATTGGATTTTATATTTTATTTTCCCCCTATTTATCATTCAAATACCAAAATTATAATATAGAATACCCTTCTATTACGTTAATTTATTTCTTCCTTTCTGCACTCAAGGTAAGGAATTCCTCACAAATCACTTTTCCATCCTCACAAAATCGCAACCATTACCAGGATGATCTTCTAAAAAACCCCATCGTTACTATACCCATTTCCCAATCCGCTTCAGTAAGTGAAGATCAATCATCTGAAGAAGCTCCTATATTGCTCAACCCATTAAATACCAGGAAGCACAAATTATTTTTGACATTATTAAATCGGTGCGTTTATAATAATTATGAATAGTTAGTCGCTAATCGGATGAGGCAATGGTCGACGTTCTCAGTTTGTTCATTATGATCAGCTGGTGTGAGCAGTTTCCTGTGCGCGGCAATTTCAGCGAAACTCTAAACTATCATTTGCATTGTCAAATGATATTACACAAACTAATTATGAAAGAACACCGAGTTATGTCAGATGTTCCCTACAATGAGAATGATTATATTCAATGAATATGTATCGTGACACTCTCATTGTTGTTTCAAACGTAGTCGTGTGTTGTTCACTTGCACTTACAGACGTGTTAATTAAAAATAAAATAATATAATACATGTGATATTTGCGTAAGGAACATTTATGGTTTATTGAGAATATATCATCAAAACGTGACCAATTAATTCTGATACCATAAGTTTCCCAGATTTATGATTTTAGTGTTTGGAAAAAATTTATTTCCATTCACACTCTTATATAAAGAATTCAGAGCAAATGAAGTACATATGTCACTCAATTGTCATCTTTATTTCAAAATAACACAGAGCTAATGAAGAGATGTTCAAGTAAAAAATCAGGATTTCAGAATGTTAAATTTTGTATAATTTCGAAATATTCTTCAATTCTTTGAATATCTGGCACAATTTCAAGTTATTTCTTCCATTTATGTCAATGAATTGATGATCGATTTTAAAAAACCGTTTGAATTGAATGTCACCTTTTTCCAGTCAAAATAATCTGATGTTAATTTTTCCTAATGTGTTTTATTACTGTTGTATCATGTAATTTTTAAGAGACATTTGCAAGCAGTTATTATTTTATATAGTTTATATCTCATTCCAAATAAAACACTGTTGAAATTTTGGTGAAATTTCAATATTCTTCCTTAAGGCCTAGGGAAACCTTAATCTCGTGAGTACTAATTGATAGTATGATAATCAATTGTCACCAAAAATTTCAACATTCTGAAGAGGTGTCTCCAGAAATTTGAATAACACTTGAAAAATTACAAAACCCTTATAATCAATATTGCAGTAGGCTAGAATTCCTAATTTTCACGCAGAATATATACCAGAGCACTAAAGTTATGTTTATTGAATATCTAAGTCTAATTATCCATCATTTGATATCTGCATTGTCATTTGACTTCCCTAATATCCCTAAACATAGTTACAGAAGTACCACTTATCTTATGGTACCTCACCAAGAACTTATAATTTTCAATCTGATTATACCACAATGAGCCTATATTCAACGGTTATAATCGCTGAGTGAAAAAATTGGAGTAATGAAAAATTATGAATCTTTTAAGTGTTGAAATTAGATCTCTTTAAAATCCTAATTACACCGGAATGGAGAGTAACGAGCGTAATGAATTTAATGCTTGTTTCCAGTATCATTACTCAGCAGGTTATATGATTGAATTATCGATTTAAATGTCATTGGTTCGCGTTAAGCAGTTCAGTGCCTTATAAAATTGTATTAGACTTATATCATAGTGTTGGGATTGTAATAACCATTTCATTAGAAAATATTACATTGAGACCTCAGGTACTGTGAGATCGAGGTTGTTAAATAGATTATAGGTACCCTTTGTACCCATTAGAAGATGCACCCAAACAAGTATCGGGATTATGAATGAAACCTGAAACGTACGAGGCGAGTTTTTTCCACTGATATTTAAGAAAAATATCCACTGAAAATAAAACACAAGAGTATGAGAAATAAAGGATGGATAATCTAGAGTTTGCATTTTGAAATCATGGTTATTTCAAATCTTGCAACACTTCTGTCATTCGTCTTTTTACAAAAAGTTAGTTTAGTATTTGACATTAACGACATGAGTAAACTTACGCTTAAACAAAACTGGAAAATATTAAAATCTTCAAAGTAGTGCATTTTCTATCCAAACTGTTAGAAGTTTAAGTGGAACATTCAATAGAAATTAAATGCCCTCACGGCAATGAGTGAATCAATTTGTTAGTGAAAACTGGATTGCTATTTGATAAAACAACCCGTTCACATTCTCATCCAGTGAGCACAGCTGGGGTGTAGCCCAGAATGCGGTCGAATATTTATCAACATCAAATCGACATTGTGCTCAAGAACTGACCTTTTTTCGCATTTATCTGAGGAGAATTTTGCGTGTAGACCTTGGTATGAAAGCTTGAAAAGCTTAATTAGAACATTTGATGCGAGACTTGGAAATTTCAGGGTCGATTTTGATTATAAAATATTATATCTCAGTCATGTTGGAAAATGAATATAATCGGGTTGATGATTTCCGAGGTGTTCTCATCTGTAACTTTATTGTTCAAATGTTTTTGTTTTTGGATGTGAAATAACGGCACTACAACCGCTTAATAATGTCCCAACAAACTTTTTGTCAACAGATTCAGTTCTATTTCGATTTCATATATTATTAAATTTAGAAAAGAAATACATTATTTTTCGGGAGTGCTCATTCAGATTCTCTTCATATAAGAACTTTAATATAGCTGGTTGTAATCATGTGACTCGCTCATATACTCGGTCGACTTAAAACGAGTCTTTTTTTTTCCGCTCCAATGGAATTTCCTCTGCAACGATTTCGTGGGTTGTCGATTTGTGTACATCGAGTGCAGTGACGCTTATGAAGTTAGTGAAAGGCCTGAATGGATCGATGCAATTCAATGGGAAAAGTTACATAAAATGCATTAAAAAGGGAGAAATCAATTAGGTGTAGAAACAAAAGTAACGAATCTGGAGCACTCCACTGACTCTGATTCCCACCAAATGATCATCTCGCGTGACAGTTTAGGTGAAAACAGATGTATTTTTATTCTCTTCGAGGACTTTGTTGCTCCAAATACCTAAGAAATATTATCAGTGGTTTTGTTACATACATAATAAAGTCAAGACAGAAATATAAATTGAAAATTTATTTCTGAGGGTTTTTTTTTAATATTACAGAAACATTTTTCAACTTTACAGACACATATGAACGGCAAATATCCAATAAAGAATCAAAACAAACTAAAGTACTGACTCTAATCGTCCAGATCTGTCATCAAATACAAATTTGTCTCGATTGGATATTCTGGAATAACAAATTTCATCACTAAAAAATGTTCCACATTGAATATAAAAAGGGTCTTTTATATTTCCCTCTTTAACTCTTTAATTGCAGATTCTTTTTCTGGAGAATTAAGAGGAAACTAGAAGACACCTTTTTGGATTCAATGTGGAAATTTTTTTGATGATGGAATTGTTATTCCTGAATCCAATCCAAATCGAAACAACTTTGTTTTGGATGTTGAATCTGGACGACTGTGGTTAGTACTTTATGTTTCTTTTAATTCTTTAATAGTTAACTGCCACTCATATGTATTAATAATTCTTTTTTTCCAAGAAATGAAACAGTGTTTGATTTTAAAAAATTTTCAATAGATTTTTCGAATTGAATCTTTAGAGGTTTCAGAGATTTAATCCAGCTATTATCTGTAATATTTCCAGACAAAAAGTTGAACTCTATTTTTGGAAATAAGAAGATTCGGAAAAAGAAGTATCAGGACTACAAGTAAGATTAAATGAAATCACCCACTTTTTTGTGGAAACTTCTCTTCACTAAAAACATTCACTTCCATATTGAAGAATACTGTTTTACGAAAGAAAATATTGAGATGGTAAAAAATGGTACTTTTGTTTTCTGCAACGCATTTTTCAAAGTTCAAAAAGAACCATTGCATGTTTTTCCCCGTAATATTGTAAAATGATTTGAAAAAAAAATTTTGTCGGACAACTAGATAAATAGAAAGGAAGAATAATTGCTTCAGTTGAGTAGATTGTCCTAAAGAGTCGCTGTTTCACACAGGATGTTCAAAAAAACTTATGCAAGGTTCATAGAAATAGGAAATCTAAAAATTAGACAAAGGTGAAGGCTCTGCAGGGTTACAAGAGCCGAACAGCAATACTAATTTCAAGCTTATATAACAAGAAAACATCCAGCAGAATCTTATACAGAAATATTTTATTGATTCGGTCTTTACTTGGTGAAACTCATTTTAATCAAAAAAATATATATGAGACAGTAATTTATTTCCACAAAAATGTTTGTACTACTACAACAACTGTTTCACCACTTCAGGTTTATACCTAAAGAAGCCACATTGAAGCAATTGTAGTAGTACAAACATTTTTGTGGAAATAAATTACTGTCTCATATATATTTTTTCAATTTTATACAGAGGACAATTTTCAAGAATAATAGTATTAATGGTAGCAATTAGGAAACGATTTCATGCCAGAGATTTGCCTGGTAATAAAAAATGTATATCTATATTATATATAGTAACTATCCACGCAAAACAACGATCCATCAGAAAGACAAACTGATCTTATTTTCGGACAGACTCCGGATCGGTCTGATGAATTATCCTTCTTTTAAAAGGCCAGGCTTCAAGTTGTCCAACTGATTCCGAATGATTCTTTGCGTTTCATTCAAATCAGCGTAAATTTAGAAGATGTGAGTCATTTATAAGACTCAATAGAATGACGTATTCTGAATAAAGAAATCAGGGCCAGACTAGGGAAACTTTTGCCCTATATTTTGATAAGTTAACATCGCCTTTAATGAATACTGGAAATATTAAGTAAAGGTCATGAAACGGCGAAAAGTGTGACACCTAAATTTCTCTTGGCACCATCATACCAGTTGATTAATTCATTATTATGTTGTTCCAATACACCAGTTTAAAATAACAACTTTAGTTATATCAATTTCTTCATTCTATTTTTACGAATGTATCAAAAAACCTTATCATGCCATGAGAAATAATTACTTTAAACTATGGAATATAAAGGGTGCGTTTTACTCATCTTGCTAGCAAAAAAATGGGTTCTTTTTCGTTTTCGATATGCACTCCCTGCCTCCAATAATGGGTTATGTACATGAAGGTAAGTTACAAACGCGATGTTGTTTGAACAATTATCAAGAATAGAAATATTCATTTGATATGAATATACTGAATTAAATAGCATATTAACAATAATTTATTGAAAGGTGTATAGAATAACTAGAAAGGGAAAATAAGCATATAATTGCGTGGGAACTGCAAAATGATCAATACGAATCAACCAGTCATATTACAGAATATTTTCAAAATGTCCTGCTTCAGATTCTCTGCATTTCAAAGTTCGTAGCTTTCGATAATATAGCTTTCTTGATGATATTAAAGATATCTGCGGAGAAACAAGAAGGAATCCTAATATAATCAAGAAAGCTACATTATCAAAAACTACGAGCTTTGAAATGCAGAGAATCTGGAGAAGGACATTTTGAAAATATTCTGTTACATGACTCTAACTACTGAATCTTTCTATGAATCTCAACGCCGTATTTAAATTATTCTGAATATTTCAACGACTTTTAAACTGTTGTGAGTTCGAAAAATCGGTGAAAATTATTCACTTACGAGCGCAAAATCGCGATAACGCTCCTAAGGTTTTTTTCAAGAACATAATAAGACTTTTTCCATCTATAGATAAAGGAACGTGAAACGAAACTTCATTAACCTTTTTCATTATAACTTAAGTATACTATTGTATCCGATGGTTATCTGTTTCATCTTGGTCAAGATTTTCACTCAAATTTGAGACTAGATTAATAGCACTGCTTTCTACGCTCCCAACGAATGATATCATCGAAAGAATGGTCAGTTATATGGCAAAAGACCTGAATATTCATGATGCAAAGTGATGAAATTTCAGTTCATCGATCTTACGTGATATCCTCTTCGATAATTAATAGAACCCGATTTCTGACACTCTCCAAATTTAGATAATCCTTCGCTCAGTTAAGAATGCAATTAACTAGCCTACTTGCCACAAAAACCACATGTTTTCGTTCCTTAATTTCCTAGTTTGATGAAAGCGCTTTCGTACTGTCATCGTTTCGAAATTGTAATTTATAGGTGGCGATTCCAGAATAAAGAAAGAAGTAGGTGCCACTTCGTGAATATACATATGTATATTCATGTATTTATTTTAGAGTTGTGCCTTTGAATGATCCATCTTAACGACTTTGGACCAAATCTGCATCGATTTTCTACAGTGGGTGTGTATGTATGATTCATCCAACTTATAATTTTTAACGAATATTGATGTTAAGAATTCATGTCAAATAAACGGAGGATTGTTGACCACAAAACCCAATTTCCCCAATAAGCAATATTTTGTTGCACTTATGAGATTGGTGATAAATTAGATGAATTTAACTTTTACAGTTTTACTATTCGGCAGCATATTCAGCCATTAGTATTTGGTAGCTTAACATGATATAAACAAGTTTTTTGGAATTACTATGTTTTATTATCTAAACATTTCTGCTACTGCCGTTTTGGAGACTTCATCTCAGAAAACTGAAAATTTACAAAAAGCAAAGAGTATTTATGCAGATTCAGGTACAAAAGAATGATAACCATAATATATTACAAGAAACCAGTAACTGAAGTAAGAACGATCAAAATAGTTACTAACAATCATCATCAGTCATAATAAAGGGTCTTTCAATATAATATAATAGTTCTTCAAATAGAGATTTCTCGATTTCAAATACATATTTTCCTAGGTATTACTATATTTAGTATAGTTTGCAGTTTCATGATGCAGCTCCTCTGGAGGTAATGAAAAAATTTCACTGTTTTGGTAGCTCAGTTGTGTTTATTCATTCGAAAATTAGGTCATTGGTACTCTGCGCAAGTTATAAGTTACACTATGAAAAATATTGAACGTGAGTTAACCTAACAAGACAATAAGTGGCCAGTGTTGTCGATGAGCCAAAAGACTCACGCTGTAACAAGGCTAACAAATTGTTGAAATTCATTTTCAAAATCAGTGTATCTTCCATAATTGGCCCCAATATATTTTATGGTTACTTGTATCTCTTTTTTCGCTTATTTCTTTTTATCGGTATGTTTGTAAATTGATGGTTATTTGTATCCCACTTTGTATGCGTTCTTTTTATTTCTATTTCCGAAAATTGTTAGTCAGTTGTACCTGCTTTTTTTCAAGTTTTTAGATATATAAGATGTGAAAGTGTAATTTTAAGAGTTAGTTCAAAATAAAAACATGAAGAAGCGAAACAATTATCGTAAACTTAATTAATTGTGTAAAAAAGCTTCTTTGTTTTACTTAATTAAAATTAATTTTCATCAAGGATGTACCGATTCAATTAAATTTCCGAAAGTGAACAGTAACACATTCGAAAAAATATCAAAGAATATTTCGGAAAGCCCTGTAATCAGCAAAGTTTACACTCAAATCTTCCGCTGGATTATTTTTAGCCATGTCACGTTTTAAAGTTTAGGTCATGTACGTTGTGGCTTACTTCAAGCCCACTCAGAGTACCCAGAGGCAATAATTTGATTCATGAATATTTATGTCCATATTATTAGCACCGATCTCCACTCTAACTTTAAGAATCTATGAAGCATATGCCTACTCAATTCTTCATTTCATGATACATTTGGTATCATTTATTTTTATTATAGTACGCGAAATGTACCGTTAAAATGTATCTTCATTAAGATTTTAAATTGCGACGCGAATGGCCGAATTGTTTAATGGTTCACATCTTCAAGTGGGCCAAAAATTTGGATGCACTAAGAAAACGGTTTTTCCACTAACATTCCGAAATGATAACTTTTCCGTACGCATTTATGATTTAAAAGTTGCCAGTTATTTCTTTTTCTCACTCAAATGAGTGCGGAAGTATAATAGCAGGTTACTTTTCCGCATGAGTTAGAAATATTTCTTTACTAGCGTTGGAAGACTTAATCGCAAAATAATATTGGTAATTTTATTTAACAGCATATACTTTTACTACACAGAGGGTAACAAGCTATTAGAATGAATATTACATGAGAAAAATTAATCACTTGATAGGTGCTCAAGTATTATTTATATTAATTATCATTAAGAACACAGCTTGATGCTTTTCATCGTGCAACATCAATCGTGAGATGTTATAATTTCAGAAAATAAATTATTGATAACTTTGAGCCTGAGACGCTTAGCGTTTTTTGATACAAAAAGACGTGATGGATGATTCAGATGAAGAATTACTAGAATTTATACTTCTGGAGCGAAAGTTTTTGAAGGACTATTTGCAGAAAAGCGTGAAAAATTTCAAGAAAAAAAATGTGCTCCTTGCCTGTTTTGCTAAAATCGGAATGGTAAGTAAGCCATGATTGCCTAAATACTCAATGCACAAAAATATGATTTAAATTTAAATAGGCTGCATTATTGAAACACCCTGTATAACATTTTTCGGTTCAGTCTTCAAATGGGAGTAAAGAAAATATTCTTCCCAACTCACGCGGAAAATGCCCTTGTAGCATTTTTTAGCAAATAACAATTTTGAATGAGATATCAGAGGTCATTTCTGCAGCGTTCAAAATTACTCCGAAAATTTTGTTATTAACCGTGTTCACGAGAATTCTTGAGTTGGTGTTATTTTCAGAAAATTGTGTTTGAGCAGATATATTTTAACTCATTCATGACAATACTGATATACTTTGCAACTCATAAAGTAGATGATGTGAACTTGATTTTGTATTTGATTCTTATTAATATTATATGAACTAAATCTGAAGATATATGAATAATAATTTGTGTCCGTTTTCTTCTCTTTGCATCAACCATCTGTTTTCCGAGAAAGAAAAGTAGCATATGGGAACGATAAAAATGTGTTAAATGAAGACGGAACATACGTTCGACATATACAGGGGACAGTCGACTATGATTATTATTCCATTAAAACGATATCAGGTTATAATTTTAAAGAGAAAATCGGAAGCTGAACATCATGAATATCTTATGATTGGTATGAAATATAGAACGACTATTCTTGAATTAATTACATTCTTTATATGATTTTGTGATTTATATTCAATCGATAAAAAAAAATGTTTTCTAGAGAATGCAAAAATATTTCACTTCGAAAATCGTTCAACTATGTTAAAAAGTAACCAATTCTTTAGTTGAAACCAATTTCTGATTATTCGTTGACACCTGTTCCCAAAATCTTCTTATTGATTATTGATACTGCATATATTCGACGTTACGGATTTAGGTCACGTTAACCAATGATTATCCCAGGTATAATTCTGCTCAAAAATAAACCGTTTCAGCTACCGTTATTAAGTATCGAACAATAATTGGAGGAAATCAAACAAGAAATTTATATCGAAATCGTCAAGAGAGATTCGAGGTTTCTTGCTTAATCTGACGTTGAAGTCTCCGTTATGATATCCTCGTTTCAAATATGTTTTGCTGAAAAACAATTTGATATTTATCGAAGACCATTGATAGGTGAATGAACAGGATTGAAGTCGACATTTTTAATATTAAATCACTTGAATGAACTGATAAAATACCACTATAAATATATCTTTCCTTAAAATGAATAGAGTTCAGGTTGACTCAAACTCGTTTTATGTTTCTTAATTCAGATCTTACGAACATATTCAAAGAAATATAAATAATTATATAATATTGAAATATTTCAGTTGAATTATCTGTTCCACTGTAACTTTTGAACCAAATATCACATCGTCAAGAAGTTTTTACAATTATTTTTTGAAGGTTAGTTCTTTCTAATGAGATAACTTATTTTGTGTATGTGGCGTCATCTGTGCTTCAGATCGGAAACTTATCAATCGACGTAATACTTGGTAGATGTTCATAGCTAATAACTAGTTCTGATATTTTACTTATAAAAATTCGAAGGTTTTTGTGACTGTAATTTGAAGTATCATTTTATCTTCAGATAAGTGCAAACTTAACAAAAAGGTACAGAATATTTATGCAGGTTCAGCTACAGGATAGAAATAAATGTTATGAAATGTCGATTATCACTTGAGGAAAAATTTTTATCAGGAAGAATATCTAGAATTTATTGCTTTTACAAAAAATATTCAAGATATATCTCATGAAAATATCACTCTCTTGCACAAAATTATCAAACAAAAAATTTCATAACAATTGAAATATCTAGTTTGCAAAATTTTCTGTCGTAAGATATTGCAAACGAATTTGTTTAATTAGACAGACTCTTGATGCTAATATTTTACTAAATTGAATT
Source organism: Megalocaria dilatata (assembly GCA_034642435.1). Classification (NCBI taxonomy): domain Eukaryota; kingdom Metazoa; phylum Arthropoda; class Insecta; order Coleoptera; family Coccinellidae; genus Megalocaria; species Megalocaria dilatata. Next base: position 37,570,691 of record CM067857.1, on the reverse strand, counting down.
ATTTAAATTAGATATAAATGCCATCAAAGTCATTAAATTTTCGTACACCTTATATTATGTATTTTATTTGAATGAAGATTTTCCAACAGTCTGCTTTCTCAACCTAGAGTAAATCAGAATAAATTCCTCTTACATTCGTTTAACACGTACATGAAAATTGACACAAATTGCGTGCAGAAATCCAAATTGTCCCATTGTCAATTGCGAACTGCTGGAAATATGCGAACAATGAAACTTTTCCCACAATAATCTCATGCAAATCAAATTTTGTCACTCGAAAATAAAAAATTGCATCGGCATGTAAATGTGACGTGAGGAAATATATTGTTTTTCATTTTTCTGAGAATCAGGTTAGTTTTGAACAAAGGTAACGTGAAGACGATAATAAGTTTTCATCTGTTTAGTATTCCCTAATTGCGAAAAATAATGTTCTTCATGTTATAATTCTCTATTGAAATTGCGCTTCATTCTGTTGCTAATGAAGCAATAAAGTGTTTATTCACGACAGTGAGTCGAGAAAAATAATATTGGATGGTTTAGTTAAAAGTAAAAGAATGAAGAAGTTTATTGTTTACTGTCTTTATAGTTTTGGCGTAATTTTTTTAGTTCTTTATTCCAGAAAATGAAGTATATCGGATGTTTTCGACAAAGTATAACCTATTTGAATTTGTGATAATTCAAGTTGTATTCGGAATTATTTCTGATTTAAGAAAAGACTGATGTATTTTTCAGTTTTTGTGTACATCCGAAAGTCTGTAATTGGCTAATATTTGAACTGAAATAATTTCAGACATGTATTCAGTGTAGGAATTATGTTATTTAACGTATCGAATCATCCCTATTGCTTATTGCTTTTAAGCGATGACAAATGGTTGGTTGAATGAACCGATTGTTTTTGTGAGTTCCTCTTGCATTTGTGAGGGATTTTCATTGAGCCTTGCCCTTAATTCTTCGTAAAAAAATGTAATAATAAACAAGTAGCGACATCTGCTATCAAAATCGCACGATCTTATTTATACTTCGAATAAGTAACTAATTAAATTTTTTTTTAGTTCCTCAGAATTTATCGTTGAAAGATCTAGTTAGCGCATAGGTAAAATCCGTTAATATAAATCTAGCAAGTCGAAATCGATCATTTAGATGAAGAATAACACCTCACATATTTATTCAAAATTTCAGGGCACTGTAGAGAATGTAGAAACGACTTTTATTAAAAAGTTTAATATCTGGATAACCATTCAAAAAATGCGAAGTGTGTATATATGAAGTGTGTCGATAAAATGAGTTATTTAAATCTGATATTTATCGGAGATATGACTGAAACTGTCAAGAACCAAAAAGTGAATCTGTTGAAGTTTCCAACAACAGGAAAGTGCTTATGTAAGTTATGATTTATTCTTTTCATTTCAACATAGACGTGACCTTATGAATTTAGTTTTCCATTCATTCCTAAATGAAAGTCATTTGAAAAACTGAAACCTATAATTAATGAAAAATGTTGCTCCTATCAAAACAACCCGAACAATTCATCTCGTCGAATCCAGTTTTCATAAATGAAAAAAGTCCCCCTTTCTCCGAATGGTACAAAAAATTCCAGTCACTTCACCCGGTGTTAATCTAGAAGACCATCATTCATAACGCTGTCAGAGTGACCAGCGCACCCAGCAATTTCTTCGAAAGCCCCTGGAGTTGACATCTCACCTCTCGCATTTCTTGGGCAGAGCGAAATTTCCTCTGATTGAGGCGTCCGACTCCCATTCTTCGTTAATTTGATATTTATCGCTTCACTTCGCGCCATTTAAGGTAGGAACGAACAATGCAGCCGAGATAAAATGAATAATTAATGTGAGAGTTATCGTAACAGATGAGTATTAAGATAAAGAGTATGATTCATATAAATAGTAGTAGGCCGAGATAAGTGGCGATGAGACTGTCGGCAAGATTTACCGTGTTTACATCCGATTATTTGTTTTGTTACGCTCTTTAAACAGGAAGGAAGAACTTTAAACAAGACGGAAGAAGTATTTAATCAAGGAGGAAATTTTACGATCTTACGAATCTTTTGGGATATACATACGAGTATTCAAAACATGGCGCTGTTCTGAAATTATATCTGGACAGTGAACAAATTTTTATACGTTATATATATTTGGTAGGAGGTAACGAGAAATCATTCAATGCACTAGGTGCCAAGAATATGACTACCCTAAATCATACTGTAATAGACCAATTATGTGCGGTGAACACGATTCCAAAAGTTGAAAGAAACCAAAATCAACTCCGGCCAGATGCGCACTATGTGCCTCCCATCAAATTACAAGGGATATCAGGCCCACAAACTCCTCACACAGGCCAAGAACCACAATGGAAAACCCAGACATAATGAAATTCGATATCCTTCAGAAATAACAAGCCATGAAATAAATCAACAACCCACCAATGGTATTCCCGAGCAGAAGAGACCGACTTATGTCAGAGTACTCCAACAAGAAAAATTGGCTGAAGAACGTTACTTTCAGCAGCAAAATACAAATTCCTGAGAAACCATGATGACGGGATTTCTCTCAGACATCAAAGCGATGATCATACAAATGATTAACCAAAATAAGATTAGCCTTAATCAGCTCAGAATACTTGGTAACAAACTCAATTAGATAAAAAATGGCGAAGCTAATACGGATAGCTTCATGGAACGCAAACGGCCTACCAAACCATAAACATGAATTGACAACATTATGAATGTATATAAAATAAACATAATGTTTATTTCTGAAACACATTTCACTGAAAGAACAGATTTTCAGCTTCCGCAATACAACTCCTACTCTGCTGAACATCCTGATGCAGAGCACTTGGTGGCTCCGCCATATTGATTCGAAGAAACATCAAACACCATACGTTGCCAAATTATATAACTGATGAGATACAGGCCACAAATATTAGGGTCTACACAGAAACATATCAGCCATTTACTGTCCACCTCGACACAGTATAACAGAAGACCAATATGTGGGACTTTTCAAAAACTTCAAACAAAGATTTCTAGTGGAAGGAGATTGGAACGCAAAGCATACTCACTGGGGATCAAGACTAATAACTCCCAAAGGACGCATTTTGAAGGTTATAACAACCAGAAATCTAGATGTGGTGTCCCCTAGAATACCAACTTACTGGCATACTGATATCAACAAGATCCCAGACATCTTGTACTTTTTCATCACAAATGATATTAGGAATAACTTTATGCGAACAGAATCCACTCCAGATCTATCATCGGATCATACACCGATTTTAATAACTCAGCCGCTAAAAAACCAAGAGAATAAAACTACTCCCACAACAAGAAGGACAGAATGGAGCCTCTTTCAGGGATTACTAAGTGAGAAAATAAGCTTGGATATTAAACTGAAGAATGCTGCAGACTCGGACGCAGCTTCAGATCATGTGACCATTATGATTCAGAATGCAGCTCGGGAAAGCGCACCCTATCAACCAAAAGACAATCGCACAGAAGAGAACTGTTACAAGTTCGTGAACTGATAGCTGTGAAAAGACAAGCTAGAGGCAGATGGCAGAGATTTCACAATTCGGTGGACAAAGCAGAGTACAATCGCTTGGGTAGGGCACTCCATAAAAAATCACAAGAACATTCCAACTTAGGATTCCAAGACCATATTCAAAATATAGACAACAACGGCGATCACAATATCTGGAAGGCTACAAAAAGGTACAAAAGATCTGTATAAAGAAAACCTCCGATCAAACAAATAAATGGAGAATGAGCAAAATCTGATGAGGGGAAAAAACTGCACAGGAAGCTATAATATTACTCAATACGATATACAACCAAATGATGAGTATTTCTTATTTTCTCACCATCTGGAAATATGCAGAAATAATAATGATACCGAAGCCAATAAGTCTATAACCAATTTTTGGAAAATTGTTTGAGAAGCTTCTGTTCAAAAGATTGAAGAGGGATATCGATCTACACAAACTTCTACCAAACCATCAACTAGGATAGAGAAAATCATTCAGCAACACATCAAACTCAACGGGTACTGAACATCATTTCAACAAGCCTCGAAGAAAAAAATACTGCACTGCTGTGTTTTTGGACTTATCTCAACTTTTGACAAAGTTTGGCATAATGGATTACTTTTCAAATTGGAGAAGCTTCTTCTACAACCCTTCTATCTGATTCTGACGTCCTACCTATCCAATCTATATTTTTCTGTAAAATATGGCGATGCTATATCTACCTCGATTGATGTTAAAACAGGGGTTCCACAGGGAAGTATATTGGGTCCACTGCTTTATCCGATATTCCAGAAAAGCAGAACACTACACTGGTCACTTTTGCAGACGACATAGCGACGTTGACATCCCATGAAAATGCAGCAACAGCTTTCAAAAACCTTCAGGAACATCTGAATGAATTAGGACAATGGTACCGAAAATGGTGCCTTAGCATCAACAAAACAAAATCCGTACAAGTTACATTCACCAAAAAAATGAAAACAACTCATTCAGGCTAAAAAGACACTAATAAACATCAAAATTAGGCAAATGGATTGGCTAATGGGCAGAATATCAAAACCCTCTCTCCAAAATAAGGTCTACAAAAGCTATTATAAAACCAATATGAACATATGGGATCCAATTCTGGGGATGTGCTAACACTTTCAATATTCAAATTATACAGCGACTTCAATCAAAAATACTACAGTCATTAATAAATGCAGCTTGGTATGTTTCTAATTTGGCAATTTATAATGATTTGAAGATCCACTTCGTTAGTGAAAATGTTCAAGAAATTACCACCAAAATCAGGAAGGGCATGAAAACAGCATTATTGATAAGCTAGCAGAAAACCCGTTTTATATAAGAAAATGACAGAGTACTTGGAAAACAGATTTTAATTGAAGTACTGTAAAGAATCAATAATGTTTGAAAACTTTTACATGTTTTTATCAGATTTACTTAATACTTGTGAAAAGTAGATTGTAAATTTCAATAAAAGTTACAGAAAAATATATTTTTTGGTCTGCCAACAAGAGGTTACGTTTTGAATTGACCAGCACATGTGTTCTGGTCAGCAAGAAGTCTCATTGCAATAACCAGAGATGTAGCCAGGCTCAGCAGTAATACTGAAGGGTGACCTATTTAGGGTTTGCATTTTGAAGTCGTGGTTATTTAGAGTCTGGCAAGACTTCTGTCATTTGTGTTATGACAGAGATAGTTTACATTAACCAAATGGATCGATTTGCGCTTGAACAAAACTGCCAAAAAGATGAAAAAAAGTAGTGGTTAGTGATGGACAATACTGTGAAATTTGAATGTATAACCATTATTGCACAATAAAGCTTAAAAAAAATTACTTTCAAACTTCAAAAATATCTTAGAGAGACCTAGAACATAAAAGTTGTAATCTTTGGCTACAATTCCAAAATTTTTATAATTTTTTCTGACAGATCTAATATTTAATTGAAGAATCGTAAGTTGACCAGAAGAGGGAATAGTAATTTAGGGGTGACGATAAGTCAAATTTTTGAAACAGAAGATTCTGGAGTCCCCAGTATCTTCTTCTTTATGAGTTGCTTACCATATTTTTATTATGCTTTGTATATTTCGTTATATCACTTGTGATGGACGTGAGCCATGTTAACTCAACTTTTAGGCGGCGAAATATCCTGTGAGAGTTTGGGAAACTGATTGTGAGGTAGTGAACGACAAATTTTTATAAGATGGTTTATAGGAAAGAAGGTAACTTTCATGTGCTTTTTATCAAAACTAAGAATGAACTTCCCAAAAAATAATTCCAAACATTCGAAGAGCTTTTCAAAAAAAAATTTACTTGTTAGAATCAGGACATAACTTTTATCAGCATTAGGAACTTTCACATATTAAAGATAAAAGTTACAACCTCATTTTGTTGAATTCACTAGAATAGAATAAAAACCGACTCAGTGATCAAAGTGATCTGAAAAATTTGCTGCATTTGAAAATTTTTTAATGGAAAAATTTGACAAAGTAAGAATATTCAACAACATCTGTTTGCTCATACAGAATAATTTGAAGGTTTCTTAGGGTTCATTCAAATATAATTTAGAACTCATTGACGAAACTAAAATTATTGAAGTACCAAAAACTTTATTTCATTTGACGTAAAACATTAATTTACCAGTATTCTACCCAAGAAAACAACTATAAAAGCTTTTGATTGAAAGTAATAGTCCTCCAATAAGAAGGAATGACATTTCAATTGTCATGATATTTGTCTAGAACAAAACTATTTTCAATTCAAGGATAATGTTTACCGTTCAGTTGGCGGTTTCATTATGGAACCGTCCAATTAGTCTGAGTTTAGCAGAAATGTTTATGCGTAATTCAGAAGAAAGAATCAGTCGAATCCTTTCAGCAAATATATTCTCTATTGGTTCAAATATATAGATTATATCATTTGTTGCTTGGAGGCAACAGATAGACAACTATGCAATTGTAATGAGTGCATCAATAAAATCCATCCAAATGTTGTATTCAGTTTTGGAAAAAAATGTAATATAAAATTCTTTGACCTTGAAATTTCGAGAAAAAGTGATTTACATATTATAATTTCATTATTTTTTACGAAGTTACGTTTACCTTTATAAAATGAGGTGTTACGTCTTTAGAGTTGGTACAAAATATAAACCTGTATTGACTTAACAATATTTGTTAGTTCAATAAATTTGTGGAAATATTCTTATTATTTTATTTAATCATAATAAATATGTGTAAATTATATCATCTTGAATAATTGATTTAACCTATATAACATGGCCTGTTTCAGTTTAAATACCTTAAGCACTAATGTGATCGCCCTCCATATGGTATCACCGCTTTAATCGTTAACCTTCGTTTCAACTCTAAACAGTATCTTTTAACTTTTATTGACAGCAGATGTCGATATTCGGTCAGAACGAAAGTGTGTTCCTTTCAATCGAATCTCTAGGTGCAAAAATCCTTCAGCCGGCAATATAGATACTCATGAATCTATTGTTGAAATTCTTGAATAACATATTATAAACTCACAATTATGACTTGCATACAATATCCTTTAATAGATAAACATTCTTAGCAATATATCATACCGAATTTGACCCTAAGGCCTACTACCAATACTTTAATTACGTTGCCGTCATATTAACGATAATAATGATTAAGATGGGCGGTTTTATTGAGTCAAGGACTTGTAGATTGTGAATGTTAGTTCGCACTTATTTTGTTTACAGTCCCATAAGTCTCTTTCATTTATTAGCTGGATGTAATTACAACGGCCGACTCAGTTTACGCAGATGGAAATCTGAATATGAACTCAATGAGCTTTCATTTGCAGACTGTTTTGCGGTTTTGTTTCATTATTCCCATGAAGAAACAGAATTTAGTTATGAAAAATGAATTTTATGTAGGTATGTATTCTATGCACGTTTATTTTGTTCGGAGGCAAGTTTCGCTGATAATGGATGAACTATTTGTAAAGGTGAAAGTATTGAATTCAACAATCGAATTGAAATTGAAAAAATAGAAAATTTTGGGAACCTTAAAAATATCTTATTACATAGAAAAATTTTCAGTTTCAATTTCCACTGAAGAGCAAACTAATTATTTAAAATTCAACTGACATATACGTTAAACTAAAAACCTTAAAATATATATTTACACGAGGAATTCAATATAAAAAACATTATGAGGCACCCATTTAATTCTGAAAAGTTGTTTTTGAAGAAGTTCTTGAGGTTATGTTTTGCGTTTTTGGAAAGGTGAATGGATTGCACTAACCGAGCTATGATTAATGAGTTTTTATGGCCGGAATTTGAAGACATTGATGTGGACGATGTTTATTTTCATCAAGACGGCGCTATATGCCACATTACCAATGACAAGTTTCCTGGCCGTGTTATTTCTCGAAGAAGTGATTGGCCACCGAGATCTTGTGATTTAACACCTTCAGACTTCTTTCTTTGGAGCCACGTGAAAGATATGATCTATGCCTAGGCTCCAAAATGGATTCAAGACGTTTAAGATGGAATTCGTGAAGTTATCGAGGACTTACATCCGCGAATATGCGAATTTGTCACGGAAAATTTGGAAAAGTATCTGGTCTGCAACCAGGCGGCCTTTTATCTGATATCGTTCTCTATTATTAATGTTATATCTTCCTCTTTACAACAAGAACATCCACTGATTTCTCTCAAACTATACTCGTTTTTCCAATATCAAATGAAACTTCTTATTGGAAAACCAGTTTACATTATAGTGTTACAAATTCTTTAATTGGCATTAAATATAATTTGTTGCTGTATTGTGACTATTCAATACATTCGTTTTTATATGAGTCCTTCCCGGAGGCTACAACCAAAGATGTTCTAATCAAAACAAACAACCATGCTTGACTGAACGATCGTAAATCGATGTCTGCTTCACGTTGCATGTAGTACGAGTAAGTCCTGAGGCGCCCGATTTGATCTCATTGAGATCAATCTGAATGATTTAATTTACAATATCATCAAGCAGGCCGTATCACTCAGGATCACAGGAAACTTTGGAGACCCAGGTAACGTTGAAGTATAAAGGAAGCAGATAATTCCTTGCATCGACAATAGAGTCTAGGAACCCACTAGGATATGCCTGCCAATCGTTTTTTCCACTCGCAACAATGCAGTCATAAATCTATCAATAAATAATTATTACCTCAAAGAAAATAGAATCGCGGGCGATGTAATGTTCGCATTTGCATATAATAATGATAAATAAACTCTGTACAGGACCGAACAATCAGGTAGACTTTATGATTTCGTTCTTATCCTTCACGCTTATATAAAATTGCACGGTCTCGTAACAAAGCTTTGGTCGAACGGAGATTGAAAGTGAACATTGAATGATTTGGAATGTGTCGAATAACTCGTACCAGTGGGAACACCCTGGCTGGTGTGTTTTGAAACAAGGTATATGAGTCATTATTCATTATTTTATTGGCCTTATCGCCATATAGTTTAGGGTTTGTTTCAAGTCGAGTGAAAACTTTACAATATGCTCCAATTCACACTATATACGGTCTAGACCTAAGAATCAATAATGTTAAATAGCAGATATATTCAGGTGAAAAAGATTCTAGTTCAGGTTTACAGAGAAAGTAGGAAATGTTTCAATTCTAAACGTTGAAATATGTGTACAGGGTGAGGCACAGAATTTGTCCCAAACAACACTTCCTTGTCAGTTTTGAGAGGTATGAGATATGACACCAGTCTATCGACAGTTTGTTTGTCACTTAATTACCTTTCAATCTCGGGTCTATTTATCGAAATCGATCGACAAAAATCGGTTATTATTAAGTTATGGATTCAAAAGCACAAAAGTCTGCGATAATCTCCTTTTTGAAAGGAAACATCGACTAGTGAAAGGACTGAAACATTTCAATGTTTACAGAAAATTTGTTTACCTTACCATCAAACGTTATGATCAAACTGGCTCTATCGAACATAAGTGTAGAAGTAGTAGATCAACGACTAACTTGTACTCCTGAGAACGTTCGTAAAGTGAAAAATGATTCACATCGAATTGAGAATCAATTGACAAAATATGTGAGGCAATTGCAACGATCTCACCGCAGATTGCAAACCGAATTCGAAGGCCTAGAAAATACAAAAAGTTCAGGATTTGAATGATAACTAGAAAGAAGTTAGATTCGATAGGATAAAACAGTTGGAAGCGATGGCCGGACAGCATGGGTTGGATGATTTTCCTTTCTCGGATGAGAAAATTTTTACAGATCAGTAAGGTGTGAACAAACTAACGTTCGTGTTTACTTGAGTGATCGTTATTCTCTCAATTGAGACCATTTGCGAGTATATCGAAAGCAAAAGTCGGCTTTGTTGGTTGTTTGGATAGCAATCATACAAAATGGATTAGTTTTCATAACAGAAATAGTAAAAGTTAATGCTTTAATCTATAGACAGTTCGAGTTGGCAGGTTCCATGAAGCCTTGGGTAACTAAACAATTTAAATCAGAATATTGGGTGTTCCAGCAGGAATCTGCAGCTGCTCACATAGAGCAAAATACCGTCCAATAGCTTGAAACGAATATTCCCGCCTTCACTTAAACTCCTTGGAGTTCTGCAGTTAGGACTATTTGGAGAGCAAAAATTCCATACAGTGGATTTGCAGAAGACTGATTTCTAGCGAGAATGGTCCAAAGTAAGAGTTCTACCAAGGATTGGTATTTTATATAGGTACAAAGTTGAATTCAAAAACGGGATTTGTCTAATTTTTCGATCTGATATCTCAATTGGTATCCGAGCAACTTTAAGAGGTTGAACTAGTGGTGTATTTGGAGGATATTCCTTATTTAGTGACCATTTGTAACCATTTAAACATCTGAACAACACAATATATCGAATAGTTTTTCTTGCAATGTTATGAAATTTGCATATTATGCTATTTAAATGAAAGAGGACAACCATTGAGTGACCTTCAATTGATCAGAATCTTCTTGGAGTCATCAGGTAACTGAGGTTTTACTTTCAGAATCAATTAGAAAAAAATACTTTTTATATTCACTATGCATCTTATTATTATATTCACTTCATTCAGCTGAATACTATGTTAAAAAACTTCTTCAAGTAGCTACTATACAAGAAGTACACATAAATGGCTTTAAGTAACTGTGAGTTAAGCACAAAAAATAAAAAATGAAATCAAACAGTCAAACCACATTACTTAGTTAATTTAATATTCTCGAAAAAAACAGGTCAGAAATGGAGAATCATTCAGAAGGTCTTTTCTGAACTTTCCAAAGAAATATCAGAAATGAAGCTACTTGTTTCATCAGTTCAACAAAAAAGCTTCAAATTCACTGATTCTATTAAGGCCAAAAGGTACTTGGAGGAAGCACCGGAAAAAATTGAAACTCTCTGAATGTTTACAGTTTAAGATATGAAATATACGAGGGTGGATCAAATATAAATTGGACTTTTTTTACCGGTCGCTGCGTGGTACTATGCTATATGTAGGACGGAATTATCCAGGGGAGGGAGTTTACTGCAGATAATTGATGAGTAAGTAGCATCATATCTAAAAAGAGGTGCATATGTCTGTTGAACAATGCGGAAAGGCGTAAAACCTTCCGAAATTTTGCATCGATTGATTCTACAGTTCGCTAAGAAGACCCTATCAAGAACTAAAGTCGATGATTGGCATACAAAATTTTAAGAGGCCGTGCAGCAGTACTCCGTCTTCGGGAAAAGCTCATGCAACCATTTTTTTGGGATAGCTAAGGCTTACTACTTATAGATCTCCCTCATGAACTAACGATCACTACTAAATATTATTGCAAGCTCCTTGATGAGGTGAAGCTGGGTTATCGAAGCAAAAGACAAAGCGCATCCATCCGAAGTGTGATTCTTGTTCATGACAAAGCTCAACCACACACTGTGGCATTAACCCGGGAAAAATTGGATAAATTTCATTCGGTAATTCTCGAGCATGTGCACTACAGCCCAAACCGTGTAACTATCACAGTATTCTACGCCCATCTTTTCACGAACTTTCAATTAATTGATGGATTTAGTGTGAAAAACTGGTTTATATTGAAAAAAATTATAAAATTTTCACATGTGAATAGGAAATAACGAACTCAACTATAGAGTATGCAGAATGCTGCATCTGATAATGGAGAATTTTAAAATAAAAAAATATCACACACATTTCAATAAGGTTACATAGTGTGAGTAACCTATTTATAATTTATGAATTCTTAGATTTGAATGTTGTTTTTGATATCCATGAGTATATTGTATATTTAGCAAGATAAAATAGAAATAATTAGTTCCATATTTACTGAAAATCCATTCAGTCAGGTTTACGATAAAATATTTCAAAATATATATTAATTTGAACTTTGATATTTACCACCATGTAGTCGAGATGAAAAAAAACCATCTCCATTTACCTGAAACAAAAATTCCATTAGTCATTGAGTAAACAGAAAAATTAAATATATTAATTCTTGTGAAAACATAGGAAATAGTAGTAAGACTAATTAGCCAGATTTTATATGTATCACGCGAGAAACATGAATATAAGGCTGGAATTAATTACTTTACATATTGAAATAGAAGTTTATTGAAAATTTATTCACATTAAGAAACTACAATTCACTAATGTCACTCAGATTGTTATTAATGAAATACGCCCATTATTTCATTTTTGCAATACGCTTAATGCATGCCACTTCACTATGCCGATACACTTTACGTATGTAACGGCCTTAAGCTTCTTGAGCAATCTAACAGGTATGTTAAAAGCATGTAAAGATTTAATTTTGATAAAATAATAAATAGAAGATTTAACTTGATTGAAGGATTATTTGAAAATTTTAAATATCATACAGATTTATTCTGTTAACCTCCTACAAATTTTTTATTTCAAAACATTCTCATTCGAAAACTTTTAGAATTGAAATAAATAAATGTCTAAGAGCACACCGTGTCAATTAAGTAGACATTTAGAATTAAACACTTATCACACATTACCAAAAGAAATAGAAGAATTCAAAGAAATATAAATTATGAATTAAATCTACTAAATAAATACTTGAAGGGTACAAAAGTTTGTTTCGTACCTTGTTTTATAATAACCAAATTCCTTTCCCAAATTGCAAAACATAACCTTCAAAAACATCTTGCTCAGGTGCATTCAAATTATCTGGTAAGATATATTTTGTTAATAATTTTTTTTTTTAATGTGGGCTGATGAATTTCCGTAATAATTTTACATTGCTTTTTGAAGATGACCTGCATGTTTAAGGAATTTTTTTCAAGGAACTTATTTTGAGCAAGTTTTGTTTGAAGAAGTTTTGAGGTTATGTTTTGCTTTTTTGGAAAAGAATTTTGTTTTAATTGATAATTTATATTTATTTGAATTCTCTTATTCCCTTTGATACTGTGTGATAAGTGTTTAATTCTATATGTCTACTAAAGTGGCACAGTGTGTTCTTAGATATTTATGTAATGTAATTCTAAAAGTTTCTGAATAAAAATTTTTTGAAATTAAAATTTGTAGGGGATTAACGGAATAAATATGTATGATATATGAACATTTTTTAAAATATAGTTATTTCATAAAACTGTTCTTGATTGTGCTAGATTAAATTAAAAAATATATGTGACAGGCAGATATACCTGATTGGTAGATATTGGCCTCGATACTTGTGCGTTAATATGTTTATATCACTGACCCAGGAAATTTATATCTTTCGCATAGCTTATAATTTCCGTGAGAGATTTCTGGTTAATATCGAGAGGTATGATTATCTCGCCTCGTAGCTAGGTAAATCACGGTTGTGCTAATATTTTGTATTTACATAGTACGTGTTCGATGGTTTCAGTAGACGGTTCACATAATTTAGTGTTTCTTAGGTGGTGGTCTGACTTTACCTCCCAGTGAGCAGAAGGAAATCCAATAAAGACTTAATGCGGCATGGCTTGCTTTTGTTTTGAAGAAACTTTGCACAACAATTTTACTTCTTTTCCTCAATAAATTCTTCTTTTCATTTTGCAGTGAAGGTGACATAACGTATGAGAGCCATGATTCAATAAACGATGTTTTAGCACCTTGTAATTTCTTGTATTATTCCTACGAACAGCTGTTAAACCACAACTAGTTCATTATTCTTATTGTGTAACAACTTTTGTATAGTTACATGTGTTCTTTTGACTTACTACTACTGGAAGTTTAAATGTTCTCTAATCGCCAATACTCTTTTTTGTGACAGCCGATTTAGTAGTTCTGGCGTTAACTTGGTTTGGCAATTCATTAGGAAATAATGACGGCGGACCGAATTTGGTGAATGGGTGAATAATCCACAATTGCATTTAAAATTATGGAATTTTTCCAACCATTAAGCTCATATTTGTTTGAATGCCTATGTTCACAAATGAAATTTCCGCACTTGGAGTAACGATAATCCGTGAAGGATCATGGCCAAAACACTCACATGCATTATTTGATGCACTTTATGAACCGGAGAAATTGTTGATCTAAATGTCTTCGAAATTGAATATAGTCAAAACGTTACTGTACACGGTGAGGGGTACATGGATATCATTACTGGCTTTTTGAATCGAAAGGAATTAACGTTACATACATGTGGTTGCAGCAGCTATATACGATACAATATTAGTTTACTGGAAGAAACATTTTACCACCTATTATTTGAGCGATACACAGACATGATTATAATGTCTTTCGTGCCCCAACCGGAACGAATTAATGTTACGAAAAAACGGTTTCAGCAGAACGTCGCCACATACCACATATTGTGCGGTGCAATTAATTAATCAAATAAATAACCTCTTTCACGATACGAACTTGTTTACTGACTATCTCGTTCTTGCGATGTGACGCCGTTAGATAATCTTCTTTGAAGATATGGGAAGTTTTATGCCTGTGAATGAAAATCGTCTTTTCAGTCTCAGGGAGACAGCCGCTGATATTTCTCTATCTCACAAATCCTTTTTCACCGTTTTGAATGATTGTTTGGTCATGAAACGCATTGCTATTCGACAACTGAAAAATGCTTGAATCGTGAGGCTGTCATAATTCTTGCTGAGCATGAACTCAGACACTGGTTATATTCTAACATGAAATAATAGAACACATACAAAAAAGCTAAATCTTGTTATAATTCGCTGATCAAAAGCAGAAACCTTGAATTTTATTGTGAACTTATCGATAAATCAGATCGTAAAAATGAAATATTATGGTAGGTGGTGTATAATCTAAGTGGCCGGAAGGGCGAAAAGCACACATTCATTGAACTTATTGTTGATTTTTATTTATTATTAATATCCTGATACTCCTAGATCTTCTGTTAAGATCCCTCAGAAGATTTTTTTTCAGCTTGTGCGAGTTAAGAGTTCAGTTGTGTTCTGGGTAGGCTTTGTTACTGTAATCTTGCGCCACTTTAGGTCACAGCACTGTTAATTTTTGACCCAAGAGTGAAATGGTGGCAGACTCCCGTCCAACTAGAAAATTTTTTTTCCACCTGAACAGGACTCGAACCCGGACCTCCCAGTCACGAGCCCGATGCTCTCCCGCTGAGCTATCCACTATTGTTGATGGTACCGCACATAGTGGAACTGGTGAGCTGGCATGATGACCGCAACCTACTTCAGCCATTATTATTAGGGCTTCTTGGCCTCTTCATGTACCACTAAGTACGTTAAATAGTAGCTTCTTATTTCTTCCTGTTTCTGGGTGTGAACTGGTTGACATTATAAACTCCCTAACAAATGAGTGTAGGAGCTGATTTGATCTCCACTAGAGTTTTAAAGCCAATAGGTGCTGGCATATGTCTTCATTTTGTTCATTTTATCAACTTATCTATGAACACTGGTGTGTTTCCTGGTCATTTTAAGACAGCCTTATCCTGGCTCTGAAAAATGTAATTGTGCTCAATGGAATGGGGAAGTAAGTTGACAAATTCAATATTTCAGCTAATGTAACAATGGTTCCCGATCTGGTCACTCAACCAAAACAACAGCTATTTATTTTGTAAAGTTCTTTCATCAATATCTCAAAAATGGCTCATATTTTCCTTTTCGACTCATCTAGATAGTGCATCTTTTCAGTTTATACTTGCTATAACCTAGGCTTCAGAGAAGAATTTTTGTGCTGACTTCAGGGAAATCTGGACTATAGATAGATGTTTGTGAAGACCAGGACTGCTTTTCTGGTGAGCACTCTGGTGAATATAGGAGTACTAGGAGAATCTGTCCTAGAACTGTTTCTAATCTTCATTAAAGACCTTTCTGCTAATCTGAGATATATGCTCATGATTTTCTACACCGACTTTGATCTTTTAACATTGATTAGCAATTGATTGGGTAAGATATACACAACAGCAGGAATAAATCATTGAACCATCAGATATCAAACACAAAATAAGCCTTCATTCTCATGAAGTAACGCGTTGAGATCTTGGTTCTCCCTTGAAAAAGTGTATATTCAACTCGAATAGTGGAAAACTTTTACTCAAATAGTGGTACGTAAAAAATTAAAAGCATATGGTTCAATTGAACAGAATCTCTCTGACACAGAGTACCAAAACAAACCACGACTGTTTCCAAATTCAGTAATTTTTTATTCAGGGTATATCTTGAATAAAAATTCAAACAGTTGATGCAATCTTCAATCTGGAGAGCATTTCATGACAAATACAGCCATGAAAGGCAAGAAAAGAAGTCAAAAATGAAAATCACCAACATCAGAGGTCTCAGTTTATTCCCTGCGGAACACCTGAGGGAGTTATCCTCCATCAGCAACACCGAGAGCTGCTAATTTGAACTCTCTATGCTCTGCCTCTAAATAGCACGTCAATCACTTCAAAATTGCTCCGTCAAAGTTAAAAAAATTCAAAGGCTTTGCTGTGATCAAGCATCATCAAGATCGACAACTCCGACTTATCTCTGGCTCTTTCAAGATCATTGGTAACCTTGAAAAGGGCTGCTTAATGGTTCCTTAGAAACCCAGAGTGAATATCTGGTAGTATTCTGTAGGTATCCAGGTAGGTCTTAATCTAGTTGCAATCTATTTTTACCACATCTCTAGTTAGGCCTTGATATCTGTACAAGCTTTTAAATTTCTGTATTTCGTGTTGACTTTCCTCTTCCCAATCTTTTGACTTATCCATTCCACAGTTTCGCTCAAACTGAGAAAGCAAAGTTGAGGATAGATCTGACTTCCTTTCTACCTTATCAATAAATCGTTCTTGCTTTCAGACCCAAGTCGAAAACTTTACAAAGTATCTAAAAGGCGTTGGTTAAGAACCTGAGCCTTATATGCGCTACCTATTCAGTAGCATGACATGGACATAGTAATTGTCATACTTCAAAATATCTATAAATAATTAATAAATCATTATAATAATTTCCACAATCATGCCGCACTAATTTCTTCGCCTTGCATTTTCAAACCGGTAAAATGCAGCCTAACTCTTTGCAATAACTCATTTCGTTCAACCTTCGCTATGCGAGGTTGAAATGCTCACATTTTCTGAACCCATATGAACGGGAAACACTATCCAGTCGTTCCATACATCTCAGATCAAGTGAATCATATCTCAATTACCATTATGTAACCTGATATGCGAGCGAATTGTTTCAGACTATGCACTGGTTACTCGAAGAAAATTAATCTTGCGGTCTTAGTGTCCAGTTGGGCTGTTTTGTAAGAGCGAGAAAGTTAAATGTCTCATTTTCATCCATTTCGTGCTGGGCTGCACTTTAATATATGTTATTTTCTAGGAGCGATGGAATAGAAAACAATAAGGTGACCCCTGAACATGTCCTACATGGGAAACTGTTTCTACATCTTGGACTGCAAACATTCACATCGGCGTGTCATTAAAATTACGTCGGGCCTATACCAACGGATGTAATGATAATTTAGTTATCATTTCCAAATGCAGTTTTGAAATAGTAAACCGAATAATATTACGTATATATTACCCAGAAACTTCACGGTCTACGTTTCAAACTGAGTGGAATTTAAAAATCGAAATTAAAAGAAGGAAAAACTTCAAAAGTTTCAATCTTTTGTCATTAATCTACTTTAACAAATGTACAAGAAATATTCACTGCCATGGTTTTTGAAGAGAGGCCACCTACGGACCGTTAGACGTCGCGATTGAAAATGTATAGATATTACGAATTTCAATTCAACTTGTTATGCATAATATTGAATCAGCAATTTTAAATTTCCGTGTAAATTCTATAGAGTTCATAACTTTTATGTGCTCAACCTTATAAAGAATAAATTAAAAAAAAATTAAATTATAGAAAAGCTTTACCAAATGATTAACAACAAATTACTAGCAATAATTTCTATTTAATGAAATTTAAAATTTCAACTATTGTACAATCACCTTGTAATATTGATCACCATATGATACTTATTATATAATAGTTAATATATCGATTAGATATCAATACTTTTTCTACTCAAAGTATTTATTTTTACAGTAATGATTTTGTGGAGGTTTTGAGAATTGAATTCATTAAATTATTTTTATGCTCTACTACTTTTGTAAAGGACAAAAGGAAAGTACCAGTAAAGATAAGTATTATTGAATTATTTTATTGGTTGAATAATCAATCCGGAAATTTTCAGTTACATGTGTTCACATGATATAACTATTAAAATACATATTCAACAAAATGTTATATGTGATTTGTAAAGTATATAAAATTGTAAATACGAATGGAGTGAATCTATGAGATAGATCACAGAGTAAAAAATATATCAAAATGCGGATCGATACTCGATAGAAGTAAATCAAATAACTTCTACAATATATATTGAAGATTACATACTGAAAAGTCAAAGTATATATAATCAATATAAAATATTTTTCAATGTCTAGGAAAAACTTCTTTTGTTTTACTACGTATTAATGCATCTTTATGTCGTAAAGAAAAATATTATTTCGATATTTTACTATATATTCTTCAATATATATTGTAGAAGTATCAAGTCATTATTCTGAGTTTAAAGTTATCACATAATAAAGTTGAACACTGAGTAATATTCAGTCCATGAAAATACAGAATGAACTCAAATATAGCTTAGATTTTTGTTTCTTTTACCTACAAAACGATTGAAAAGAAAATCGAATTTACATAAATTAAAATAATTATATAACAGCGTATTTCGACTCTTAAGTAGTTAACATTTCCACATATAAGCAATTACTAACAACCTTTAATCAAGTAATATTCATTTGAACCATAATTATCGACACGTTATTTGGTTCTTGGAAATTGTTGTATAAAGTTTGAGAAATTTCTTTCCTATAATTTTTCGAAATAAGTCTTCGAGATTCGAGTTGTACACGTGCTTTGGAAGATTTTCAACACGGATCATATTTTTAAAATCGTTACCGTTCTGATAGTTAATAGTAAATTAATCGTGTTTTTCTCGGCAAATTTCTACATCATCAAAATATTTTAACAGCACATAAAATTTATTCATTTATACAATGTCTGTAAGGACTTTATGGAGCTTCATTGAAATGAAAAAATGATTAAATATATCTCAAATTATGAAATTTTCTTGAACTATTGGGCTTTTGAAAAATCTCTGAATACTGAAGTAGAATATATTGAATTTTTTCTGATAACGTCTGAGTGCATGTGCTTTTCAATTTGAATATCGAAACTAAAAAAGAACTGGAAAATCAGAAAACATTGTAGAGGTTTTCGCCTAGCAATCAATTATTCGAGAATCATTGCTCAAAATTTTAACCTAATCGATGAAAAATTGTCGAAGATTTCGAACAAATGTGCATTTATATAAATAATCAAAGTTTCAATCTGCTGATCTGTTCAAAAGACCTGGAGACACTAGACAAATTAATAGAAAAGATTAATTAACTCACAACGGTAATTCAATACCGAGTTAAATCGTCATTGTGATGGGTTTCAATTATAATAAATTATTAAATTACTTTCCTAGACACAAGAAAATTATTTATATATTGAAGGAACGAAACGATTATCATTTATATCTATATTTTTAATTCTAAAGTTTTATAGCAAAAGTAGTACAATCTACGTTTGAAGGAGACTCATATTCTTTTAGGGCAGCTCTTAATGGATAAGGAGAATTTTTAGAAATTTAATTAATTCAATGCAGAAAAAGCTTACTTAAGAAGTAACAAGCTCGAGTCAGTATTTCACCTTTTATTTAAAATTGTTTCTTACAGCATTTAAAAGCCACTTACTGCATTAAAAAAACATATTTAACAAAACAAAACAAAATATATATTCACACAATTTTTTATTTCGCTTCGAAAGTTTGTAAACCTGAAAAACATCGTATTGCTTAGTGTTACAACGGATTGAAATAGACAGACGTAAGATCTAACGTAACAATATTCTAGATTTAATTTTCCTGAATTACCCGAATGGGAAAATAGAATAAAAGTACATCCAAATATCATCATGCATTGTATGGTCATGTCTGTCTGGTATATCAAACTGAAAAACAAGTTTTACCAAAGTAGAAGTCTAGTTTCCAGAGAAATTAGATCATCATTTAACAATCCGCAGGTATCTTAAAGAATTCTTTGATTTATTTGACATCGATCAGATAAGTATGTTGATGACGTACAGTGCCGCATTTAATTAGTTTCAATCACTTCCGTTCAATATTAACACCTTAAATAGTAGTGAGTATCTATTGTGAATACGTCTTTCAGACCTGAGAACTGTAGTTGTCAAAATTTACTTTTAATTAGGGATTACTTTGAAATAATGTTAATAAAATATAGACATAAAATTTATTTCGCATCGATTTGTATTATTTTCTCGAAAAATTATATTTTTAGGACGGATTCAAAGCTTGAAAAAAAAGACGGTGTTCGTGAATGGTCCAATTAAAATTTTGTTTAATCAGTATCTCATGTTAATTTAATATAAAATATTGATCTTTATTGATTTACGATACGCAGGTGATAACAAGTTATGTATGTTTAGATATTTAAAAATGCTGACGTTTTGACGTGAAGTGGGAAGGTTTTGCGCGTTAGTTTAACAGTGCAATTCCCTTTCAAATCTGTGAATTATTTCTTGATGCAGCTAATTATAATGAATTAAAACACATAAGTCTGTGTTCTCTCTTTCTTTCAACTTCTTTGATTTTTAATGAAAAACTTGTTGATTCTCAAGCATTCCTTTTCTATGAAAAATCAAATCTTAAGAAATTTGAGGCAGATTTTTTCTAAAACGGTGAGATTTGGAGCTTTCCAGTAGTATAATTTTTAGAGATTAGATGATCTTCAGGAATTTTAATTACGTTAAAAAATATGCGAAAATGACGTTCAAGTTGTAGACGTCGTATCATAATATCGAATGATCTTTTTATCGACGTCAATCAAAATTTTTGTAACATTAACAATTAACTTTTAATAAGCAGTATGGCTGTTGTGAGTAGCATTGAAATAAGGGTGTATAATTTTGATGAAACAACCCTTATTAGAGTTATATTTTCCAACTTAAACACCTTGTGTCTCAGAAGCGGAAAGATATGGGACCCATGTCTGCAGGAAATTTGTTCTTATTTTTAGTAGTACTATCCGTTTGTAACACCAACTTTGGAACACATGGACATTATAGTCCGTCTAGAAAGAATCCCGAATTCATTACCTTCCATAATTTTAATACACTTTTTTTTTAACATTTTAAGACGAAAAAAATGTATAAAATAGGTTATGCAGATAGTCGGCTGTTGCCAAAGTTGCATGGCAACACTATTTGTGAAATATTGTTGATAGTCAACAGGTATAATGTTTATGAAATGATGTCGCAACTTGAAAAAAAACATGTAGAATATTTCTATAGAAAAAGTTTTCGAAACGTGGAAAAATTAGTGCAATTAACTGAACTGCTGTATATCAGACAACAAAGAGGATAGAAAATGGCATGGATATGAGGCATAGGCCAGTTTCAGAAAGACTGCCTAAGATTAAAGGAAACAATTTATCCGCACCTGGGCTTTTGCAATTTGGCTAACAGATTTGAAAATCAACTAAATATAAAAGTATGTACAGAAACCCGTATGTCACTGAAAATACAAGGCTACATATCAAGGAAACAACAAAAATGCCTATAACCTTTACAAAAAGAACGAAGGATAGAATTTTGTCAACGTTTTCAGGAAGATAATTTTAATAATGTCTTTATATCTGATCAAAGTCGTTTTCAACTTGGAGAAAATCACCCAAAATCCTATTAAAACAACCTGTTACCTTTCAAATTTCCCACCAAAATTATAGTTTGGGGAGCAATATCTCAGCGTGGTGCTACGCCTCTCTGTATAGTTGATGGTCCCATTAATAGTGAAAAGTATTATGGCAGTCTTAATGATTTTCTTCTTGAAATGGCGCATGCTTTAGATCCAGAGGGGTGGCGTTTTCAGCAGGATAATGCAAGATGCCATACTTCGGCCTATACTCAAGCTTGGATGCAAGAACACAAAGTAACAACCATTTCATGGCCAGCAGTTTCACCAGATCTTAGTCCCATTGAAAACATATGCAGACTAATGAAGATTGAAGTTGCACGAGTAGCGATACGAAATAAAGATGATTTAATTCAGTCAGTATTATAGTCCTGGACTACCATCACCGAAAATTATGGAGGGTGATCTAGTTTCGGGTGTACCTCGACGTTTAGTCAAGTTTTTACAGTTGGATGGCGGTTGTGTGAGTGAATAAGATGAATATTTTGTAATAATTTTCCAATTCAAGAATCAAAAATATATATTAAATAATTACACTTGAGCTTTGTTATTTCCGGATACTTTCTAGACGGTCTATATTAATCGATTGTAAATGCCAGTACAAATATTGTATGTCAGAATGCCAACAAAGCCACAACAATATTCACACAATATTTACAATAAACAACGGATTTTGAGATAATATCATTTAAAATAACGAAAACAACAAATAAGCTTGAGATGTCCTTATTCTACAATTAAATTCTTCTGAGTTACCCGATGAAGAAAGTCGGATGAATGGACAATATCGTCATGCATTCATTGTATGCTCATATGTCTGTCTAGGGTCTAGCGTAAAAGAACAAGTTTAACCAAATTGGAAGTATAGTTTCCCAAGAAATTAGATCATGATTTAACAATTCGCAACAACAGGTACCCCAGAGAATCACCCGATCTAGTTGACATCGTTCCGAGAACTATGCCGATGATGTAAAGTACTTCATTCAATTAGATCCATTTACTCTTCCGTATGATTAGCGACCTGATGGCATGTCTACGAACGTGCTAACGACCGTTGCCGCATTTCAGGATGCCGCTACTTCGGATTCCGCAGGATTTCTATCCACACACTTTTGGACGATTTAAATAAACTGCCACATTCCGTTCAAAAAGAACCAGTTTGCATAGGAATATATCTTCATCTTTATTTCGTTGATTATTCAGCTTTCTCCGGTTTTAATCGCCATTTTGAAGCATCTGCGATGCCCCGGACATGTCTTCTGATTGACCGCACTTTCACGTCTGTTTTTACGCGTTAGATAAAAATCGGCCGTGTTTGTGCTCGCCCGACCTGACGGATTCATTAAAACGAAGGTGAACAATTCAATGCTTTGCGGTTTGGAGGAAGTTATATTTCAATAACACTTGCTCAATCTCTGCCCATTCATTCAGATCTAAGGATCGAACATAAGGCAGGGAATAATTAGCATGAAGGTGTATTTGGTCCAGCGTTTGGTACTTTTACTTCGTTCCTTTTGACACTGGTCATTTATTTTGAAGAAAGATTCACGGTTACATGAAGAGAGGACGATTTATATTATAAGGTTTTCAAAGGAAACGACGTTCTGGTTTATGTAACACGGATACGGATATTGGTGTGAAAGAACGCGTGAATCGAAAAATTGGTACGGAGGATTGGAATTTTTTATTTTGGTGTTCGTACAATACTTTCACAGCTCGTTTTCAAACCTGCGTTATACAGGAATTAAAAGAAGTCAAAATAAACTCTGCCTGAAGAAGTCGACTGAATAATGTGATAATTTTGAATGTTTGTGTCTAACTTGATGAAGTTTGTTGATAAATTTATAATGCTGTACATTCCACATAAATTCAACAATAAAGTTGAAATATTCCGAACCGTCTTGTCCATTACTTGATATGCAACCATTGTACACTTCAGTTATATAATACATATACATGGCGTATATGAATATTTGTGAAAAAATTTACGGGGTAATTCCTTGTCAAAAATTAGGGTGGGTCTTTAATAAAAGCTTAATTTTTTTGAGCCCCCCCTGCTTAGTTACAGCCCTCTTAAGATGACGCCTGAAAAACAGTTTTTAATTTTTTTCTTAAAAACCAAAAACTGACAAGAATAAAATTAAGCAGATATTTTATGCGGGTGAGAACGCACTCAAAAAATTTTGGTGGTGTTCCTCTTTGATTGCAAGGGGTAGAATAAGTCGCCTTCTTTCGCAAGAAACTTTTTTCCATATTCCTGTTTTATAATAAAAAATTAATTTTCGATAGATTGACCCATTCTTAACAAATAAGATCTCTTGTTATTTCTGGCTAAACTTCAAGGTTTGTGAGAAAAAAACTATCAACCTGATAGCGTGAGTCGTAGAGGCTGGAATTATTAACGAACTAGAATTTATCTAGTAAGCGAATATCATTTTGTTATGACAACTGACTAGTTTTGATTAACTTTGATTCAGTTACAATTATTTTTTGATCTGGCTTATCATTTTGAGATTTTTGTCACATACTCATCAAGATGGCGGTTTACATACACGAATATATGCATTTTGTTTACGGTCTTTCTGGTGGTAATTCTCTGAAAGCATCCAGAAGATATGCAGAAAGGTTGCCTGAAAGTGTGACTTTACATCACACTCTATTTAGACAAATTCACCAACGATTATGAGTACATTTGAAATAAAAAAAAACGATTGTGGTCGCCAGCGCGAAATTAAGATTCCGGCAATAGAAGAAGCAGTACTAAATCTTGTCGACGAGCAGCCTGACATCAGTACTAGGAAAATTGTTCAGCAATTACAAATTCACCATATGATGGTTTTTGCGATATTAAAGGAACAATTTTTAGATACATATCATATTCAACGTGTACAGGCTCTCTTACTAGGGGATTTTCCGAATGGAAAAGGTTCTTTTCACATACGAGGCTAATTTTTCTGCCGATCCAATAACTATTTTTCGTAATTTCTACATATGGGCCGAAAAGAACCCTCACGCTATTACTGTAGCTAACCACCAAGAACAATTTTTTCTGAATGTCTGGCAAGGATATGTTGGGGATCAGTTAATTGGTCCAAAATTACTACCACCTAGATTGAATGACATAGATTGGACATTACTCGTGTCCAAGATATGATAGACTTAAGTAACCGCATTGTTCTTTCATGTAGGGTTATTTCAAATACTCTCGGATTTTTTGACCCGATAACCCAATCTATGCGCCGACGTCTAGACTCTAGTGGAACGGCTGAAGGTGGTCATTTTGAGCATTTAACAAGAAAGAAATATTCATCTATAGAAATCAACAAATTTGTTGGTTAAAATCAATAAATATTTCTTTCTTGTTACTTATGATGTATTGCATTTGGCCTTTCAGCGTGTATCTTCTACCTATTTAATTTGTGACAAATTCAAAATTGTTTATTTTGTTACATTTATTTAATATTTGTACCAGTTCTCAAAACAAATGTCAACTTGAAATCCGCCTAATGGATAAATTTAAGTTCGAAAGTAATTCCAGCCTCTACGACTCTGATTTTTTTTCTCAGAAACTGTGAATTTTAGCGTGAAATGACAAGATAACTTATTTGTTAGGAATGGATCAAGCCGTCGAAAACAAATACTTTTATTTTGATATATGAATAGGAAAAAAGTTTTTTGCAAAACCAAGTTTAGGGCTGGCTCTTTTTACCCCTTGAAACCATAAAGGAACACCACCAAAAATCTTTTTGAGTGCCTTCTCGCCAGCATAAAATGTCTGGTCAATTTTATTCGTGACATTTTCTTGTTTTTTGAGAAAAAAATTAAAAAACTGTTTTTCGGGCGCCATCTTTAGGGGGCTGTAACTAAACAGGGGGGCTCAACAAAAATACAGTTTATATGAAAGACCGACCCTTTTGAAAAGGAATCATCTCATGAATATTTTCACAACTATTCATTTATGTATATGGTGACTTCTATTTACTATTGTTAGTTGCTCCTATGACGCGTTTCGTTTACATAGTACCTTCTTCAAATGCTTATGAACAACTAGTCTGAAATTTGGTAACATAGTGTATTTAAATGTATTTTGTTTTGATATAAAGATACAATAAAATTCTTTTATTACTTTTGGTAAAACCACCGGTTTCCTAGAATTAGATAACTCTGTTTTTTCATTCAATAAATTACCCGAATTTCTAAATCGGTTCATTTCTAAACTTTCCAACAGGTTCAGTTTCACACCTTTATTTTCTTGAAAAATAAAATTTTAAAACGCTCATGTTTACCTTTTATTAGATGTTCCGCATATTAAGAATCCAATCTACTATTAAGGAAAGAACGACGATGTTCTTTTATTCTAGTTTCAAAGTATCTTCTGGTTTGTCTTATATAAGTTCTTGAGCAGGTACCGCATTATAATTGACAAATACCTGACAAATATGATTTGTTCATTTTAGGTTTTGCGTTTTTCAAAATGATTCCTAATGAATTGTTATGTATCTTAATATATTCTCACAAGTGAGTGTATTTTCCGAGAGAACTTCAGGATGGGGGATAGTCAATAGACCCATTTTTTATTGGAATAATGAAATTTATATCCCTTGAAATTTAAACTATGAAAATTCCAATAGGAGTAAAAGTTTCTTTTGTTAGATCCCACAGGTTTATATTTGGAGAAAATAATGAATGAATAAGAGAACATTCAAAATACCTTCATGAATGGAAAATTTCGTAACTGAAACGTTCAAAAACAATTACGGTGATTTAGTTTCCAATGTCTATTTCTTAGTGATAAATGACTCTTTAGAAAGACTAGATGAAGATCTACAGATGGAGTGAAACATTTGTAAAACTTTTTCAATTCTCATTTTTTTTAATTCCTCTGAAATTGTGATAATTAAATAATAATGGATATATTTTTCACGGTGAGTGCCAGTGAAAGTTTTTCCTGCATATTATATTAATTAGAATTTCATTTATTTCGTAAACACTGAATATTTTATTGATTAATAAACATAAATTGAATATTGCGTTGAGGGGTTTTGTGTAGACAAATATTTCAAATATTGATAGGAAAAAAAATATATGTTATTAGAATTGTAGAGGTTTTCAAAAATTTTTTATTCTTACGATTCATTTTTACAATATTCAATTTAATTATTAAAACAATAATAAGTTAGCTGCAAAACAATAAATTGGTAGAAGTTGTTAATTCACGTAACAAAAATTTTTTTTTTCCAATTTTATCAATATTCAAATATTTCTTCTCATCGATTTTTTACAGTTTGATTGAGAAAAGAGTTACATTATTTCAAATAACATAGTATTGTGTTAGCATTCTTCTGGAGAAAGTCATAAAATATATTTTTATTTCAATATTGGCGTCAAGACCTCATAAATTGATCACAAAGTCAAATTTGCACGGAATTACGGAATATTTTACATACATATCAGTCCAGCGAAAAATTCATTAGTGCCTGAAAAAATGTTTTTTCGACAGATAAGAATTGTTTGGTTCGTAACAAAATAATTATTTGAAGTAATGCTGATTTTAGTAGAAGTAATGTCGCATATTTTGTTCGTTGTAATATTTTCAAAAATGTTGGAACAAATAAATTGAAAATTTATTTATTGAAATTATCAAAGAAAGGTGAAGAAGAATAATTGTTTTCGTAGAGCAGGTTATTGCCTTTATGCTTAGTGAATGCTTCCGTAATTTGAAACACCTATTTAAGTTCCATAGAATTAGAAAATAAGCACAAAACAGCCGAAGAAGAAGCAACCGCTGAGAAAAAATAAAGCAATATCTCATTCAGAACTTTGAAGACAATTTCTTTAAGTAATGGAAATAAGTGTATCATTGAAAATGATTACGGAACGAGTCTGTGCCAAAGAGTTATTTAGCAGCGTATAATTGAGAATTCTAGAGCCATTCAGATAAAAAAGACCTTAATAATGTTGAGAACACTAGAACTCTAAAATGTTAAGGAATAAGGGCAAAAAGTTTTATTTTTGGGCGAAATCAGGATCAGTCTTATATCTGATGACGGATAAATCCATATTTGAAGAAGCCAGGCATGATCAGATTTCGAAATATAAAGTCATTAAAGTAACCCAGGTCATGAAAAACAATAGATTCAAGGAGTACTTGAAGAATGTGTAGACGTCAAAAATCACAAAAATCTACATTTCATTTAGAATTCCCTTTTTTTGTCAAGTTGTTTTTATGAAATTAGAAGCATCTTGTTTTCATCTATTATTTCAAGGGTAATTTTCAAAATATATTCGTTATGGTTAACTGTCCAACATTGAGGATTTTGATTGAATTAGTGTATTCTACATTATAAATTTGATGCCTTAGTTCTTGCCAGAGTGTTGTGAAAGTAACTTTCAATTGTATATTAGATTTAATTCGAAAAAAGCCACGGAACTTAACTATTATCTTATGTCGATTCCAGCTTAATTAATCGCGTTATATTACGCCTGCTTTTTTTGTGGAGATGTCCGGAAATTTGAAATATTCCCATTAATTAAATTCAAGAATCTACCACATTGCTTCAAAATTAACAAGATTGATCAATTCTATAACTCATCTACAAGTTAATGAATTTGTTCATTATCTTGAAACATCGTAGGATATAGGGGAAAATACGAAATCAGAAGAATTTAAATAGAATTCTTCCAATCAAATCAATTGCAGATACCGCAAGCTATTAATGCAAGAATTTCCTTATTTACTTATCTAATATCAATCCCAATACTTACCGCTTAGTTTTTCGCTTGGACAACGTTCAAAATTGACCCAGATATTTTTTGCAATTATTACAATGACTTGCAACGTTTGAACGTTTCACAATTCTTAACGTTTTTATCCCTTAATTACGTGAAAAACATGTAGCAGGAAATGAACGAAAAGTATTATTTAATCGTAAAAGTTGCTTTATCGATCATAAATTATAGAATCAACAATAAATTGAAACTAATTCATATTTTTATGTATTTTATAGCGATGTTTGATTTATTATTATTTCTTTCGAATTGGTTTATACGCATTCCTTTATCCATACTTGCTTTATGCATGTGGAGACGGATGTTGATTGGCTGATAGTAGTTAAGATAATTATAAATTTTTTATAAGGTATTTATTTCACGATAATAATAAACCATTTTATTATACATATCTTATCATGGATATCATATCATAAGCTTTAAAATATGTCACCATTTTTGCACTTGGTATATGAAATATAAAGCAATATTACAATTATTCCAGTGTTCATTATACTTCTTTTTAATTTCAGAATGTTTCTCAGTTTCTCATTATATCTTTTTATCCAACGAGTAAAAGCTGTGGTGTACAAGAAAATATGCAGAAAGAATGATAAACGAGTATACAGGCTGTCTACTTTTAAAAAGGCCAAACTTCAAGGGGAGATCATACAAGTTTTTTGCTACAAAAAAAGACATATAACACATGGTCGAAATGTTGATGAGCCTGTTTCACCTAATCGCCTGAACACTTGTACAAATGTCTATTTGGTTGTCGTCTGTTTGGAAAACGCAAACGTACTCTCGAACCGCTGCGCGAGCATTATAAATTGAATTAATTCGTTAGATTCAAGAAAACGTACTAAGACCCAAAAGTATTAAGCGACAAAAACTGTCAAATTTGAAATTCAATGTTTACTTTGATATTTGATCATAAGGAGCTTCAAGACAGAGCAAATTTAAGTTTGCAATATTTCAACTTTTCGTTGTTATCTTCTGAATCATAATATTATGGCATAGGACAAGTAGCTAGCACAAAAGTTGACACGTCATTCGAGAGCACACAAACGAGGTATTTCTTGATGAAAAGAAAACATGTCCATAATTGATAATTTCTCATCGTTAAAACCATTGGAAAAATATGACTGATTTTTTTCATTTCAGAATCGTGGTATTCGTTTCTTTACCACGCCCGCAATAAGAATCCTTTTTACACACAGAACTCCTCATCTTGTAGCAAATTTAATGCCGTTTCCAAATATGTAGTCAAATTTGATGAGGCTACGAGGATAGTTGAAATATAATTGATTTTATGGAAAAACTTGAAATCTTTCGTGAAATCAAAAAATGTTAAATTGAAAAATAACCACGAACATTTCGATCATGTGTTATATGACATTTTTTGTTGCAAATAACTTGTCTGATTTGCCCTTGAACTGATGCGTGAATTTCTTTGGTTCCGAAAATGTTCACAACAAAAAGTAGAGATTGCGTACTTTGGCCATCCTAATTTGGTCGGGAATTGGTTTAGAATTCGTTCGGAATTGCAACTGCGAATAAAGGTATTGACAACAAGGAATTCGCGAATTACAAACGAAATGGAAGCGTCCTCAACGAACTTTTTCATCGACGCAGAATGTAACACGACCAGAGATATCAATCAACACAGATAGATATCAACAGTAGAAAACAGTTATTGTGCGCAGAAAAAGCGTGAATAAATCCCAACAATCGAGCTCATGAATAAATATAAATCGGCGGCGGAAATCGAAATCCGGTCCAAAAAGAAGACGCGGCCAAATTTGGACAATATTTTCTAACACACATGGTCAGCCTTCACCCGTCGATGCAAATTCCCAATACCTCAAACAAAACGAGGTGAAACAGGCAATAACAGAGTCGAGCTTGTGGACCGTTAGAATTGTATAAGAGCTAACCCCGTTTAATAAATCCCGTCTAGCCCATTCGGAATTGCTGAACCGATTTGGATCTCTCACCGGCATATCCTTCGTACTTTGCCGTATGTTCGGATCACTATGAACCATAACCGTATTATGTCGTATTGAAAGTGAATTTGTGTAGATAAGAACGATAGGTGGCTTTGAAGTACGCGGAGTAATGTCTTCCTAGCCGACCGCCTTAACTGATTGTTCTGTGAATGAGGTCTATCGATTTATCGATCTAGTGCAATGTGTCTTTCATAGAATTGCATGTATTCGCATATAGATCAGGTGTAGAATTCGTTGCTAAATCGATAGTGCTTCCCGAACTACTAGCGTTTATTCGCGTTTTGCTTGCAAAACATTACCGATTTTTTTCTTGTTTCAACAGGCTACCTTCAATCAATAAAGTAAAGTGAATGGTTGAATAACACAAATTTTGCGTGCCATGTTGAAAATTAATTTTGTTGGCCCCCAAAGTATCTCCATCTAAAGCTGTGCCGGCGTTTTTTCAGTCATCGTAATAGGTTTGTTTGCATTTTATTTCAGTTCGCGTGACGAATTATTCTGTTGCTCGAACGGTATCAAAAGGAGTTCCAGGGGTGACAACTGAGCATTAAATATAAGTCGCAGGCTGTTGAATCAGGAGAATATGGTGGCTAATCGATGGTATTCACTGAAATGAACTAATTTGGCTGATAATCTATACCAAATATGATTCATAAGGATTATGAGCTATGTTGACAGACAAGAAGTTCTGCGAATCGGGACTAAACTCAAACAAGGCCGAATAGGTTTTGCTGATTGCTGGGACATAAGCAGCAGATACGCGCATGTTGTTAATAAACCAATAAGCTTCGAAAGATGCGCATGTCCGTTGCTTATGTTCCAGCGATCAGCAAAACCTATTCGGGCTTGTTTGAGTTTAGAATTGTTACACGTATGTTGCTAGCAGAAAAAAATTTGTTCAGATTTTTTGAGATTTATGATGGGAACTTATGAAGAACTGAATGTTTGGGACATGAAATTATTCTCAAATTAACTCAAAGCAGGTTGTACAATATTTCATATAGTTTGAAATTTATTTTACATACCCAGATTAAGGCTTATCAGATATAGGTGCAAAGTAATCATTTTTTGGCTCAACAATGAGTTTGTTGTACAGTAACTCATTTAAGAATTTTTGGAGAATTCGATATAATAGAAATCACTAAATCATAATGTGAAATTTACATATTCATTAGTTGAAATATGTTAATTATCCGTCCTATGAATATTGTGAGAAATAAATGAACAAAAAAGAAACAAGAAACAATAAAAAGCAGAAGATGAATAGAATATTTGAAGACGAATCAATTATAAACCTAACACCAGTGGATAAAACAAATGTATTCGATATACACGATTGGACACATTCACGGTTGGAAAAAAGTTTTCATATTTATTTTTGCACGTTTGTTCCAGGGAACAAACGTGCTGTTTTTTTCAGAGTGATAGAACTTTCGATAGGGATAACTGTGATTTCACAGAATTTGACAGAAGGTAGAAGCCATGTTGTTTTAACATTTCTGTTCAGGAAGCATTGACAAATTATCATGGAAAGGCTCACGCTGCAACAACGTTTACAAATTGTTGAAATTTATTTTCAAAATCAGTGTTCTATTCGCCAAACTTATAGGAGCGCTTCGTAAAATTTATGGTTTACATAATCGTCCATCAGAGCAGCTTATTCTTATTTTTCTATTCGTCGACGTTCACAACAAGTTGGACTCTGTGCATCGATCACATGGAAAATTTTGCGAAAAAATCTTAGTCTACACTCATACAAGATCCAACTGGTTCAAGAACTAAAGCCACTTGACCAATATAAGCGTCGTTTATTTGCTGATTGAGCCCTAGAACAGCTTGAAGTTGATCCACTTTTTTATCGTAAAATTGTGTTTAGTGATGAAGCTCATTTCTGGTTGAACGTTTATTTAAACAAGCAAAATTGCCGTATATGGAGTGAAAACAATCCTCAAGAGGTTCTGCAGGTTCCATTGCATCCTGAAAAATGCACTGTATGGTGTGCTTTACACGCTGAAGGCATCATCGGTTCATATTTCTTCAAAACGATGCTGGAGCTAATGTTACAGTGAATGGTGCTCGTTGCAGATCGATGATCAATGATTATTTGTTTCAAAATTTGAATGGTATCGACCTAGAAGTATTTTGGTTCCAACAAGATGGTGCTACACCTCACTCTGCTACCGTAACTATTGATTTATTGAAAGGAAGATTTGGCAATAACATTATTTCGAGAAATGGTCCAACTAATTGGCCTTCAAGATTATGCGACATAACTACACTTGATTATTTTCTTTGGGGTTATGTCATATCATTGGTTTATGCTGATAAACCAGAAATAATAGACGCTTTGGAAGCCAACATAACTCGTGTTATTGATGAAATAAGGCCTGAATTACTCAGATAGTGGTCCAAAATTGGTCTGGTCGAATGCGTTTCCTCAGAGCTAGTCGTGGTGGACATATGGCAGAAATTATTTTTAAAACATAAATGTTATACAATTATCTTTAAAAAAAAATTGGTTTCAGTCATGATTTAAATGAGTTTTATTTCAATTTAGAGTTCTATCACTCTAAAAAAACACCCGGTATAAAAATTTCGCCCAAATATCTGTAATTCAATTAAAAAAGACTTGTTTGTATTGACAAAATATTGGTTCGTATGGAAAAAACACCATTGAACCAAAAGCTTGGCTTGAAAAATTTATCCAGAGAGATGGGCGACACTCTGAAGTCATCAAAAGAACAAATGTGCTTTATTTTGTATGAATATTTGTTCATGAGAATGCTGGTGGGTGCTGAATTTGCTGATAGTGAACGAATCATCCAGTGTATGATTCCGATTATGTTTTGGGGCTATTCAAGTGGTAAATATGAGCAATCTTTTCGTCCAAATGAGTTTAATTACTGAATTATGAGTCGAAAATGGTCTGTCTCAAACGACTAGCTTTCATTCACCGATGAATATCCGTGTATAAACAACTTGACTCTCGAACGGAAAAAGTTGAAGACTTGAAACTTTTAAGCTAAGTTTGAGATCTGATTATTGGTTGAGTCCATTAATGGGCACAATCAGTCGAGCAGTTTTTCTTTTATTTTTCTTAATATTTTCAAAACATGAAATTCGATCTATATGAAATTAAACATTCAGAAAAATAATAATATCGCGCATGTTCGTGCACAATTTCGTAAGAATCGTATGATTAGAAGTTTCAAAAAAATATATTTTGTGAGCGGAGCAGCATTGAGCGCTACCTTGAACACTCTAACTTTTCAACTGAAAGAGATAAACACTTGACTTCAGGGTGAGTTTGTGACCTAACTATATATTCATCATATGTAGCTTTTTGAAGAAGAATTTCAAATATTTCTCCGGAATATGTGCTCAAAGTATGATTTTTAGATGAATTCATTGATTCTTTTTTACAGGATGAAGATGTTGAAGATTATTTATCCGAGTTCAGAATTTTTCCACAAAAAAATTGGGTAACTTACGAAGCTAAATTTTAATTCAAGCCGATAACTGCTTGAGAAGAAAAGAGTCAGGAAAGCTTAGAGATTTAAAGAATTATTCAATATTAAAATATTATTAGAGGGCGATTCAAATTGTCCCAAAAATCGAGAGCGTTAATTCTCAGAGATTGGGCTCTGAATTTGAATAAGATTTTCAACCGAAAATACCGAAATATACATAAAAGTAATAGACAATGTATTCCTGCTATTTTTATATTCTACTATCTCCAAAGATAAAAGCTCTCGTTGAAATTTGAATTATTTTTATAATTTCCAAACGAACACGAATTAAGAAGTTAAAATATTAAACGAGGTCATCGTTTATCGTCAATTTGTAACGATTTTTTCTTTGTTTGTGTATTGGCACGACATAGTTAATATGCATTCCTTCCTATTAGAAAGTGTAAATTATATGGAAAATTATTATCTTTCATTTGCCCGAAAAAAATTATTCATTTCTGAGCTAAATTTCAATAATCAAATTCCTCATTTGAATTATTGAATCTTTTATGGCTAAAATAATATAAAGAATTCAAATCAGAAAAAAGTTATATTATAAAAATTTTATTCGAAGGGGGCCAAATTTTATGTAGATGAAAATGTTTTTTGTGCATCCACCGAAAACATTTAATGCAATTGCAATTAATGCTGCAAATTTTGAAAAATTTCAACAATATCGTATAAATATGTTTTTCAGCAGTAAAAAATAACTTCTGCGAAATTTTAGAAATCAATAGATATAAACTTCAGGTCGATTATAAATTAAAATAGAATTTCGAAATTTGTTGTTTTTATCTTCAACAATGTGAGTGTAAATCGGATTGTACAGAAACTCATTGCAATCACTGTAATTAACATTTTCTGGAATAAAAAAAATAATAAAAAGAGGTTTTTTTCTTGATAGAAGGATTATTACAAAATTTTAAATATCAAACAGATTTATTTGGTTAACTTTCTACAAACTTTAATTTTAAACAATTTTTATTCAAAAACTTTACAATTAAATTAAATAAAAGTCTTTAGAACGCACTGTGTCAATTTAGTTGGCATATAGAATTAAAAGTAATTACACAGAATCAAAGGTAATAAAAGAAATTCAAAGAAATATAAATTGTCAACTAAAAATTATTAAATAAATACTTGAGTACAAAATTTAATTCTAAAAGTTTTTGAATAAAAATTTTTTTAAGTTAAAATTTGTAGGAGGTTAACAAAATGAATCTGTATGATATTTAAAATTTTCTGGTATATTTTCAATTTAATTTTATCCTTCCCTTCGCGAGTTTTAATCACGGTGTTTATCATTTCGGACAAATGTCTTTATTTTTCGTATTCTGAGAAGAATATTTCAAACTTTCTGAAGATGTGGTAAAATTCACCCCGCCAACTATTTGAAAGCATATTAATTTTCAGAAGAAATAACTCACACATTTGAAATTTATATGATATTTTCCAGTTTATTAGAAAAATTTGAGTTCGGACGAAATAAGCTTAGGTTTTGAAATAAGCCTTTAAAAATTTTCTTCTTCAAAAGTTCAAAAAAACTCAGGTAAGACAAGCAGAATTTGTCTTCCTTTTTGTAGATTCTTGGTCATTAATTGAAATATCTTGGGAACAAAATATTTCGCCAATTAGGTCAAAGTAACAGTAAGAGTTTCTTTACAATATAGCAACGATTAGCTATTTTGACATACTGGGTCTACTAATGTAGGGCTTGTAATGTTCTAGAATACAAATATTTTACGAGTTTGCTGACCAATAGGCAAATTCCGAGAAATTTCAAGCGATAATCTATGTGCGACAAAATCTCTTCATGTCAAGCTAGGAATCATATGAATTTTATAGGTATACCTTTTTAATAAATTGATGAATGAAGGATCTAAAAATTCTCAAAATTTCTTCTAGATACTTATAACCCGAAAAAAACTGGAAGAAACATTTCTCCAAATAAAAATCTTGCAAGAATTTTGTCCGATCATTGAACTCAAGAAAGTTGGACAAAACATCCAATATCCATCGGAGATCAATTAATTCTTATGCTCTAGAATATATCAGACTGGTTTGGAAGTATTAGCCGTTTTTTTGCCGATCTTAATCTTGAATGAATTATGACCTCTAAAGTGCTCTGAATGGATATTAGTCATTCTCGCAAGAACACTATATGAGATGCATGCCCGAAGGAATTAGACTCGGAATACATTTTAAATCGGATTCTTCTTCAAGAGTTATGTTTTTTGTGCTCTTCTTTA
Source organism: Megalocaria dilatata (assembly GCA_034642435.1). Taxonomy (NCBI): domain Eukaryota; kingdom Metazoa; phylum Arthropoda; class Insecta; order Coleoptera; family Coccinellidae; genus Megalocaria; species Megalocaria dilatata. Next base: position 37,534,316 of record CM067857.1, on the reverse strand, counting down.
ATATCTCAAATCTTTTTGACGAATAGGCTTCTGCATCATTTTGATCGTAAACGGTACTTTAGTTTTTTTTATAAATGAGTTAGTGACTTGAAAAGGAAGTAAAAATATTTCACTTCGAATTATTTGAAAATTATTCAATATTTATCTTGAAATATTCTGATAATTTCAATATACCTCTATTTTTGCAGTGTTTCTGCGTCTGTTACAAATATTGCCATCCAAATTTTAGTGAGATCTGATTGTGGTCCAGTTCAACTTGAGAAGTCAGTAATTCGAAGTTCAAAATAATGTTTTTCGTATTTGAAATCTCATTATTTCTATCTGTTTGTGAACTAAACCTTTCAAGACTTCAAATGTGCGATATAACTTCATTTGAAGAAAAATTTCAATATTTATTCATTATTCAATTTGTGTTCAAAATTTTCCGGTTCTGAATTTGATAGGCCTTTTGGATCTGATTACTGTGGTGTTGTTAGAAAAGTTGTAGTTATCCTTCGCTATCAATAAATTAACGTATTTTATATCGAAAGAGAAAATCACAACATCCCTAATAATGAATGCTATAGATTAGGTTGGATTTAGGTCAAAAAATACTTCTCTGTAACAAATTTTGGATTTGGCTAACTTTTGATTAACTTTAGGTAAACTTTGGTGCTTTGATATTATTGATCCTTGGCGTTCAATTAATGATAAATTCTCCAATAAATATTTTCAATGATATAATCGTCAAACACTAGTAAAGTTTTTAGACGATTTCATTCTTATTCATTATCAATTTACTTATTTATTTATATCATCCTGAAGTACTAAATTGGTCAAAATGTAGAGAAATATAAGAATTTGGTCTCTGAGAGGGTTTTTCTGGCCTAAATTCAACATATCTCTTAGCCTTCAATTAGTGAGGCCGCAAACACTAAAGCTTGATCTCTAATAATCTAGATACCGTTCACTGCCGTCCACTGCATTTACCGCGGATGCACATAAACACAATTGACACACAAATCTACTACAGATCCTGTTAGATGCGCACATGGAATCAATTAAAAGCCGATCATCGATACGGCCATAGAACACGTTGACCGCACACTTCGACTCACCTTTTCTCTGTGCTCCTGACTGGCTAACTCTCACGGCTAGGCCTTCTGGGATGACGAACATTGCGACGATCGCGAAAAGGCAATACCGTACCGTCGCCTCCTTCATGGTGCTGTCTTGCAACGACTAAAACTCAAGACACTGACAGTTCTTCACCGTTGCTTTTGTTGCCTACTACTATCTAGCTCTCCTCATTCAACCGAGATCTTTCTCGCTGCCCTATTTTTATCGCGCTTACCACGATATGGCCCGTTCACCAGACTTTATAAAACCTCTGGCTTCTCCACTACCGAGATCGACTGCCCCAATGGGGGGAGTTGGGGCTACCTTGTTTAGACGGTACTAGACGGCGTCAAGGTCGCCGGCAATTGGAGCGTTCGTTCGACGGCGATGGTCAAGGAAAAACGTAAGAATTCGGCTTGTCCGACGTAAAAACGAACGTAGAGATTATGAGGTACGTACCCGTTTGGCGAATTATTGCAAGGTTGAATTATGTAGTTTGGTACTAGCTGGATATTACATTGGTTCTCGTGTATGTATTAAAGTTGTTGTATTTCACATGGTTATTATTGCATGGATAACATTCAAAATTCGTTTGGGTTCAGGACAAATCGACAAGTTTCATATAAATTTCGAAATATTTATTCTGTTTATTTCTACAAATTTTAATTTAAAAAAAAATGTTATTCAAAAACTTTTTACAATTAAATTAAATAAACGTGTAAGGAAACACAGTTTCAATTTAGTAGACATACAGAATTAACATTCATTACACAGTACCAAAAGGAATAAAAGAATTCCAAGAAATATAAATTATTCATTGAAAAAACTAAATATACACTTAAAGGTTACAAAATTTTTGTTTCGTATCTTGTATTATGAAAACCAAATCTCTTCCAAAAAATGCAAAACATAACCTCAAGAATTTCTTCAAAAATAACTTACTCCAAGTAAGTTCCTTCAAAAAAAATTCCTGAAACATGGAGCACATTTTTAAAAAGTAATTTAGAATTCCACCAACGAAAACTCAGTTCCACTTCATATTCAAAAAATAAAAATTATTAACAAAAAATATCTTACCAAACCAATCAAATGTTTTTCTCTACAAACACGAGAATATAGTAAACTTTTAAGAAACCTTGTATTCTATGTACGTCACAGAAAATACACAAAGCTTGTAAGGTATTTTATGGAATCAGTTGAATCCAAATGTATGAGTGATAAACCAAAATATAATTATTATGTTATATATACAAAATAAAAAAAGGTTATTACCTGATACAAGGATTATAGTAATATAATATATCTAATATATCTTTTTATTATTTTATCATATATATAATATAATAATAATTTTTTGGATTATCACTCATACATATCATCATTTAGATTTTATGGATTCATTTAAATTATATATACAATAAAATAATAAAAAGAGGTTTTTACATATTATATTATTATATATTTTATATATTATATTATTATAATCCTTCTATCAAGTGAAAAGCTCTTCTTATTATTTTATTGTATATATAATTATTATATTTTGGTTTATCACTCATACATATCATCATTTGGATTTTGGATCTAATAAGTAATACGATTTTGGATCTAATAAATAATACGAATTTTGGATGTACTATGAACTCCCGACACAGTTATCATTATAATAATTATAATTGTTTATTGATCCTTTCAGACAAATAGATGTATAGGATAGGTCAAAATTACAGGTTACAATAAATCAGAGATTATTCATGCACATTATATCTCTGCAGTAACAAAGATTTAACAGATTTTTAAAAGTTTCTAGTACTAAAAGACCGAACACATTGTGGTAGATAATTATATAAAAAAATACTCTGATACATCGGAGATATTTCAAATCTAGATATTCCATGTATTAGAATGTTTAATATTCCCTCATTTCTGGTTTCGTAAGCATGAAAACTGGATAATTTCTCTGTATTTGGTTCATTCTCTATAACATAAGTTGAGCATCTCAACATGAAATTGGATGTTATTGTAAGAAGAGCATGTTCTAAAAATAGTGGTCTGTATGAAGATCAAGGAGATATGTTGCACATCATTCGCAGAATTCGCTTTTGCAAAAAAAGAACTCTACTAACATAGGTTGAGTTACCCCATAATATTATATTGTACGATAAGTGACTACACACCAAACTATAGTAGGTGTTTATGAGGGATTTCATGGGAAGTGAATGTTGTTTCACTCTATTGATTTCATAATAAGATGATATTAATTTCTTGCATAAAACGTCAATATGAGCATTCCATTTCAAATTTTTATCAATGTGAATGCCAATAGATCAAGTACTATCTATGGATGTGGTGGCAATATCCGAATGCCGAATGATCAGTTTGCGATCATTTATCCCAATTGAAAAGTGGATGCAAACTGTCTTATCAGCATTTAGCCTTAACCTGTTCATATGAAACCACTTCACAAAGCTTTGCACCAGAAGTTCACAACGCATTTGAAGCTCATCGAACATACTGGCCTCAACCGTTACTGAAGTGTCATCAGCAAACAAAATCATTCTACATTTCGGTGCCAGAGATTGGAAGCCAAGACCAGTGCAAAAATTGATGGGTATCTTCTGCAAATTCACGGGAAGATCCTTAATGGAAAGTTAAAAAAGAAGTGGTCCCAAAACCGAACCCTGAGGTACTCCCAATTTATTTTTTCAACTCATTTCTCTAATTCTCCAATACGTTAAACAACTTTGAGCTTATTCATTTCCGAGTTTTATCTTTCTGGTAAGTTAAAACTTGATTTTGCGATTTATTTGAATCTGAATTCAGTACTTTTTTAACGCGGCAAGTATATCGAAATGAAATAATGAAAAGGGGTTTTTACTTGATAGAAGGATTATTACAATATTTTAAATATCATACAGATTTATTCTGTTTACCTCCTACAGATTTTAATCCAAAAAATTTTCATTCAAAAACTTTTTAAAATAAAATAAATGTCTTAGAAAACATTTTAAATTTATTAGACATATAGAATTAACACTATATTCTGGTGTTTGTTTAAAGAACGGCACGTGGCTGGTCTGGTAAGATATTTTTTGTTTCTATTTTTATTTTTTTTATCATGGAATTGGACTGAAGAGTTATTGTTTTCGGAATTTTTTGAAGGAACTCATTTGAAGTAAGTTATTTTTGAAGGAGGTCTTGACGTTATATTGTGCATTTTTGGAAAGGGATTTGGTTTTTATAATACAAGATACGGGACAAAGTTTTGTATGCTTTAAGAGTTTATTTAATATTATTGATTGATAATTTATAGTTCTCGGAATTCTTTTATTCCTTTTAAAACTGCGCAATGAGTGTTAATTCTATATGTCTTCTAAATTGAATCTGTGTTTTCTAAGAAATTCATTCAATTTAATTCTAAAAAGTTTTTTAATAAAATTTTCTTGAAATTAAAATCTGTAGGAAATTAATAGAATAAATCTGTATGATACTGAATTGTTTAAGCCGTTACTATTTGGTAGTTGATCATAATTAAAACAAATAGTAAAAATTACTATGTTTTACTACCAATAAAAATATATATTAAACATTTTCTTATGACTCGAGTTTCGGGAAATGAACTATCCCATCATCAGACAACTGAAGACCTAACAGTGGTACAGAGGTATTTAAACAAAACTCGACTCACAAGAAAATGTGTAATATATATTCTTATTGGTAGTAAAACATAGTAATTTTTACAATTTGTTTTAATGAATCTGTATGTTATTTAAAATATTCTATCGAAGTAATTAATTATATTTGTCAAATGTTGAAGTTCTGGTTCGAATATTTTTCATTCTATCCTTCATTTTGAGAATTTTGAATGATTTTCGAATAATAAATTCTTCTGTATATATTTGTTCATGTACATATCTATATATGTTGTGTTAATACATTTGTATTGAAATTATGTGGCGAAGCGAAAAAAGCATTTTTCCTAGACACTGCAAAATATTTTAATATTATGATATTATTTTTATATTTTAGTATATAACTTTCAATATATATTGCAGAAGTTTCAAAATATAATTCTGAATTTGAAGTTATATTTCCAAGTAGTATTCAAAATGTTTTGTGATGAAATTGTAGTATATTTTAAATTAATAAACGATAAAAACATTACATGCAAAAATTATGGAAGTTCATAAGTTTACATTCGATGATAGCCAAAAAGTTCTCATAGGACAAACAAGAAGAGAATTCCGAACAAGAAATCGGATATATCTTAAAATTCACCTCAGTCGTGAAAATAATTATACTGATTCAAATCACCTACAAGAAGCGAGATTTGCCTTCAATAAAAATCTCGAAAATTTGCATCTTGAAAGTAAGAAATGAAGATTGAACTTGTTAGAGATTGCGCTCAGTTGAAGTTCAAATATTTCGTAACATACTGACTGAATTGTATAAAATTGTATAATTGTACGCATACGAAAAATCGACGGAACTGTCTAATTTTATAATTTACATGCACACTACCTCAGAGAATTTTTGATGAGAAGGAAGACTAAGTAGAATAACACTTATCAATTTTGATTTGAAAATTAATATCAGAAATCTAAAGAATTCTCACTATATATATTAGATTAATGAAAATGGTGGGCCATCTAGAGTTTGCATTTTGAAGTAGTGATTATTTCGAGTCTTGTAACAGTTCTGTCATTCGTGTTTTCACAGAAATTTTGTTTAATATTTGACATTAATGAAATTTACGCTTGAACAAGAGCAGGAAATATTAAAAACTTATTTCCAAATTTGTGAATCAGTTTGTTCGTTAAACTGGATAATTTCATAAAACCATCCGTTTACGTCCTTCATCCAGTGAGGACACCTGAAAACTTTGCTGCTGAAGCCGAGAATGTGGCTGAACATCCATCAATATCAACTTGTCATCGTGCTCAAGAACTGAACAGTTCTTGCACTTCTCTAAAGATAATTTTGCATAAAGACCTCGATATGAAGGTTTACAAAGTTCAACTATTGGAAGAAGTGAAGCATCGTGACCATTTTATGCGTTTCTACTTCGCTCAATGGGCTAATGACCATAAATGAGTATTTTCCCAGAAAAATCATCTTTAGCGATGAAGCTCATTTTCACCTTGGAGGAATATTTTTTGTGGAGGTTAAGGATGAGTATAACGCTAACCATCCATTCTAAACGATTTTCTCCTTGAAACGGCGTATGCTTTATATCCAGAGGGGTGGTGTTTTCAGCAGGAGAATGCAATATGCCATACTTCAGCCTTTACTCAATCTTGGATGAAAGAACACCAAGTGACAACCATTTTATGACCAGCAGCTTCACCAGATCTTAGTCCCATTGAACATAAGGGAGACTAATAAAGATTGAAGTTGAACGAGCATCGCCACGAATTAAAGATGATTTAATTCAGTCAGTTTTACAGTCCTGGACTACCATCACTGAAAATATGATCTAGTTTCTGGTGTACCTAAACGCTTAGTCAAGTGTTTACAGTTAAATGGAGGTTGTATGAATAATATTTTGTTTTAATGTTCTAATTCAAGAATTAAAAATAACTAAATAATAAATACTAAATAATTACAATTGAGCTTTGTTTTTTCTGGATACTTTCTAGACGAACTATATATTCACTCATAGAAATCACGTAAGGATGAATTTCCATTTCAACTTCTGATTGCATAAATGATCGTTAGTCATCTAAAATCCGCTGAGGTTTGAAACGACGCAATTTTGGTTTCGACAAAAAATTAATAATGATTGTTATCGAGAAATCTAGAATCTTGATTGAAGTTTGAATGACCAACTCGTATGATGTTTTCGTCGATGGTTTTTTTCAACTCATTACTGCATTGTTATAGTGACGAATTTTTCACGAGGGCGTTTAATTGGTGGTCGCTCCTCCGCATGTTCATAATTATTTTCACACCACACAAATTTCTTCGTTCGAAAAGCCCAAGTAGATATTTCCAGTTTGGTATGGTGCATAACGAGAGCTTTCACCTATTGGAAATTCAACACGAAATGGAAAATCCTTCTAATCTATTAGTAGTCCAGAATACCAGATGATGTCAACACAATCGTTAAACGTACGACATACGTAGAAAAGTGAAAAACAGTTGTCGCTTAACATTCAAATGCGAAGAAATCAACAGTTCCACTTGAATTTTACAACGTATTTAGAACATGAGATATTGTTGGAAAAATGTGCTTTTTGAAAGCGCACGTATGGTGTAACGGTGACAAGCTATGCATATAAATCAGTTGTATATTATGTTTCCTTATACCCTCAGATGAAATGACCTCAATGCGCGAATATTTGGGACGGAATCTTGATTTTCTTCGAAAATTCTTAAACATTATATCAAGAAAATATCGGGAATTAATCATTTAAAAAGCGCTCTCAGAGTGATTGCCGAAATTTTTTGGTCGCTAAGTTGACAGGTTTTAAACTCACTCTGGGTCATATATCGTTGAGTTTGATCACATTTACATATAATGAAAACACATTTTACATTGTAAAAATCAAATGTGATTTTTAGAATGAGAAATTTTTATGTTCGTTTGACAGAAAGTAAGCTATGGAAATCTGTCAGACAAGCTTTTCAACAAAAGGATTAGGCGAATGCAGTCTGTGAATTATATTCAACTGAGAATTGCAAAGCTCAACTGGTGAATATATCTGATAATTCGAAACCTTTTGCGCGCTTGTTTAACAGTCTATTTCCCCTGAAAATTTTGAATCTGTGAATTATTTCTTAAAGGAGGTACTTATGATGAATAACATTGAAAAATTAAGAATAAAAATCACCCTACGCCTGGATTCGAAAATTCGTTCGAAATTTCGGAGTACGACGTTTTAGACATTCAGCCAGCTGAGCTATCGGCTAGATTACTGGCATGTGAGCATGGCTCTTTCACAAGGTGACTACTCAGCAGTCTCTACAATCTGCCCAGGAAACAGAAAGTGTGATAAGGGTCACGCATTAGCAAGAACCACTCTGAAAAGATGAACCCACCAAGCTTCCAGTTTAGGCTTCAGTCCGATTTTCTTCCTCAGATTTTGAGTTATCCAATTCGTCATTCGTATTCCTTACCACATCTTCTATTATTTCAGACACACTGTCATTTCCTTGTGTGGAAACATTCGCCGTCTCTATATGTTGCGTATTTATTCTAATCCTTTTCGCTTGTGGCAAATCTGTATATAGTTCGGAATCGGACGTATCATCATCTGGATGACATTCATCAGCTGAACCATCTGTTTCGAAAACCTCATCTAATTCTTCATCAGACATGCACTCCTGCCACAATTTGAGCATTTGTGCTTGATTTTTCTCATAAGACATCGCGTAATATGCTTACAGTTCCAGCAGAAACTAAGACTGAATAAACTATGCGACATCGCTTATTCACAGGACGGCAAAAGTGCACGTCTCGACAGGAATTGTGCGGTGACACATTGGTCTCCCGTGGCCTGTTGGAACGTTGAGACAATCCAGGGGCCGCGTGAGACCAATGTGTCACCACAAGAAAATGGCATCAAAAGTACATCAAAAAACAAAAAATTGGTTTTTACATACAAAAATTTTATTCAATTGAACATCAAGGAAGGTGAATATGTAATAAAAAAATTGTGGCCCCTAGGTCAGTTTTTTCGGAAAGCATGGTGGCACTTGACGTGTTAACGAACTTAGTCGAGATATTCAGGGTCAGTTTGAAGCCTCTATCTCTTTCCGTTCGAAGGTTTGAGCATTTACGGACGATCCGGATAGCCATTTGGGTAAAACGACGATAGCACGCTGTTCCCTACAAGAATAATCACACCCGTAGAAGCTATTCAATTTTGATTGGTTTTGATATGATTTTTTGAAGGAGTTTTCATGATTTTTTGACCAAATCGGCTTCAAAACTGAAGAGTTATTGACGTGAAGAATTAATATAAATATATCTCACTCTATCAAAGACGTGTTATTCGATAAACAAACATAGAACTGTATTGATTTTTCGAAATATTACGTATTCCTTGTTTGTCCATGGAAATTACACAAAGTTTGTAAAGTATTTTTAAGGACTCAGTTATATCCAAATGATACAATGTGAATGAGTGAAAAACCAAAATATCATTATTATATATAATATAAATTAAGATAACAGAAAGGGGGTTTTTACTGGATAGAAGACTTTCTCACAATACAATATCACACATATTAATTCTGCTAACCTCAGTACGAAATTTTATTTGATAAAAATATTTTGGCAGAAACTTTCTAAAATTAAATTAAGTATATATCTTAAAAATCACAGTTTCAATTTAGTAGACATATAGAATTAACATTCATTACACAGCACCAGAAAGAATAAAAGAATAAAAAAAATGTAGAATATTGATTAAAAATATCTTGATTCTTGCAAATCACTTGATGAAACTTTTTGGATATTAATAAGGTAAACAAATACACTTGCCTTAAGTTTCACAAAAGTTCAATTTATGTTGTTGACATATATGTTTCGGGTTTCAACCCATTTTCAAAACCAAGGAGAATTTACGTACTATTACAATTGATATATTTTTCGAACAACAGATGGAAGTGACGATGTTTTGTATTTGAGATTGCTAACCGTAAGTTAGCGATAATGATATAATGATACATTTCAATATATTCACATACCCATTATATCAAATAAAATGAAATTAGAAATATATTGATAAACAAAAACAATAACCACAGAAGCTCTAGTTCTGAAGAAACTAGAGCTTGTACGTATTTCAATAGTTCAAGTATATAAAATCAAATAACTCCTCTAGTAAAGCATGCAATTACAGCACATTAACAAACTAGGAAATACCAAAATTAATTAAGCCATAACTTCTCCCCATTATAATTTCCTTTTCCTCTTCTCTGTCATCTCCTATCCATACACATACCTACTACAAGTTCCTCTTCTATTGTCTCGCCTTGTCCACTTAAAAATCCCCAATTCTTTTCCTCCAACATGATATAATCCACTCCTTGATCCTCTTTTTATCCAGTCCACTACAATTGATCCACCTCGTTTCACGTTGAAGCTGGCACAACAGTTTCGGTGCTAGATAAATGCAACAACGTTATCCCATAGATTTGGTGCATCGTGGTAAAACCAAATCGATCTTCATTCTGGTGCTGTAAGTCGTAAGTGATCGGATCGAAAGGTACATCCACAAGCATGCTAGTGCAAAAAAGCTGTCTCACATTCATCAGCTCTCCTCATGAAGTAGTGGCTTTCCATATATTATCCTTAAGATCACATTCAGTCTTTCCAAACGGACATCGTGTACACCAGCCCAACCAATAATTCCATATGTGTGGTGTGACTATACAATCGCACAGTATAGTATGCGTAAGTGTCGGATATCAAGGTAATTCTTTCACCTGGGTGTCGATCTATTATGATTCCTAAATATTTACTATAATTAACTAAATAATTACTCTGCCTCGGGAGTATATGAATTTGGTCCGATAATAAAAGGATATTTCCCAAGCCTCTTATGTAGGAAGAGAAAGACAAATGCTTCGTTTTATTCATATTCAAAGTCAAGACATTGTACCTGAACCATCTTTCCAGAAGACCTATATCCTCTTCATCCACAGAATTCAAATTTGCCCAAGAGTAAGACTCATAGAATATGGCTATTTCATTCGCGGAGCCCACAATTTTTCCTCTTCCTCCAATATTGAATATAGCATTGATGTAAATGGTGAATAGAAGTGAGCCTAGTACAATATCCTGCGGTACTCCACACACAACAGTTAAAGAATCGCTCAAATCCCCGTCCACCTTAACCACTGGCTCTCGATCAGTCAATTAACTTTCCGATATTTCATATATTTTTCCTCTCATACCCAATCTGTATAACTTATCTAATAATTTTCTGTGATTTACTGTATCGAAGGCTTTACATAGATCTACAAAAATGCACAGAGATGGTTTACGTTTATCTAGAGAACCATAAATATGCGAGGTTACTTCACGAAGTGCACCCTGAGCTGACCTTCCTTCAATGAATCCATACTGATATTCGGAGATCAATTTATATTTTTTTGGTGTTCGGAAAAAAGAATAATGACGCACAGGTTCGTAATGATTTTATAATTTGAAGATAAGAAAAAATATGACCAGAGCTTCGGAAACATAGCAGAAGGCCTGCTATCCGGTTAACATTGAGCATTTGGATGTAAAATAACGACAGGAAGGATAATGCCAAAATTGAACGGAAAGATCCAAAGACTTGAATTTTGAGGGTATGTTTGAAATATAATTATTTAGGAGAATTTTTCCAGCTTGCGCGATCCATATCTTATATTGTCCCAGTCGAATGTTCCCGTAAAAAATTGAATTTACAAAGCGCTATTCACGGAAAAGACCCAAACAACCAGGTTTACTATCAAAAGGATTAAGAATTCACAGTATATTCAAATACTGAATGTTAGAGGTGTTTCAATGCATCTATTTTAACAGAAAGAGAGAAATTAACGAAATTGTTCAGAAAATTTGTTTGTGGGTGGACTGAATGAGTGAAATGAACTTTCTCATTGGTTGAGGAGAAAATTATGATACCAATGCCACTCGATAACAATAGAATGAAACAAATTTTAATTCTCAATGATGTGCCCATAAATAGAACTAATTAATAGGCACTAAATATATCTGCAGTTTTAAAATTTTTTTTCTAGGGGCCATATACTTATATGAGAATGGAGAAGCCACGTGTCTAGATGTAGTAAAAACCTCAAAGTTTGAAATACTATTATTATTACCCTGATACTCCCAGATCTTCGGTGAAGATCTCTCAGACACTTTTTCAGCTTGTGCGAGTTAGGAGTTCAGTTGTGTTCTGGGTAGGCTTTGTTATTGCAATCTTGCGCCACTTTAGGTCTCTATAACTGTTAATTTTTGACCCAACAGTGAAATGATGGCCGACACCCGTCCAACTAGAAAATTTCTTTTCTATCTTGACAGGATTTGAACCCAGACCTTCCGGTCACGAGCCCAATGCTCTACCACTGAACCGCTCGCACTTATGACACAGTTCATAAACTACTAGGTTGGAAATATCAACATGAAAACATTTAAATGTCGTATCATTGATAGGTAATAATGATATATATATTCTTACGTACACAGGGTCGTCTCCCGATGTAACATAACAGACACGAGGTGATTTAATCTTAGTAGGAGGTGATTTAAGAGACTGCAATTTTCCCACTTACTAACATTTACATTTCTGACTAGATAATTTCGAAGGGAAGCTGCCGTGACCATTCGGTTTCTATAAGCAATAAAAACAAGAAAGTGGTCGTCTCTAGTTATTGCAGTTCTTCCTCGTCCTGAACCACGTCTTCTCAGTCTCCCCGTAATGTCGCACAGTGGAGAAACTTACACCGAAGTTTATCGGAGTTTTGCACTGACCGCAGCCATCATCTGTAACCGCTACAATTCGTACCATAACAGTATTTTTAGCTCTTTGAACACCTTCAACTAATCAAACAATTTTTAAAGATAGAAAAATACCAACACAAAACATGCTGATAATTCTTTTCAGGAATATAGGTGGAAGGACTTTTTTGTCAAACACTTATTCAAACAACAAGTTATTCAAATAATCCCGATAAAATTAATAAATAGGACTATGCTACAATCGCAAAAACAAATTATTTCTAAAATTAATGCAAATCAGGGAATGACCCTTAATTTTTGCTCTGCAATGTATTTAATAACTTCGAAAATCTATAGTTACAAACAATTCCGAATTAATGGCTGTTATTTTGAGTGTTTATCATGAAGATGAAAGTCACAATATCGAATCATTGCCTTGAACTTGCAGATGTGGATCGTATAATTTTATACCTGCAATTTCATTTAAAAATAAACTTTCATTGATGACCTTCTCTTGACTCCTTTTTACATTGCATGGGATTACCAGGAATGATGAATTTTAATGATCCGAAAAAAACAAAAAATGTTTTCGAAAAGATCCTTTGACATCTTTGTCTTCGTTGGAATGAATAATGGCAATTATATGGGTTTTTATTAATTACACCTCGAAATTTCCGCCACCTTTTGAGTTCGATGGGATGAATATAAAATTCATGAGAAAAAAATGTGAAAGGTTCGTTTTGGTTTTTCCGAAAATAATTTTCACATCAGGTATTTCGAATCTTCAATATGTTAATTTGTACTCAACCTCTACATGTTCTTGACATCTATCTCATCGGTTAACAAACGTATAGAATCTAGTGAATATTTTCATATGTTTGAAGCAGCGTCTTTAACCTTGAACCCCGTCAATGTCAAATATGACAATTCAATAAAGTTGAATGTCCAGTGAATACATAGCTGAATTTTACACCCACACCATTAATGTATATCAAATCTTGTGTGTATAGATATTTTTCTCTACATTTATTTGAATAAATGCCTTCTAATGGACTCTTTCTATCACCAGGCTATTTATGAATATCATTCGTAGGTGTACAAGAAAGATAAATAATTATGAATAAAAATTTCCTAGAAATTTTGAAACCGAACTTCTGCAAGTGAATCAAATAGACTGAAACTCTAGACATTTCTTTATTCCGTTAGTATTAATAAAAATGAATAAACTATCAAGAACGTACCAGGAATTAATCATTCAAAGAGCTCACCTAAAAACATTTCTCGAAATGTAATTTCTATGTGCCATCAAAAAGATATTGATGACTAACTGTTTGATCTTATGTAACTATTCGGTATAGGGATTGCTTGAACAAAAATCTAAACAAGAAAAGTTCTTCCAGTCTGTCCTATGTCAACTTCTGGCCAATCAACGCATGTTGAAAATGAACGTATTATGACATTGATATTGAGATAATACATCTTCAAAGATTGAATATTATCCTGATCCTAATCAATTAAATCTAAATGAAGATGAACCATCAATTATTATACACATGCTCAAAGACTTGAAACTATTTTCAAACTATAGGAAAATGGAAAACTCTATAATTTAATCTAGCGTCTCATAAGGCATAGCCTTTAATCAGAACAAGAACTAATGAAAAAAAAAGTGAAAAGCTCTGGCGTGAAGTTGAAAGCTTTTGAGCTTTTGTATTATTACATTTTTTACAGAAAGAGAAAAAACAATCAAAAATTTTTGTAATTTATCTCCAAGAAATTATACATGAGCCTTTGTGTCATTATTTCACGTCTAAGTCTTAAATTTGAACTAGCTCTGATTTGTAGTTTCGTAAATATTTGAAAAAAAAGGCAAATAAAAATGATTCAGGAACCATTGAACCGATCCTGTCCTTTTTAGAATAATTTCAAATGTCCTGTCCCGAAAGTTTCAAGTCTCTGGAACTTTTCATTCAGAAATTAGTATTTTTATATCCATTCACTTTTACTACCACATAAATGGAAGAAGTCTATTATCATTCCTGTTTTTGCGCCCTATTTAGTACTTGGAGTAACGCAGACCCTATAAAGTACTAGTCAATCTCATTTATCAACAATTAGGCAAAGATTTGCGAAAAATATCTTAAAGAAAGATTTATCTCGTTCTTTGAGCAGCATTGCGTGATATCGGATAGGCAATTTGGTTTTACGAAGGGTGTCTATACTGAAGATGCACATTTGAGTCTGGTACAAGAACTTGTAAATAATTAAGATGACTCAAAAAAGTACATGATAAAGCTTTTGACACCGTATTATATAACATCTTGATGAACTAAGCTGAACAAAGAAGGGATTAGGGGTACTGCTCACAAACTGTTGAAGAAACACTTGATTAATAGAACCCAGAAAGTTATGGTTCAGGATGGTCAGTGGCTCATCAATGTTGTCTGTAGGAGTGCTTCAGGGTACAGTACTTGGTCCAATTCTGTAAACTGAAGAACCCTTCTGTTTAAATCGTGGAGGATACTGCTATTTGTTTTTGTGGGTTATTCAAGGAATGTCCTTTATAAAACTGCAGAGAAGTGTCTGGCTGATATTTACAAATGATTAAATTTTATTGAGCTTCAAATTCTTGGAGAGCAAGTTTATCACCTTTACACTTACTCATGTAAATCAACCTGATGAGAATCTCAAATTCATTCATGATAGTCAGTGTACGTAGTTTTTGAGGGTTTAAATGCCTATCTACCGTAAGAGTTGATGAGTATTTGGGAATTATGGTTCATAAATATATGGATGGGAAGCATAGCCTTTGTAACTGACAAAAAATTCAGACAGCTCATGCATATGTTTTATCTTCTGAGAGATATACCGAGCAAAAAAATATATTTATGGTCTATAATTCCTTGACGGAATCTATCCTCAAATATTGCTTGCTTGTGTGGGGATGACGCATGCAGTCTGATAAGAATAATACTCAGAGGGGATATACTTTATCCAACTCAGGAATTATATCGTGAATATAAGTTAACGAATATGAAAACACTCTATATATACTAGTGCGGAAGTCATTCTATTCTTCAAAAAATTAAATAAATTACAAGATCACTTCTCAAGGTTTCATATCTTACCTCCGGCATAAACTATACAGTATGCTTCCACTTCATAGCTTCCACAAATGAATATTTTTGCGAAGTAATAAATTTATTAGAAAGGTTAAACCTTGACATATCATTCAAATAACTGCCACGACCATACAGTACCCATCTGATCAATTAAATTTCTCAGTACATTGTCGATTGTTTGGTGCCCAATCTCATGAATGGAAACTTCGATTTCGTTTTTCAAGGCACCAATCGTTTCTGGATGGTTAGCGTAACACATATCCTTAACGGATCCTCACAAAAAATAGTTCTTCGAGGTGAAAATGTTCATCTTCAGCCATGCGGTCATTAGCCCATTTAGCGAAGTGGAAACGTATCGGATGGCCAGGAGGCTTCCCTTCTTGCACTAGTTGAGCTTCGTAAGTCTTTATAAAAAGGTCTTTATGCAAAATTCTACTCAGAGAAGTGCAAGAAATGTTCAATTCTTGAGCACGATAAAGAGTTGATGTTGAGCCCCATTCTGGGCTACAGCAGCAAGGTTTGGGGTATGCTCACTGGACGAGAACTTGAATAAGTTGCTTTATCAAATATCGATCCAGTTTTCACGAACAAATTAATTTATTCACACATTTCCGTGAGGATATTTTATTTATATTGCATTTTCCACGTAAATTTCTAACATACTGGATAGAAGACTCAATACTTTAGTGATGAGTTTTTAATATATCCCAGTTTTCTCCAAGCGTAAATCGACCCATTTTGTTAATGTCAAATATTAAACTTACTTTCTGTCAAAACACGAATGACCGAAATGTTGCTAGATTCGAAATAAGCACTACTTTAATAAAATGCAAAAGCCCACCTTTATAATAAAAACTAAAATAAAGAAAAAGTACAAAAAAATTGACAAAGCTTGTGTTAAAACACCGACTCACATTTGAAATATAATATTGCATCCTTTTTCTTTTCATTTTCTTTCATGTTCATTGGCTTACTGGGGATAATCATTTTATTTATTTCTGTATTTATGTTAAATATCATGTGAGCACTATATAGTTGGAGTCGAATGAATTGAATTGAATTTATTTGTCGCTAGGCTGGCACAACTGTCCTTTGTGCTCAAGCGGAGTGTGAACGGCATTTTCCCAGTTCATCCCATGTGTTTTACGATTTATTCATTGAATAAAAGTATCAAATGAAGAATATTTCTGAAATATTGCATTGAAAATTGAAGTTCGTATGTGAAAAAGTTGAAATTATTGAAGAATGCTCACGATCTAAGGAATTAATTGAAAACAAGTACGTGTGAATGATACAGTGGATTTAAAAGTCGATATGTGGTTGAAGTCAACGTTGTCAACCGAACCAAATATTGCTACACAAAAAAAATGGCGACTGAAAATCGTCGTTTCAGTCAGAGAGAGATAGCTGCTGAAATGTATGTATCTTATGAATCATCCATATCATATCAAAACAATTTTTGGGCATGAATCGCGTTGCTACTCGATTAGTGCAGAAAGATTTTGTTTCTGCAAAAACTCAATCATATAAAGGTGGCAGAACACTTGAATAATTTCGACGCCACATTCATGAATGGCATTGAAATTGGCGATTAGACATCTGTTTACGTATTTGACATGTAAAACACTCAAAAGTTTCGGAAAGCCGCCTTCCATCTGAGTAGAAACCGAAAAAAGCACATAAGTATTGATGAAAAGTGAAGGTAATGTTGACAGTTTTTTTTCGATTATCGCGATGTTGTGCACTCGCAGATATTGTTTAAAGGCGAGACAGTGGATAAAGAATATTATACGAGACTTATGCAGCGTTTTAGAGAGCAAAATCGTAGGCAAAGACCAGATTTATGGAAAAAATTTCGTGTTTCTGCACCATCTACCAAGTTTATTACTGTTAATGAATTTCAAGTTGAAAAAAATCTACAAATTTTATCGCATAAGCACCTGATATGACCTCGGTAGACTTGCTGTTATCTCCAAAACTGAAATTATCACATCCAGACACCCATTTTCAGTCGGTAGAAAACACAAAGGAAAATTCCAGTGCTGAAGTCAATTCCTGGAAATGCGTTAAAAAAATGCGTTGTTGATTGGATTAGCCGTTGGCTCAAGTATATTATTTCAGGAGGGACCAACTTTGAAGGTAATTAAATAAAGTTTTATGCATTACACATATTTTGCATATGCAGTTGAATAATTAAAGAGAAAGGTATCATGTAAAACGGCCATGAAGAAAAAGTTGTAAGAAGAAAACCTTTTTGCCGACGGGACCTGTAGAAAAGTGCGAGAAACCAATAAACAATATTTATTCTCAGAATCATTGTTCACAAGGAAATAAGATATCGTCTTAAGAAAATACATATATGGAAAACGAACTACATTCTGGAAATTCCAAGACATGGTTAAAAAATGCTAAAATATTAGGAGTACAAATAAGTTTCCGCCGGTTTTTAACACAAATTAAATATTTATTATAGAAGAACGGTAAAATAAATTTATTTAAAATATTGCCCATCACTTGCAACCACTTTTTCCCATCTCTCAGGCAGCATTCGAATCCCACGTCTGAAGAACTCCTTGTCTTTTGAGGCTATCCACGAACCAACCCAATTTTTGGTATCCTCATAAGATGTGAACCGCTGGGCCGTCAGAGCATGTGCATGGACCGGAACAGGTGATAATCGGACGGTGCAATGTCTGGTGAATACGGCGGGTGGGGTAACACTTCCCAATCAAGTGTTTCCAAGTACTTTTTCACGGGAGCCGCAACATGTGGACGAGCATTGTCATGCAGAAGAATAAGTTTTTCGTGTCTAGAATAGTATTGAGGGCGTTTTTTCTTCAGAGCTCGTCAATCTCATCAATTGTGTTCGATAGAGGGCTCCAGTAATTGTTTCGCTAGGATTAAGCAACTCATAATACACTACACCTAGCTGATCGCACAAAATACAGCATAAGTTTTTTTCATTGAATATTCGGTTTTGCTGTTGATGTTTACGAGTGGCCAGGTAAACCCCAGGATTTTCTTCTTTTTGGATTGTCATAATGTATCCACTTCTCATCATCAGTTACGATACGATGTAAAAAACCCTTTTTTATGTCTAGCTAGCAGCATTTCACTTGAGCATAATCGGCGTTCAATATCTCTCAGCTTTAATTCGTAGGGAACCCAATTTCCTTGTTTATGAATCATTCCTAATGATTTTAAATGATGTGAGACTGCTTGCTGAGTGACTTATAAGGTTAGAGCAAGTTCTTTTTGTGTTTGAGATGAATCTTCCTCCAATTCTGCATCCTCGTAAATTTTTGGCCTTACACTGCGATCTTTGTCTTCTACGTGAAAATCATCGTTTTTAAACTTTTGAAACCACTCTCGACACGTTCTCTCACTCAAAGCACCCTCACCATATGCTTCTACGAGCAATTGATGCGCCTCAGCAGCAGATTTCTTTAAATTAAAGAAGTAAACTAATATTTCGACGCTTACTTGGCTCAAATTTTAACATTTTCAACTTATGAAAATTATATTTTACCAATATAAAATCAATGATATTAATAGGTTATGTTGTTCTTGAATGTCCAAACTATTTTTTAAGCCGGTTATCATCTGCGAAAGCTAACCGAAACTCCGTGCCGCGCCATCTACAATAAAACGGCGGAAACTTATTTGTACTCCTAATAGAATATGGTTCAATATATATAATTAAATAGGTAATTTGTTGTTTGAATTTTTTACGATTTGAAATATTTCTAATAAAAATTGGTGATATATATAAATATATTATAAATTTTGAGTCACATATACTAGGTGTATTTTTCTGTCAATTTAAGACCATGTTTAGGAAAATGGTAAGGAAAACAGAGCACATTCTAAGATGTATATCCCAATAAATGTCGGAATTTTATTTTGTCGAAATGTTCCTCAACATGATTCTCGATAATTAAGCCCATTCATTGACTTTACAGCAGATTACTGAAGAATGAATATCCTTTCGGCTCTAGAGGTGCTAGCCCAAAGAACAACACCATATCTCATCAAAGAATCGAAGTAAACTGATCTTAAGAGCTCCCTATTTACTCGGCGAGACAATACTCTCATCATATATAGCACTCTATTTAGTTTTTTGCTCAGATCACATATATGTTGGTGCTAGTTTAAAAAGCAGTCTAGATATATTCCCAAGAATTTGGTTGATTCTGTTATGCCGACTTCTGTATTGTTGAGGTCGATAGTTGCTGGAATGCTTTCCTTGAACTGGGTAGTCCTGAAAATAATGCACCCAGTTTTATTAACATTTAGAAGTATGGATTGATCTAACTGAAAAATGCATTTTCATTCCCGTACGATTTTTCCTTTTTTTTCCACGTTTGAAAGAAAATGTGACATTTATTAATTTTCCCCGATTTTTGAAGAAAACAGTTAGGCCGCAAATGTGGACCGGTTCATTTCGCCTACAGCTCGTTGAACTACCCGAAAAAATTTGATCAATCGATTGTATTAATCAATCAACTACACCACTTACTTATAATTAGTTGGATAATTATACGTCTTCCATAAGATTCATTTCGACACTGCGCAAATTGCTTCTGACAAAACGTTTCTGTACAAACAAAACAGTCCTTTCTTTCACACTTTCTTCTTTTCAGTAACCAATTAACATTCAATCATAGGTAATCATGCGTAAACAGAACTCGTGCGCTTTTGATCAACCAATAAATCCTTAAGTCTTCCGGATCGATTTCAAACGGCTCTGTTTGGTCAGGCAGATGACACTAGAAGCATCCATTTGTTTAATTGGTAATTAACTCAGCATGTGATAACCATACGTAGGTATTAACCGTTAAGGACAGAAGGAAATTGGTGAAATTCAACACCTGTTGCCTTATTATACTAAAAGTTTTCAGTGAGATGTTTTTTATGACTATTACTGGTCCATCCGGAATAGGTTGAGAGTACTAAAGAGCCATTTTTACTCTTTTTGTTTGAAGATGAATCTTCGTGTTTCATAAATTATCACCTTAAAAATTTCTTCAAACACACATTTCCTTCATGTTTCTTAGATTTGGATACATCATAAATCCTTTGAATATTTCCATTGTGTATCAAAATAGAAACTTAGTTTCCTAAGAAAATATTGATTTTATCTTGGTAAATAAAATATGTAAAGGATACAACATATTTATGCTTTTATAATTAAATTGAATATGACCTTTATAAAAAATAAACTCAATGAATCAATTCATTGTTATTCTTGAATCGCGTGATTTTTTAGAGTGATAGAACTTTAAATTGAAATAAAACAAACTTTTTTTATTTGAAAGATAATTTATTGACATTTATGTTTTGAAAATAATTTCCGGCATATGTCCACCACGACCAGCTCTGAGGAATCGCAGACCAATTTTCGACCACTCTTCGAGTAATTCAGGCTTCCAAAGCGTATATTGTTTCTGGTTTATCAGCATAAATCAGACTTACATAACCCCAAAGAAAATAATCCAGTGGGGTTATGTCGCATGATCTTGAAGGCCAATTAATTTGACCATTTCTCGAAATTATGTTATCGCCAAATTTTTCTTTCAATAAATCAATTGTTACTATAGAAGCATGAGGTGTAGTACCATCTTGTTGGAATCAAAACATTTTTGGGTCGATACCATTCAAATTTTGAAAGAAATAACATTGATCATCGAGCTGTTACGAGCACCATTCACCGTAACATTAGCTCCAGTATCGTTTTTAAAGAAATATGGACCGATGATGTCTCCAGCGTGTAAAGCACACCATACAGTGCATTTTTCAGGATGCAATGGTACCTGCAGAACTTCTTGAGGATTGTTTTCACTGCATATATGGCAATTTTGCTTGTTTACATAGCCGTTCAACCAGAAATGAGCTTCATCACTAAACACAATTTTACGATAAAAAAGTGGATCAACTTCAAGCTGTTCTAGGGCCCAATCAGCAAACAAACGACGTTTATTATGGTGGCTTTAGGCTCTTCGGACGTAATGTTAGACTTTTATAATCATTGGTGATAAGGAATTGTAATAAAAAATTAGAAAACAAAACATATATACAGACAAGTAGATTTGGCGTACCCTGATATAAATGATCAAATTAATTTCGTCGATTTCTAAATCCTAGAACTGATTGATACTGAATCATTAAAATGAAAAAAAATGCTAAATGAAATTTTACTTTTGCTGAGTTCAAAAACTTGTTACATGAGGAATATGGAGTCTGAATTATCTATAATGTGTGTTATTTTTCTTAGGTATTGTTAATTTGAATTAGGCGGCAAGCGAGGGAGTTAAAGTTCTTGGCGATCGAATTCTGGTTTTGCCTTAAGGATTACGAATGTTCTATAAACGGTTCATTGCCCCCAAATATCATAAAAAAATTTCCCATATAGTTGCATGAATGCTCTAGGTGAAACATTATAAAAATTTTATTTAAAATAATTCACACAGTTTTTATGTTCACAATTTATTCAGAATTTTGTTACGTGTTTTGGTCTTTCGACCATCTTCAAAGGAGTACAAAAAGGAACTAAATTAAAATTGAAAAGGTTCTTACGTTAAGCAAGGCTGCGTTCAGAATATTTACAGATTAAAAAAATTATAAAATAGTTGGACTCAACTCAAAAGTGAAATTTTTCACCAAAAAAAATAAGAATATAAAATTAATTAATTGAGTAATTACTTGGTAAAAGGTTATGAGAACAATTTTAAAAAATTATAGAAATTATTTCAGATACCATTCTTGAAAATTTTATAGAAATTCTAAACCTCCAACAAAAATTATTATATAATTAACGATAATAATGAAAATAAAAAAATGTTTCTATTTGAAGACAAAAAGGGAAACCATTACACAAAATTTCGAACAGATTGACAATTTTTGACTTAAATTGTATTATTTTTCGAATTTGTAAAAATTCTGAAAGCAGTCTTATTTCATCAAGTGGTATTACTTCTTTACAGAATTTTAAAATTTTTTCTGTGTTTGCTCGTTCAATTGGTGTTTTTTCTATTTCGAAATTTTGTACAATGGTTGAATTTCTCATATTGTCTTTAAGTAGAAATAGTATTTCTTAGAAATTAGTTATAGTTAATGTTGATCAAAATTTTTGTGAAAATTCCATAATTAATTTCTAAGAAATAAAAATAAAACATTAAATGTAACTTAATTAATATTGAATGGTACATTAAATTTTATCATGAATTTTCCATCAGTTATTCAAAATTTAATTATATGAAATTGTTATTGGTTGAAATTTTTGAAATAGTGCCTCTATACAGGTGTCCTAGAAATCAACTACAAGCCGGAACTGAAAGAGGAAGCACGTCGTACTGGTTATCAGGAAAATATCGAAAAAAATCTATGTGGCATGCTTCCAAATTATAGGCATTCAAAAAAATTCTAAAAATTCTACACCCTGTAACGGTCTTTTTACTCCAGTTTTCAAAAATATTCACTTTTTAAAATTAATTTTTTTGTTATGTAACCCTGAATAATGCTTCTCTAAACTGTTATCAGAATTTCAAATCTAGCTGCTCTAGCTTGGATGAAAAAGAGACATTTTTCACGAAAAAATTTTCAAAATAAAAATTTTGTCCAGTTGGAACTAACTATACTGAAAAAAATTGTACTACGCGAGTTTGCAAGTGACGTCAAAATTTGGAGCATTTAGTAATGATTCCAAAATGGCATATACACTTGGTGCATTTTTGCTGAAATTGTAGAGAATTTTTTCTTTAGAAATAATCCAGTTTTCAACAAATCTATCTACCTTATTTAAAAATTATTGCCATTTTAACGCACGAAATAAAATTCAGTGGATTCCTTAAGTTTTTAATTAAATTAATATTTACAAGGAATTTCCAATGAACATTTACGTGGTACCAACAAGATGGCTGCCCAGTGCATTATGCTACTACAGTAAGAGAATTATTCAATCAAGAATACCCTGATAGGTGGATTGGGCCGCGTGGTACGATTTTGTGGTCTGCACGTTCACCCGATTTGAACCCAATAGACTTCGTTTACTGGGGTACGATAAAGAAGAAAGTGTACGCTCGTCCTATTACGAGATCATTTTCAAGGAGATGTCGAGCTTGCATTGCAGCTGGTGGTAAACATTTCGAACATTTGCTGTGAGAATTCTGTTACTGTGGCAGCATAATGCGCTGAGCAGCCATCTTGTTGGTACCACATGCTGCCGTAAATGTTCAGTGAAATTTTCTTGTGAATTTTTATTTGATTGAAAACTTAAGAAATCCATGGAATTTAATTTCAAATGCACCTTAAAATGGCCCATTAGAATAATTTTTAACTAAGGTAAATGAATTTGTTAAAAACGGGATTATTTGCAAAGAAAACATTTTCTAGACTTTCAGCAAAAATTTACCAAGTGTTGTACCATTTTGGAATCCTTATTAAATCCGCCAAATTTTGACGTCACTTTCCACACTTGCGTAGTACAATTTTTTTTTCAGTACAGTTAGTTCAAACTGGGTAAAATATTTATTTTGAAAATGTCTCTTTTTCATCAAACTGGAGCAACTGGATCTGAAATTTTGACAACAGTTTAGAGAAGCATTATTTAGGGTTACATTACAAAAAAAACATTCAGACAAAGTGAAGATTTGTGGCAACAGGAGTAAAAAGACCGTCACAGGGTGTAGAATTTTTTCTAAATGCCTATCATTTTGAAAGCATGTCATATTTTTTAAAATATTTTTCTGATAAACAGTATGACTGGGTGTCTCGTCACCCAGTTCTGGCTTGACGTTAGTTTCTGGGGCACCCTGTATAAGTCAAAGTAATTCAAACATTTCTAACATCGTGATCAATTCTTCGTGTTCGCTTTTTTGTTCCGGGTTCATTTGATATTCAAGCATGTATTCATTATTCTCTATTTCCGAATATTATATGGCGTATCTCCAAATTATTCATTGATTTTATACGCAGTAACCACCAAAGATATACTTTCTCCATGCATTCACGCAAAATTATCGTTATTACTGAACTCGTCATGATAGAAATCAGTTTATTTGCTCAACTCAGTGGAGTATGTGCCATAATTCTGTTCGAATTTATTTATTGAATCTCCGTTAAGTGAATACGAATAGTATAAATTCTTGTTGTTGTCATATTTTATCGAAACTATAGATTTTATACCCAGATATCATTTCCATGCTGTAGATCTCGAAGTAGGTACTGATGAAAAATATCCGTACAGTTATGGATACCAATAATATACCTGTAGGAAAGTTGTTCCACCAATTAAGGAATATAATTAAGATAAACTCATTTTGTGAAGAAAAATCTTCAGTTTCCCATGATAATAATTCCGCTGTTTACAGAAACGTAATTGTATAATAATTCAATATTGAATGGTTATGTAAATAAACGCAGTTATCGTGTATTACTCCCTTAGATCCTTCAAATCATTCGAATCTTGAACTGCTGAAGAATTGCAACAAATAAAAAAAACACAATTTTGAGAACCAGTCCTTAAATGAATTCGTGTTTTAATCGAAGTGAATGTAAGAAGGAGACCCAATTACCGGGTACCAAATTTCTGTTGCATCAGAGAGAAATGATATACTGCAATGTGGTGCAATGGAGAAAAGAGTGTGATATAAAAAAAATATAAATATTGAGCGTAGCTTTTTCAGTACAATTTATGTATTTTCTCAATGTAATCATAAAACTACTTTTTCGCTGTCACTCTTTAATTAAAAATGCTTATTTTGAAACTGAGTAGAATTGATTTTTCGAGCAATATCGAATACAACATATAAAAATAAATATAAATTGAAAACTACTTCGAAGGGTCTTTTTGGAATATTACAGATGTCAGCTGGATACATTTTTCGAAACACCTACAAATTTTATCTGAAAAATCTCTTAATACCTTTTCGAAATTAAATGAAACAAAAGTTCCTAGAAATACTGTTTCACTTCATAAACATATAGAATTATTAACACTTATGAGTGGCAATTAATCAATAAAGAATCAAAAGAAAACATAGAGTACTGACCGTGATCATCCAGAGACCATCATCCAGACAAGCTTGTTTTGTTTGGATGTTCAGAAATAACAAATTCCATCACAAAAAAATGCCCCACATAGAATTTTAAAAGGTCTTTTTATTTCCCTTTTTGAAAGAATGTAGCACATTTTTCAAAAAAAAGAGAATATGAAATTCTTAGCCATATTCTCCTCAGTTGAAAGTTATATGGATGCTAAATAAAAACAATCAATAAAATAAAGTACACCTTCATTCATGAAATATCCTGTTTATAAAGCGAACTGTGATTAATCTGGCAACTAATTGAGCACAATTTATAATACTAGGGTATTTCACAGAAAAATTACATACTCATTATCTGAAAACTGCCACTCGCATGTCTGAAAATAAAAATTATATTTATACTATTGTAAACAAATATAAATTTAAAACTGCTTCGAAGGGTTTTTTCGAAATATTAAAGATAATAGTTGTATCGATTTTCCGACATCTCAACAAATATAATCAAAACAATCTTTTTAAATTAATTAAACCGAATAAAATTTCTTAGAAACACTGCTCAACTTAATAGATATTTTACTCAGAGGCATTTCATTCAATTTGAGTTTGAAAATTTTTCAGGAGATTTCTTAGATTAAATTTGTAGGTTTCGGGGAACTGATGTAGCTATTATCCATAATATTACAACATGTACAGTTATAAAGAACTCTTTCCAGTATATTGATGGTTCGGTTGACTACAGTTTCACAAATGCTGTTCTTAAGGTTACCCAGCATCCTAGGACAATCATCGTAAACAATTGACTTTATTAACATGAATGGAGTATGCGGCTGGCACTTTTTGTACTCCTTTGGAGATGGTCGAAAGACCGAAAAACTTGTCAGGATTCTGAATGAATTGTGAAACATAAAAACTGTGTGAATTATTTTAAATAAAAGTGACTTTACGTTGCCCCATAGAAAATAATCAAAGTAGCTGTGCCTTACAGTGCTGATCACCTCATGATGAGGCGTCCAGGAAAGTCTTGCCACGACAGTAATTGACACAGGAGATGTGTGTGTTATGGGACCATCCTCTTCAATACAGGGTGACAAGAAAAAAATTCGGACAAATTTTACTGTGTTCTGAAACAAAAGTATTCAAGCGCAGCCAAATAATTTTTATTCTATTAGATTCTCTACACTGTCTTGTACTCATATATGAATTTTCACTTTGATATTATTTTATTTTGCAGAGTGTTAGAATGTCAAACAAACGTAGTGCAATTTTGGAGCTCTTTCGTCAAGGTAAGCATCAATGCGAAATTGTTCGTTTGCTCAATGTGCCTCGACAAACTGTGTCCTATGCAATCTGCCTTTTCAAGCTCGGCCATGATGGTTGTCGTCCAGGAAATGGGAGAAAACGCACTGTCAATACGCCTAGCAATAGCATCATCGTCAAGGAGCGAGTCAATCGAAATCCGAGCTTCCCTATGAGGAAAATAGCCCGTGAGACCGGTATCAACCGTAAATCCGTTCGTCAAATGTCTAAAAAGGAGCTCAACCTCAAGTCATACATGCTCCAAAAAGTTCAACTCCTCACCGGTTAAAACAAGCGCGTACGACTCCAAAGGTGCCGTCAACTCCTTCGTCTCGCCGCCGGACAGCAATAGGAGCGTTGCATCTTCGTCCACTCCATGATACTTACTGAATTAAGCAAGATTAAACTTAACGACTTACTATTTCGACTGTGTCCACCCTTACCCTCCTCCGAGCAACCGCCGCTCTAGGGCATCAAACTCAAATGAGCAAGTTGCTTTGTCCCATGAGGTATGTTTATTTTTCTGAGAATTTCCAAAAGTGGGAAATTCCACAAAAGCGTTTGGTCACAAATAACTAACTGAAGGGATTCATGATCCCGTTATTGCTGTGCTTAGAAATTTGTATTGACCGTAAGATGTTTGTTCCTTTTCTACCAAATGCAACATTTCGAGATTATTGAGTTCTCGGAAAATATGAGGTTTCGAAAGCATTTTCAGCGAGATTAGAGTTATCATTTCACTGCCTTAATGGTGTACCTTGAACATTTTTCTGAAGTTCTTCCCGTTAGGCCTATAAGTATGCTAATGCATTCGTGACAACTTAATTTATTAACTCTTGAATTATTATGAAGGCGTTTGTTTTTGTATATAGCATTGAAGAATGAATTGGAAATTTTATGTGATGAAGTGAGAGCTATTTTAATATTGTTTGCTGATAATATTTCATTTATAATATGAGAAGTGAAATTCCTGCAATCTCTATTTTTGATACGTATTGGATTTCTTTGAGGAATAACTAAAATTTTAAAAAACATGACTTCAAAATTGAGAAAATTTGTTTCTTCCTAGTCCTTATTTGTATTCAAACAGAATAACTTATTAATATTATATATATTAATATTATTCTGCGCTCTCCCACCAGAGCGGACCAACAGACTGATGAAAAATATGTTGTCTTCTTCGACCTTTCCTTATCAAGTTTTAAGGTTCTGTCATTCAAATTGAGCAGACTTCGGATTTCAATTCATTTATTGGACTTCTGATGTTCCATTTTAGTTGGATCATATACTTATCGTTATCGACTGAAGGGTCAGATTGGTTTTTCTGTTATTTAAATTTATGAGAGAAACTCGAATCGAAATGATGCTTTTGAGGGCTATCTAGTGAATTTTATGGATAAAATTCTCATTTTCGATTATCTCGGTCTTTACTTGACGGAAATTCATCTTCAATATAAGAAAAATAAATGTTAACTTCCGCTATTTTATTGATTTTCACAACAATTGTTTCGTCATACCATGACTTCATCAGGTGAGTATTTAAACTGAGGTATACAATGCAAAACATGACCTTAAATACACAGCTCTGGTACAAAAAATAGAGGGGTCATTAATTGTATACCTCTCTTTCCACCCCTCTACTTTTTGTACCAGAGCGGTGTATTTGAGTTCATGTTTTGCATTGTATACCTTAGTTTAAATACTCACCTGATGAAGTCATGGTATGACGAAACAATTGTTGTGAAAATCAATAAAATAGCGGAAGTTAAAATTTGTTTTTCTTATATTCTCATTTTCGCTACAGGATAGTCGAAGAATATCGGAAATGTATTTTTATCCATCTGGACAACACAGGGTATTTGGCTGAGAAGATTTACTTGAAGAGTCGTCCATCGACATAGTAAGTAACTGACTGCACTTCAATTTTTGTTGAAATTTGAATCCTTTTTCTTATTTTAGGTCTTTTCCGTACAATTTCTTTCCATTTCATTTAGTTTTTTATTGGAAAATAACTTTGCGTAGATATTACAAGTATATTCAAGATGGAAGAGTTGAAAAAATTATTTGACAAGGGTCTCAAAAATTTTGGAAATTTTCTGATGTATTGGAAATTTCATAATGTAGAAGATCTTTTTCCTTTACTTCAGTATAACTGAAATTTCTAATCTCTGGACTCCATTATAATTAAACCAACATCTTATTAAGTATAGATATATTGAAATATACTCTACTTGGGAGAGGATTTTTTCCATATTTTAAATATTCAGCAGAATAATTCTGTGGAACCTGTACAAAATTTAATTAAAGAAATATAAGCAAAACTTTTGAAAAATTATATCAAAGTGTCTTAGAAATACTCTTTCTTTTTTAGTCGACATATAGAATTCTGAAACGTTATACAGTACCTCAAAAAGATGAAAAAATCTAGGGAAAGTATATATTGACCGAATTCACGTAGCAAACTTAAATCGATACAGCTGTTTCAAATATGTAAACTATGTAAACGAAACGCGTCATGTAAGCAACTCACAATAATAAATGGAAATCAACATATACATGTGTAACATTTAAACTACACTGTTACACTGTCTCGATTTCTAGAACTTTCTAATACTATAGCTCATACTCCTTATCAATGATTAAACTAAAGTGTTCAATGAAGTTCTATCAAGTAAAGGACAAACCGAAACGAAATTATCTAATTGTTTTTGTTGTTTTGTCTGACATTATGGTCAAGTTAGAATAATCCTATTTTAACTTAACTGTTTTCGATTCTCTAAGTGAATTAAGCGCAATATTCTAACTATTCAGAGATATACTCGGTCTCAGTCTGTCAGAATTTACCCATTCGGAATATCTTAGTATACTCATTTACGAGGAAAACATCAGGAGCTATATCATTAAACAATTTGTCTTATAAATGCTCGCATTAGATTTACCCTGTTTGTTTGGATAATTAGATCCGAAAATATTATATATACAAACATTCCTCGTGCAGCATTGATGATTTCTTGAATAATAGAAGTTACTTGAAATAAAGAATTATACTTCTAAATTTCAGTGGATACACGCATATAGTATTCAGACCGTGTACAACACCATCATATTGTTCGTTAAGGTTTGCAAATTGCAAGACTGCTTACGCAAAATGATGTAACCGATGATAAGTTGCAACGTTATTTCATGATTTATGCGATAGAATGTAGGAAAATTTATTCTTGTACATAGTAAATTATGCTGAAAAGATGGAATTTAAAATAGTTGTAAGAGACGAAAATTCATGAGCTGCGATTAAGTTGTTAAGTCTCTAGAGGAATAAATTGTATGCGTAAGACATAAAATATTTTATACTTAATTTTTTCAAAATTTTTTTCGAAAGGAGATTATTATTTCATGTATTTTATCTTAAAATCAATGGGACATAACATGATTGGTCAGGCATTATTATGTTACGTTTCATTAACTTTAAATTCTGAATTATTTCTGGAAACTTCTACAACATATATTGAAAATTATATACTGAAATATCAAAATGATATCACAATATCCATAGCTGCCGAACCAGACATCTTAGAAATTTCTTTCGAAAAGTGGTTTCTTGTAGTTCTATTTCTGCATCTCAAAAAATTATTGTCCTATATACAGTATGTAGGATGTTCCCAAAAAAGATATTCAACAAACGGGCGATTCTTTAAATGGATTTCCCTGTATATTTTCATGTGTTTCCAATGGCCTTCCCATCTATATTGAAATGCAAAATCTTAGAAATATTTTCCTAACCGGACAGATTTTATTCAGAGAAAACTCGAAAAAGTGGAGTGCACAGCACTCGCTAAAAGACCTTAAACGGTTGCGAAAATACGAAACAGACGTAGTACGAATGTGATACGAATGTTGATTACTGAAAGATTCATAAAGTCATCATAATAAAAAGATTAATCTGCCATACGCAGGACGCCCGTTATTTATTGCCAAATATGAATATACTTGAAATTGATATTTCTCGATTTTTCCAAATGTAACGCACTAATTATTCGTTTACTATAATGCAGAAAATTGAATGCTTTTCATTTTTCCTAAAGCTACCTTGGGGTTATTTTCACTCCTGTAATCATGAAAATGCCTACAGGACACTGAAACAACTGACAATATCATTTGAATATTGGACAGATTACTTACGGACGTTAAGATAGTCAAAACGATGAACTCTGCAGTAAAAATTATTCATGGTTGACTTTGTAGAGTATCATTCCATCACTCCAATATACAAGCTGTCCGAAATTGACTGCAAAATGGGTAGAAGTTTACACCGATAGTTACCAATCTAACATTCGGGTCTTTTATGCTCCGCTAAATATTGAAAAACTTGATAGGTTCTGAAAATAGATTGGCAAATTGGCAAATGTTAAGAAAACTATTTGAGACCACTTAATAATGTTTATTGAGTAAAAAAACGAAGAAAATAATGGAATAAATTTAAGGCTTCAAAGTGTCGTCCGCCTTCTTTCGGACATAAAGGAATCCGATCCTGAAACGATCTGCTAACCCTCTTCAGCATGGCTGGATTAATGCTCCGAAAAGCATTAACTATTCTCTCCCGAATATTGAGAGCTGTGGTTACAGCATCATCGTATACGATTTCCTTTATTACAGAATACTAGCTGGATTTAATTTACCAGAACCTCTTCAGATTTTAATCTGAATAAATCTCATGAAAATATTTAGAATTAAATTTTAAAACATATCCTTAATACAGTGTATCACTTTCTAGACATATATATTATCATCACATGTGGTGAAAATTAACTGATAAAGAATCAAAAGAAATATAAAATAACGATAAAATTATTACGACATCACCTTATACATATATATGTTTCGATTGGATATTAAAGAATCCCAAGATCCTGCACCCAAAAATGTTCAACATATAATTCAAGAAAGGTCTTTTTTATTATCTCTTTTCAAAGAATATATAGCACATTCTCCAGAGAAAGACCTGATACATTCGAAGCCAATATAACATCAGTAAAGAGTTATTCGAATAAACAAAATAATCATTTAAAAATATATAACAAAACCTTCTTTAACACAACACATTTCTGCAACAACTAACCAATTTTGGAGTAGGCATGGCCTAAACAAAAAATAGGTTATAACACAGAAATATACAATGAAAGAAGGTACGACTTAGACTCTACATTAGATAACCGCCACGTGAATGTGGTGTAATACAAAGAAATTTCTCAATTATTAAAGTATATAAATTGAAAATTACTACGAAGAAGTATTTTCATATTACATAATAATAGCTGGAATTAATGTAGTGTCTAAGTCGTATCTTCTTTCTTTGTACAGTTCTGTGTTATAACCTAATTTTTGTTTAGGCCATGCCTACCCCAAAATTGGTTAGTTGTTGCAGAAACGTGTTGTGTTAGAGAAGGTATTGTTATATATTTTTAAATGATCAGTTTGTTTATTGAAATAACTCCTTACTGATGAGATTTTGGGTTCGAATGTATCAGGCTTCTTTCTGGAGAATGTGCTATATATTCTTAAAGAAGATGGCTTAGTCTAAACAAGTAGTCGAAACACCTAACATACATTACATATATCAATAAATAGTAAAACCCTAAATCGTTTGTTAAACTTACGTGATAAGTATTCATTACAAGTAGAAGTTACAATTATTCAAAATATGAAACCTTGACAAGATCTATTTATGAAAGCAAACTATTATTTGAGAATATTTTCAGTTTATATAGAATAACATCGAATATTCCATTCTTATTCAAATACTGAACAAATGGTTCAAACTAAATCTTAGAGAGATGTAATATTCAGAGTTATTTCACTCCAAAAATTTTTTATGTCGTGAAAGTTATATATTTGTCAACTTGTAATAGTACTCTTTTATCTTTATATTATATCAATGAAATTCATATCCAATAGTTACATAAAAGAAAGAATGTTAGGCTATAAAATAACTATTCTAAATTGGAGCTCGACCACTGGATGGATTTAGTGTCAACCGAAAGATATCGTTAAAAATGATTGATTGTTTATAGTTGAGAGTGAACAAAACAATATATTAAGTAGTCGATTAGTTAGATAAATTTCAATTAATTCAATTCCACATTTGTCTTTAGTGCGATATATCGGACTTTCACTAATTGTACCATAAATTCAACGATAATGGGTTATTTCCTTGCAAATATAAAGTTTATTCGTAATCATA
This sequence comes from Megalocaria dilatata, assembly GCA_034642435.1. NCBI lineage: Eukaryota > Metazoa > Arthropoda > Insecta > Coleoptera > Coccinellidae > Megalocaria > Megalocaria dilatata. The sequence continues at coordinate 37,501,079 of CM067857.1, read as the reverse complement.
TATTCTTCAATTTGTTAAACTATTATAATATCATTAAAGTAAGAAATATTTTAATCAGGAATTTCAAGCCTCAAAGTGTTTCTCTTTGAGTACCATACCATATGCTCATTATTTTGGGGAAGGGTACAAAAATATTATACGCTTTCGCTAAATTAATTTGTATACAGGTGTATCATAAATAGCGCGTAAGGTTGTTTATAGCTGTATTCAGAATAATGTAAATTGTCTGAAGTTTTCTGGTGATGTGTACTTGATCTGAAATTTCCCAAAGTCTCTAACGTGCATTGACGTTTTTACTGCATACATATATAAAGTTGAAATTTTTTAATTATCACGAAAATTACTGAACGTTAGTTGTCAAAGTTGCCGCAATAAAAAGCTTCAACTTATTTTGAGAAATAATAAAACAAATCTCTAGTTGAGTATCGAAAAAAAATTCATATATATTTGGTTAACCTCATGAAATATTTGCATTTTGTGTGGGTTTTGAGATAACACACAACCTTTATTTTTAGTCAACGTAAAATAAAATAACAATTTTATGGCTTGTTCAACTTTGTGGATCAGATATGGAAACTTGATATTATTATTAACGATATTCACTTTCCCAACGGTCAACTCGAGAGTGAAATGATCTCTTCTGGAGTAACCGAAATTTTTTTCGTAAAGTGATTACTTAATAAAATAGAAAGGCTTTTTACTTGATAGAAGAAATATAACAAAATTTGAATATTAAAACAAATTGAAATATGTTTATCTTCTACAATTTTAATTTCAAAAAGATTTTCATTCAAAAAACTTTTAGAATTAAATTAATGTCTAAAACAAGCACCGCTTACATTTAATAGACGTATATAATCAAAACTCGATATATAATGTCAAATGGAATAAATAAACCAACAGATATACGAAAGTTATTAAAATTAATGAATAAATATTTAAAGGAGATAAAATTTTGTTTCTGGTCTTACCTTTAAAAACACCAATTGCCTTTTAAAAACATGAACACACTTAAAGGACTTCTCAAAGAATATAATCTATTTGAAATGTTTAATATATTTAAATATTCGAATAAGTTAATTCAGAAATCTCTAAAAAATGCACTATATCTTCAAAAAACAAATATAATTCTAAGCAATTCCGTCTTCAGTCCTCAATAATATTCGAAATATCAAAATCAAAAAACTAACCTATATCACAAACAACTCAGCACGTGTACAAGGACTAATGCTTGGAAACAAGATCAACTTTATAAATCAAGATTGATCTATGTTCTAACAAAATCAGAGAACAGTGTGAGTTATTTTTAAGGCTTATTTAAATTCATCGACATTCCATAATGAGATTTATTGAAGCCACAATATAATTATATATTATATATAGAATAAAATAGAAAGACTTTTTACTTGATAGAAGAAATATAACAAAATTTGAATATTAAAACAAATTGATTTATATTTATCTTCTACAATTTTAATTTCAAAAAGATTTTTATTCAAAAAACTTTTAGAATTAAAATAATGTCTAAAACAAGCACCGCTTACATTCAATAGACGTATATAATCAAAACTCAATATATAATGTCAAATGGAATAAATAAACCAACAGATACACGAAAGTTATTAAAATTAATAAATACATATTTAAAGGAGACAAAATTTTGTTTCTGGTCTTACCTTTCAGAACACCAATTGCCTTTTAAAAACATGAACACACTTAAAGGACTGGCCACATAGAAGCCCGGACCTTAGTTCACTTGAGTATTCTGCATAGACATACCTTAAAAGTAAGGTCGATAAAAATAATCCGACAAACCTGACGCAATTGAAGCAAAATATCAGGTCAGAAATGGCAGAAATATCGAGAGCTGTGTGTCAGCGTGTTATCGCCCATCTTTGTTTCCGATTAGAAGAGCCAGCAGCGTAATGGTCACCATTTAGATAACATCAGCTTTTCCAAATAATTTTCCACTTTATATTGTTATAATTAGCAATAAACTTTTTTCTAAATTTTAATTAGTTTTTGTTTTATCGAAGTCACAAATACCCGATATTCTTTTTAGACACAGTTTAGGAAGTTGGGAATAAACAACTGATCGTATTTACTTGCGTGATCGTTCTTCTCCCAATCGAGACCATTTGCGAGCATATCAAAAGCAAACGCCAGCTTCCGTAATGGTTTGGGCAGCAATCACACGAAATGGTTTTCTACTAAAAGGAGAAAAAATAATGCTTCAGTCTATAGAAAAATGGGATGGAAGCTTCTTGTAGCCTTGAGCAAGTTAGCAATTCAAATCAAAACGAGACTGAAGCAAATGTATCACTGTATCACTCATTAAGAAACGCCCCTACTTATGTGACAAGAGGAGTATGATATACACCATTTTTAGTAATCATAATCTGTCTTTCAGGAGTTTCAATAATTTGATTTCCGAAAACAAGTCTCATTTGTTTTGATTTTTTATTGAATAAGGCTTAAAGACAATGTGTCTACACAACCAAATATAAATAAGATAGATTAGTGTAAAATAGCATTCCAGTTTTCTCATTTCAATTTAAAAATGTGATTTTCTTTGGGAAATGTAAGACATATTTGTAGAACCATGTCAATTCCAGCTAGGTGCGTCAAAAAAATTAATGATTGAACTGAGGTTTTAGACTTATTCCTGTTGAATCCAATTAAAATCTTTAGGTATGCTCAATTTATGTAGAACATCTTGTGAATCTCATTTGAGGCTGGAAGTCCCTGGAAATTAGATGTACGGAAAACACGTATATAGTTAGCTGTATAGTATATCTACGTACAACATTTTTTTCAATTCTCATTGGGTCAATTTATGACGTTCCATTCTGTTATATGAGTTATACTGTATACTCACACTTTATATTAAGTGGCAGTTATTGTTCAATATAATTGGTGGTACTCAAGACGAAACATTCGTTTTAGTTAAAATCTTATCTCTTCAAGTTTTTACGTACACTTCAATATTATGATTTCGAGGAAATCATTAGCAAACAATTCGAAAGATAAAAACGTATCTGAAAAATGTATGAGAATTCATACTTCGACAAGTCATTTAGGTAACTGGATTGTGAAAAATTATAACTTCCTCAAAAATGTTCGATAACATAGTTGCACATGTGCGATAGTGCAAACTTTTCATTCTTTACGAAATGATGCCATAAAAAATGGACACGGTTGTCAATATTCATATGAAATATTTGAAATTTGAATAAAAAATAACTCAAGATATATACTTAGTGATACTGTGGTAATCTTACATCAAGAATGAAATGAAAACTTTTGCTAGAAATTACCTAAACCTCTAATATTTTATTTTCATTTTCATATTATTTCAAGGATTTTCTAAACAAATCAATATAATATACACATATCGTCAAAAGTCTTGGCCCTCCCTATCAACTCTCCACTTGTTGAATGTAACATGACAATTTTTTGTGTGTGGAATCTTATCACTTAAATGAAAAAAATAAACCAGCAAAAATGTTTCTTCTTCGGTAGAATACAGGTGTATTCGAAGTTAATTAGTTTTCAGCGAATAACAAGAGTTGTAATATTGATAATATTCCGTGGAAAATAACGGGACATCCAATTTCTCAGTTTGACCGGACAAGAATAATAATAATAATAATAGTTTATTTGCCCAGCATCAAGAAGCTTTGTCAAACCACCAGATTGCGCAACGTTCGAATATTCCACGGACTTCAGTAAGACGCATAGTGGCCCTTTTCCTGGAAACCGGAGACCGGTGCCTGGTTGATCCAGAGTAACATCTGCAAGAGAAGACCATTATATCGCAAAGTTTACTCGAACATATCGAACGGTATCTGTAACAGCCCTTCGAAGTCATTTTTTGAGGACCAATAGACGGGTAGTCTCAACCAGTACCATAAGGAGACGGTTGCATTCCTCAAATTTAAGGGCAAGAATACCTTTGAGAGTTAAGTTAGGGAAGTTCTGCCCTTTCAGGACGGATCAATAATGTCCTGGGGGAGGGGTATAATGTTCGGGTTGCCATATCCCTCCTATTATCGTTGAACGAACAATGACTGCTGGCATCTACGTAGAAAACATCATTGAATCAATAATTGTTCCTCTGCGCAACGCATTTGTGGATAATTTCATTTATCAGGATGATAACCCCTCATCACACCGCAGACGAAGGGTTCAAAACATTCTTCAAGAGAACAATATCCAGAGAATGAACTGGTCAGCAAACTCACCAGACATGAATCCAATTGAGTATATGGGATTACCTAGGGAGACCAACATCCAATCGCCAAAACCCACCTTCAACTTTTCAGGAATTGAGTTTAGCCCTTCAGGAAGAATGGAACGATATGCCTTTTTCAAATTTAGGATATACGATAGAAGGACTTCCTCATTTATTGTCCTCACCCTTCGTTTTTCATTCTATTATGGAAAATACTTTTTCATAATGTTCGCTGGACTTGGAAGACATTAACTGGCATGATACTTCTTTAGCTTCCGCAGGGATTTTGTCAGGAACGGAATTATTTTCTTGCATTCTTCACAAACTTCAGAAATTTTTACGAATGGAGTCGATAAACAATCGAAAATATAAAGAAACATCCAGCACTTCCCGATATTCTAGTACATTTTCAATAACTTTTCTGTTGGTGACCACCGTTCTCAATGTAAAATTACACATTATTTTTTGATGAAAAATTTCTGCGATTCTGATTCTGAGTGAGTGTGATTGCGGATAAAATCTTGTCTTGCATGCGTATTTTAAATACAATCAATTAATTTAATCAAATACATTTAATCCCTCAAGCTTCGTTTTCGCGTTCAAACTGCTATACGATACTATTATACAATAAATAACTATAATCTTGATTATCATGTTTGATGTGTTCCTAATGAGGTTTTGACTTCACATCAGTATGTGAGTCACCTACAATTTTAACTACGAAAAACTTCTTAGAATTAAATTAATGTCTTATAAGCCTATATTTAATAGACGTATAAAATCAAAATTCATTATCCAATATCAAATCGAATAAAAAAACCCAACGAATATAAATTGTTTATTAAAATTAAAAAATAAATAATATTTGAATGTTTCGTTCCAAGCATGCGCACCTGAACTCTTCAGACAGGCGTGATGCGTATGTCTGCCTGTGACAAAATGTTTTGTTTCTAATCTTATATTTATGAAACCTAAATCTTTTTCAAAAATAAACAACATAGTTTTAAGAACTCATTTACTTGAAATATTCGAATAAGTTACTTCAAAAACTCTCAAAACATGTAGCACATCCTCAAAAACAATTCGAATTCAGATAAGGTCAGTTCAACTTCACATTTAAAAGATGAAATCAAGTAATAATAAAATTTGAATATCAAAAAAGGTATAATCTGTCAGTCTTCTATTATTTTGATTTCAGAAAAATTTTCATTCAAAAAACTTTTAGAATTAAATTAATGTCTTATAAGCACCGTTTATATTCAATAGACGTATGAAATCAAAACTCAATATACAATATCAAATGGAATAAATAAATCAACAAATATAAATTGTCAATCAAAATTAATAAATGAATATTTGAAGGAGACAGAATTTTGTTTCCGATCTTACCATTATGAACACCAATTTCTTTTTGAAAACATAAAACACAATTCTAGGACTTCTCAAAAAATATAATTTATTTGAAATATTCAATATATTTAAATATTCAAATAAAAATCTCTTAAAACCTGCACTGTATCTTCAAAAACAATTAGACCTTCCATAATCTCTTCATTGGCCCTAAATCATATTTGAAAATCAAAATCAACCAACAATTAATATAGCTTACCTCAGAGTGGTGACCGGATCATTGCTTAAACAACTAACTTTAAAATCAAGATGTTCTATGTTCGTCACAAAAATCACAGAAAACTGTAAGGTATCATACGGTTTTCTCCAAACCATTGATATTCTATAATGAGATATTATTCAAGCCTAAATATAATTATATATTATGTACAAAATAAAATAGAAAGAGGCATTTTACTTTATAGAAGGGATATAACAAAATTTGAATATCAAATCAGATTTAATCTTTCAGGCTTCTACAATTTTAATTTCAAAAAAACTTTTATTCAAAAATGTTTTAGAATTAAATTAATCTCTTATAAGCACCACTCATATTTAATAGAGGTATAAAATCGAAACTCAATATACAATATCGAATGGAAGAAAACCAACAAATATAAATTGTTAATTAAAATTAATAAATAAATATTTGAAGGAGAGAAAATTTTGTTCCTGATTTACCATTATAAACAAAAATTTCTTTTTAAAAACATAAAATACAAGTTAAGGACCTCTCAAAAATATAGTTTATTTGAAATATTCTATTTATTTAAATATTCAAATAAGTTAATTCAAAAATCTTTCAAAACATGCACTATATTTTCAAAAAAACAATTAGACTTTCTATAATCTTTTCATCGGCCCTAAATCATATTATTTAAAAATCAAAATCAGCTAACAATTAATATAGCTTACCTCGGAGTGGAGACTGCATCATTGTTTAAACAACTAACTTTAAAATCAAGATATTCTATGTTCGTCACAAAAATCACAGAAAACTGTAAGGTATTATAAGGTTTTCTTTAAACCATTGATATTCCATGAGATTTTATTTAAGCCTAACTATAATTAATTATATATTATGGATAAAATGAAATTGAAAAAGGCTTTTACTTGATAGAAGGGATATAAAAAAAATTGAATATCAAAAAAGATTTAATCTGTCAATCTTCTACAATTTTAATTTCATAAAAATTTTTATTGAAAAAAATTTTAGAATAAAATTAATGTCTTATAAGCACCGCTTATATTTAAATAACAATAAATAAACTTACCCATACGACCTCGTGGACTTTCTGTTTGATGAACATTCAAACTAGGTACATTTAATATCCAAGGTACTCTATGTTCTATGCTAACCACAAAAATCACACAAAGTTTTTAAGGCACTTTATGGTCTTGGTTAAACCGCTGGACACTGTATAATGAATTTCTTTATTTAAAAACCTTATAAAGTTATATATAAAATGAAATAAGAAGAAGCGGTTTACAAACTTATAAGCAGTGCTTATAAGACACTAATTCAATTCTGAAAGTTTTAAACTAATTTTCCGAAATTGAAATTGTAGGAGACTAACAGACTAAATCTGTTAGTTAATAAGTTATTAGTTTAATAAGACTAATAAATTCATCATTATTGTAAAATATAGATCTGGTCGCCTTCATGAATATGATATCATAATATTTTGGACATCAATCGTATCGAGAATTCAAATTAACCTCGTATAGCAATCCAGGAAGAATTGATGTCAAACACCATAAATGGATTCCACAGTAATTGATGATCCGAGTGTGACATAACCTCAAATTATGACGCAACGTTGCAGTCTAATATAAAGTAATAATCAGATCGATTCAGACATCTAGAAACGTCCAATCGAGTCTCATCAAATCAAACATGGCGACAAAAACTGAAACGAGCAATACGAAAAACCGATCGTACAGCATGGAGTGGGTCAATTAAGATTCTTCGGAATAGATCCCAATTATAGATTGTGCCATGTGAATCGCTTAGATGAAAAAAGTGATCGAATTACGGCAAAAAAAGACTGGGAGCGAAAGTTATTTAATTTGATTTCGATAGCTTCATCTTCTGAATTTCCGCGATTCGCAATAACTGGCTATTGATCTGGGTGATTACTGGTGCTAAAAATGCGAACATAAACGTGTTGCGTATTGTTTGTTTTAATAGTTTTAACGACCGTGTGGAATGTGATGGTGGGGTTGAAAATTCTCCAATTCATCAGAGAAGTTGTCACAAATTCTTAAGAGAAACGACTGTCTATACCTGGTTGTACAGGATGTATTGGATAAAAGTATCCAGTGAAATACAGAATGAAAAATGTAGTTATACAAAAATGCCAAACTTGTTTAGTTTGTTTTTGAGGGAGACATTTATTTTTGAACACCTTAAATCCCTTGCTACAGAGGGATTGAGATACTTTAAATTATCACTATTAATCCAAAGGAGCATGGATATCTTTGATATTTGTGGCATCAGTCGTAACTTTTTTCATTATCAACTGTCAAGCCGAATATTCATAGCCATGAGATCATGTTGTTTATTTGGCGGAATTGTAACATTAAAAAAACCCTCCAATAATGTGATTAAACTAAGACCATTAAGAAGTTTGAAGTTTCTGCAATGAAAGTCGACGTTGTTATCGCATGCGCTGTAGAGTTGCATTGTTTTCGAGAAGTGTAGAATTTACTAGATTTCTTCATTGCACAAAGACACACCTTGTGATATTTTTATCGAACAAACGTACCTAATCCATGAAAATCGTGGAATATTGAATTTTTATTGTTTCTTATAAGACGTCTCATCTGAAGGCGGTAAGTATCGGGTGTTTATTTTAGAGTAATAGAAATCTAAATTGAAATAAAACACATTCAAATTAAGATTGAACCCAAATTTTTCATTCATTTGAAAGATAATTTAATGACATTTATGTTTTGAGAATAATTTCTGATATATGACCACCACCACTAGCTCTGAGAAACCGCATTCGATCAGACCAATTTTGGAACACTTTTTAGGGTAATTAAGGCCTTATTTCATCAATAACACGAGTTATATTGGCTTCTAAAGCGTCTATTGCTTCTGGTTTATCAGCATAAACCAATGACTTGATATAACCCCAAAGAATATAATCCAGTGGAGTAATATCGCATGATCTTGGAGACCAATTAATTGGACCATTTCTCAAAATAATATTATCGCAAAATCTTTTTTTCAACAAATCAATTGTTACGGTAGCAGCATGAGGTGTAGCACCATCTTGTTGAAACCAAAACACTTCTGGGTCGATACCATTCAAATTTTGAAACAAATGATCTTTGATCATCGATTTGTAACGAGCATCATTCACTGTAACATTAGCTCCAGCAGCGTTTTTAAAGAACTATGGACCAATGATGCCTCCAGCGTGTAAAGCACACATACAGTGCATTTTTCAGGATGCAAATGAACCTGCAGAACTTCTTGAGGATTGTTATCACTCCATATACGGCAATTTTGCTTGTTTCATTAGCCTTTCAACCAGAAATGAGCTTCATCACTAAACACAATTTCACGATAAAAAAGTGGATCAACTTCAAGTTGTTCTAGGGCCCAACCAGCAAACAAACGACGCTTATTATGGCCAAGTAGCTTCAGTTCTTGAACCAGTTCGATCTGTAACGAGCATCATTCATTGTAACATTAGCTCCAGCAGCGTTTTTAAAGAACTATGGACCAATGATGCCTCCAGCGTGTAAAGCACACATACAGTGCATTTTTCAGGATGCAAATGAACCTGCAGAACTTCTTGAGGATTGTTATCACTCCATATACGGCAATTTTGCTTGTTTCATTAGCCTTTCAACCAGAAATGAGCTTCATCACTAAACACAATTTCACGATAAAAAAGTGGATCAACTTCAAGTTGTTCTAGGGCCCAACCAGCAAACAAACGAAGCTTATTAGGGCCAAGTAGCTTCAGTTCTTGAACCAGTTGGATCTTGTATGGGTGTAGACCAAGATCTTTACGCAAAATTTTCCATGTGGTGGATGCACAAAGTCCAACTTGTTGTGAACGTCGACGAATAGACAAATCTGGATCATCATTAACACTATGACTTACAGCAGCGATATTTTCTTCTGTACGTACAGTCATTTGTCTTGTTGTTGTTGTTGCATCGAGTAGAGAAAATGTTGTTCGAAATCCATCGATAGTTCGACCAATAAGCTGCTCTGATGGACGATTATGTAAACCATAATTTTCAGGAAGTGCTCTATAAGTTTAGCGAATAGAACACTGATTTTGAAAATGAATTTCAACAATTTGTGAACGTTGTTGCGGCGTGAGTCTTTCCATGATAATTTTTCAATGCTTACTGCACCTAAAAGTCAAAACAACATGACTTTCCTTCTGTCAAATCACAGTTATCCCTATCGAAAGTTCTATCACTCTAAAAAAACACCGATAGATAGATCAGAAATCGGAAAAATCCTTAGAATGTGATTTACCCGGTAATATTATTGTCATCTATCTCACGTCTTTTGATTTTTGGCTGATATTTTGGCTCTGTGAGTATACCACCAAAAGTTCCAAGGTTTCAGGACCAAATTATAAAACTTCAGAGAAGGTGTTTATAACAGAGAGACATTCTTGTCTCTCAATTCGACCCTGATTGATGATACTGATATTGAAGATTTGTGAGTTCATTTTCAGATAAACAATAAAAAGATTTCCATGTGGTGTATTTAAAGCCTTCCAGGTGGTGTAGAGACCGTCATATTATATTGCAATAAATTTGATTCAAAATTGGAAACACAAAGCAGAGAAATATTTTGTACCCATTAGGGCGATTTCAATTTTTCCAGGATATGTTGGTCCTGGGATGATTCACATAGCGTTTTATGTCTTCATGATGTTGAAAGCATTTAATCAATTTATACAATGTTTTTCCATTTTCCGAGGTGATATACTTCAGCTATATGAAGAAAAGTAATGATAGAATATACTTTATTTGGTTCTCTTAAGCTGTTGAGCTGTATATAACATGTACTATTAAACGGATTCTCTTGGTTTGGAAGATTTTCACCCAGCATTTAATTTTTGTTCAATGAAAGCCGGCTAAAATATCTGAAAATGGCATAGCGTTGTGCTCATGATTTCAAGAGAGATTCTTATAACGCATTTAACGACACATTTGGCAATATTCCTTGGTCAGCTATTTGATGATTGAATTATCGACCATCAATAATTTCTACTCAGAATAAAAAACGAAAATTGTCCCACCTACTACACAAAACACAAAATTCAACCCATCAAAATAAATATCACTCTAGATGGAAAAACTATAACAATTCAAGTTACCTTGTGGAGTTTCAGAGATTACATTCTAAATGTAAGATAGACATAGAGATTACATTCTAAGTGTAAAAAACTCGTCACAGCTGATTTTGATCGATTCTCCATATAAAATTAATTGAAGGTCCTTAGCTTTAAAAAAACTTCGATGCAAACTGTGAAAAAATGACGGAATCTCTCTTGATAGTTGTAAAACAGATTTCTCCAGTATTCGAAGAGTATGCTAGATTCAGAAGAAATTTTAATAGGTAGGGTTATATTGTTCCAAACATGTTTTCATTTGATCTGTGTCAGACTATGTCAAAATATTAAAATTTTCCGGTTGCAAACTAAAAGGTTTCGGCTTGGTCAAAGAAATTCATCCAGGCCAAACACCTTGATTTGGGCCGACAAGTTGATCCAGGCAAAAAACTTTTTTTGGGTTTTTGGTTTTAACTCGAAGAGACACCAAACTAAAAAGGTGAAAAAGTTATGAGCTTTTATACCTTGGTGCATATCACACACAATCCTCCCAAACATAATTTTTTGGTCTTCTGATTACACTACCTCACCAAATTTTTCATGATATGCGAGGTATCATTCAATTTCTTAATACCGAATTTCAGATCGATGGAATCTGTAGTTCCGAAAATATTGGGAAAAATATGAAAAAATTTTCGAACGTGCATAACTGCGAAACAATTAAACCGATGCTGCCCACTAACAAACTGGGCAGAACAACTTTGTTTGAAGGCTCTGGCTCGATGTGCAACCTTAAGCACAAACTTAAGGGATATATGAGATTTTAAAATTATGACTGAATGTTTTCTTGTGATAAGTGGATTTCATAGTTACGGTAACACTAAGATTTCTCTTCGGAACGTTCTGAATATTCGTAATATAAAAATGAAGGCTGCTGCCAATGAAAAAACTCATTTAATTGTCTTTGAAATTCTTGTAATCATATAATAGTGAATATAATTCATACAATAAAATAAGAATGAATGTTTTCCTGAACAAATTACATGAATGACTGTAAAATGATCAGGAAATGATATTATGTTAAGATGTTAAGATGGTTTTCAATTTATCATTATGATTTCCTAAGTGAAACTCCTATTAAAAAATATTTTTCAAAAATGAATATATACTATTGTATACATTTTTTGTTTCATAAAGTTATAGAATAATGAATTATCAAGCTGGTTTGTTAGGAAGAAGATCTTGATCCATAATTGTTGTTCCGAATTCATTTGTCACTGTAAGAGTAAAAATTCAATCTAAATTTTTGACACATGTTGTCGATCACATTAAATCATTCGACAACTACTTTTTCCCTAAATTATTCTGAAAAGTAAATTCTCCTACGCTCAATTATCGAAAAATTGTCTTGATTAGAGTAAATTGGTACTCGTATTTTGATTGGTTAATTTTTTCGACCTATCGTTAATTCTGATAATTTCTGTAATAAAATGAAATTAACTCATTAAAAACAACATTTTCGAAATCCGATTAATTTCGGAGCATATAATTTTCAGAGCTAATATGTAGTGTACGAGTGAATTATTTGAGAAGCCAGAAATCCGGTTATTCGAACAATTTCAAACTGTCAATTTCGGAGTTGCAGCTTAATGGACTAATATCTGTTATCTCAGATTTTAACAAATCAACATTTACGAGAATCCTTTCAAAATGATTACAATTTGTATGCGTTTCACCAGAAAAAATTATGATCATATTACTTATATTATTGATAATATTATAAATGAGAAAATCTTTGTGGGTTGAATTCTATGTTGAGCATTTTTTATGGATGTTGTTATTTCTGAATATCCAATCGAAACAAGCTTGTCTTGCATGATGGTTCTTGATGATCACAGTCACTACTTTATGTTTTCTTCTGATTCATTATTGGTTAATTGCCGCTCATATGTATTGGTTATTGCAATTGTCTATAAGGTGAATCAGTGCTTCCAAGGCACATTATTCAATTTAATTCTAAAAGGAACTTTTAAATGAAAATAGATTGAAATTTTTTTACCGAACAGACAGATAAAAAATAGAAGCCAAGAAGCGAGTTATTGATATTAACGGGGAAAAAATGAACGCTCATTTCTCGTTTATTGAGTCCATTCTTGAAATAAAAAAGGTAAACATTTTCCGACATAGTTAGTAAAAAAACTTGATATGGCACACTTCGTAAATTAAATATTTATAAAACATATATTATTCGACACACGAGGTATTAAATAGTATCAACTCAATCTACACTTCTTGAATTCGAATTAAAGACCACTTAGTTCTCTCTTATTCTCACGTCATAGTGCAATATTTCTTCGCAAATTTGATTAATTGGGATCAGCATTTCGCGTGGCCTGAATGCCATATTTCTTCGAATACTCGAACGAAACAAATGCATTTACACTACTATCTCGCCGCCAGATCATAAAAGGAATTACCAAATTTTTTAATGCTCGTGTGAGGGAATTTCATGAACAAGTAATTATGTCACCGAGCTAATAATTTATCTTCTTTCGGGAGAATTGAAGCACATAAATTTAATGGTGTCGAAAATTTCGTGGTTTATTATTTGCCCGTTTATATTCACTTCACGAATTCGAATTCAGCTGGAAGGTGTGTAGTTTTGAGGATTTACCAACAATTTCGAAAGAATTTATGATTGAATCTCCTACAGTGATGGCTAAGAATTTTGGTGATATAATAAATAGCACAAAAGATGAAAACACAAAGTAGAGAGATCTTGCGCGGTAGTTTTTTATTACCAACGATTCCCACAAAATGATTTTTTGTCTTCTGGTTATAGGATCCTCGCCAAATTTCTCAGGAGCATACGTTATAAGATCGATTGAATCTTCTTCTTCTTCTTCAAGTGCAGTTTTCTCCCAGAACATTAGCGATCAGTTGCATGATCTTCACTTTGACCCAAGTAGTCTCGTCATGCTCACTCCATACCACTGGCGAAGGTTTTTCAGCCAAGGTGTCCTTCGGCGACCAGGACTTCCCTTTATTTTCCCCTGAACAATTATATGTAGACCTTATATTCAGGTTTCTCATCACGTGGGCAAAGTACTTCAGTTAGCTGCTCTTCATGGTGTTGAGAACTTCTATTTCTTTTTTCATACGTTGCATAGCTGCTTCATTCGTCACCCTGTCCACCCACGATATCCTCAGTGTCCTCAACGGCTTTCTTGAAATTTTTTTCTGCATATAAATTAAAGAAAAATGGGGAAGAGCACACATCCTTGCCGGACTCCTCTCATAATAAGCTCCTTTTCAGATGTCTGGCCGTTCACTATAATATCAGCTATTTGATTCCTGTACAGGTTGGCTATTAACTGTATGTCTCGTCCGTCCAGGCCTATATCACTCAGTATAGCTATAAAAATGTCATGCTGAATGGTAGCGAAAGTCTTCTCGTAGTATCATTAATGAGGAGTGTGAGCTATCGTAATAGAAGCATTATTAGCACTGAGCCAAACATCAATCCCAGTGTTCCTAGGCAGAACATGAAAGCTGGAGAGAAACTGAAGATCCGAGGAGGATTAGATTCCTCTAACAAGTCATACGAACAACAGTATATTTGCTGTCACTCTACGAATAGGTGAAGTGAGCAAACGTGGAATAGATCTAACCCCGGTGGTGAAAACATTCACACGTAGAATAGCCAAATTTTGACCTCGCTCAAGCCTAGCGCATTCCTCGTAAGTGTGAGATTACCACACACAAGAGGCGAGGTGAGGTCTAACCAAGCCGAAATAATAGTTTCTTTAAGTATTGACATCCTTAATGTTATATGAGTTCCTCAAAATGAATCCTAGTATCCTCAAACTCCTGTTAACTTCATGTCAATATGATCTTTGAGCACATTTTTTCATCATAAAAGGTCCCTTACAATGTTCACGGTATTTATTGTCATATCATTTAGAGAATAGTTATATATAGAGTGATGATCTCGCCTATATATTCATATGACGTGGATGATGACTCCATTGATCTCACACCCTTGCACCAACATATTCAGTTACGACTGAAAACTTGATATATCAAACAAGATATTGACCTCAAGTTATCAGTAAAAAGAAGATATTTTGCATATCTGAGGCATGTGTGGTGTCATCGATATAAATTGAAAATAACAGAGGACCCAAGGGACTACCCTGGGGCACACCTGAGTCTTCCATGTACCATAGGGAGAATTAATTAAGAACTTTGACTGATTGAGCTCAGTGAGTGAAATATGAGATTAATCAAATGTGCAATCTGTCAATGATGCCAAACGTTGACAATTTTCCTCCCAAATTACAATGATCAATTTTGTTGAATGTCTTCAAAAATACTGTGTAAACAACATCAACTGTTCCCCCGCTCTCCAAAGAATCGATGACGTACTGGACAAAAAATAACAGATTGGAATCCATACTCTTACCTGTTGTGAAGCCGTGTTGTTGCTCAAACAATTTAGAGAATATATTCATCTGTAAATAATCCAGTATTAATGTTTCAAAAAACTTGGTAATGGCGCTAATAATGCTGGTTGGCCTATCGGGGATGTTGCTCGTTGATAATGACCAATTAAATAAAATCTGAGAAGGAAGCGGGAATTCCTAGTCATCTGAAGGCCTAGATATTGAAAAAAGGCCCTTTGAAGAATTCCCTAAATATGTAGATACACATTTTCAATTTCTTCAATGGTAATTGAACGTTAATCGATTAGTATAACAACTAGAATAAGCATATTTATAGGCAAATATAGAGATGTAATAGACTAAAACTTATTTATTTACAGTCTATATAATATGCACATTATACAATTTTCGGTTGTTTTATTTAAAATTAAGAGAATTATTAAGAATGAGTTTTTACCGACCATTGTGGTGAAAGCACTATATTACTCATAGAACAGTAGATCGACGGGCTTTGGTTCACTGAGTTCACTTCACAAATTAACTAACCTTATCGACAAGTGTCGCATAATCAAAGAAAATACATTAATTTTATATTATGATTTTTATATATTTATATTATCAAGAATATCAGGAGAATGAACGAAAATGTTCCTTTAGATTCAATTTGAGGAGTTACAAATGACTCAGAGTAAAGTTCTTTGTTATAGTGGATAATAAAACTGATTTCTGGGATTGTGAAAAGTACTGCTTCAACTTGTTGGGGAGAAGTGAAGCGTGTTTATACTGGAGAGGTCCGTATTTTTTTCACTCACTCAGGGCTGGGTGACTCAGTTGGGAGCATATTTATTTTCTGAATGCTTTTATTTAATTGGCAACCAGCTTTATGAAAAAGGTGAGGCCAGTATAACAGATAAAAGGCCGGGGCTGCAAGGGATTTTATATCTGCCGCGTAAAGATTGGCAATGTCTTGTTCATTTTCGATGAAATCGAACACCCTTGTTTCGGATAATTTATATCTTGAAATACCTAAGTTAGCTGTTCTTGATTTTTAGCTTACGTATTTCTGAGGAGAGTTATTTAAAATACGAATGACTTAAGGTCGACTGCAAAGGTGATGTATAGAAATATCAACTTTGTCAAATTTGCTACCCCCTTGAAAATTTCATTTACCGTACCAGATATACTCGTTCAGGATTTGCAGGAATTTTTTGCGATTTGAATTTCTGCACGTTGTTTCGCACTATGTTTAGTGTAGATGGGAATTTTGAACAGTATTTCATATTGCATAATGTATGTACATATTAACATCTTTTTTTGAATCATATGCATGACGTTAACTTTGTGATAAGACAGAATGTGCAAAATTCCCCTATGCTTTAGGTATGACCAACTATCGGGTGTTTTCTTTAGAATGATTGAAGTAAAACACATTTGAATTAAGATTGAAGCCAAACTTTGTTTTTATTTGAAAGATAATTTTATGAAATTTATGTTTCGAAAATAATTTCCGGCATATGTCCACCACGACTAACTCTGAGGAACCGCATTCGACCAGACCAATTTTGGACCACTTTTTCGAGTAATTCAGGCCTTTTATCAATAACATGAGTTACGTTTATCAGCATAAACCAATGACTTGACATAACCCCAAAAAAATAATCCAATGGAGTTATGTCGCATAATCTTGGAGGTTAATTAATTGGATCATTTCTCGAAATTATGTTATCGCCAAATATTTCTTTCAATAAATCAATTGTGACGGTAACAGCATGAGGTGTAGCACCATCTTGTTGGATACAAAACACTTCTGGGTCGATACCATTCAAATTTTGAAACAAATAATCATTGATCATCGATCTGTAACGAGCACTATTCACTGTAACATTAGCTCCAGCATCGTTTTTAAAGAAATATGGAACGATGATGCCTCCAGCGTGTGAAGCACACCATACATGCATTTTTAGGATGCAATGGAACCTGCAGAACTTATTGAGGATTGTTTTTACTCCATATATGGCAATTTTGCTTATTTACATAGCCGTTCAACCAGAAATGAGCTTCATCACTAAACTCAATTTTACGTTAACAAAGTGGATCAACTTCAAGCTGTTCTAGGGCCCAATCAACAAACAAACGATGCTTATTATGGTCAAGTGGCTTTAGTTCTTGAAACAGTTAGATCTTGTATGGTTGTAGATCAAGATCTTCATGCAAAATTTTCCGTGTGGTGAATGCATAGAGTCCAACTTGAATGTCGACGAATAGACAAATTTGGGTCATCAGTAACACTATGATTTACAGCAGCGATATATTTTTTTGTATGTACAGTTCTTTGTCTTGTTGTTATTGCATCGAGTAGAGAAAATGTCCGAAATCTATCGATAGTTCGACGAATAAGCTGCTATGATGGACGATTATGTAAACCATAAATTTCACGAAGTGCGCTATAAGTATGGCGAATAGAACACTGATTTTGAAAATGAATTTCAACAATTTTTAAACTTTGTTGCGACGTAAGTTTTCCATGATAATTTGTCAATGCTTACTGAATAGAAATGTCAAAACAACATGGCTTCTACCTTCTGTGAAATCAAAGTTATCTCTATCGAAATACCCGAACGCAAGAACTCAAAAATTAAACCAGCTCAAAATGTGCGAATGTCTGCTTCTCATGTCCCAGTGATCAACAAAACATTATTATTAACAGGCTTGTTTGAGTTCAGAATTGTTATACTGATGTTTGTTACACTGCCTCGATTTATAGAACATTCTATTACCATACCTCATACTTCTTTCTGATTAATGATATTTGGTGCAGACTGTTATCAATTATTTGAATGGGACAGTAGGTTCATTTCATATTTATACACTTTTTTATTTGTCCGCTTCATTTTAACGTGCATAAGTCTATCAGCCACATTAAGTACAACAAAAACTATCTTCACTTCAACAATTTAATAATGCTGTTTTTGTTAGTCATTCGTTTGGTGTAATTGCAGTATGAACATCTTCAGAATGACAATTATCGTGTTATCTCAATGGTTTATTCAGAGAAACTAAACACTAAGGAACATGAAAAAAGCCCATATTTTTGTAATTGTGTAATCAACCACGAGTGTTTCTGTTAATAACTAATAATTTTAACTAAGAAATTTGTTCCTCGGGATTAAATAGAGAAAGCGAAATGCGAAATAATTATTCAATCGATTATTCACTTTGAGGAATAGCCGAAGGACCATTTAATTTTTTGAACTGAAAACGTTTACGGAGGATGTATGAAATTGCGTGGTTGTTATTAGTTTTCTCTAATGAGTCAACTGGGCGTTCAAAAGTGTCGATCGTAAACGGCCAACCGAAATAAAATCCTTTCATATCCGGAAACATCGGCGTCAAACAGCTCGATAAAATAAGGAGAGGATATTTTAAATGGAGGGATTTTATGGTTGAAGATAAATAACCATGAAATATGGATGGAATTTCGAAGAAGTTCCATTGGTACTAAGGGTTACCATTTTATTTTATTTTTAGAGCATATGATTATATTTTATTATAGGGTATATGAACATACGATAAATAATATACTACTCTGTCAAGAAAGTACCGGGAATTTTCAATTAAAACAACATTTTTACATTTAATCGTCAAAATTTATTGGGTCGCCTTCAAAATAGGCTCCATTTGCCTCAATACATTTATGCCAACGGCACTTCCAATTATCGAAACATTTTTGATAGGCGCTTTCCGCCGAATTTTGTTTTATGGCTTCAATCGACTCAAAACGGGTGCCACCAAGGGGCAATTTTAGTTTTGGGAAGAGGAAAAAGTCGCAGAGAGCCAAATCCGGCGAATACGGTGGTTGCTGAAGCACGTTTGTTGAGTTTTTGGCGAGAAAGTCAGTCACAATCGTAGCTCGGTGAGAAGGCGCGTTATCGTCATGCAAAATCCATGAGTTGCTCGCCCACAAATTTGGCCGCTTCTTACGCACGCAAACGTTTCATAACGCCTAGGTAATACTCCTTGTTTACCGTCTGACCCTCTGGAACGAATTCGTAGTGCACCACGCCACGGATATCGAAGAAAACAATGAGCATCACCTTCATTTTCGAGCGGCTTTGGCGTGGTTTTTTCGGTTTCGGCTCATTTTTTGCCACCCATTCCGATGATTGCTGGCTTGTTTGCATATCGTACTCGTAGACCCAGGTCTCATCACCAGTTATAATGCGTTCCATGAATGTAGAATCGGAATTACAGCGATCCAGCATGTCTGAAGCAACCTGTTCGCGATGACGTTTTTGAAGAAAATTCAGGTCTTTCGGTACGAGTCGTCCGGCCACCTTTCTCATGCCCAAAATATCAATCAAAATCGTACGTGCGGACTCGTGGGATATCTTAAGATCATGTGCTATCTCTCTCAAGCTGGTACGACGGTTTTTCAGCACCCTTTCCTTAATTTTATCGACGTTATCTTCGATCGAAGCCGTCGATGGGCGACCACTTCACGACCGTCCTTGAAGGCTCTGTACCACTGATATGCACGAGTTTTCGATAGAGCATTATCACCAAAGGCCTTTTGCAACATTTTCAATGCATCGGCACACGAAAATTCATTTGCAACACAAAACTTTAAACAAATTCTTTGCTCAACGTAATCACCCATAGTAAAAATCGGCACGCACTCTGACATCGACTGACTTAATCAGCTGTTGCAAACACACTAGTTGACAGATCCCGCTCAAGCTTGGCATAGTAATTAAGGACAGTGGTACCAACATAGGAAAAAAAATTTTTACCTGCCTCATTGCCCCGCCAGATTTAACTCGATAATTCCCGGTACTTTCTTGACAGAATGTACACACATGCTCAATTGTGCAGATATGTTCAAACTGTAGGAAAATAAATGATTCACATAAAATAATCTGCTTGTTCAATTGAGCACAATATTCCATAAAATAAAACACTAATGAAAACAGTTTTAATACGTTATGTGAGATATTTCAGGTACAAATTTTGTTAACGTATAAGTATCAATATGGAATATAGTCACCAAGATCCTTGATACTGCATCTGCAACGCCGTTTTATGCCAAGATTGCTGAAGAGCTTGCAAAGGTAGTTCACGATTTTGAAAATAGTTTTGATTACTAGGAACATGTACACTCAAGAAGCCCATGCGTGTTCACTTGAATTTAGATTCGGCAATTAACGGAACCAGTCTAAAACCGAGACATAATTTTATTCCAAGAAATTTTTGTGTAAATTAAAATAGAAAGGCTTTTTACTTGATAGAAGAAATATAACAAAATTTGAATATCAAAACAAATTGAAATATGTTTATCTTCTACAATTTTAATTTCAAAAGAATTTTTTATTCAAAAAACTTTTAGAATTAAATTAATGTCTAAAGCAAGCACCGCTCACATTTAATAGACGTATATAATCAAAACTCAATATACAATGTCAAATGAAATAAATAACCCAACAGATATACGAAATTGAATATTTATTTATTAATTTTAATTACTTTCGTATATCTGTTGGGTTCTTTATTTCATTTGACATTGTATATTGAGTTTTGATTATATACGTCTATCAAATGTGAGCGGTGCTTGCTTTAGACATTAATTTAATTCTAAAAGTTTTTTGAATAAAAAATTCTTTTGAAATTAAAATTGTAGAAGATAAACATATTTCAATTTGTTTTGATAAAAAAAAAAAATTTGTGTGTTTGCCGTGTGTGCAGGGGATTCATAATACGTGGGAAAAACTCCACTCGTTGTAGAGCATTTCTTATAGGGGGTCATCTAGAGTTTGCATTTTGCATTTTATTTAAAGTCTGACAACACTTCTATCATTGGAACTTTGACGGAAAGTTAGTTTAATATTTAACAGTGATGAAACTCGTCGATTTGACTTGAACAACACTAAGAAATATTGAAAACTTATTTCCAAAAAGGTAAATCTAATATCCACACTATTAGAGATTTACATGGAAAATTAAATGCCCTCACGGCAATTTGTGGATCGATTCGTTCGTGAAAACTGCATCGATATTCGATGAAACAACCCCTTCACGTTCTTGTCCAGTAAGCACGCCTGAAAACATTGCTACTGTAACCCAGAATGGCTGAACATCCATAAATATCATCTCGTCAGCGTGCTCAAAAAATGAATAGTACTCGCACTTCTCTGGAAAGAATTTTGCATGAGGAACTCAGTATAAAGGCTCGCAAAGTTAAGCTAGTGGAAGAATAGAAGCCACGTGACCATTCGATGCGTTTTCACTTCACTCAATGAGCTAATGATCGCATGGCCGAGGATGAGCATTTTCCCGGAACAGTTTTCTTCAGCGATGAATCTCATGCCAATACATTAACTGGTAGAATTCACGATGCTGCCTTGGAATAGCCCTCCATTTGTCTCTGTACCTTGACGTGGTGCGTGTGATTGTCTTGACTAAGATCCTAGTTTCATTTCGGTGAAATGAAGGTTAAGTCTTGTTGTCTAAAGCAGAGACTTCGCACCGTGTCACTCGGCCCGAGTGGTGGAAAGTTCATCCGACTGGGGCCCTTGTTTCATCGCAAAGGTGGAATGGAGGACTGAGTTGTAATACAGTGACAACGGTTTCTGTTGCAGCACAGGGCTTAGAACAAGCGTTTTTCTACCCTATTGCAGTAAATCTCCGGATTATTCTGTCCAATGGCCGAGTGCGATATATATATATACTGCGTTACCTCAGTAGGGTGGAGGCTCTCGGGAAGTATTCATACGATCCAGCCACCCAATTTGGCGTTGGACTCGAGAGGGCAGATGTTGAAAGTCTGCAGGTTAGACTAGAAGGGTATTCCTTCTATCAGGCCGCAGTAGTTCATGATTCAGGATTTTTCGAGAAGTGCTTCAGGGTCTAGAGGGACTTGACTGTTCGACTGGCCTTGTCCTGAATCAGGATCATTTGCGAGACGTTTCCGGAATTTTTAGATCTCGACAATACGGCTTAGACTGTTGGTGCTTGACGCCAGGATCAATTGAAATACTTCCCAAGGCTTCGTGGGTCTTGACGTACGGGCCGGATTGACGGTGCTCGTACCAGAATCAATTGAAGCATCGATTCTTGGGATTTCTTGTTTCTTGGGGCCATGTAAAAGATAAGGTCTACACCAATGCTCCAAAATAGATTCAAACCTTCAACATGAGATTCGTGAAGTTATCGAGGATATACAGCCGCGAATGTCTAAATTGGCCAAGGCAAATTTCATGAAAAGAATATGATGCTGCTATCGTTTTCCATTGTTAATGGAATACCTTCCTTTTCACACTTAAATAAACATCTATTGAGTTATCTTAAAGTATACTAGTTTTTTATCCATGTCAAATGAAACATCTTGTTGGAAAACCATTCACAAAACATGTGATTTGATCGCATCAACTTCTTCGGGTGTCGAAAAACGTTGACCCTGCAGTTATTTATCTGCGGGAACAAGAAGAAAAGATTGGGTGCCAAGCAAGGATTGTACGGCAGCTGATTCTTAAGTTCGAGTTAATGTATAAAAACTTGCATTTTCGAGTTGAAGAATGATTTGTCTTCTTCGATTGGTTTCCTTGGTATTTCCCAACATTTTCGGTAAACAACAAGTGTTAGCGTACCATTCAGGATTGACCGTTCTACGTTGCTTTAATGGAACTGAACACAACTGAATTCCTAACTCGCACAAGCTGAAAAAGCTTCTGGGGGATCTTCACAGAAGATCTAGGAGTATCAGGATAATATAGATATTTAAGAAATATGACAATTTTGTCAGATATTTAGAAAGAACAGGCAAGAATTTGGCATTCATTCTGCCAATGTAACCACTCCATTGCCCACCCTAATCTTTGACACTTGTATTCGCGAGTGAGTGAAGCTCTTCAAAACAAGCATCTGGATGTTAGGTTAACTTCATCGAGACGTCTTTTGAGTGTGCCTAGGAAAGCTGAAGTACCTGTGGCAGCTCGAAGACGTTGACTTACCATTCTGCAAGTGCTGAGAGGCTGCCTTCTCACCGAAAAAGTTAACGATCTTCTACTGGGGTTGTAGCACGCGGTCTACCACTTCAATGTCTTTGGCGAATGATTCCAGTTACAAAGTACCATACCAGAGAACGTTATATCACAGATTCGCTAACATTGAAGACATTGCCCATTTGCACTTATGTTCTACCAGCCTGAATCACTCCAAGGGCTCTGTTGGCATCGTCTTCAGATGAACTTGTCTTGGTTCAATGAATATTCGATTTTTGATTGCGTAGAACTATTTAGTCCTAGCGAAAACTAAATACATACCGAAAAAAAAATCATTAAACTGTGCATTCCTGCCACACATGGACAAAAAACTATTAAACTTTGCTTCACGATGAACTGAAGGTTATTTCTATAATCGTTATAAGTATATGTAATTGAAAAAAATTGAGATGATGCAGAAAATATGCACCTTGGAAAAACTCAATATCCTAAACTTTGGAGGAGAAGTGTATATTCTTTCTGCATTTGTATTAACCAACAAATACATGTTATTGAAAAATGCTGCAAAAATTACATTTGAGATTTCTATTTTCAAAATACTCTCCTTACTATAACATAAAACCGAGAATTGAAAAAAAAATATGTTCATATAATTATCTAGCAAAGAATGGATATATACAACGGTAATTACGTTAAAAATTTCATGAATCTAACTCATTTCGTAATTTTTTTATATCAATCTTTAGAATAATTTGATGTAATTTCAGAGCCAGGCTAAGGATACTCCTTGATTTTCCTACTAAATTTCATTGATCTTTTTCTTATAATTTCAGAAAAAAACGAATTGTCATATTTTCATGGAATATTTAAACTTTTTGTTTGATTCCCAAGCTTACAATTAGAAATTTTCTCATTTAGTTGGTAAATTCACATTTTATAGGTGTTCATAAAAAAGATCATACAAGGTTTCTCGAAAAATTTTGAACAATATAGTAATTTTTTTGGGGAAGAATCATATTTGAAAGGCAGAAACCAGAATAATCCAGTCATGCTTTATGCAAGGCTTATTCTTAGATTACAATTATTCTTAAATTTCAATGGAAAATAAAGTGACATGAAACTAATAATTCAGTGAAAAGAAAAATCATAGATTACAAAAAATGTATCTGATTAAAAACAAATCAGTGAAACCATTATTTAACCTTCGTCAAGATTCGTTTCCTAAATTCAAACTATCCGTCGCTTCAAGCGTCGTTTCTTCCAATCAAAGCGTCCACATTTAAACTGACGTGTTGAAAATGCGTTGAAAAATGTGTTCATGATTATACGTGTATATTATTTCGAAAGGCTCTGCTTTGAAGGAAATAAATTCGAATGAATAATACACCTTTTGTGTTTTCTTTAATCGATTTCCGGTACTTTTTCGATACTAAAGTATTATGTTTATTTAAAATAAACTTCCGTCAAGTAAGGAATGAATCAAACAGCTATCGATTATTTCATTTTATTAACTGATAATGACTGGGAATAATTCTACCACGAAAAGTATATTCAGTCAATAATGAACGTTTAGACTTCAAACAGTTATATTGCTACCGAACTAAACCAACCATTTCCGAAAATAATGTCAATTAGATTTGTTTAACTTGCTATAATTCAAGGGTAATAACAGCATTGCATTAAATGTAAAATTACTTGTCATTAAAACAGAAGAAAACTAATTTGGGCTGGTATTTAAAGCTAACACATGGCAAAAGCATGAAATTGTCTAACTAAAAATCGTAGAGAGCTGTAAATGTATAGGGAAATAAACAGTACGGTCTTTATACCCGTGATTTAATTACTTAGTAAATTTTCATTAGAAAATTTGTCTTGGTGGATTTGGTAACAGTAAGTATGTTGGTAAGCTTGACTTGAACTTTTCATAATCAACCGATGGTAACCAACAAACTGATACATTTAAGCACTTCATTATTACTTAAGGAACCAATAAACCATCCAAATTCAATTAAAATGAGTTAATTATTAGCTGAATGAGCCACTGAATATTCGTAATGAAAAATAATTCCTATTGCACATTAGTATAGCTACCTACTCTGATCAATTCCAAGTTTACTGAATCCATAATATCACGCACTTTCCAAAAAATAGCGTCTGATAAATAATAGATTGGATAAAATGATAAATATGGATTAGGTGAATGTTGCTCATCTGGTATTTTTTTGAGAGTTTTAGATGAATATTGTTTTTTGTCGCCTATAATTTGAATTTTGGTCAAATTGAATAACATTATTTTTGATGAATTGTTTGTGATGTGTGAATATTATATGCATGGAAATACGTCATTTCGATGAAAATATTTTTATTCAGAAACTTTTTAGAATTAAATTAAATGAATGTCTTAGAAAACACAGCTTCAGTTTCGTAGACATATAGAATTAACACTCATTACATAAAAGGAATAAAAGAATTTCAAGAAATATGAATTATCAATTAAAAATACTAAAGAAACACTTGAAGGATACTAAATTTTGTTTCGTGTCTTGTATTATGGAAACCTTTTCCAAAATGCAAATCATAACCTCAAGAACTTCTTCAAAAATAACTTAATTTGACAAAGTTCCTTTAAAAAAATTCCTAAAATATGCATCTCATCTTCAAAAAGCAATTTAGAAATAAAAAACGATAACTCTTCAGTCCCACTCCATATTTGAAAAATAAAAATGATTAACAAAAAATCTCTTACCAGTCCAGCTTCGTATCTTCCTTCCAACAAACACAAGAATATAGTGAATTGGAAAATCCTACATATTCTATGTTCGTCACAGAAATTAAACAAAGCTTGCAAGGTATTTTTAGGACTCAGTTAAATCGAAATGATAATACGTATGATTGATACAAGGGGGTTTCTACTTGATAAAAGGATTATTACAATATTTCAAATATCCTACCGATTTATTCTTTTAACCTCCTACAGATTTTAATTTACAGAAAAATTTTAGTTATTTAAGTTTTTTCAATTAAAATCTGTAGGAG
Source organism: Megalocaria dilatata (assembly GCA_034642435.1). Taxonomy (NCBI): domain Eukaryota; kingdom Metazoa; phylum Arthropoda; class Insecta; order Coleoptera; family Coccinellidae; genus Megalocaria; species Megalocaria dilatata. Next base: position 37,474,663 of record CM067857.1, on the reverse strand, counting down.
GTTAATAGATTGAATCTTCATGATATTTAAAAAATTGTAATAATCCTCCTATCGAGATGAAACCTCTTTTTATTATTTTGAGTTGCACTCATAATTTTGTAATTAGTGTTCGAAAATTATATTCAGATTTTTAGTGTTCACGTCCATGTTGATGAAGTAATTATATTAGGTGTTATATGTTTTGTTTATAATCAATAAATATTTTTCTAGCCTTAAGAAAGTAACAATTCATTCCGGAACGTCGGCCAAATCATAATTGAGTATTTGTTTATTTTGTCCCAATTCCTGCGATAGATTGCTCAATTATATTCAGAGTTATTTTCGACAAAATATTAATTTAGTTGTTGATATCATACAGTAGACATATTTCATTATATTTATTTTAAAATAAGAATATATCACATATATCAATATATCCCAACTAAAACGAAAATTTTCCGATCGGAATTAATTCAGTATGTAGATTTATGGACAAATTAATATACAGTAATATATTTTCCATTTGGAAATTGTTCCAGTGGATTTGGTAAAAGTATTATCAGTCGATTTTTTATTTTTAGATTCGCGGCGAGCTTGATTGGAATTTTTCCTAATTAACTAACTAATAATGTTCAATGAACAGGGTGCAGGTGAAATTAAATCATATCATTATCTATCAAAGAGACTTCAAAATTCTGCATTTGAATTAACTATAAATAAAATAAATTGGGCGCTGAACCTTCAGAAGAAAAAATAATTGGATTCATTTCGTACATTAGAGCAGCTACTCTGATTAATTTTCACATTCCAAGAATACACAATGTCACGCACTTTCCAAAAAGAAATACCATTAGACACATTATAGGTTAAATGTTCGTATAAAATGATAAATATGGATTAAGTGAATGTTGCTCATCTGGTTTTTTATGAGTTTTAGTGGAATGCCGCATTTGTCGCCTATTATTTAAATTTTGCGACAGGCTGAATGAATACTTTTCTGGTGTTTTTTTTCGGATGTTGCATATTAAGAAACTCAATTATGATAAAATTTAAAGGTTGTTTTTCCGTATGATTTCTGAGCTATGGAGATGTTTAATCGAATTGAAGTATAAATTGAAAAACTGCTTAGAAGGTTTTTTTTAAATATAATTGGCTAGATCAATTCCCGGAACCTTTATGAATTTAATCTAAAAAATATTGTTTACAATCAAATTGAATAAAATGCAAAAGGAAGACTGTTTTAGTTCATACATATTATACATAGAAATATTGAAACATATGAGTGGCAATTAAGCAATAAAGAATCAAGTACGGACCGCAACCATTCAGAACCATTATGCAAGACAAGCTTACTTCGACGGAATATTCAGAAATAACAAATTCTATGTGGAGAAGTTTTTGGTGATAGAATTTCTTATTTTTGAATATCTATTCGAAACAAGCTTGTCTTGGATGATGGTTCTGGATGATTGTTTGGTCAATACTCTATGTTTTCTATGTATTGTTTTTAAGTTAACTGCCGTTTTTATGTGTTGAGAATTCTACCTTTTTATGAAGTGAAAAAGTGTTTTTAAGGTCTTATTCAATTTAATGCCAGAAAGTTTTTGAGAAATTTTTCAGATTAAATTTGTAAATATTTCGGAGAATTAATCCAGCTTCTTTAATATTTTGCTTGAAATGTCTAATCGTTAACGAAATTCAGATAGATAATTAATGAAAAAATAAATATAAATATTTTAAAATTCACTATAAAATATGCTATAACGTGAAGAGAGGCGTTAAGCATTTTCCATTCAAAATAAACAAATTCTCTTATTCCGTTTCTATAGTTATCTATATTTCACATATATATCTTCGCAACCCTTTAATAATAAGATACAATATTTACGTAGGAAATTGAATTCAGGATTAAATTTCACAATATTTATACATTTTCTAATTTCCGTGTTATTCAGTTCATGTGTTACTGAAAACTATTTCTTTTGATATACGAACGTCAATTTCTGACTCTTGGAGTGAATAGATTTGGTTGAAAAGTCTGAAGAATCAATGCTAGGTTCTTTTTTTAGTGGAGTTTTCGTTGATTAATTTTCATGTAAATTCATTAACGAAGTCATTGTGTTTTTTCTTGCTTAAATCGATAGTCCCAGAAAATAGAGATTCAGAGAGTAATATTCCCAACAGATTAGACGCAATTCAATTATTTCACAAAGGAAGAAAATATTTGTGAATTCCTCTGATAGATATTGGTTTTCAATAAAAGTGGAACAAACTATTCTAATGACAGAAAATTTCGCACGAAACTTGGATGCTATGGTAAATCAATACAAAATATCCCATTTGTCATAGCCACAAAATCCCTCATGAGGCTGAAGGAGTATTACTGATCTTAAAAACAATATTCATCATGTTGACATATCTTGAAGCACAAGACTAGTTCTCAAGCAAGTAGAAGGATGGAATTTATGGTGCTAAAGACGAAGAGATAAATAAAGCTCTAATTGATCGATTATTATTCATTATTCAAAGTTGAGTTTATGCTGAATACCAATTGACTGAAATAACCTACTTATCAGTATTTCGGACACTACCTTACGTTCAATAATTTTCTATATTTTATCTTGCACAACTAATCTGCAAATTCATTAGAAATAATCAAGATCAAACAGCTCTTGTTTAAGTCATAGAGGTTACTTCCCTCCTAAAGGTCACTTTTAACCGGAATATATTAAAATGTTCAGTTCAGAAAATATTCATTCGATAATACTGTAAGTCTCGAGAATATTTCCTAGTGATCCTAAATCTAGATCATTTCTAAATACTATGAAATCATCCACTTTTTATTGAAGTTAAAATTCCTGCATAAATTTCATGAAGAATGCCACAAATGTCCAAGGCACCTTATCCTGTTGATCTATGCTTTAATAATGAATGTTTTGACCTCCTCTTATGAAGTAGAAAATTTTTCAAATAATTTTATACGAAATTATAAACATGTCAAAAAAACTCAAACTCCGCAATATTGTTGGCGGAAGGTGAAGACGATTTGCAAAGAATGCTCAACAAATTTCAAACAACAGCAGAGAAACACAACATGCAGATATCGGTGGCGGAAGGTGAAGACGATTTGCAAAGAATGCTCAACAAATTTCAAACAACAGCAGAGAAACACAACATGCAGACATCGGTGGAAAGAACGGAGTCCATGGTCATATCCTGAGAGCCAATTATATGTAAACTAGCATCAAACGATAAACCGATACAGCAACGTCCGAAGTGCAGTTACTTGGGTAGAAACAATTAGTCACAGAGACCTTATCAAAACATCCGAATGCAAGCTAACAAGTCCTCAAGAAGTGCCAGATATCTGAGAGACATAGTCTGGAAGAACAGTTACAAGACCACTGAGAGTAAAATCAAAATATATAACACAGTGGTGAGGGCTGTACTAACATATGCTGCAGAAACGAAAGGAAATAAAAATCAGGGATGCACAAAAATTAAGATTTCTTGTGAATATGTGATTTGATCAATTACCGCAACGGCTTTAACGACATTTGTTGGTCTGCATATCAACAATTTCATGATGTATTATCTCCTCAATGCCCAGTGAAATCTAATTTTTGAATTGCTGAATGGTGGTCAGTTTGTTAATATAGACTCATAAAAATCATAACACACTGAAAAATTGTGGTAGGTATGTGTGGCATATGGAGACATATTATGGAAACCATATATCATCGATTTCATAATCTTCGAATATTGGCTACAAAAAGTTGTTCAATAATGTATGGAAGCACTCCCGTTCCACTGTGCCGAAATTTATATATATTTAATAATGTAAGAAATGTCCCTTGCTTATCATCAATTGACAAAAGTCAATCAAAAAATATAAATAATGAGAGGAACAATACGGACACTGCTGAAGTCAGTATCTTATAAAAGATCAGTTCGTGAACAAAATGGAACACTAGTAGTTGGTAATAATGATGGAAATCGGTCTGTTGGAGGTGTCGATAAATACAGAACACTACATGTCTCAAGTATCAAGCCGGAGACAACAGTAGGAGATTTGCAGAATTTTCTGGGGCAAAATTTCTCCAATGTTAAATGTGAAAAGATCACATCAAGATATCCAGAGAGCTATTCATCATTCAAGGTGCTTATATCTAGCTCTGAATACAAAAAAGCTCTTGATGGGTCCAATTGGCCGAACAGGGCTCTAGCATTCATCGGTTTTTTCAGCCAAAATCGATGAACCGTCCGGTAGATTGAATACCCCTATGGATAACAATTCTCTCACGACCAAAATTGAAGCTCCTACAGCTAAATATTCAATGTATCTCCAACAAAATGGATATCCTAGAGTTACTTTTATCTGAGAAAAATCCTGATGTGAGTGTTGTTGAGCACTGGTGCAATCCTGTTAGCGTGAAGTTCATGGTAATACCTGGTTATTGGCAAGTTGACTACTACTGTCGTCCAAATCGTGCGCACGGTGGATCGATGATCTAACTCAAAGCTGGTGTCGCTGTGAAAAATTTGTGCGTTTCTTCTTTTTCCTATGAAATGGAGTGCGAGATATCTAGAACTATGGTGAGTACGAATAACTTACATCTGGGCATTCTTAGTGTTTACCGACCCTGTTCCGGTAATTTTAAGACTTTTATTAACAGATTATCATACGCACTAGATTATTGTTTAACTAAAGTTGATACCATTTTCATATGCGGAGATCTTAATGTTGATCTCTTGAAAATGAACTGTACTAATCGTAAATTGTTAATCGATATGCTGGAATGTCACTGTTTGAATGTGACATCATAGGATCCCACCAGAATATTTACTAATAATATTGGCCATACATCAATCTCGAATGTTGATTATATACTTACTAACGCAAACTCATTGGATTGCTGTGTGGAGGTTTATGAGGCTCATGTTAGTGACCATCGGGCTATTTCTCTGGAATTTCATGGTGGTTCACATCTTAATACCAAACAGCAATATAAAATGGTCAGAAGTTTGAGTCAGTATAATCTGGATAATTTTCTGTTTCAAGTATCACATTGTGATTTCAAGAATATTTATGAATATACAAATGTTGATGAATGCTTTGAAGCTTTCATAGGTATAATACGAAACATATTTGAATCTTGTTGTCCTCTCGTGAAATTCACCTGTACCCCAAATCGAAAAAAAACTTGGGTCACATCTGAAATTGTTGTTGCTACGCGTAATTTAATGCATCTTCACTGGCTACAATTTAACTTAAAATGTCAGTCAACTCCGGAAATGTACAGAAAAGTTAAACTTTTCTATTATTCGTTCATTCGAAATACAAAATTGAAGTTTTATGGTGACCTTATTGATCTATCTAAAATAAAACTGTATGGACTGTAGTGAATGCTTTGACTGGCCGGAAGAGTGGAGAGCATGAACCCATTGTATTTGTGGTAGATGTGGTTCCATTTGGTGGGCACAGTAAATTGGCTGAAACATTCGCCGATTATTTCTCCACCATAACTGAGACCACACTAAACCTTTGTTATAGAGGCTCTTTATCTTGCTCGTGTACTTCTTGTGGTATGTTAAATAGTAATTTTTCATTCTGTTATTGAGAATGAAGTAATGGAGAGTATAAAACTACTCAAAAATAATAAGAGCACTGGAACTGATTTCATCTCTTCAAAAATTTCAAAGTTAATAGGTTCCGAAATTGCTCAGCCTCTCGCGCAATGTATGTACTTATTTATCTATTAGCTTAGGTGTGCTTCCTTCTATACTCATAAAAGCTATAGTTACTCCTATAGATAAAAAAGATGATGTACATAATATAATCAACCCCATTCTATTTTAACTTCTTCTCTAAGGCGTTTGAGAGAAGTTGACAAGTTTAACATTCTGAAACCTGCGTAGCATGGCTTCAGATCAAGTCGCTCGACTAAAAACGGCAGCCATTAGTTTTGTAGAGTTCGTATATGATTTTCTCGATAACGGCATAAATCGCCGGTTTATTTTTCGACCTGTTCCAGGCATTCGATTGTCAGTTTATTATCGAAAAGTGTTATAACCTGGGTTTGAGGAATGTATTTTCCAGACTGGTTACTCAGTTATCTGGAAGGTAGATCTATGACTGTCAAGTTCCAGAGGTCTTTGTCTGCTGAGCTCAATATAGATTTGGGAGTGCCCCAGGGTTCAGTTCTAGGACCACTTCTATTTTCACTTTTCATTAATGATATTCTCGTAAATTTACGGAAGATACGCATCAATTTCAGCACTGGTTTGGACTTTCAATCTCTGTCACCGAAATTTAGAATAATTTTGTTTGCTGATGGCACTTCAGTGCCACCTTCGATGAGCTTCAAATGCGTTGTGAACTTCTGATGTAAAGCTTTGCGAAGTGGTGTCATGCAAATAGGCTAATGCTGAATTCTGATAAAACTGTTTGTGTCCTCTTCTCAATTGGGAATAATGATCGCAAACTGATCATTCGACATTTGGATATTGTCACCGCGTCAATAGATAGTGCTAGATTTCATGGCATTCACATTGATAAGAATTTAAAATGAAATTCACATATTGACGTTTTGTGCAAGAAATTGATTTCCTCTTATTATGCTATCAATAAAGTGAAACATACATTTCCCATGAAAATATTATAGTTTGATGTATAGTAACTTATTGCACAATATAGTATTATGGGGTAACTCAAACTATGTTGGTAGAGTTCTTGTTTTGCAGAGGCGAACTTTGCGAATGATGTTCAACATATCTCCTCGATCTTCATGTAGACCACTATTTTTATAACATGCTATTCTTACAGTAGCATTCATTTTCATATTGAGGTGTTTAATTTATATGAAAGAAAATGAAAAATAATTAGAAAAATCATCCAGTTTTTATGCTCACAAAACCAGAAATAATATTAAACATTCCGATACATAGAACATCTAGATTTGAAATGTCCCCAATATATCAGAGTATTGTATTATATAATCATCTACCACAGAGTCAAGTCTCTTAGTACTAGAGCCTTTAAAAAATCTGTTAAATCCTTGTAACTGGAGAGATGTTACTATAATGTGAATGAATATGTCTCTAATTTTTTGTCACCTGTTATTTTGACTTATCCTATACATGTATTTGTCTAAAAGGCTCAATAAACAATTATCATTAATCATTATCATTATAGTATCATTTAAGAAAAACTGGTTCAGTGATTCCTCCAGCCGTGAATGCACACAGTCCCCTTTTTGTGGATGCATTAGTATTTAGATAATTGCCCTTGGGTTTAGTAAGCCCATCTTCTACCATACTGCATATCGACGAAGCCAATGATATGAAAATGTGCTCAGTCGCCGAAGAGGGTTTTGGTGGAAAATTTTTTAATCTTCTGCTTTTATTCGTGTATCTGATACTTATATATACGGCGCTTTGATCAAGAAAACCTGGTTCATTGATTCCTCCAGCAAAGAATGCATACTGTCCACTATTTGTGGATGTATTAGCGTTTCGATAATTGTCCTTAGGTTTTCGTGCTCATCTTCTACCATTCCGCTTGTTGACTAAGCCAATGATATGAAAATTAGTCGGGTAATTAGTTAAGGCTTAGTCGGCGAATAGGATTCTGGTGGAAAATTTGTTAATATTTTGCTTTTATTCGTCTAGCTGATACTTATATAATCCGTAGGCTTAAGCTCTTGAATTGAATTTTTGTACGCGTGCAACAACAGATCTATCATCAATATCCGATACAAAGTAGCCGCGCAATTCCTGTGCTTTACGTCGAATACAGGTTTTTGACTCTCAGTTATAATGTCCCTCACGACAGCAATGTTTTCGGATGAACTTCCTATATGAGCTTCTAAGAATCTGACAAAGACTTGATTTCTTTCGGTTTCTTCATAATTTTTCCAATAGTACTCATGTTTGGTGGATTCCGCATGCCGAAAAATCACAAAGAGCATGAAATGCTCTTTGTGAGCATGAAATGCTCTATGAGATACAAATTTAGTGTTTGGCCATATGGAAGTAACTCATAATAAATCATTCCTTTCTAGTCCCATCAACTGCACGGTAGAACCTTCCTGGTCGTTAGTCCTGGTTTGGCCATCGTTTGAGCTGCTTCACCACGCCTTGACCACGATCGTTTTCCCTCAATATTGTCACCATCCTCTTGAGAAATGGGTCAATTTGATCATGGCTTCGTAGATGGGAATTCGATCCATCATGTTCTTGATTTTAATTGTTGTGGAACCCAAACATCGAGTTATTTTCTAATCCAGCTTCGCGCAAATGGTTTAAAACTGTTTTTTGGTCGATCTTTACCTGGCGATGGCACGATTACTTACATGCCCGTCAACTTCGACTATTTCCGTAATTTTATCGATATTTTCGATGACAGGCCTGCCTGTTCAAGGTACACAGAACGGAATCGACGAAACTAAAATTTGCACGTAATTAGCTGTTAGAGTATTTGTCTGGCATTTTCGATTTTATCAAGGTGTAGGGACCAAAAAAAAAATAGCACAAGAATTTTTTTGGTGTCAAATGTCAGCTTGACAACGAGCATAATTCTAAACTTTTTGATCGACATTTTACCAGATATCGATCACATCTGCCGAAAAAACATGATTTTTCCTTTCAAACTATCATTTACCAAATTCGATGTAAAACTCTTTGTACCACCAAATCATACAACAACAATAGCGGATTATGTCCGAAGGTTTTCAATTTTGAATTTTCTTATGAAGCGACTACCAAAAGTTGATAAGAATAAAACTCAGATAGTCTGAACGTATGATCCACCAATTCTATCAAAGAATTACGAAACTGCTCTGAAAATGATGACTATTTTAATTAAGTTAATTTTTCAGCTTCCAGAGACAAGCGCTTCAGGTCATTCGAGTTTCAAATGATAATAAATGGATGTATATGCAATCTAATTCAGTGACGATCCAAAACAATTTTAGATAATTTATTGGTAGAAAATTGATAGATTCGATAATCGGAATAAATTGATGAAACAAATACTGTTCCGTTCAACTCAGCTTTCCCCAATAGCGTAATGAGAATATGACGAGGTTTTACGCAATTCCTTTCATGAGATTCAACTTTTCCTACAGAAAAACTGCATTCCTTCAGTTCTCAATATCCTGGAATAATTTACATTTTTTTAACGTAATCTGATTATTTATTCGCAATTTTGGATGTGTCGAAATAATCGGAATGTAGATCAGTAAGGAACGCTTAGTTAAAAAAGTGAAATGGTTGAATTTACTGTCTAAATATGGAAATATTATTGGAGAAAGGACTTACTGAAGTAGATTGGATGTGCTGGGGTAGATAGAGATGATTAACTCTTTATTTTATAATATTTTCATTTCAAATTGTTCGTTCTACTTTTGCATTATAAATTTTGAAATCCGATACAACTAATTTTATCAGACTAAATAATTTCAGAAGAAGGTCCATTATTATTTTATTTGTATGTATATGGAAATTATAGACAAGAATAGAATAACGAATGTAATACTAATCAATCTGTTTGTTTGTTGAGTTAAAACTGGCATATACAGCGTAACCAAAAAGCGTATCATGTATTTGTTTTGGAGCTGCATTTGAAATTGAGTGATGGAGGGGAGTGCGAAGGGAATCATGGTGTCCGCCATTACGTCGAATTTTAGTCACGATGGAGCATTACCTGGGAATGTATCGCGCTCTTTATGTATGAGCGTATTTTCACCATGGTGATTCAATAGCGGCTTCTAAACGTTTGTATCGTGCGTAATATCGTACACGTCACAAAGTGACGACAGCCTTAGAAAATGGATCTGGATGTTCGAGAATACAGGTGCAACGGTAATAATTCAACACTCTGGCCGTCCTCGTTCAGTCCGCGAGGAGGAAACCATTCAAAAAGTGGAGGCGTCAATTCGTCGAAATCCGTCTTTATCCATCCGAAAGCGAGGCCAATCATTAAACATCAAAACGTCGTCCTTGCATTTGATTTTAAGGAAAGATCTGCATCTAGAAGCCTATGAAATTCAATTGGTTCAAAAATTGATGGATACAGACTATGCAATCAAGCAATGAAAGCTGTTAACGAATTATTCTCCAATAAGTTCATTTCGCTTTGGGGTAACATCAACTGGCTTCCCAGAGGCCCCGACCTTAATCCACTTAACAATTTTGTATGGGGATACCTTATAACTGAAATCTACGAGAATAAGCCGACGGACCTGATGCAATTGAAGCAAAACATCAGGTCAAAAATGGCAGCAATATCGAGAGCTATGTGTCAGAGTTTGATCGCTGATCTCCGTTCCCGATTAGAAGAGTGCCAGCAGCGTAACAGTCACGATTTAGATAACATCATCTTTTTCAAATAATTTTCAACTTTATATTGTAAAATTAACAATAATTTTTTTAAATTTTAAGTAGTTTTTGTTTTATCGAAGTAACAAATACCTAATACTCTTTTTGTACACCTGGTATTTTCAAGTTTCAGGTACGTTAATCAATATTGTTAAACTTTTTTCAAGAATTAAATAACCAGTAATGATAATTCTTCGAAGTTTCATTCAGTGCAAGAGAGAACGGAATCTTGATAAAGCAATGATCAACCCTCTGAATGAAATCCTTCACTGCACAATACCCATGGGCAATGAAAATCTTCATATTTTTCTCTCGTATATACATCTTCATGAAAGAATCGAAAAATATTTATTCATAAAAGCAGCACAGTACAAATATGCAAATATTTGTACACAAAAATTGGTGACTATAATTGTAATAAAAGAAAGAATAAATAAATACGACAATTTCTAGGAAACTCTTCACTCAAATCAAAACCCTACCAACATTTATCATGGGTAAAAATAGACAGGATATAAAGTTCTATGCATCAATAACCTGAAATAATACATAAAAACCGAACTGATTCCCGACTTAGGATCTGACCACTTAGCCATTCAGATCACACTAACTCTACCATTACAACCATTACACATAACGAGGGACATTTAGTTGGACCTTAATATTATATTGATACCTTTCTTATGTGCAGATGATTCGAAGGCAAAAGGAAAGGGTTCTTCACATGGGATAGTGATTGGAGAAAAAAAGTCTATCTTTTAGGACAACTGAAAGTAATTAGGACAATTGAAAGTAAATACATTTCGTTGACATACTTGGGACCAAAAACAGAAAAGGTAACTAGATATTTAAAGAAGAATCACAGTTTTAGAATTTCTTATAAAACGAATAACTCCCTAGGAAAACTAATAAAAAATAATAAAATAAAACATCTAAGAACAAGAAATCAGGTGTTTATAAGTTAACTTGCGGTACTTGCCATTTTGTATATGTTGGTCAGACAGGAAGATCGTTCCAGACGAGACTTAGGGAACATGAAAAATGTTATTGTAACAAAAAGGGAAATTCAACCTACGCAGAGCACCTTCTAGACACAGGACATAGTTTTAATACATTTTACACTCAGAAAACAAAAGTTTTAGATTAAACTTGTTAGAAACTCTAGAAATTAGTAGATATCATAAAAGAAAAATATTATTGAATAACAAAACAGAATTAAGTAACTCCCCTTTGTTGAATCTTTTTTGAATCATTTTTCAAATTCCCAAAAGAATTGTAAAACTCTCTTCACCCCCTCTATTTTTGTTATATCCATGTACTATAAAATGAAGTTCTTGTTCATGGTATACTCAGTATCTTGTAACACTCACCTGAAGAAGTCATGGTATGACGTAACGATCGTAGTGTTAATAAAATATTAGCGGAAATTAGAATATTGTTTTTATTCATATTTTCAAGATGAAGTTTCGTCAAGTAAAGACCGAAACAATCATAGATTTTAGGACGACCCCAAGAAAAAACAATCTTTTTTTTAAAATAAAATATTGAGTTGATAGAAGAAATATAACAAAATTTGAATATTAAAACCTAAGGTTTTATTTTAGATGTCAATTGATGTAAGTGGAACTTATATGACATTATTTTAATTTATTTTCAGAAGTTATAATCATTAAATATATTTTTTTGAAATTAAATATGTAGAAGGCTAATATTAAAATATTCAATTATCTCAAATAGCTTGTCTTTCATCTTTTAACAATCACTAGTATATATCTGTACATTCATTCTTCTCAAGACAGTTTCATTAGATACGTGTTTGGCCCAAGAAAGTTTAAGCATTCTGGGCATTACCCATCTCTCGAAGGCAATAGTGTTGAATGAATCTTCCTTCAAGTATTTATTCAATATTTTAAATTAATAATTTTGCAGTTTCTGTGTATTCTTTTATTCCTTTTGGTGAAAAAACAATACAACGATTTGCCTGGTCAATCGTTGCCATCGACCTCTACATCAAAACCAAAGCTGAATATTCCAAAGTTATGCTGTGTATCTGTTGGGACCAAGGACATTAAGATTGATTGATTTTTATTATTATTAGATTATCCTGACACTCTTAGATCTTCTATGAATATCCTTCAGGAGCTTTCCAACTTGTACGAGTCAAGAGTTCAGTTCCGTTCTGGTTAAGCTTTATTACTGCGTCTTTACGCCACTTTACGGCATTGCACAATTTTCGATCCAATAGTGAATTGGTGGCCGAAACCCATCTAACTATAAAATTCTTTTCTATTTAAACAGGAATTGAACCCGGGAACTTTCGGTTCTCAGACTAAGGCTCTAACTACTGAGCTATCGGCACGCATTCCATTACGGGTGCATTAAGGACATAAGCGATAAGGTATTCTTTTGCGTGACAAGACTCGGCTTCACGTCTCAAACATTAAATGGGATATTTTATCGCACCCGCCGTATTCTCCAGACCCTTCTGACTACTGGCTATTTCGACGGTGCCAGGTCACCGCTTCACTTCCATCGAAGAAATCGAAAATTGGGTTCAGAATTGGATCGCCTCAAGAGATGAAAAGTTTTTCTGAGAGCGAATTGGGAAATTGCCTGAGAGGTGGGGGAAATGTAGTAAGCAGGAACGGACAATATTTTGAAAATGAATGCATTTATTGAGCTGAAGTGGACCGAATTAATTTTTACACCCAATGCTTTCGTAAAGAAATGAAATAATGCGTTGATCATCGTCTCTCTTAAATAATACTCAGGAAATATAGTCTCATTTTTCTTCATATATTGATATAAAAATAGCTATCACTCTCATGAAATACTAATTTTAAAGTTCAATATTTTAGTCATCACCAATTTGTTTTTATGTCATTGAGCGAGTCGAGCATATTGAAGAGAGGATGAATTTCTTAGCACAATTTCATGATAGATTATGCAAATTTGAAAAATTTTTATACACTGTATTTCATAAATTAGTCTGTATTGAACCAAAGTCAAATTGTGCATTCCATATTCCTCATAAATTTTGAAATAAGGTGAATTTTAGAGATCCTACTAGAACTTTTAAAAAGATATAAAGGCTGAAACAGTTCAGTAACTGAAAAATTTCATTAGTTAGAATAATGAAATACCTAGATATGCTTTTTTCACATTGGTTCAAAAATTTACTACAAAAAAGACATTGAACCTGTTCACAGAGTAAAAGTTGTGTATTATCGCAATTCTATACCCAGAAAAACTTGGTACAGATATTGGACTAATTTCATAATGGGAGAATAATTTATATAACAACGTTTTTGTTGGTCACATATTTAAAATACTCTGTTATATATAATTAGATTGGAAATATGTTTATGATACTTATTAACCTGTATAATTTCCTATTAGCGAAGCTTAATAATACACTTCCAACGAATAAGATCAACATACTGAAAAGTTACATAAGTATCTATGAATGTTAGAGAATATTCTATGATTTATGTTCATTCATTCAGATCTTCTGGTGTTTTTTGCAGAAGAGAAACATCTCGTTAGATGGATCCCATCAATAGCCACTTTCATATGTCAAACGGAATACTTTATTTTGGTCAACAAATTAGATTTAATCGATTTTCGATTCAAAACAATCCTTCTGTTTCGTAACACTGTTCATTTTAGGAAGCGCTCCTGAATATTTCTGTTTTTGCTACAACGGGATTTTACATAATTGACTGATTAATTAAGCAGTCCAAAATTAAAGTGAGAATTTCTCGTTTTCGGAGGTTACGGACATTCGTAGATCAAATAATTATATCCTCGGGTGTTTAAGGTTTTGATAACGTTCAAAAGAGATCGTAAAATTAATCAGTTGTGTGATAATGAGGAAATTTAATCCATTTGTTTTGTTAACTAGTGTTAAAATTTGATACGAAATATTGATGATAACATAAATGAATTAAATTTATATGATTTTTGAATAGATACTAAAAGACGAAGACATAATTTTGAGGTTGAAAATTAGGTAAGTCATTAATTATAAGTCAACCAGTTATTTAATGTATTTATGGATTACTTAGAAATTAAAGAAAGAAAATATTTATCTCGATAATTTCACATATGAGTACCATCATGTAGATGATATATGTTTGTTCAATTAAAACACAATTTCCATTATTTTTTGAATTTATAAATGAGTTAATCCAAACCACTTAACTTATCTCAGGAAAAAATGAAGGGTTTAAATTTTGTTTTCTGAATTTAGAAAATCAATAAATTTCCATTTATCAACCCACTTCACAATGCTGATAGCTCAGTGCTAGAGCTCTACCTCTAGCTTTGGCGGGACGCAGTGTAGAGTAAAACAAGTTGAATTCCTTATTATACTCGTACCTTTAATATCACATAATTATGTAGAATCCAGAAACCACTTAACCCCCCAAAAAATTCAACCCATTAATCACTACAATACCCAACTTATTCAAATTTATACGTACTTTTACCTTTCAGAAACATATTGGTGTACAATTAATGACCTTCAGATGGAACGGGTGTCTAGGATAAAACCAAATTTATTTCCAGTAATGAATACCGCTATCGTATCCAATAAAAATATCCGTTAAAGGCCAGAAGGTAGAGTCCTGGACCGGGAACTGAAAGGTCTCAGGTTCAAGCCCAGTCTAGAATAGAAAATTTTTGGTTTCGGCTATCATTTCGCTGTTGAGTCAAAAATTAACAGTGCTTTTCCTAAGTTGACGTAAGGACGCAGTAATAAGGCCTAACCAGAACACAACTGAACTAATAACTCACACAAACTAAAACAGCTTCTGAAGGATATCTTCTTAAAAGAAATATGCATAGCATCGTCTAGGTATTAGTAGATAGTTATACATGAATGACGTCAACTATTATGTTTGATAATTGCTCCAAAATCGGAGACGAAACGTCGAAAACTTATAAATTCTAGACTATATAGTTTGTTGTGTTCAGAATTTTCTTTGATGGATTAGTTTCTAATCTTGTATTGTTATTTTAAGAACTATTTGAAAGGTGCGAGCAACTATGAAATACGTAAGATAGCTTGTATGTCGAATTAAATCTTTCATCATTTCTGTAGTCATTGTTGGATTTTTCCACAACTGGAAGAATTTGCGTACATATATAATGTAATAAAGAGGAACTAATATTTTTTAGTCACGTGTTAATTTTATATCAATCAAATATATATTTAATATTTATTAATATAGCTACAGATTTTCAGGTTTCTAATGTTAATTTTAATTCTTAATTAAAACTTTTACCAAGTAGACTCAAAGTTTATTATTTAGATAACTATGATTCAGAGATGTGTAATATGTATAATAAGTTTTGGGACCAAATGGAATGATCCAGCCATATTGAAATCATAGGTTTTAATTCAATTAAAAAGTCAATTATATGCTTATTTCACCATAAGACAATATGAAGTGCATGCTTTAAACAATAGCGACAAGTTGATATTACGAGAGATCATTTAAAAAGGACATTCGAAGATGATTGTATCGACTATTATACAGATAATACAAACGTTATTGGAATTCATTGTATACTATTTGATATTCATTATGCTAAGTGAATGGTAAATGTTGATTAAATGTTTCCACGCAAAGACTAAGAACACAATGAACTGAAATGGTGGTATTGTATCCCATCATGTGGAACAGAGTAAAGTGAAGTCAACAGAAGTGAAATTTAGCAGTGGTTTCTACCGAAAAAGAGTGTTAAAAACTATTAGTCTGAGTTTAATTGAGTAAGTCTTCACTTGATGAAAATCCATATTAAATAATATGAAATAAGGTTTCACTCTAATATAAATAGCAACCGATTTCGAAAACAAATATAGTTATTCAAAATGTAAGATACCATCTAGCTGAATATGTTACTGTGAGAGCGAAACAACTATTGTATTGAATAACAATAAAAATTGGTGAAAATCAGAATAACCTCATTTAATATTATTAGTCTGGGTGAAATAAAATTTACTCTTTTTCTTTATATCAAAAAATCTCTAGAATAATTCCAGACTTTAGATTATATTTACGACACAGGAAAATTAATTGGAGGTGTGTTTTCATTTGAAATCGAGGCAAAGAGTACGTTTCAAACAAAGACAAATTCTGTATTTTGTTTCATGTGTTTTTAAAATTTGATATCGAACCAAATTTTATTAGTTACAACTAGAATACTTGGGATAACTGATGTGGATATTGACCTGGATATTTTCCTTTAAATGTTGGCGATATAACAACACATAGAGATTCTAGATTTTAGTCCATAAATGCCGACATTAGAAGAATTATTTTAATTTCGACCTCCCACCACCAGAATATTTTGTACACAATATTCATTAATGTGGGCAAATCTTGAAACGAAGACATCAAAGGAGAAGAAGAAAAATTACAAAATGGAATACAAAAATTATTTCAAAGAAGATCAAAAATTTTGAAATATATCCTGAGACAGAAACATCTATAAGAGATTGAATATAATCACAGAGAAATCAGTTTAATTGGAAATTTTTGAACAAATACAATAATATGAATGTTGTTGAAATGTGCCCTGCAATAAATACAATAATTCATATGGACTGTATCTGAAACCAAAAAATGTATAAAATATACTTAAGATATTATACGTGTTCGTAAGAGAAATTATCATAAGAAGATTGTATTTTGTGGTTAACGACGATTCGGTCAAAGAAGTATCTCTGACCGTTTTTGAGTGAAGACAGTATTCACAGTATATACAAATTATACTACTCTGTCAAGAAAGTACCAGGAATTTTCAATTAAAACAACATTTTTACATTTAATCGTCAAAATTTATTGGGTCGCCTTCAAAATAAGCTCCATTTGCTGCAATACATCTATGCCAACGGCACTTCCAATTATCGAAACATTTTTTATAGGCGCTTTCCGGGATGGACTTTAGCTCTCGCGCCGAATTTTGTTTTATGGCTTCAATCGACTCAAAACGGGTGCCACGAAGGGGCAATTTTAGTTTTGGGAAGAGGAAAAAGTCGCAGGGAGCCAAATCCGGCGAATACGGTGGTTGCTGAAGCACGTTTGTTGAGTTTTTGGCGAGAAAGTCAGTCACAATCGTAGCTCGGTGAGAAGGCGCATTATCGTCATGCAAAATCCATGAGTTGTTCGCCCACAAATTTGGCCGCTTCTTACGGATACGCTCACGCAAACGTTTCATAACGCCTAGGTAATACTCCTTGTTTACCGTCTGACCCTCTCGAACGAATTCGTAGTGCACCACGCCACGGATATCGAAGAAAACAATGAGCATCACCTTCATTTTCGACCGGCTTTGGCGTGGTTTTTTCGGTTTCGGCTCATTTTTTGCCATCCATTCCGATGATTGCTGGCTTGTTTGCATATCGTACTCGTAGACCCAGGCCTCATCACCAGTTATAATGCGTTCCATGAATGTAGAATCGGAATTACAGCGATCCAGCATGTCTGAAGCAACCTGTTCGCGATGACGTTTTTGAAGAAAATTCAGGTCTTTCAGTACGAGTCGTGCCGCCACCTTTCTCATGCCCAAAATATCAATCAAAATCGTACGTGCGGACTCGTGGGATATCTTAAGATCATGTGCTATCTCTCTCAAGCTGGTACGACGGTTTTCCAGCACCCTTTCCTTAATTTTATCGAAGTTATCTTCGATAGTCTTCGACCACTTCACGACCGTCCTTGAAGGCTCTGTACCACTGATATGCACGAGTTGTCGATAGAGCATTATCACCAAAGGCCTTTTGCAACATTTTCAATGCATCGGCACACGAAAATTCATTTGCAACACAAAACTTTAAATAAATTCTTTGCTCAACGTAATCACCCATAGTAAAAATCGGCACGCACTCTGACATCGACTGACTTAATCAGCTGTTGCAAACACACTAGTCGACAGATCCCGCTCAAGCTTGGCATAGTAATTAAGGACCTAGGAAAAAAATTTTTCACCTGCCTCATTGCCCCGCCAGATTTAAATCGCTAAGCTGATGAAAAGCACTTACGTGAAATCATGAGCTTTTGCGCATCTGTACATATTATCCGAGATACTTACACAATTTTGCAATGGCCTTCTTGTTGTTATTTTACATCTAAAATTTAAATGAAGATGAAATGAATATTACGTTGAAGGATTTTTGTGAACACATATTTCGAATATTAATAAGAAATCTGTCTTTGAAAAGGTCTACGAATTAAATCTAATATATAAGAGACACCCTTTCTTTTTATAGAGATATTGTATATGTATGACTGCCGCATATATATGTTGATTATTCTATATGTTTAAAAAGAAACATTCAATTTTGAAAATTTTTAATAGTTTTTTTCAGATAAAATTTGTACTCTAGCTAGCTAATTCAATGTTGTTTATGTATATTTGCGTGCACTAGATGGCGTTAGATGGGAATACATTGGTATTCCTATACAGAGTGAATGGGCGATTTAAACCAACAAGTTTGGAAACGTGCGCATGTCTGCTTATTTTTGTCCCAGTCATCAACAAAATCTAATCGGGCTCGTTTGAGTTTAGAATTGTTATACAGGTTTAGGTTGCACTGTCTTGATTTTGAGAACTTTCTATCACCATAGCTTATTGTACTCCTTATTAATGATATTTGGTATAGATTATCAGCCGAATTAACTTATTTGAAGGAAAGAATGGTTACAAGGAATTTCAGCATAAATTTTCTCATATATAGAAAAGATAGTAAATATCCTGGAATCAATTCCTACTGCAGAAGGATTATTATTATTGAGGACATTACATGAGCATTTTATAATTGCAACAGAAAAAAGAATGATAACGGAAGAGAAATAAGAGTGAAAAGTAATGGAGATTTGAAGTAAAAAAACTATAATAATTATAGCAATGAAACTACCACTAGAAACCCTTCATATGTTGGATGTAGTTAAAGCAGATGATTTTTTTTAGAGCGTATCATGTACACAAGAAGGAATACAGAACTGTAAAAGAAAACGTAATAAACAGAGACTGCGAAATATTTGAGCATAGCCGAAAATATACAGAAAGTATTATGGAACGTTATACAAGGTAATGATAGTATAAAAATGAGATAGAAATATATAAATCCAAAACTTCAAGATCATGAATGGAATTCTGTTAACCTCCTACAAATTTTAATCTTTTTATTATTTCATTGTATAGATAATGATTATATATTTTGGTTTACACTTTACATATTATCATTTGGTTTTAACGGAGTTCATGAAATACCTCACTTGCTTTTTGTAATTTTCGTGACGAACATAGAATACGTAAGATTTTTAAAAGTTCACTTCATTCCAGTATTTTCTTCAGATGAATACACTCAGCTTGTCTGCTGCGATATTTTTTTAAATTATTTTAATTTTTTCAATATGAAGTAGGGTTAATGAGTTTTCCGTTGTGGGAATTCTAAATTGCTCTTTGAAGATGTTCTGCATGTTTTAGTGTTATGTTTTGTGTTTAAAGAAGTTCTTGAGGTTGCGTTTTGCATTTTGGAAAAGAAATTTGGTTTTCATGAAACAAGGTACGAAACAAAATTTTGTATCCTGCAATTTTTTACTACGTAACATTAACTGATAATTCATATTCCTTTGAATTCTTGTATTCCCGTTTGGTACTGTGAAATGAGTGTTATATCTATATGTATAATATAATAGTTATACTATACCAAATTGGAACAGTGTTTCTAAGGCATTTATTCAATTCGGTTCTTAAAGTTTTTGAATTAAAAATAAAAATTGGAATTAAATTTGTAGGAGGTTAACAAAATGAATCTGTACGATATTTAAAGTTTTGCAATAATCTTTCTATCAAGAAAAAACAACTCTTTTCATTATTTCATGAATTGAATGATTATTTCACAACTATTGGCAAAGGGAATTCATGAAGAACTTAGAACAAAACCCCATTAAACAACTGAAATATCAAAAACATAAAATCAAAGGGCTAAAAGTAGTGCTTTTTAGTCGAGTGTACAAGATATTTATAAGAAATCAATTAAAGAAATGTATATGAGACAGTAATTTATTTCCACAGAAATGTTTGTACTACTACAACAATTGTTTCACTACGATGTGGCTTCTTCAGGTATTACATTGTACTGTCTCATATACATTTTTTTAATTAAAATGAGTTTCCACCAAGTAAAGACCGAATCTATTAAATATTTATAAGAAATCTCTTGATATCTTGAAGAGCATCAGGGACGAAGTTGCTGAATCCATCTCTCTAAGTTTGAACAAATGTTTTCATAAATGCAATTTTCTCAATGAGCTGGAAACTGCTAAAATAGTTTCCCTCCATAAAAGAAAAGATGAAAATAATGGTGATAATTATAGACCTATAACATTTCAACTATGTTTGTCAAAAAATTTTGAAATAATTATAATGAAGAAAATGTTGAACTGGAAGTAAAAAAAAATATTTCACCAAAAACCCATACGGATATAGGAAAGTCCAAAACACCACAACGCACCGATGAATGCTTCGAACTAAATTGCTGAGACTATGGATAGTGGAAAATTTGTGGAGATGCTTAATTTCGACTCAAACAAAGCAATTCAGCTGATTCAGTTTCACATGCAATGTAACTGGACCCTTATGGTTCAATTGGTCAATTGAACTCAGTGAGTTTATTGAAAATGTTTTCCTTCAGCAGAAAAAGATGTATGTCATTGAGATCCGTATTCCTGATTTACATTAACGAATTGATGGCAGGTCTATAGTAGTACATTCAATGTGCAAGGCTGATTTCATTTAAAATATACAAGTCGTTCTGAAAATAATTTGGCAGATGGCTCACGCTGAATTCGTCCAAACTGAATTGAGATAAAACTGCCTAGTTGACGTTTGCGAGCAGAGAGAAAGAAGCGGCTATAATATTTTTGGAAATTATCTTGGGCAATAAATTCAATAAAGCATATCAATTATGACTGTGGAAAGTTATCCAAAATCTTCAATCTTTTGAGGCAATTGAAGTGTTGTGGTACTACTGAGATGTTTGAAATAGCTTATTTTGCAAATTTTTAGGATGTGCTTTTTATGGTTTACTTTTATGAGGAAATGTTTCTGACGCTACAAAAGTTTTCAAAAAAAGCATTGTGAATTATGCAAGTACAGATTCGGTTAGACCATATGTTGCAAATCATGGTATACTCACATTTCCATCCTTATTTATTAGAGAATGTCTCAAGTAGGTATACCAAAATGAAAACAATATGCCAAGAAACAGGACTTATTCAACACTAAGCTCAAAAAACGATCTCTTCAGTTCATTGCATGGAAAGAACACTATCTCGAGCTACTGGGACATTAAAATTTTTAACGGGTTACACGTCGAACTAAGGTTCCTACCAGAGAGGAACTTGAAAAAATAAAAGAGATTTTAGTGAAATGGGCATTTCATTCATTTAAAAATAGATTTTTGTGGGAATTTGGCATGAAATACATATAAATATTAGTACATAAATGATTGACAAACCATGTAAATACTGATGGTAATTATATTATTATTATTATTATAAAATAATGAGAAAAAGTTTTTTACTTGAAGAATTATCACAAAATTCAAATATCAAAACTAATTAATTAATTATTCCGAAAAATTTTATTCAAAAACTTTTAGAATTAAATTAATGTCTCATGAGCACTGCTTAAAGTAAGTAGACATATAAAATCGAAACTCATTACATAATATCAAATGAAAAAAACCCTACGAAATATAAATTATCAATAAAAATTACTAAATAAATACTTGAAGGAGACAAAATTTTGTTTCTGATCTTAAATTTATGAAAACCGAATCTTTTTTAAAAATGCAAAATATAATTTTAGGAACTTCTCCAAAACTATTTTATTTGAAATATTCGATATATTTGAATATTTAAATGAGTTACTTCAAAAACCTCTCAAAACATGTAAAACATCCTCAGAAAACAATTTGAAATTAAATAAGATCTTCATCAGTCCTACTTCACATTTAAAGAATAAAATCAATTAACAAAAAATATCTTACCTGACAGACCTCGTTTTAAAGTTTTCTAATTTTAGTATTGGTTCAACAAGGATACCACGAGGTGTGTTTGGTCAGATATTTTTTGTTAATTTATTTAATTTTTCAAATGTTAAGTAGGACTGATGAAGATCTTATTCAATTTCAAATTTTTTGTTGAGGGGGTACTACAGGTTTTAAAAGATTTTTGAAGTAACTTTAAATATTTTAATATATTAAATATTTGAAATAAATCAGTTTTGAAAAAGTTTTTGAAATTATGGTCTGGATTTTTGAAAGAGATTTTGCTTTCATAAATATAAGATCGGAAACCAAATTTTGTCTCCTTCAAGTATTTATTCAGTAATTTTAATTGATAATTGATATTTCGTTGTTATATATATATATATATATATATATATATATATATATATATATATATATATATATATATATATATAAAATGAGTTTTGATTTTATATGTCTACTAAATTTGAGCAGTGCTTACAAGGCATTAATTTAATTCTAAAAGTATTTGAATAAAATTTTTTAAATTAAAGTTTGTAGGTGGCTAACAGAATGAATCTGATTTGATATCTAAATTTTATTTTTTTTTATTTGATGAGGATATAAAAGGATTCATGAACATCTGAACATTCCAGTTCAGAAATAAAAGAAATATAAATTCCTCAAAATTATTTATTTCTTTATGATGGGGAGCGTGGACACATATTTAAAGGTTTTTTTTTGGTGAGTATTTTGTGGTGAGGATGAGGTACAGATTCATGATGAAATGCAGGATACTAAGAAATGCTTCAATGTCGACAAAATAACGTTTGTGATTTGTTTCAAATATCGGCCCGTAACATCTGAAGTAATCTGCAACTATATTCCACTTCTACATGATTTATCGTGGCCAAGTCGTCTGGAAATTTTCAAAATGATTCATAATGATAAATAAATGCATTGATTAAGAGACATGTACTTAAACTACTGAGTAATTGTTGTTCTCGATACAAATAGCTTGCTCACTTCGACGTAATTAGTATTTCTCTGAAAATTTATAGAACCCTTAAGCTATTAGAATGATTGGTCTTTTCTTTCTTCTCGTGCATTTCCGAAGTACGATATTTATTATCAGAAGGAATCATGCATTTCCTGTTCCACTTAATTGATTCAATCAGAACGAATTTACTCTATTTCCGTTTTTTCCTCGATGCTTAATAAGAGAAATTTGAGTTATAGCGAACTAGCGTTGAATCGCCAAGTGAAGCATAAAATGAAATTTACGAGGAAAAATCGTTGGAATTCCAGATTGGCTATCTAGAAATACTCTTTTTGCACGTTCAATTTCTGATTTTACACTACAGTATACCGTAAAGTCGGGAAGTGTGCCCAATCGAATAAAAAGAATGATTTTTACAAGGGCAAATGAAAAAGATAATGAATACATTATTTTATATTAATACCAGCTCAAACCAATCGGTCCAAAACTGGCCAATATTAATTGGTCAGTGGAAGATTTTTTGAAATGAGCATACTTGAAGTCAAATGAATTGTATTTATTGAGCATAAACTTTAGAAAGGTAGTAATTTGGATTTTTTGAATTCAATTGAAATTCTAAGCCTTTGAGAATTTTTACTAATTCATAATAAAAAATTTTGAAAGCACTGACGTGAAGTTCATATCACACACGATCCTCACGAAATTTTGTATTACCCTTATTGTCGTTGTTTTATATTTGAATGCTCAATTTATCCTTAATATTTTCATTGGTGATATGGTTTCGGTAGCCCTCAACGCTGGTTTGCTCAGGAATTATCTTCTAGTTATTTGATCCTAACGAAATTTTTTCGTAAGACTTTGTGTCGTTAGTTAATATCTAGATGAAATATTTGGACTCAATCATTGGACTGGTGCTATAGTTTCTTTAGCACTAGACTCTACTCCGCTCATAAAATTTTTGTTTTTATTTTGAATTTTCTAAGCATACGATCCTCATAAAATGAGTTATTATTCTCCTCTTCAATTCCAAATTTCAGATGAATCGAGTTCGTAGCTCGAAAAATCTCAATAAAAAATTCAAATGTGAATAACTACGAGAGTAATCAACTGATTCTGCTCAATAACAACTTCAGCCAAAAATTTGAGATCTCTAACCCACTCCGAATATTTCAAGACTCTACCTCTTTCGGTTCGAATGTTATAGTGATTAGGTAGCACTCCTATTATTATCCTACCCATAAAGGCCAGAATTGAGATCGATTGCATCTGAAGTTTCGGAAATAGAGGAGAAAATATGAAAGATTTCAAACGAATAACTGCGGAACTATTGCATAGATTTTGTCCATTGATTAACCCATCCGAGATATTCAGACTCCAAGTCGCCCTGAAAGTTTTAAGGCTCTAGCTCTTTCCGTTCGAAAGTTAAAAGGTTCGCGGACGGACCGGTTGGACAAAATTCCTTTTGACGTCGAATTCCTCATCAGTGAGTCCAACCTGGGACTATTTTGGGCACAAAATTCGAAAATTGCTAACATTTGGGCGGAAGGATAGCATGCTGTTTTCTGGAACAAGCACTTAAAAATAAGAAAGAAATTAATATAGATGAAATAGCTTCAGAGAAACACTGTTTCAATTCGAAGATTAATTGGAATTTCAATTAAAATTGAAGGCATTATGCTAATACTGGTAAAATCTTCACCAATCAGACTATAAAACCAAGGACCACAGTCTAGAAGGTACACGGTGTTATGATGTTCTTATATTTATGAAGCCTACACACGTAAATTGGTGCTGCATATACGCAGCACCTCTAATTTCGATCCTTCAATTGCTTTATTAAAATAAAGCAATTGAAGGATCGGAAATATCCTGAAGTCGATTGGTGAGTTCATCAAGAAGCCTTTGATACTCCTCACAAATAAAATCTTAGAAACTGGCGAATTCTCCGAGAACTTGAAAATAGCTATCGTGAGACCGTTGTTCAAAAAGGATGATCAGGAGGATATCTTAAATCATAGACCAATTTCATTGATAATCTATTTCTGAAGTTGTTGCAAAAGTGATCAAAAATGACTAATGGAGTTTCTGTAGAAAAATTATCGTTTACCAATTCGGATTCAGATTTAGGATCTCAATCGAGGATATAATTGTTTTCCTTATACACATTGCCAGTAGAGTATTGGATGGGGGTGGGTGCTTAATAACTGTATTTTTGGACTTGATCAAGGCCTGCGACCTCGTCACTCATCAGAAACTTTTGAATGTTTTAAATGACCTAGGCATAAGAGGAGTTGTTTATCATATAGACAGGACATATAAAGGACAGACTACAATATGTGCAAATTAACGGCTTCAGAAGTAGCCATCTGAAAGTTATTACTCTTATTCCACAGGGAACAGTTTTGGGTTCAATGCTGTTTTTCTTATACGCGAATGGTCTCCTTTTTTCCTGAGATTGATGCAAAAATATCATTATTTGCGGATGAAATTGTCGTTATTTTTACTGTTATTACTTGGGAAGTAATGATCAAAGCAGGGGGATCCTAGCAAGGATAAAAGACTGGTTGAATGAAATAGACCTCACAATTTATGACACTTATTTGCATTTAATCCAACTTTCGTTAAATTGAACATCTGTACTTGAGGGAGAACAATTGAATTCATTTGCTTGAACGTGTGGAATCGTTGACGTATCTTCAAGTTGAATTTGAGGTGGAATTGTAACATCGATAAAGTTATAGCAAAGTTGAGGCCCATGAAGTTCTTTTTTGGGCGAATCCACAGTGTGAGTATATCCCTAGACTAGAGAGAATTCAGAACAAGTTTCTCAGATTTTTAGCTTATAAGAATAATATCACTATTCTGAATTATGATTATTCACACTTCGCTTTCAGACAGTCGTAAGATAACTGACGTTTTGTTCTTGTACGAGTAAAAAAACGTTATCCTTTCCAAATATTTCAGAGATGATTGCTCTTCAAATTCCTGATCTGAGACTCAGGAATAACAATTTAATTTTTACCTCATTTCGAAGAACGAATAGCTCCCTCACAGAACTCCCTTATCAATCAGACGGTGGATGTTTACATAAATTCAGGATTTGATTTGAATCCTTCTGGTGTAAGTTCTCTGAATGTGAAGCGGTTGATGATGAGACATTACTCTGGATAAAGGATGTAAAGTTTTTGTCTCTAGAGTACATTATGATTGGTATTTTTGAAACTGTTAACTGACAAATTACCCAAATAATTTTCAGTTATTGGTAAGTATAACAATTCAGCAGAATGCATGAGAATATCAACAAATGATGAGTCCTGAAACTTCTAGTCATAAATTTTAATTTTCAAACTATTGATTGAACAAACTGGCGAATGCGCTAGGTTTAATTGGATCAGTCTTTGCTCAATGAAAATCCATATTAACTACTATTAAATAAGGTTATTTGTGAAAATCAGAATAACCTTATTGGATATTATTTGAATGCGCTAGGTATAAATGCCAAGTTGAGGCCAAACAAATATTTTCAGGAGATAATATCGTTCATTGAGATTATTACCGTTTTCAAGATAAAGTCACCAAATATATTTGAGGACTATTTTCTAAAAAATATATCTCTAAACAATTTGAATTGCTTTCACTCAGATGCTCTGGAGACATTTGATTTGAAAAATATAGGAATTTGTAGATGACGTTTATTCAGGTTTGATCAGAATGAAGTTATATCAGAATAAATAGTTTTTATCTCAACCATAGTTGATCATTATGTTATTTATAATAATGGATATAATCCATGTTACGAAAAACAATTCACTCTTGTTTCCAAAGCATTCCGATTAAAAAAATTATAATTATGAAGAAAGAACGCGATGAAGTGAAGAGAAAAATGAGCAATTTTAAAAACAGTGTGTTTTGAATGCTTCCAGTAAGTGTTATCACTACTTTGTTGTGTACTCAAAGCATTACTGCTCGTCTCTGGAATAGATATGTTGAAAGTAAGAGTGTGAGAAAGAGACAGGGATAACAATCTCTTAAATAGACTGATATATTAAATCAGATACCGAAAGAAATAACATTGTGGTCGCATTCCAAATAAAAAGTTCGTTATTAAGGGTGTATAATAAAGGGTGTTTCAATGGAAACGCCCCATTTTTAAGTTGACATTACTCACGTAAGGCAGCCATTGTTTATTTGTGACACTGACAGTTGTATTTATCAATGTCTACCATTTAATCGTTAAAAAGTACACACTCCAACAATGTTTACAAATAATCCAAATTCATTATCGTGATCTGTTACTCTAACTTCACGTGCTTCAACTCCAATTTTTGGTAGTTATAATCGTCCGGATAAAACAGATAAAACGGATAGAACAGTTAAACGTTTAATGGAGAAGTTTGAAACAAATTTTACACTTCATGATGTCACAGTGCCAGTGAGACAAAGAAATGGAAGAAGTGAAGAAAATATTGTTCCTGTACGGGAAAGTGCTCGTGAAGACCAAAATTTATTCATTTCTCGACGTTCGCAAAAACTAGGTAATTCCCAGACGTCTTCGTGGCGAATTCTACAGAAAGACCTTGGTTGACATCCATACAAAATTATTATAACCCAAGAACTGAAACCAACAGATCATTTAAAGAGTCGAGTATTCAGTAATTGCTGCTTAGAAAAAATCGGAAGAAAAAGACCGATAAATTATCCACCTCGTTCCTGCGATTCAACTCCATTTGACTTCTTTCTGTGGAGTTATATTGAGTAATTGGTTTACACTAATCATCTAGCAAATTTAGACGATTTGCAGACCAATATTGACGAGCAATTGCTAACATACGATCTGATTTGTTCGAGAGAGTCATGGAAAATTGGGTTCAACAACTTCAACACTGCCAGCGTTTCAGTGGTGGACATTTAAATGACATTTTATTTCATAATTAATGGTATCCATTGTACTTTATAATGAAATAAAAATTTCAATAATTTTCAAATAAATTATGTATTTTATTCACAAAACAAAGTAGGGCGCTGTTAATGAAATAACCTTGATGTCATAATGAATAGCACGAGCTCAAGATCATGTGGTATGGGGGTAGGGTCTATGGGGTGACATTTTATTACGATCAATATTGGTTTGGTTTGTTTTTAGATTCTGAAGCAATACGCGCTTAGAGGTCACTGGGAGCCAGAAACCAAATTCAGTGTGTATAGGACGTGAAAAGCACGATCATGGTCTAAGTCGCTTGGTTTCAGAACTGAACCTGTTCGAGTAGATCGTTTTTTGAAGGCTAGCGGTTACATGAGGGTTGTTCTTGAATCTACAGTGATTCCGTTCAGAAATTCTGTCCTGCCTGAATTGGTCTCATGCATTGCAGTGCCTCTGTATAGATAGTAATAATTACGAGAATCTTTTGAGAAGAAGTTTTAGTAACATAAAAAGAGGTTAATTCTTGATAGAAGGTATATAAAATTATTTAAATATTTTAAATTTTTTTTTTAAAATTTTTTAAAAATTAGCCTTCTACATATTTAATTCCAAAAGATTATATTTAATGATTATAACTTCTGAAAATAAATTAAAATAATGTCGTATAAGTACCACTTATATCATGACATATAAAATAAACATTCATTATAAGATTTATTTATTGGATTTTGTTATACCATTCGGATGTCTTATAATGAATATTTATTTTATATGTCATGATATAAGTGGTACTTATACGACATTATTTTAATTTATTTTCAGAAGTTATAATCATTAAATATAATCTTTTGGAATTAAATATGTAGAAGGCTGATTTTTAAAAAAAAATTTCTAAAAATTTTTAAAATATTTAAATAATTTTGTTTTAGTCTCAGTTTGGAGCCCTCAATTTCCGGATCTAAGTCCAATGAAACATGCGTAGGATATGCTTTTTAGACGAGCATTAAATTTTCAAGTATGTCAGTAATATCAGAATGAAATCTGTCAGAAACATCTGAATAAACACAATTCACTATTATAAGGTTATAAGGTTATTCTGGTATTTACAAATTTTTATTGGTGTATTAAATGACAATAAACATTTGTCAAAATCAGAATAACCTTATTTAATACTAGCTGTGCCCACGACTTCGTCCGCGTGGAATGTAATAAAAAAAAATTCAGAAGAATTTTTCTAAAATAAAAGTAGCCTAAGTAACTCCTTATTACATGAGCTATCTTCCAGTAAAAATTCCGTCCAAGTCAGTCTAGCCATTCCAGATATTAGCCGGAACAAACAGACAGACAGACAGACAAAAATTTCAAAAATATATATTTTGGTATGTGCACCGTATATACATTTATATGCATGTAGTAGAAAGCGGTTATTTTAATATTACAAACAGACACTCCAATTTTATTTATTTTTGTAGATATATTTTCATCAAGTAAAGACTGTCTCAATTTAATATTCGAAAATATCAAAGAAAATTATTGATTTTTGTTCATTGCAATCTTTAATAAGAAAATCTTTCGTTACTTAAAATACATATTATAGTTTGACGTATGAAGTCTATTTTCTATTAGATCTTGTTTTATTTAAGGATTTTCATCAGTTAAATGAAGATTAAATTGAAGAGTTCCTTTATTTCCATGGAGGTTGAAAATAGCTGCACAATTTTCAATATTTCTTCATTCTGGGCACCTGTGTATGTGGATACAAAGTACTGTGATCTTAGAGCATTGAGTTTTAGAATAAAAAATCCGAAGAAAATTATAGAAATCATCGATTGAAGATTGTTGTCTCATTCCTTCTACTGAATAACTTAAACGATCAACTGCAATAATAATTTTATGCTAATTTTCCTCCTTGATTAGATATATTGCCCCGTCACTTGTAGGATATATATGCGGATCGACATAAATTTTTTCAATAGGACTTCCCTTATTGCTCATAAAACCATGCAAACTTAGCAAAAACGAAGTCGGATAGAATTGTAATATATAAAAAAAATATAATTAAAATTTCTTCGAATAATCATTGATCATCGATCTGTAACGAGCACCCTTCACTGTGACATTAGCTCCAGCATCGTTTTTAAAGAAATATGGACCGATGATGCCTCCAGCGTGTAAAGCACACCATACAGTGTATTTTTCAGGATGCAATGGAACCTGCAGAACTTCTTGATTATTGTTTTCACTCCATATACGGCAATTTTGCTTGTTTATATCGCCGTTCAACCAGAAATGAACTTCATCACTAACTACAATTTTACGATAAAAAAGTGGATCAACTTCAATCTGTTCTTGGGCCCAATCAGCAAACAAAGGACTCTTATTGTGGTCAAGTGGCTTTAATTCTTGAACCAAATGGATCTTGTATGGGTGTAGATCAAGAACTTTATGCAAAATTTTCCATGTGGAGGATGCACATAGTCCAACTTGATGTGAACGTCGACGAATAGACAAATCTGGATCATCATTAACACTATGACTTACATTAGCGATATTTTCTTCTGTATGTACAGTTCTTTGTCTTGTTGTGGTTGTTGCATCGAATAAGCTGCTCTGATGTAAACCATAAATTTCACGAAGTGCTCTATAAGTTTGGTGAATAGAACACTGATTTTGAAAATGAATTTGAACAATTTGTAAACGTTGTTGCGGCGTGAGTCTGTGCATGATAATTTGTCAATGCTTACTGAACAGAAATGTCGAAACAACATGGCTTCTACCTTCTGTCAAATCATAGTTATCGCTATCGAATGTTCTATCACTTTTTTTTTTAAAAACAACCTATAGGTGATTTTGGTCTAAATTCAAACTGGTATTCTGGGATGAAGTTGTCAAGATGTTGTTTAATTATTTTTTTATGATCTCCTCAAAGTTTGTTCTACACACTGGTAAGAGAGTGATGGGATGGTAATTATCAATTGTGGTCTGGTTTTGTTTTGGGCATTCTCACTATTTAAATACTTGCTTGGTATAAAGAGATACATATATGAATTCTTCCTAGTGATTGATTGATGTATAATTGGATTTGAAAGTTTATTTTAAGCCTAAATACATATTTAACAAATGTACAATTTTGGGATTTTTTTTTACCCAAAATTTGAGGGTGTTGTTTCGGCGAAGTTTGAACTATAATTGCCGTGAAAACACTATTCTGTTTGTGGAGTAATAGTTATTTGAGCTTTTTCACCGTTGTTCACTTTCACTGAGATCATTTTTTCCCTTTGGGTTCACTTTAGGAATGTACTAACTAATAACAAAATAATGTAAATAATACATTCATTGCCAGGCCTTCAATACGTTATGTGTTATCAAGTGAGGGTGTTGCTTGGAAGATTAAAGTGAATGCGAATAGTAACTTACTGAAGAGCGGAGAGAGAGATGTGTGATATAACTTGGGAGTTGAGACGAAAAGAGAAAATGTGATTAGAGGCTACTCATCCATACAGATTTTGTGTGTGTGTATTGCGTGACCGTCTGGTCGAAAAGACAGCGGAAAAAAGAAAAGGTGTGTTTGTAGGCTTAGGAATTACTTTTTAGGGAATGTCTTCAATGCTACTTCGCGGGTAACTGTCAAAAAAGGAACTGTTAGGGGTAGAATTCCGAAATGACATTCGTCTATTGTCGTCTCGAAACGAAGTTAGTTTTAATGGGTTTCTACTATCCCATTTAGGTATCTAGGAAAAATTGAGATAGTTTTGGGGGACTCTGGGAACGTAATTGTTATGTATCTGCATAGTAAAAATTAAAAATTTCCTGTTCGATCTAAAATTCAAACAACTTAAGTTCCTTTCTTCCACATTTCCGTAAAATAACCTTGTGTCAAGCAGTAATTGAAATCGTCTAAATTATTTCTATGATTCGTAAAGTCCAGCTCTAGTAGTTGTTTTCTTCAAATTTTATCATAACCTGGAGCAGTCTGCTTACCACCATATAAAACTTGAAATTATTCCTCTTCACCTATCAAATCCATGTTGTCATCATTTTGTAGATAGGGGAAGACATTCTCGTACTGCGAGTCTATCGTTTTCTTGTGTTCTTCGTCAAACACTGTGTCCTCAGGATAATATTCATCCGAATATATGTTGATAAAATACTGTGATTTCAAGGCATTAAGTTGGAAACTACAAAATACATAAGATGTCTTTTGGAATCTTTTTTATCATTCTGGTCAGTGAATAACTTAACGATCAACTCTAATAATAATTTATACATGCAAATTTTTCCGTTGGATCAAATATATGCCCCGTCACTTATAGGATATATATACGGATTTTTATAATTGGACTTCCCTTATTCTTCAGAAAACCATGTCAACTTCGCCTCCAACACATAGCAGTGACTCATTATCTGATGTTTATCTCACATATCCTCCTATCAGTATAATCCGATAGCCTTTGTCTTGCCACGAATAGGATGTAACAAGTTCAATAATAAATCTCGCTCTCGTTTCGATCTGTAGATTCGTTGTGCAATAATTCCATGCTATGTTACGAGTATAACATCGCCTGATAATGCTGGAATGTCTTAAATTAGGTTCTACCCTTCTAAAACCTTGCTCCAGCTTCGACGTTTGCATATTCATGAGTAATAAGGCGAATGCTCTGCTTCAACTAATCGGCTACGAAGTGAGGTGATAATATTTCTATTTCCTGTTTGATAGTAAAATAGTACGAGGTATCCAGCGTAACTCCTTACAGGACAATTAAAAGGACTGATGTTGTTCAAGGCTGATGGAGGATTGTGAATCGGA
This sequence comes from Megalocaria dilatata, assembly GCA_034642435.1. Classification (NCBI taxonomy): domain Eukaryota; kingdom Metazoa; phylum Arthropoda; class Insecta; order Coleoptera; family Coccinellidae; genus Megalocaria; species Megalocaria dilatata. The sequence continues at coordinate 37,441,527 of CM067857.1, read as the reverse complement.
GACCAGGAAAAAATAAAGCTATGGCTGAAAGTAAAGTTGTGATTAATGTTCATTTGTGATTGAGGATATCGTTTTCTGATTTCTGACGTTATCTGATTCTGATAGAATAAGATTTGATGGCGGTACGACGAATAATAAACTATAATTGTACTGATTTGGGCGGAAAAGATTTGAATTATATTAGTCAAATTCTCATCAAGTGAACATTAGATCCGTTTGTTGAATAATCATAATTTCGTTATATTAACTGAGTTTAATCAAAATGGGATCAATTGACTATCAAATTTTTTAATAGTATTCAAAATAGTGAACTGATGTCGCATATTACAATCAGAAAGTAATATCAGATATCTGAAAAATTTTTACCATGTATGTTGAAAATATACAGCGTGCCAAAACGCGCATCGGTTAGTTCTCTTGGCGCTGCATTTGAAACCGAGCGACGGAGGTAAGTAGGATCCTTCATTTTGTGGAGTTTTAGTCCCGATGGAATAGTACCCGGAAACGCATTGCGCTTTTTGCGTACGAGCGTATTATCGCAACAATGATTCAATATGGCTTCTCAACGTTTATATCGTGCGGAATAAGGTATACGTCATGCACCAAGTGACGACGGAATTAGAAAATGGATCCAGATGTTCGAGAATACAGATGCGAAGGTAAAAATTAAACACTCTGGCCGCCCTCGTTCAGTCCGCAACGAAGAAACGATTCGAGAAGTGGAGGCTTCAGTTCTTCAGAATCCGTCTTTATCAATCCGAAAGTGAGGCCAATCATCAAACATAAAATATCGTCCTTGTATTTGTTTTTAAAGAAAGATTTGCATTTGAAAGCCAATAAATTCAATTGGTTCAAGAGCTGAAGGATACAGACTATAATAATCGATTGAATTTCGCCAACGAAAGGTTACAGCGGTTCAATAATTTTGATAACATACTCTTCAGTGATAAGGCAAAGTTTCATCTGAATGGTCATGTCAATAAACAAAATTGTCGGTTTTGGGCTATGTATGCTAGAGGCATAATCGGTACTTATTTTCATGAAGATCGCCGAGACCGACCACCCAATGTGAATAGTGACCGTTATTGCGATATGCTGCGAAATTTTTGAGTCCAGGGTTACAGGAATTTCAAGGTTTCAACTCAAGAGTGTGGTTTCAACAAGATGGGACCACTTGCCATACATCAAATAAATCAATGGAAGCTGTTAACGAATTATTCTCCAAGAAGGTCATTTCGCCTAGCGAAAACTACATCAACTAGCCTTCCAGAAGCGCCGATCTTAGTTCGATTGACTATTTTGCATGGGGATACCTTAATGTCTATGAGAATAATCCGACGAATCTGATGCAATTCAGCGTGTGATCGCCAATCTTCGTTCCCGATTAAAAGAGTTCCAACAGTGTAACGGTCACCATTTAGATTACATCATATTTTCCAAATAATTTTCCACTTTATATTGTAATAATTAACAATAAGCTTTTTTTTCAAATTTTGAATAGTTTTTGTTTTACCGAAGTAACAAATACCCAATAGTCTTTTTGGACAACTTGTATATTATATTAATATTACATTTATATTGAATTAATATTTATCTAGAAAACATTAATGATTTTTTGATATGGCTTTGTATACTACATGTATAAATTACACCTTTGATAATACAATTTAAAATAAAAGCTATTATAAGTATTTATTGGTTGTTCTCAATCTACAGCTAGCTTTGACATTGAGAATTGAACGCAATAACAAGATCAAAACTCATCTTTCAAGAAAAAATTCTGAACAAAATCCAACATACTGTTTACACGTGTCTATGCCTAATGATAACTGTAAAATTGAAACACAGAAGATCAAGAATGATCTTCTGACTATAGAAACAGTCTTTTCTGAGTTTCACACTAAGGACATGATTTACGTATACGTGATGTAGACACGGCCATTTAAAAAAAATAAATGTTCTTCAACGCAAATATTGATGTTATATATTAGGAGTAGAAATAAGTTTCGGTGGTTTTGATAAAAATGTCGCTACTAGTTTATTATTCCATTGTTTTATCTGGCAACACCTTTGTTTCGTATTGTCATCATTAGGCTTTTTTTCAGTATATATCATTTCACTTAAGTGTAAGCAACAAAGTTTCTGCATGCTCTGAAAAAATATCAACTTTGGTACGAACAATGTGTTTTTGCGGAGAGTTTAACTTTAATACGAAGAAAAAAGGCTGCTGAAAGTCATCGTTTTTTAGTGGATATTTATGGCGACCATGAAATGGAAACACTATTTGATCAAAATAGTTCATTATCTTCATATCTGAAGAAGCTTATGTCCGTCTCAACAGCATGGTGAACCAGCAGAATTAAGATTTCAAGGAAGCAATTCGTATGGAATTCACCGCATTCGACAGAATGATGCTGGATAGAGTGGCGGTCAACCTTTAAGAACGACCTCAGCGGTTTATTGCTGATCGTGGTCATCACATATCAGATGTTGTTCTTCACCATTGAATATTGTAGATGCTATGAACTGGTGTACCAGAAAATATTTCAAACTTTTTTTAGCATAATAATCGACAATGATATGAATTTTTGGAAGGTATCAGTCTTCATGCCCCACTCTGTATAATCATACAAGTGCACTTAATTTTCTTACATCAATTATGTTCTTTTATGACATATTCAGTTTGCAATAACTCAATTTAGAACGAAATTAATTCTCCTCATGAATTACTGAGTGATGTTTTTCAAAAATTAGAAGTTTAGAATCGATAAGAAATTTTTGCTGCACTCTGCTTTGTTTTTTCTCATTCTCTTCATCGCCCATTTCATTGCAAATATAAAAAAATATACCGAATACTTGAAATATACATTACAAATTCTAGTTTCGAATGGGAATGGTTTTTGAGTTAGATAAATCCGAAAATAGGCAGATTAGAAACTTTATATTTTCCACATATCAATAAATGAATGTGTGAATTTAGGCTGAGGAAGAAGTAAAGTAGCAACTTGAGTATTTCTTTTGAATTTCATGGAACAATTGCACTTAGAGAATAGAAAAACTCGTTCCATGAAATTTCGATTAAGCTGAAAATTCTATATACATGTCAGTTTTCAATATTTCATGTTATGTTATGTTAGTATATGGCTTTTGTAAAAAACAAAACACACTACGACCTAAGATGCTATCACAAAATTAGATTAAAAATGATATTTTGAAGTCTTCAACTTGCAGTGTTTTGGGATATTCGAATGAACTCAAAATAGTAGTGTCTAAAGGCACTGGAAAGTATTCCGCAAAAACTAAACCAATTCATTGAACTTTCTGATACAAAGTGAGTATTATTATATAGATTTTTTATTTTTGCAACAACTTATATCATACATCGAGTCCAATTAAACGTAAATACACTTACTTGTGTTCCAATTCCCAATTTTGGATACCAAAAATCAGCATAATTATAGTATCACTAACGAAAAGCAGAGTCCTACTGTCAAAACTAGATCGATAATCAAATTCATCAATTCTGTACGAAATAATCGTTACATAAATAATTTAATTACGGGTGTATTTTACGAACGGCCACCGGCTATTCTTTATGGATTAATTATATCATAGCTTCATCATCATAATTATTATTATTTTTTTTTATTATTATTATTATCCTGATACTCCTAGATCTTCTGTGAAGATCCCTCAGAAGCTTTTTCAGCTTGTACGAGTTAGGAGTTCAGTTGTGTTCTGTGTAGGCTTTGTTACTGCGATCTTGCGCCACTTTAGGTCACAGCACTGTTAATTTTTGACCCAACAGTGAAATGGCGGCGTCGTTTAATCAACCTATTCAGGACGATTTTCGATGATTAAAATTTGGTAACTCAGTAATAGACCCGGAAGGATCGATAGGCTTCACCGAGTCTTGTGCTTGAATGATCCTCATTTTGGGCCATTTATGAACCGTTTTGAACCATTATTCGTTTTATGTAACCGACGCAAAAGCTTTATTTATTCTTTAATGCCAATTTTGACGACCGCGAATATAATGGTTCAAGGGGGAATGTTAAATTAAACGACTGTTGGTTAGTTTCGTAATTCTAACCGTGAACAATCATAGAACATTTATATTCGTTCGCACTTTCACACTACCACAAGGTATGGAGTGATAGAATTTAATTATAAGAGAACTATATTTTATTTGAAGAGCAGCGCTAAAAAAATAACATTCATCTGGGTGGTCATCAGTTATATACTCTATAATTTTTGAAAAATACGAAAAAGGATAGCTTATGATATTTACATCCAGTGAAAACCTCAAACATTCAATAAAAGAACAGCGTAAAAACACGTTTAATCCAGAATTGTTCCCGGAAACTTCTACCATATAGATCATAAGTCTTATATTAAAAAATTAAAATAATAGCCTAACATATTTAATTCCAAATATGAAACCTCCGAATCTTTTACAAATTTTAATATGAAAATCTCTTGAAAATTCTTTTAAATTAAATCGAAAAAATTCTATTTATTGTAACATTCAAAAAATTTCCATATGATGAGATATGGGAAAACATTCAATTGCTTTTCTGGAGAATGTGCTATATATTTTTCAAAACAAATAAGGGCCTGTTTCGGAATGGAATTTGTTATTCATAAATATCCATTCGAAAGAGCTATCTGGAATGAAGTTTGCTAGGTAATTGCGGTCAATATTCGATATTTCCTTCTGATTCTTTGTCAGCTGACTGCAGCGTGTAAGTTTTTGTAATTCTATATCTATGAAGTGATAATAAAAAGAAAGAGTGTTCCAAGATAATTTTTAGATTGAAATTTTTATAGGTTTGAGATAATTGTTGTTGTTATTTGAAAAACCCTCCGCAGTTATTTCAGTTCATGTTCATTTATAATAATTATAATTTGTTTTTTCACACATCTAATACCTTGACATCAAAAATGTAATTCATAAAATGATGTTTCGCTAAAGCTGTTTTATAAATCTTATTGCATACTTATTAGTCTGGCAATCATACCTGTGTTGTCTCATTCTATTTTGCAAATATGTCTGTCCTATATAACTCGCCCCCCAGGCATTAGATCTTGACGTGATGGGGGCGCTCTCCTGACTAGGACCCTAAATTCGTCCCGACGAATTGGAGGGTTAAGTCTTGGTGTCTAACGTAATGCCAATTCGCGCCAGTCACTGGACCTGTATGGTGGAAGATCTCCGAATGGGGCCCTAGTTTTACTCAGGTGAAATGGAGGGCTGAGCCGGTTGATTAACTCAGTGACAAGGGAGTCTGTCGCAGCACAGGGCTTCTCCCTTAAAACTGGCGTACTCTACCCTATCGCAGTATAAATCTCCGGATTCTGTGTAATGGCCGAGTGCGTTATGTAGCATACTGCGTTACCTCGGGGGGGTGGACTTGCCCTCAGGTGTTACTTGTACCACCTGGCCACCCCACTTGGTGTTGGACTCGAGGGGGCAGTGGTTGAAAGTCCGCATGCTGGACTAGGGGGGTATTTCATTTATCTGTTCGCAGACCCCCATTTTCGGGATATTCTCATGAAACGACTCGGGGTTTAACGGGACTTGACGGTTCGACCGGCCTGTCCTGGCCCCTGGATCTGTGCGTAACTATTTAGGGTTTGTGGATCTCGACGAAATGGCTCCGCCATTAGTGCTTGACGCCAGGATCAATCAAATGACTTCACATGGGTTCGGTGGGTCAGGACGTATAGTCCGCTAGACGGTGCTCGTACCAGGATCAATTGTAGTCGTCAATCTTGAGTTTATCTTAGTTCTTGGGACTGCGTTCGGGTGGATGGATAAGAATTCCCTCCGGCGGGTGAGTTGCGTCTCAAACAACTCGGGTACTGACCTGCAGAGCCAGTAGAGGTTGGATAGTGCTTTCGCTGCTACCAGTCAGACGGTTCTGGCTTTCGAGTCGGGGCCCAAACTGGAAGCTGGTGGGTTCATCTCTTCGGAGGGGTTCTCGCCACGCGCGATGATATGGCGTAATCCTTATCACACTTTCTACCTCTGGGTGGACTGTGGAGACTGCTTGGTAGTCACTTGGAAAAGAGGCCATGCCTCAAATAGCCAATAACTATTCTGGTAGAATTCACCTGTCCTATATAACTTTCCTCACAGTTCATGCAGGGTACTTGGTAGATTCCATTGGATCGTTGGACAAAAAGCGGTTTATCTTTCAGTTAAAAAAACAATGTGCCCATCTTTTTCGTATTACGGAACCCTAATTTGACCGAAATTTTATTTTTCTTAAGCATTAAGTCGAGCTTTAATGATAATGGGTATAAATAGATAACTGCAATATTTTACTGTTTCGTTGTATTCATTTTTGTTCTGTGGTCTTTCACACCAAGATTGTAGTTTCAAAAGAGATGTTATATTTTTCTTTAAATATCTAGCAATCTTTTCAGATTTTTGGCCTATGTAAGTTGAGATTATTATATTATCAACTTACATAGGCCAAAAATCTGAAAAGATTGCTAGATATTTAAAGAAAAAAGAAAAATATAACATCTTTTTTAAAACCATTAATTCTTTAGGCAGCTTAATAAAAAATAATAAAGACGTCATTCCTAAAAACAAAAAATCAGGAGTTTACAAGTTAACATGCAGTGATTGCCCATGTGTATATGTGGGCCGTTCATTTCAAACAAGGATACGAGAACATGAAAAATGTTATATTGATAATAAACCGAATTCAACTTATGCCAAACATTTGTTAGGGACTGGCCATAGTTTTAATATGAATTATGAAATATTACATATCGAAAACAAAAGTCAGAAACTAAATCTGTTAGAAACTTAGAGATCAATAGATGTAATAAAAGACAAATTTTATTGAAAGATCAAATAGATTTAAACAGATCCCCCCTACTTAATATTTTTCTTTAATTGTATACCATCTCTTTCCACCCCTCTATTTTTTGTACCAGAGCTGTGTATTTAAGGTCATGTTTTGCATTGTATACCTCAGTTTAAATACTCACCTGATGAAGTCATGGTATGACGAAACAATTGTCGTGTAAATCAATAAAATAGCGGTTAAAGTTAACATTTGTTTTTCATATATTGAAGATGAATTTCCGTCAAGTAAAGACCGGGACAATCAAAAATAAGGGTTTTTTAATACAAAAAAGGTTTTCTAAACTAAAAGATAAACCGTCTTTTCTTCACCGGTCCAATGTGATCTACCAAGTACCCTGCATGAACTGTGATGAAAGTTATATAGGAGAAACTGAGCAATGTTTGCAAAATAGCATTAGACAACACAAGTATGATTGCCAGACTAATATAAGCACTGTAATAAGAAGGATAAAACAACTTTAGCCAAACATCATTTTAATGAAATACATCTTTTTGATTTTGAAAATATCAAGGTGTTATATGATTAGGAATTTTATTATAAAAGATGTATCAGATAATGATCTATATGAATATTAACTCTACAGTAAATGAAAGAAGAGACACACAAAATTTAAGTACGACATATAGTAACCTTCTCAATATGTAAAGACCAATAAAGGCCAACGAAGAGAAGGAATAACTTAAACATATGTATTTTGTGTTCGGATTCAAATACGTCTGTTGTCATTTCATATTATTTTAGATTATTTTATCTCAAGTATCTTTACCATTCGATATTATTATTTTTTAAGTTTTATTATCTTTAATGTATTGTTCTTTGATAATTTAATTATTTGGGAATGTGAATGCTGGCTCAATTTCATGCAAATACTGTATTTTCAATGAGTTGTTCACAGTCATTAGCAATTAATTCTAGGTGAGTCTATAGTTCATTTATAAAATTAAAAATATTTGCATATTTTCAAATACTTTTTTTTTGATGGAGGTAAACAGATTTGTGCCACACATACAGAAAATGCCTTAGAGTCCTTTCGTTTTAGCTGACTTTGTGGCTTGATTTTTCTTCCACAGAGCTGCACTTAGTCGCTAGCTGTCGTTGAAAATTGAGTAACTGCAGTCGGTGCCAACGGAAACATTGTTGCCCATTGTAAAGAAAAATGCTGCTCGTCTATAAAAATCGTAAGGTGAATATATTTAACAGGTTCTTATGATTTTCAAATTCCATCTCAACTAATCAGTTTATGATTTTAAAAAAAGGTGATAAGCTGGAACGTGAAGTTGAAAGCTTCTGCATGCTGGGTTTACAGTCTATTTCCTATGAAAATTTTAAATCTGTGAATTGTCTCTTGAAGAAGTTCCGTTTGGAAGTTGAGTGTTTACGGACGGATCGCCTCAAAATTAAACAATTACAGACATCTGAGCGAACTGTTTCCTAGAACAATCGCGCAGAAAACAATTCATGTTTAAAAAAGGATAAATATTTCTAAACTTTGAAAAAGATGTAATTATTCTGCGCAACTTTTTCCTCCTTGAATAGCGAAATGCAATAAATCAGGACGCTCGTTTCTTATCAAAATTTTCCCATCCCATTCTATTCAAATCGGTGTCAGCGTCAAGTTGAAAATTTTTACAAATGGAGTATTAATTGAGGTGCAGAGATGGCAAGTCTTAAAAAGCTGGGTAGTTATGAAATTTTTGAATGATCTGAATAATCCTGATACAATGAAATTGCGCCCTTGCCAAGAATCATTAAGTTTTTCCCACAACACCTGTTGCTACATGAAGCAGCTATTGCCGTTTCTCAATCACTGTCAGCAATAAAGTGAGGATGGCAATTAAGATAATGTCGGTGGACAAATTTCTTATGAAATGAAGTGTAAATGCAAATAAATATCACTGAATATGAACAGTGTCGGACTGCAGCGTCGGGCAACTGGACAAATTTCCAGTTTACATCTAAAATCTGGCCCTTATTTCAAATGAACGAATCTGATCCTCATAGCAATAACAAATTATCGAATTTGGTCCGCTTCTTGCATTTCCGATTTAAGTCCACTTGAATTACTTTCTGCAATTTATCATACGAAACCACTACCAGAAAATTAACTCATAAAAATGTATGGACTTCATTTGGAAGTGTTTTTGTTAATCATAATGGATAGTTCAGAAATTTATTCCCATAGATGAGCTGAATATTACCGGGTGATTGCACGTATCTGAACTTACTTTTGCCTTTTTATTTTCATGAATTACTTAAACAAAAAGATTTTTATTTATTTATTTATCTATCTATCATTTCTATTCCTTCTTAGATTAAAATAGACTTTTTTCAATATTATTCATGTAACTGAGATAAAATTACGGATAATATATGGAATTAATTCTCCAGAACCTCTACAGATTTAAATCTAAATAAATCTCATTAAAACATTTAGAATTAAATTTTACATGTCCTAGATACACTGTATCACTTTATAGACTATGTATTATCATCACATGTGGTGGAAATTAACTAATAAAGAATAAAAATAAATATAATTTTTTTTTAAATTGAATTCTAAATGTTTTCATGAGATTTATTTGGATTAAAATCTGTAGAGGTTCTGGAGAATTAATTCCAGCTTATCTGTTATATACAAATACTTCTTCACAGTAATTCTCAATAAATAATATATAATAATTTTTGCAATGCTAGAAAAATATGATAATCGCTTGGTGCTAGGTCCGGACTATATTGTGAATACATTAAAACTTCCCAACCAAGCTCCCGGAGTTTCTGAGTTACTACATATCGGGTGTTTTTTTTTAGAGTGATAGAACTTTAAATTGAAATATAACACATTTAAATTAAGATTAAAGTCAAATTTTATTCTACTTGAAAAATAATTTTACGAAATTTGTTCGAAAAATAATTTCCAGCATATGTCGACCACGACTAGCTTTGAGAAACCGCATTTGACCAGACCAATTTCGGACCACTTTTTCGAGTAATTCAGGCTTTATTTCATCAATAACATGAGTTATGTTGGCTTCGAAAGCGTCTGTTGTTTCTAGTTTATCAGCATAAGCCAATGACTTGACATGACCGCAAAGAAAATAATCCAGTAGAGTTATGTCGCATGATCTTGAAGGCCAATTAATTGGACAATTCTCTAAATAATGTTATCGTCAAATTATTCTTTCAATTCAATTGTTACGGTAGCAGCATGAGGTGTAGCACCATCTTTTTTGAACCAAAATACTACTGGGTCGATACCATTCAAATTTTGAAACAAATAATCAGTGATCATCGATCTGTAACATTAGCTCATTAGCTCCAGCACCGTTTTTAAAGAAATATGGACCGATGATGCCTCCAGCGTGTAAAGCACACCATATAGTGCATTTTCAGGATGCAGGGGAACCTGCAGAACTTCTTGAGGATTGTTTTCACTCCACATGCGGCAATTTTGCTTGTTTACATAGCCGTTCAACCAGGAATGAGCTTAATCACTAAACACAATTTTACGATAAAAAAGTGGATCAACTTCAAGCTGTTCTAGGGCCCAATCAGCAAACAAACTACGCTTATTTTAGTCAAGTTGCTTTAGTTCTTGAACCAGTTGGATTTCGTATGGGTGTAGACCAAGATCTTCAAGCTAAATTCTCCATGTGGTGGATGCGCAGAGTCCAACTTGTTGTGAATGTCGACGAATAGACAAATCTGGATCATCATTAACACTATAACTTACAGCAGTGATATTTTCTTCTGTACGTATAGTTCTTTGTCTTGTTGTTGTTGCATCGAGTAGAAAAAATGTTGTCCGCAATCTATCGATAGTTCGACGAATAAACTGCTCTGATGAATGACTATGTACACTATAAATTTCACGATGTGCTCTATAAGTTTGGCGAATAGTACACTGATTTGGAAAATGAATTTCAACAGTTTGTAAACGTTGTTGCGGCGTGAGTCTTTCCATGATAATTTGTCAATGCTTCCTGAACAGAAATGTCGATACAACATGGCTTCTACCTTCTGTCAAATCACAGTATCCCTATTGAAAGTTTTATCACTATAAAAAAAACACCCGATACTTGTGTGTTCTGGCGTTGTTCTGACGGAACGGAACACCTTTTTTGTTGCCCAATTCTGCTAATTTTCGCTAATTTTCTCTTTGCTGACCTCCATATTTAACATCCAGTAACTCACAACTGAACGGAGCAAACAAAAACAGCAGAAGAGTTTTTTTATTCTGAAATATCGCCTTCACAACGAGCATAAGCCAGAATTGTTTGATCGATACCGAAAAATAATGGATTTCTCACCCCTAAGCTTTTATATTCTGGTATTATAAATAAGTGCTTCAACATTTTTAATCAGTTTAATTTTTATGTGGACTACAGATATTTTACATATGACAAAAATCAATATTGACCAGCTGAATCAGATTTCTTTCACGTATTAGGGTTAGTGGTACGCGAGTTATCAGAGAGTAGAGATGAAGGTTAAGAAATTTTATCATGAGATAAGAAACAGAAGTACTTCGTATATTTTGACGAGGAAACAATTCATCTGATAGAAATTCAATATTGCTACTGCGATTTAATAAGTATTATAGGAACGCTTTTCCATCTCTAGGAAGAGATTCTTTGTCGGTATATTACGTATGATTCATCGTCCGATACTCACGCAGTATTTTATTCGAATTTGTAGAGAACTTACCAGCAATTATGTTGAATGAAGTAATAGCAGTGAAGCAAGGTTGAAGGTCTAAAGGAGACGCACTTGCAAGAATCTTCGTTATTATAGGATGACGCAAGACTACCTTGTTCTGGGTCAGTAACTCCCATCTTCCCAGTTCATCACAGTTCATGTCTGCATCGGAGAACAATTGTCTATAGAGAATCTTGTGGTTGTTTAATGGAGTTATTTTCAAATGAGCTAATAGCACATAGGAGACAGACATATACGATTCGATTTTTGTCTATGGAATATGCTAATAAAGGAATGTGAAAGTTTGCACCTCTGAATCTGAGTAAGGTTCTAATATTTAAAAAAAAACTGATGAAATTTGTAGGTATGGTTACAATACCGTAGCACGGATTTTTGTTTTCTTATAAATTACGGAATTGTGTTCCGCTGAACCATTCAGTAATACGATATTGATTTATACGAAGTGACCATCTATATATTTTTTAAAATTTATTTCGTCATGACGACTGCGTAAGCATTTCATTTAAAAATTATTTTGATATATTTAAAATTTAAAAATACTTTTATTTTCTGAACCTCATAAAGTGTATTAAATTCATGAATAAACTTGTTATTTGAGTTTGATTCGGAAGTGGCATAGTGATTTTGAACTTTGATTCTTTCAAGGAAAACGACCAGAAATTGTTTGGGACATAAAGGCACCAACATAATTCAATAGGTTTCTAGTATAACACAAAATATATGGCAACACTGTTATGATTTCTGGATAGTACCTATCTTCAAAGTATTCGTATCAAACTTTTGTGCTATACTAGAATTTAGTTAACTGTTCACAAGTTTCAAATTTAAGTGGATCTGGTTCTGCAATTTTCAAAACAATTGATGGAAAAGAGTTTCGTGTATAGTGCGAAAGTTGGTTCTTTCATATGGAAGACTACGAATCATAAAGCGGCTTGACAAACGTACTTGAGATTCTGTACGAGGAAAATCAATCACTATTGACTGACGTGTCGGTTTTGAACATGGTCGTAAAAACAGTGATGATGTTGAAAATTCTGCACTCCCAACATCTGCAGTTATTTCAGAAAACATGAAGAAGTCTAAAAAATAGTTCTCAAAAACCATAGTAGATTTTATTTAAATATTTTAATATTAGTCTTCTACATATTTAATTTAAAAAAATTATATTCAATTATTATAACTTCAAGAATTAAATTAAAATAATGTCATATAAGTACCACTTTATAAAAATTGAATTGTCTTTCAATCTTTTAGATCAAGGGTAAATCACAGAACTATTTATTTGTAGTTAACCTCCATTTAAACTACATTTAAATTTTTCAGTATTCATTTACCAGAAGTTTTCTAAATTGTTGAAGGGTGAGTAAATATTTTTTGTTGATTGATGTTATATTTTATTGAATACGAATTATTTGAATACTGACGAAGCAAAGTCTCTCTTAAAACTTGTTTTTCACTAATGTTTTTACATATCTTTAGATTTTATAGAAAATAACATAGTTAGATATCCAATAATACTGAATACTTTAAGTAAGATAGTTTTATGATGAAATTCTTAAGATTATGTTAAACATTTTTGAAAGATATTTGTTTTCATAAGATTGATCAGTATAAACAAAATTTTGTCTATTCAAAATATCTAATATATAGAATTTTGGTTAACAATTTTTATTTATTGGATTTTGTTATATCATTTGGATGTCTTATAATGAATGTTTTTTTATATGTCGTTTGATATAAGTGGTACTTATATTACATTATTTTAATTTAATTCTTGAAGTTATAATTATTGAATATAATTTTTTTGAATTAAATATAAAGAAGGCTAATATTAAAATATTCAAATAATTTTATATATCTTCTATCAAGAATTAACCTCTATTTATGTTATCATAGTAGATTTGGTAAGAAAGCTGACAATTGAAATAAGGGAAGGGCGATTTAAATTTTGATAATATACTAAGAAGCGGTTTTTCTTACTTGATGGAATGATAATTACAAACTTTGAATATCAAAACAGATTCAATATGTTAGTCTTCTACAATTTTAATTTCAAAAATTTTTTTTAAAAAGCTTCTATAATTGAATTATTGTCTTATAATAAGCACTGATTATATTTAATAGACGTATAAAATCAAAATTCACTATACAGTATCAAATGGTATAAAAAACGCAATGAATGTTGATTAAAATTGAAAGTTAGTAATATTGAATGTTTCCTTCGAAACATACGGACCTGAACTCGTCAGATAGGCATGGTACGTATGTTTTGCCTTTAACAAACATTTGACAAAATGTTTAGTTCCTGGTCTTATATTTATGAAAACTGAATATTTTACAAAAATACACAACATAATTTCAAGAACTTCTCCAAAAGTAATTTATTTGAAGTATTTAGTATATTTAAATATTTAAACAAGTTACTTCAAAAACTCTCAAAAACATGTAGCATATCCTCAAAAAAAAATTAGAATACAGATAAGATCAGTTCAACTTTTTATTTTTAGAATAAATTCAATTAAAAATAAATAAACTTGTGATCTTACCAAACAATTTCTGGAAACTCTGTGAATGCAATTAAAACTAGGTAGGTACATCTAATATCCCAGGTACTCTATGTTCTATGCTAAACACAGAAATCATACAAAGTTTGTAAGGTATTTTATTCCTTCATTAAACCACTGGAAACTGTATGATAAATTTCATTATTCAAAAACCTAATATAATTATATATTATATATAAAATAAAATAATTAGATGCGATTTTTGACTTGATAGAAGGATAATTACAAACTTCAGAGTTTTTTGAATTTTGATGTTTGATCGGCTATAAATGAAAAAATAATTAATATTTCTCCAATCATCAGAAATCATTAGCCCATTGAGCGAAGTGGAAACGCATAGGTTGGTTAGGAGGCTTCATCTCTTGCACTAGTTTGAACTTCTTAAGCCTTCATACCGAGATCTTTTTACAAAATTCTCTTCTGAGAAGTACAAGAAATATTCAATTTTTGGGCACAATGACCAGTTGTTGATCTTCATTGTCCACATAAATTTCTAACAGTTTGGATAGAAGATTCACCACTTTGGAAATAAATTTTTAATACTTCCCAGTTTTGTTCAAGTGTAAACAGACCCATTTCGTTAATAGCAAATATTAAACTGACTTCTTTTCACAGAAATTTTGCCAAACTTAAAATAACCACTATTTCAAAATGCAACTCTAGTGAGCCAGTCTTTATATGAGAAGGAGGTGTGTTCTTAATATTGCATAGAAATTTAAGCATGGGTAAGTTGCTTTTGAAGTAGAAATCGTATTCACTAACACCAGACTAAAAACATTAAGATTCAGAACATTTTATGGAGATGTTCAAGTGGGATGAAAGAATTTCTTACATTCTATATAAATGAAACATAGATACTGGTAGAATAGACACTTAAATCCATAAAAATGTCCACTGAGCAGCTGGTAAAAGTCTGTAAGAGCATCCAAAAATTCAAACGTATGCTCACGGTATTATGAAATTCGTAATTTAGGATGATCTTCGTATTTTATTCATCGAACTCCTTGAGAAAATTAGAAATAATGAGTATTTTTCATCGCATGGCATATCTTGATCGACTGAATGAAAATGAAAAATAAGAATTAATTGTTTTTTTGAATATCAAAACAAATTGAAATATGTTTATCTTCTACAATTTTAATTTCCAAAAGAATTTTTTTATTCAAAAAACTTTTAGAATTAAATTAATGTCTAAAACAAGCTCACATTTAATAGACGTTTATAATCAAAACTCAATATACAATGTCAAATGAAATAAATAACCCAACAGATATACGAAAGTAATTAAAATTAATAAATAAATATTCAAAGGAGACAAAATTTTGTTTCTGGTTTTATCTTTAAAAAATACTACTTGCCTTATAAAAACATGAACACACTTAAAGGACTTCTCAAAGAATATAATTTATTTGAAATATTTAATATATTTGAATATTCGAACAAATTATTTCAAAAATCTCTAAAAAATGTGCACTATATCTTCAAAAAACAAATATAATTCTAGATAATCCCGTCTTCAGCCCTTATTCAATATTACAAATATCAAAATCAAAAACATAACCTACATCACTCACGTGTTAAAAGACTTAAGCTTCGAACTACAGATCAACTATATATTCAAGATTGATCTATGTTCTAACAAAATCAAAGAACAAAGAGAGTTATTTTAAGGTTTACTTAAATTCATTGACATTCTATAATGAGATTTATTGAAGCCAAAATATAATTATATATTATATATAAAATAAAATAGAAAGGCTTTTTACTTGATAGAAGAAATATAACAAAATTTGAATATCAAAACAAATTGAAATATGTTTATCTTCTACAATTTTAATTTCCAAAAGAATTTTTTTTGTTCAAAAAACTTTTAGAATTAAATTAATGTCTAAAACAAGCACCGCTCACATTTAATAGACGTTTATAATCAAAACTCAATATACAATGTCAAATGAAATAAATAACCCAAAAGATATACGAAAGTAATTAAAATTAATAAATAAATATTCAAAGGAGACAAAATTTTGTTTCTGGTTTTATCTTTAAAAAATACTACTTGCCTTATAAAAACATGAACACACTTAAAGGACTTCCCAAAGAATATAATTTATCTGAAATATTTAATATATTTAAATATTCGAACAAATTATTTCAAAAATCTCTAAAAAATGTGCACTATATCTTCAAAAAACAGATATAATTCTAGATAATCCCGTCTTCAGCCCTTATTCAATATTACAAATATCAAAATCAAAAACATAACCTACATCACTCACGTGTTAAAAGACTTAAGCTTCGAACTACAGATCAACTATATATTCAAGATTGATCAATGTTCTAACAAAATCAAAGAACAAAGTGAGTTATTTTAAGGTTTACTTAAATTCATTGACATTCTATAATGAGATTTATTGAAGCCAAAATATAATTATATATTATATATAAAATAAAATAGAAAGGCTTTTTACTTGATAGAAGAAATATAACAAAATTTGAATATCAAAACAAATTGAAATATGTTTATCTTCTACAATTTTAATTTCCCAAAGAATTTTTTTATTCAAAAATTCTTCTATCAAGTAAAAAGCCTTTCTATTTTATATATAATATATAATTATATTTTGGCTTCAATAAATCTCATTATAGAATGTCAATGAATTTAAGTAAACCTTAAAATAACTCACTTTGTTCTTTGATTTTGTTAGAACATAGATCAATCTTGAATATATAGTTGATCTGTAGTTCGAAGCTTAAGTCTTTTAACACGTGAGTGATGTAGGTTATGTTTTTGATTTTGATATTTGTAATATTGAATAAGGGCTGAAGACGGGATTATCTAGAATTATATTTGTTTTTTGAAGATATAGTGCACATTTTTTAGAGATTTTTGAAATAATTTGTTCGAATATTTAAATATATTAAATATTTCAAATAAATTATATTCTTTGGGAAGTCCTTTAAGTGTGTTCATGTTTTTATAAGGCAAGTAGTATTTTTTAAAGATAAAACCAGAAACAAAATTTTGTCTCCTTTGAATATTTATTTATTAATTTTAATTACTTTCGTATATCTGTTGGGTTATTTATTTCATTTGACATTGTATATTGAGTTTTGATTATAAACGTCTATTAAATGTGAGCGGTGCTTGTTTTAGACATTAATTTAATTCTAAAAGTTTTTTGAATAAAAAAATTCTTTTGGAAATTAAAATTGTAGAAGATAAACATATTTCAATTTGTTTTGATATTCAAATTTTGTTATATTTCTTTTATCAAGTAAAAAGCCTTTCTATTTTATTTTATATATAATATATAATTATATTTTGGCTTCAATAAATCTCATTATAGAATGTCAATGAATTTAAGTAAACCTTAAAATAACTCACTTTGTTCTTTGATTTTGTTAGGACATAGATCAATCTTGAATATATAGTTGATCTGTAGTTCGAAGCTTAAGTCTTTTAACACGTGAGTGATGTAGGTTATGTTTTTGATTTTGATATTTGTAATATTGAATAAGGGCTGAAGACGGGATTATCTAGAATTATATTTGTTTTTTGAAGATATAGTGCACAGTTTTTAGAGATTTTTGAAATAATTTGTTCGAATATTTAAATATATTAAATATTTCAAATAAATTATATTCTTTGGGAAGTCCTTTAAGTGTGTTCATGTTTTTATAAGGTAAGTAGTATTTTTTAAAGATAAAACCAGAAACAAAATTTTGTCTCCTTTGAATATTTATTTATTAATTTTAATTACTTTCGTATATCTGTTGGGTTATTTATTTCATTTGACATTGTATATTGAGTTTTGATTATAAACGTCTATTAAATGTGAGCGGTGCTTGTTTTAGACATTAATTTAATTCTAAAAGTTTTTTGAATGAAAAAATTCTTTTGGAAATTAAAATTGTAGAAGATAAACATATTTCAATTTGTTTTGATATTCAAATTTTGTTATATTTCTTCTATCAAGTAAAAAGCCTTTCTATTTTATTTTAAGAATTAATTGTGCTAATTCTAAAAAAATTTTTGATGAACATAGGCCCGATTCGATTTCTTGTTTAGAAGATACAAGCATTTTAAAGAATATATCTTATGTTCAAATTGAAAAGGATGGAAAGCAGTGACGTCAAAAGTTTTTGAGTGCTAGTTCATATCACCCACGATGCCCACAAAATAATTGTATTTTGGTCTTCTAATTATATGGTAATCACAAAATTTCCCGAGAACATACGTTATTATTTTGCTCTTAAGTGCTGGATTTCAGATCGATCAAGTCTGTAGCTCCAGCAATAATGGAATAAACATAAAGCATTTTCAAAACTTTTGAACCAATTTTACCAATTAACGAGCTAAGCTGCAGCATTCACAGCCCAAACATTCCCTGAGAATTTCAAGTTTCTAGCTCTCTCGGCTCGAAAGTTAAACGTGCTTAAGGCCGGCCAACCTAGTTGTTTCAGACCATTTTCGTTCAAAATAAAAAATTACACGAAAAGTTACAGTTAAGTGGCAGTAACCAACAATTGAATTATTAACCTTTTTTTTTACGCCAGTGGAAGAGCTGTAACTGTGACCTCGGTACGCTATGATGAGATGATCAGCAACTTATTCTTGCCTGAGGTACGACGGACATCAATCTTAATCCGACGTGCTTGGTTTCACCAGGATGAGGCAATGGCTACACTGCGAACGCATTAATAGGCCGATGTTTACTAGATCGTGAGGACATTCAGCACCCACCTCTAACCTCCGATCTGTTGAAATGTGACTATTTCTTATGAAGACACTTACAGGCAAACGATTAAGGGTATAAATATCGAATTCTGCATGATTTGAAGGAAGCAATTTACACTACCATCGATAGGCGATACTGGATAAAGTGACGGTCAACTTCCAAAATAGGCTTGAGCAGTGCATTGCTGATCGTGGTCTCCAAATGTGTTGCTCACCATTGAGTCGCTCTCCGTGACATTGTAGCTGGAAGCACCGGGGGCGCTTGTCTTGACTAAGATCCTAGTTTCATCCCGGTGAATTGGAGGATTAAGTCTTGATGCCTAAAGCAATGTCACTCGCACCAGTCACTGGATCCGTGTGGTGGAAGTTCAACCGAACGGTGCTCTAGTTTCACCGTAAAGGTGCAATGGAGGGCTGAGCCGCGTTGTTCAACTCAGTGACAAGGGTGCCCGTCGCAGCACAGGGCTTCAACCTTAAAACTAACGTACTCTGCCCTATTGTAGTAAATCTCCGGATTTTTCTGTCCAATGGCCGAGTGCGTTATCTAGCGAGGGTGAAGGCCCTCAGGAAGTATGCGTACGACTTGGCCACCCAATTGGTGTTGGACTCGATGGGGCAGTGGTTGAAAGTCCCCATGCTGGACTAGAAGGGTATTCCATCCATCTTTTCGCAGAAGCTCAAGTTTTGGATATCTCGAGAAATGCTTCAGGGTTTAGCGGGACGGTTCGACGTTTCTGGGGTTTGTGGAACTCGACGATACGGCTAAACCGGTCAATGCTTGAAGCCAGGATCAATTGAAAGACCTCACAAGCGTTCGTGAGTCTTGACGTAAAGTTCGAAGTGATGGTGCTCGTACCAGTATCAATTGAGGCATTAAATCTTGAGACTATCTTGGTTCATGGGACTGCGTTCGGGTGGGTGGATAAGAAACCCCTTCGGCGAGTGAGTTGCGTCTCAAAAGAACTCGGGTACTGACACTGCAGAGCCAGTAGAGGTTGGATAGTGCTTCGATGCTACCAGTCACGGTGTAGGACTGAAGGACACTAATGCGCGATGATAAGGCGTAACCCTCATCTCACTATCTGCTTCCTGGGCAGATTGTGGAGACTGCTGAGTAGTCACCTGGTGAAAGAGCCATGCTGACATGCCAGTAACCTAACCAGTAGAATTCACGATGTTCACCATTAATTATCGTAAATACTATGGACTGATGTATCCGAAAATATGAATGAAACATTTTTAACATGAAAGTTGTCCATTTCGTTTATTCCTCAAAAATGTCATATTCACTGCTCTGTATATCCCCAATTACAAAATTGAATAGTTTCATGAAAAATCTCACGTGCGAAAGAACTAGAACTCAAATGAGTTCTGGTTGCAGTCTGATGTCAACACAGCCAACTTTGGCAATTCCCGGAAGATACTCCTTGGATATAACAATTCTCATAAACTTAGAATCTGCCTCATCTTGACATCAAACAAAAATATCAAAGTTAAGTGTTCTGAACAGAAACGGTGGAATGCGACTATCTATGAATCAATAATTTTGATACCTCCACAGAGAACCGTGGCTGCAATGAGATGCCGTATTCGGTACAAAAAGATGACAGCAGGTGACAGAAAGAAGAAATTTGAGAAGAGTAACCCTGCAAAATAACCTACTCACAGAAATATTATAGTTGAAGAGAAAATAGCTATAGAGCAATTTGACATTGTAACAAACCTAGACATTTCCTTTTCATATCCCATAAAACGTGCATAATCAAGGATATGAATATACTGAACTAAGCGGAGATCTCGCAAATTTCGTTATTTTGCAATTTATTCCAGTAATTGGGTGATTTTTGGTTTAACTTCCTACCGTTAAAACAAGACTCACCTTGGAGAATACCCCGTACAATAATGAATCATTCAAATCTAAATATAGTATGAAACCCTCACTATACAATCCTAACATGTCCTTGGCAGTTCCATTTGAAATCGGACTTTATAAGTAGAAACATCCAATTGAATAAAACTCTAGACAATCACGATTGCTCAAACTCGTGGATAATGCACTTGACAAATATACCTCCTACTAACAACTACTGATCGAGCAGATAACAAGCTCCCTCTAGTAATCACCCGACCCCATTTCCATTGCTAAACAGCCGTTTAGAACACTTTTTTCCTCACTTAATGCATAATCAGCACCACCGAGTGGAATGTTTAGACGTTAATAAGCTATAATGTGATACCGATCAAAATCTCGGAATAGAAACAATTGTGTAACAATACTCGCTAACCACTTCCATCTCCTTATATGACATGACGTGATGAAAGTTACTGATGTGAATATTTCAGAAACTCGAGAAGTGAACTTTTTTTATGCTCTGGAATGCCATTAGGATAGGTCAACTATTTCGCGGATGTGAAAAGAGTAGATTGATAATGGTTGAATATATCGTATAGTGATTTTAAATGAAATATGATGCATCCAATTTTTTTAAAAATGATCCTTTATTATATTATCTCATTTATGTTATAAACTGCTCTTCAGAAGTTATATGGAATTGCTTCAATAATATCGGGTTTTTTTTCAAGGTGATGGAACTTTAGGCAGGGATAAATGTAATTTAACAGAGGGTAGAAGCCATGTTGTTTTGACATTTCTGTTCAGTAAGCATTGACAAATTATCGTGGAAAGACTCACGCCGCAACAAAGTTTACAAATTGTTAAGATTTATTTTCAAAATCAGTGTTTTATTCGCCAAACTTATAGAACACTTAGTGAAATTTATGGTTCACATAATCATCCATCAGAGCAGCTTATTCGTCGAATAAGCGATAGATTTCGGACAACATTTTCTCTACTCAATGCAACAACAACAAGACAAAATACTTTACGTGCAGAAGAAAATACCGCTGCTGTAAGTAATAGTTTTAATGATGATTCAGATTTGTCTATTCGTCGACGTTCACAACAAGTTGGACTCTGTGCATCCACCACATGGAAAATTTTGGGTAAAGATCTTGGTCTACACCCATACAAGATCCAACTGATTCAAGAAATAAAGCCACTTGACCATAATAAGCGTCGTTTGTTTGCTGACTGGACTCTAGAACAGATTAAGGACGATTCACTTTTCATCCTAAAATTGTTTTCAGTGATGAAGCTCATTTCTGATTGAACTACTATGTAAACAGCAAAATTGCCGTATATGGAGTGAAAACAATCCTCAAGAAGTTCTGCAGGTTCCATTGCATCCTGAAAAATGTACTGGATGGTGTGCTTTACACGCTGGAGGCATCATCGGTCCATATTTCTTTAAAAACGATGCTGGAGCTAATGTAAGAGTGAATGGTGCTCTTTACAGATCGATGATCAATGATGATTTGATTCAAAATTTGAATGGTATCGACCCAGAAGTGTTTTGGTTCCAAGAAGATGGCACTGGATTATTTTCTTCAGGGTTATGTGAAGTCATTGGTTTATGCTGATAAACCAGAAAGAATAGAACTTTTGGAAGCCAACCTAACTCGTGTTATTGATGAAATAAGGACTGAATTACTCGAAAAAGTGGTCCAAAATTGATCTGGTCGAATGCGGTTCCTCAGAGCTAGTCGTGGTGTGCACATATGCCGGAAATTATTCTTAGAACATAATTGTTATAAAATTATCTTTCAATTAAAAAAATTCAGCCTCCGTACGGAAAATATGACAAAGAAATGTTTCTTGATGCTTGCAAAGATGAACAAGCATAATCGATCATCGATAAATCCAATTTCTCAATATCGTATCAGCTTTCTTTCGCCCGCAGCAGATATATACTGATGTTCGCTACATACACATCTTTCTGTCTCAATATTCGCAAACCTGAAATAAGCAATCATCTCTTTCTTCGGCCCAAATTATTAACATCTTTTAATAAAATGTATTGGATCAAACAATCCAAGAAAGATACCATTGACTAAAGAACGGCAACAACATCTCCGTCATCATAATCTGGATTCTATCTCAGGTTTGCATACTTGAAACGTTATCTGATAAAATTGACGAGTATTCTCTCTTGCACAGATCTGACGATCATCTTGAACTTATAATCTATTTGAGAATATTACACTCAATGGATCTAATGCAACTCAAAACTACCCGACATTCAGTCTAAGGTAGACAGTCCTTCAAAAATTTAGTAACTTAAAAGACAAAACAAAATTGTTATCAGAAGGCTCGTTCGGTGGAATGCATCATGAATACGGGCTGAAGGAAGACCTTAAGGACAATCTCAGCTCACCAGAAAAAAGTGAAGCGACAGTTGGATTTCTAAGTAAAACTCATAAAAATAGTTTTTTTGGCTCGATTAGAAGTCTTCAATTTCTAGTTTATTTATGAGCTCCCAATCAAACTGGCTAATATTACGATATTAACATAATGTTCATTTAACAATAGTTGATCACTATTGTAAAGTGTTGCCAGTTGTCAAATGGTCGAAGATACCTTAATTCAAATAGAACTGTTTAAGAATATTTTTATCAATTTCCTTTCAATCATCGTACCTATCATTTATGTTCTATATACAGTTGGTCCAACGAAAACTTAACACCTCGATTTTCCGACTTTAAAATGTTAAAATTTTATCCCCGTTACTGCAACTCCCAAACGGGGGTGAGCGCAGCCCCTTGATTTTGAATAGGGATGAGAGTTGTTGCGATAACTAATTTTGAAGATCGTATCGATTACTATCTGACCCTAAAATTTCGCTGCAAAATATCCATCGATAATGAAATAACAATGAAAATAGTGCAAGAGGCGATGTGGAATTTATCTCGAGAATATTATTCGTATCCGACACATTTCAAAGGTATTTACTAGTTATTTTATTAATTTTTCGTCCACAAAAGTATCAAATTCTTGTCCAAAAAGGTAGACGGACTATTTTTTTGATTTAGCTTAGTCTATCGTGAATTATTAAGAACGTTTCAAGTGTGTCAAGGCGATTGTAAATTTGTAGTAGAATTAAAATTGTGTATTCCGTAGAAGCGAGGGTGGAAATGATATAATTATTTCTTAGAAATAACGAAAAATTTGACGCTACTGGTTCAGTCGGAAACAAAAAGAGGGTGCATGAAAGAGACAAAGCAAGGGACGTGGCTCTCTTTAGTCATGTAGCAATGGATCCGACTTTGAGTACAAGGAAATTGTCCGATGTATCGGCTGTTTCACACACAACAATCATGAGAATCCTGAAACAACATAAATTCCATCCTTATAAGATACAATTGATTCAGGAACTGAATGAGGATGTTCCCGTTCGCCGACTCCAATTCTATGAAGTGGTCAGTGAAATGATTAACGGTAATCAAAACTACATGTTCGATATCTGCTTTTCGGACAAGTTTTCATTTTACCTTAATGGTTTTGTAAACCGGCATAATTGTCGGTATTGTTCAGATGAAAATCCAAGATTATTTCGTGAGGTGCATACTCAGCGTACTCAAAAATTAAATTAAAACAAATTGTAGAAATTACTATGTTTAACTATTCAATTCAATAATAAAATATACGAACAATTAAACGGCCTAGCTCTGGGCTCACCACTGAGTCCACTCCTTGCAGACATATTCATGTCAGAAATAGAGAATAAAATCTTCAATTCGAAACTACCTGTAAATATTCATTTCTGGTATAGATACGTAGACGATATTCTCACGTGTATCTCCGGAACATCCAGACAACTGAGTCAATTTATGAATTTCTTGAATAATATTTACCCAAAAATTAAATTAAAATTAGAAAAAGAATCGAAGAACAATATTACATTTTTAGACCTCTCGATATCACACTCAAATAGAAAAATAGAATTCAACGTGTTCAGAAAACTCACATCCAGTGATATATGTATTCCTATTGATTCCAATCACCCATTTTCACAAAAAATATCAGCGTATCAATCGATGATCCATAGAGCCTTCGCATTACCCTTATCAAAAAATGACCGCGAAGCTGAAGTCCAAATTATAAAATCAATAGCCGCGAACAACGGTTCCAACCCCAATATAATAGGTAATCTAATTTGACAGAAACTATCTACAATAGCTATGAGCCAAATTTATCCCATCATAAAAACTGAAGAAAATAAAAAATTCATTTCTCTATCGTACTTTGGTAGCATAAGTCAAAAGGTGGCCAATAGTTTTTCAAAATCAGATGTCAATATTGCCTTCAAAATGCAAAACAAGTTATCATCGGTATCATTTAACGCAAGGGACCCTACTCCAAACATACACGAATCAGAAGTTTATGAGTTATCTTGTTCTACGTGCAGTAATAAATATATAGGACAAACAGGACGTTCCTTCAAGACGAGGTTCAACGAACATGAAATGAGTTTTATAAAAAATAAACAAAATTCTACTTTTGCCACTCATTGTCTAGAAAACGGTCATTCCTTTCCCACAATAGATAATCTTAAAATTTTACATGTAGAATCAAAAGGGAAGAAACTCGATTATCTAGAATCTGTTGAAATTTTCAAATTAGTTCACAATAACAATAATGTAAAAATAATGAATGACTGTACGGAGCTATGTAAATCGAAAATATTTGACATATTCAAAAAGTAACATCTGTTCAAAACCTTTTTCAACGAACATAAAATTAATTTAATGAAAAGTAAACAAAAATTCAAGTTTGCCACTCATTCTTCAGAAAACAGTAATTCCTTTCGACAAAAGAAAATCTTAAGAAAATTTTACATGTAGATTCAAATGAAAAGAAACTTGATTATTGAAATTTTCAAATTCGTTCATAATGAAAATAATTTAAAAAATTATGAATGACTGTATGGAGCTATGGAAATCCAAATATTTGAGATGTACAACAAAATAACGTAAAAATAATGAATGACTGTACGGAGCTTTGTAACCCCAAAAATTATTCGAGATATTTAAATGGGTACCATCTGTTTAATAACTGTCCTTGTCGATTGCCGACATTCCGATATCTGTTAGAAGGTCCCTCTTTTTTAACTGGGTTTTTATCATGTTCCGCTGTACCACTAGTAGATGTTAGAATCTATTGAAATATTCAAAATATTAATCACTTTCGTTTAAATACCTCTGTACCACTGTTAGGTCTCCAGTTGTCTGATGATGGGATAGTTCATTTCCCGAAACTCGAGTCACAAGAAAATGTGTAAAATTTATTTTTATTGGTAGTAAAACATAGTAATTTCTACAATTTGTTTTAATTATGATCAACTACCAAATAGTAACGGCTAAAACAATTCAGTATCCCAAAATTAAATGTTTTTGCGGGTATTAATGAAATTCACAAAATCGGCCGTTTTTTATACCCAGCAATCTAACTGGCCAAATTAATTTAGATCTATTGGAGAACGCTATTTATCAAGCCCTCGTGCCAGTATCAGAGAATACAGAAGACCATCAAACGATCATTTTCCAACAAGATGGCGCACCACCTCATTTCGTTCAACCGGTGCGTCAGTTCTTAGATGAAAACTTTCTTCACGCCTGTATTGGAAAGAGGGGACATATTGAGTGGTCACTCAGATCACCTGATCTGGCTCCACTGGACTTTTTTCTATGGGGTCACCTGAAATACAAGATTTACGCTACCCAGCCTGAGGCACTGGATGATTTGCGAACCCGAATCATTAATGAATGCCGTCAAATTGCAACAGAAATCTTGAGTAACGTACGTAAACGTTTTTAGCAAAATTTACATTACTGCATGAAAGTGAATGGTGTCCATTTCCGGCATTTAATAAACTAATCACGAAAGTAAGTACTCTTCCACTATTTTACCTGTAATTTCGTTATCTATTGATATTTTGGAGCGGAATTTCAGGATCAGATAGTAGACGATAAGGTCTTCAAAATGAGGTATCGCAACACCCCAAATCCCTATTCAAATTCAGGAGATAGTACTCACCCCCGTTAGGGGGTTGCAGTTATAGAGATGCGAAGAGTGGAAAAGTTGTTCCACTCGAAACAGAAATTGACGGGTCTGAGTGATTTTCCACATTTTCATTATAAAGCCGGAAAATCGAGGTGTTAAGTTTTCGTTGGATAATGTATTATATATTTATAGCGTCATCATGAATGGGGTTTTGAATCGATTAAGGTATCAGTAGTGGTGATCAGATTTCTAAAAATGTTCAATTTGAACTATTATAACCATAATCGGGTTTTATATTAAAAATTTATCGGTTAGGCTTGATTAATGATCCAGTTTCAATGTTGTCACTGAAAAAAGGATGTTTTTATATTATTGTAATAACACTCAGACGTGAATTATGCACTACTGAGGCAAGCGTTGAAATTTACTTTAGTGCCCTTCCTCAGGATTCCGTAGAAGAGAGATTCCGAATGTTACAAAGTGTGATGTAGTTCTACAATAGTTTGTGTTGAAATGGCTGCTTACTAGGTAGGAACTTGGTAATCCAAGAAAAATCCGAGCTCAAAACATGCTAGTTACGATAGCTGTTAGTAAATAACATTCTTGAGCTACCTGAAGGTTCTATAGTGTGAACGATGTTAACGTATCCATAGAAAACATCACGCATTGTTTGGAAGAGGAATTTCTCTGGCTCCTAACACGAGCACCAAAAATTTAAAATGTCATTCTGCTGCTATAAAAACTCCAGTCTTTCTGCTTGACAATAATAGACCAGACAAGACTACATTGTAAGTCAATATCTATGACGAGTAAGGAATTACGCATTACCTACTACCTTCTGAATTACCTGATTTAAATTGCATAAGATATTTATAGGAAATGCTCCAGAGAAGGTACGATACTCATCAAGATGCCTCTGAAACATTGAATATTGATTGAATAATTAGTGAAATCAGGAGAATTGTAAAAGTTGATTTAATCTTAATTGTATACTGATATTTAATATTATATCCTGGTACTTCTAGATCTCCAGTGAAGATCCCTCAGAAGCTGAAGCTTGTGTGATATGTTTGTATAAGTGGTAAGTGGTAATCTAATCGGCTTCAATGACCCTATGAGAATTGTTAAATTTGATTTAATGTTAATTGCATATCTTCTGTATTATCTAATGCATTGAACATAGGTTATTTTATGTGCTGTAATATTGAATGTACATTTTGCCTTTGTTACAGATTGATTCATGTCCCTAACATTTCTTCTAATTTATTGTCTTGAAAACTGTTTTGATTAGCTATCTTGAGTATGGTGCTAGTTTCTAATTATACAACTTTCTCATGTATATATAGTTGAATCATTTCAGTTCATATCTTAGAACTCAACCCAGTCACATATTCTGAAAAAAGATATCCACAAGGAAGTGCTATGTGCTTCCATTATGAACTCGCTAAGATCTATATTATTCAAAGAAAATGGCATTTATAAGTAGCAGCAATGAGAAGCTAACTGGATTTTAATGAATTTGTATGAGTGGAAGAAATCTTACACAAATTCCTAAGAATTCTGTACAATTTATTGCATACCCGTATAGAATTTCTGTCTATGTGCATTCAAAACCAGTGTTAGTTCCAACTTTTATCACGTGCTACGCGTTTATGCATTTCTTTCACCTTGTGCAGCGTTGTAAGCTGAAATTTTTAAAAGAGAACCCGTTACCCTAGATCTTGTATAGTTGCAATGGTTGAGCAACAAGAAGGTCGTTAGTTACTTTTTGCGTTCATATTGTTTTTATTTAATGTACGCACTGAGCTCATTATGCACGAATAACTTTTACTTCATTCTTGCATTTCACGATATTATGTGAAAAATACTTAATTATGGAAACCATTGCCCCTAACAATATTAAGTATTACATATTTCAGAGTGTGAACATATTTAAATGTTAATTGTGGGCAAGGGGGTCAAGTTAAAATATGAGTACTGGTTTTATGAAACGAACCATCAGATATTTTTGCATGAGATATGGGTTCGCGGTCGATAAAATCTGCGGTAGCAATGAGAAGGAAGCATAGAATGGAATATGATATAAATCTTATTTCTGTTATTTATAACATCTATATACTCTTATTTAATAGAACCATGAGCTCATATGTGGTGGTAAAAAGTCAGCAGTATAAATGAAATGTGAAAATATTTGACCTTCAATTATGTATTCATGTTTGCCTATAGCTACTAATAATTTTGATTGATTCGAATTGAGATATTTTGAAGTGGTATTCAAAATTTCAATTCATAATTATTTTCCGCCAAAAATTTTGAGATAGAAAATCTTAAAAGATCTGTGAAAATTCTGGTCATAAAACTTCGTTCACTTTGCCTCCGAAGTTCCTCGGAGGCACAGAATAATTGTTTGTGCATAAATTTGTCTGTTTAAAACTTTCTGTGTCTTTCAATTTCTCTGTTTCGTGTAGTATTTCTCTCGTTTAATAATTATGAGGCGGTATTCTTCTCAATTCAACTCATAACTTTTGACGAAAGTTTAAACTTCAACTTCAATTTTCAGGTTTCGGATCAGTTTTCCAAAAATTCATTTATCATTCAATTTGAAGTATTTGTACACTCAATTTAAAAAACACACACATATCTTGATTTCTATTAAATATTATGAGTTAAACACTAAATGCGTTTCTTTACACTCTTACTTTATCAAATAATTTCAAAATAATGACAAACAGTCAATAATTTGCTAACGACTATAGCCCGTCTAGAAAGTATCCAGAATTTATTACTTTTCATAATTTTAATATACTCCTTTTTTGTAGCATTCTAAGAAAAAATTAAAGTATAAAATAGGTTGTGCAAATAGTCGGCTATGGCCAAAGTTGCATGCCAACACTATTTTCAAATATTATTGATTGTCAACAGGAATACAATTCATGAAATAATGTCGCAACTAGAAAAAAGAAAACGGGTAGAATATTTATATAGAAAAGGTTTTCCAAACGTTAAAAAATTAGTGCAATTGACTGAACTGGGAAAAAGTGCTGTAAATGAGACAATAAGAGAATCAAAAAGGGCATGGATATGAGGCATAGACCAGTTTCAGGAAGACTGCGTAAGATTAAAGGATACTTAAACATTTTATTGGCCTTAGGACGCCGCAATCTGCGCCTGGGGCTACATATCAAGGACCGAAAACCAAAAAAATCCCTATAATGACACCCTTACAAAAGGAACGTAGGAAAAAAATTTTCTCAACGTTTTCAAGAAGATAATCTTAATAGTGTCTTTATATCTGATGGAAGTTGTTTCCAACTTGGTGGAAATCACTTAAAAATCCTAAAAAAACAACCTGTTATCTTTCAAACATACATACAAGACATACGTTTGCTAGCTAATTCAAGTAAAGAAATGTATTCCTTATATTTTCACGTTACAAACGCAGAAAACACTTTCTTCATGTTCAGGTTAGATCATAATAAGCCGTAATGCTCATAATTATCATATTCATATTCAAATAAATGAATGCTGCTGATCTGTACCAAATATCATTAATAAGAAGTCTGAGCTAATAGAAAGTTCTACAAAGCGAGAGAGTAAAATACATCTGTATCACAATTCTACACTCGAACAAACTTGATAAGGTTTCGTTAATTACAGGGGTAAACTGCAGACATTTCAAACTGGTTGGTTTTCATCAGTACAATGTTTGCCAGTGATTACAAATCTATGAAGTATCTACATTCGCTATACACAGAGACGTATGTTTGCATACTCTAGATGGCGCTATTGTATGATTAATATCTTAGTGTCGAATATAGATACTTGACAAATTTGTAGTCATACATTGCGCTGATGAAAACCCACCATTTTGAAACGAGCGCATGTCTGCAATTTTCCCTTGTGATCAACAAAACCTTATCGAGTTTATTTGAGTATATAATTGTTATGTATGTTACACTGTCTCGATTTGTAGAACTTTCTATTACCATAGCTCACACTTATTTATCATATGTATTTACCAAATTTTAACAAAATAATCTTCAAAATACAAGTGGGTATCATGATAAAGAGCATCATTTTTCTAGGATGGCTTCAAAGACATAGATTGATATTTTCCATGTTTCGACCTCTAAAGGCCCTTTCTGAGATATATAAAGGTTGAATCTGAACATCCTTTATATTTTAGATCACCGAATAAAAATAATTATTCAGAGATATTTGATTAATTTCAACATTAATCATTCTGTAAAGGTTCTCGGAATATTCTGATTTTTCATTTTATAAATAACTATTGTTTGGTTTCTATGCTTCCATCCGTTCAAAGTCACATTTAACTGAACTTTAAACGAGTGTTCCGTCAACTATTCTGAATTCGTCCTCGCTAACGACGGCGAAAATTGAAACGAGCTTTATTTTGAAGCACCTTCACGTAGTGAGAGATTCAATAAGCCTTCTTGCAACCAGCCGTAATGTTTAACATTATCAAATCTCGCTATTAATAAGAGCTTATTAAAACGACTTCTTTTCCTACTCGAACTTCCCATCTAACCGAACAGGAAGGTTGAGAACAGAAATTATATGGTCGATCAATGCCTATTAGTCACTTGATTCAATTTCTTACAAAATTTTTCGTACTAATGACGGATATTGCAATGGGAGTGAGAGTTGAGTAATATATAGGCTGGAATGAACCGTGAGTTTCCAGAAATTTGCTATTCTCACGCAAGGATGAGTTATCGGCTTCAAATAAATCTTTTATTTGGGATATAACTTTGTTGTTTGGACCTTTCTATTGAACATTCATTTCGAGTCAAGAAAAAATTATTGACAGTGGCCCGAGTAAACGAATGAAGTAGATGGATACATCCTTGTATCTTTGACTTATTACATATTCTTCTTTCAAAATTCCTATTTTTTTCAACTTTTCAATGTGACAAAATTCAAATAGTAAATAGAGTTGAATTTTCACAAACTTTTTGTTTATAAACAACTACAGTTTTAGCACATGGCAAGCCCTAATAACTTTTATTTCCATATTCAGTTCCTTTTATCTTCATATACTGAACTGTTTCAGCCGTTACTATTTGGTAATTGTTCATAATTAAAACAAGTTGTAGAAAGTACTATGTTTCACTACCAAAAATTTGATATTTTGCACATTTAATTGCGACTCGAGTTTCAGCAATTAACTATTCAATCTTCAGACAAGTTGTCTGAATATGGAATAGTTAATTCTCGAAACTCGAGTCAGTCATTAAATGTATAGAATATCAATTTATTGGTAGTAAAACATAGTAATTTCTGCAACTTGTTTTAATCATTTTATCTTGTTCAGTTTGGAATACCAGAGACAAACTCCAGTTAAGCCTCGTTTACAGCAATTTGTACACATCCTAATACAAAATCCTATGTAAATTTTCACACCAAATCAGGTCAAATGTAGAACCGAACGAAGCCACAGTATAATGAAATAATTGTTGTTTATTAATGAAAAGTTTGTTGAAATTGATTATTTTTTACTATTCATCGAAAATGAGTTTTGATTAATTAAATACCGAATAGATTATATATATATATATATATATATATATACATATTTATATATATATGTCAACATTTACATTTATTGTTTGATTTTTCGTTTAAAATATTCCTTTAAATTTTTAAGAGCCTCTTCTATTCAATTCTGCATACCGCGTTATTGAATGAGAAAACAATAACTAGGTGTAAAAATATGAAAACGAATTTTTTTCTGTAACATATCTGCTGTTTATACATTTTTGCAAACTTTTAGTCAGTTTATGAATACCAAGCAGAAAAAACAGCTCTACTTTCGAGGCGGACCAGTTATCGAACCATTTCAGTACATTTTCATACTAATTCAAATCTTGTTCCGCGAGAGTGTATCCAAGTGATGAGAACCGATGATGATCAGACGAAGCCAAGTTTGAGAAACAAGCCGCATGCGCTAGTATTTCCCAAATAAACTTTCCGATAGTTTCCCTGGCTCGTTTTGCTGTTTTTGATACGACATTATCATGGTGTAAAATGACTTTGTGTTCCTTTTTTCCACATTCCGCTAATTTTGCGGATAATGCTCGATTTGAGTCGATTATTCGGTATCGGCAGCGATCATTTTCACCAGCTTTCAGCAACTCATAATAGATTATACCTTTCTGATCCCACCAAGCACACATCATTGTAGCATTGTCTTCTTTCTGAAGCGATTTGGTCTTGCAGTAGATGTCGATGCTTCACCTGCATCCATGATTTTAACGCTTGAAATTTAAAGACTATAAATATTATTCATGAATTTTTTGAATCAGTCGAAACATGCATTTCACCAAGAGCATCGTCACCGTAAACTTTGAAAATTATTTGATGTAATTCTGCAGCAGTTTTCTTCAAATGTGTCAGAAAACCAATGCTGTCTACCAAATCGTAGTTCGTTGGCATAAATGTCAACATCTCGAGGTTGAAGAAAAATAAACCGGTGTATGAATCTTCCTCAATTATTAAAAGGGAGGTGGTAGCCTTGCTGAAACCCTCTTATGCTTCTTCTCTATAGAGAAATTCCAGCTTCATACTTCTACACCTGGTATTGAAATCTAAATTTCTTACTCCATTATTCTCAAACAATTAATCCTCACATAATGTTTGGAAATAATAATAACGTTTGGATAATAAATAAATCACTACTGTCTTTGGTAGAAATAAAATTTACGTCTTCAGCCTCGTGAAAGTTACTGTACATGAGAACTAACAAGGGAAACTGCAATTTCAATCTTACTTTATGTTTCCATATTCCTTGTAAATGTCTGAGTAGTGATGGATTTGCGACTCCTCCGTTATTCAACTTTCGGATTTTTGCAATTGTCATAAGCTTGTCCTTGAATTCAACAATGCCCCGATAATAATTGGGTAGAAAGTAACCTTCTTGCGATTATTACCTTCGGAAGGTAGCTCTTTAGTTCGCAAAATAACGGATTTAGGATTTCTATTTCTGGCGAAAAACATGTGCCTCATCTACTTCTATCAATTCAAGAACGTATTCAGAATAAATATTTATTCAAATGTACCTAATGTTATTTAATTCTCTAGGTTTCAACTAAACGGATATTGATCTTTAGATACAAACTATAAAAAGTATCAGTTTATGCTGAAACTACGAAAATTCATTAACCAAATCCTTCATTATTTTACAAAAATAAAAATGAAACAAATTGAAAATCAGATGTGAAATGATATCACTTGAATGTTAACGCAGTATTTTATGAAAACCAGAGAACGTAAATCCTGAAAGTCTGCATTCCAATAAGCTTTGAATTATTATTATTATTATCCTGATACTCCTAGATCTTCTGTGAAGATCATTCATTAGATTCTAAAGAAGGATTATGAGCTTTGGTAATAAATGATTTTTCAAATCGTGACAGTGCAATTTCCATCTGTGTACAGTTCGAAATCTAAACCGACTCGAATAGTTATCGTTGGCCGTCGGGATCCAAGCAGCACTCATGCGCACGCTTCGGGGCTTCTTGGCTTCTTCGTCACTGCCAGCTATACTGTCCAATTAATGCAACAGAGCAGCGCATCTACATTCGCCCTGTGTAGGAACGCTAAAATTTTGCCAAGCACTAGCGCCATCTAATGCAAGCATTAGATGGCGTACATAGCATATCCCGTACATAGCATATCCCATCAGTACACGTACATAGCATATTCCATCAGTTCACCTATTCAAGTTGATTTGAGTTTTGAATTGTTAGGCAGATATAGAATTCGAAAAACTTTGTATTACTATAGCTTATGCTCATTTAATTTGGAAAAAAAAATGTCGGTAATTAATTGATTACTGACATAATAAGATTTACTTGAAAACTTGAATAAATATATAAGATGTCGACCAACAAGCCCAAAAATAAGGCACAGAGATATTTTGACTTTGAAAATAAGGTATCTCTGGAAAAAGCAAAACTGGAATCCTTTGATCATAAAATTTGAAATTGATATTTATTGTGAATTTATTCGAACTGAAGTGAATTGACTCAATTTCTTCAATTATTGTGGTATTAAGGTATATTAGAGTTGTTGAAGTTTAGTAATTGTATGAAAATTTTTTCATTAAATACAGTGGAAGGGTCTTGTTGAATTTGTTTTTGGCTATTTCGATATAAATTTCTCTGCATTGAAATTCTTATGATTATAATTGTGGATATATTCTTCACACCACTAAATGACACAAGTGTAACCCAGACATTGAATATTTCAGTAGATAACACTCAGCAATTCATAATTATTTATACGTTGAAATATTTGTGAGGTACTTCAGAGTATGATAATTTGAGTTTCGAAATTCTAGAAGGATTTATTATATTTGTACAGGATGAAGTACTTTGTTTACATAAACAGGGTTTTCCAACGAAAATTTGACCCGCACAGAACTCAGAAACGAAGAATTTTCAAAGATTTCAAAGAAACAGATCAACTTCTGTTTTGATCGAATTTATTGTTCCGAAAAAACATCCCTATGAAGGTGGCATCAACCCCCAACATTTTTTGAATAGTAAAGAGATGTCGAATGTTGCTTAGTTTGAATGTTGTGCACAACCCAGTTAAACATTTCAAAATTGGTTCACTACTCACGAAATAATGTGATTTGAACTTAGTGTCAAAAGGTGATATTGAACAGAGAGCTGAACCGCCCAAACTCAACAACCTAAGAGTTTTGAAGAATCCAAAAATACTTTTCAATGCATTAGGGAGAAAGAATTCTTATAACGACATTGTTCCGAAAAAACGATTTGAGGATGGCAACAACCCTCAAAATTTTTTGAATAGGGAGGAGTTGTGGGATGTGGTTTAGTTAAGGAATTTCTTCTGTTCTCTAAACATCGTATTTGAAATTTTCAAATTTGGTTATTTAATGGCAGAACAATTTGAGTTTATGAATATTTTTTCTTTAAAAACATTGGATATTCTCTTCGTTCGTGATGGGAACATGTGTGAAAATATGATTGTATGGAGGTTGGTGGTGGTTATTTTGAACAATATATACGTTAGTTCTTCAAATACTTTACATTTTTTTTGGATATTCCCTATCATTACTAACAGATCTGGTGTATTTAAATGTATTGGGTTTCTGTTCAAGTTACCCTTCTGATAATGAACAAAAAAAGCTTTTTAACTAAAACATATCCGCAATCTCTTTCTTATTAAAAAAAAAAAAAAAATGGGGGTTTTTGCCATACTCAGGTGATTTTTCGGAACAATATCGTCATAGGAATTTTTTCTCCTCAATACAGAACTTGAAAATTATTTTTGGATTCTTCAAAACTCTTAGGTTTTTTAGTTTGGGTGGTTCAACTGTCTGTTCGACATCATCTTTTGACGGTTAGTTCAAATTACATCATTTCGTGAATGGTGAACCTATTTTGAAATTTTAACTGGGTTGTGCACAGAACATACATAACTTTTAAACCAACCAACACTCGAGATCTCTTTCCTATTCAAAAAATGTTGGGTTGATGCCACCTTCATGAGGGTGTTTTTTTCGTTTTTTTGTTGATGGAAATTCGTCCCCTTCAAAACAGAAGTTGACCTGTTTTTTTCAAATCTTCATTAGTTTCATAAATTTTTCATTTCTGAGTTCTGGGACATTGAATTTTTGTTGGGACACCCTGTATAGTTCAAGATTTTTATTGTATCTTGAGTTGTTTACTTGAAAAGTGAACCATGTTCAAGAAGATAACCTAAGTTACAAACACGCTTGTTGATTCATTTTATTCTATTTGCAAATTGAGAATTAAGCCTTTTTTCTTATGATAACTTAGATCTAAATACGAAGGTGTACCAATATCTAGTAAACCGTAACCGGGTCCATAGCAATGAACAGTAACTTATCAGAATTGTAACTGTAAAAAGAAACGTGAAAAACTAAAACCCCAAAATGTGCAATAAAATTTGAAAAAAGGATGTCAACCAAAATTGTGAAAATCTAAAAAGTGTTGTATCGAGCAATCATCAAGTAGCTGTATTTCAAGTAGTTTAAAGATGAACAAATTTATGAAGATATGCTTAATAACCTTGCCGATCGATGTCCTTCGTATGCTATCGTGAATAGTTTGATTGCAAGTTTCAAACGAGGTAAATTTTCCATTCAAGATGAAGACCGGTCAGGTTTCTGCGTCCATACTCGAAAATATCGATCAAAAAGCTGATAAGAACCGCGAAAAGGTAGGACAACGGAGTTTGAATCAGTTTGAAAAAAAAGGAGACTTCTCAGAGCGTGTTGTTACAATGGATAGGAATCATAAACAAAGCTCTGGTACTCTGATCCTTCAAGGTCTAAGAATGAACAGATAACGCATTAGTTTTCCAAGAAGCAAATATGACTGATTATCTGGATAAGGGTAGAACATTCGATGTTACTGAGTGCTGTTGCTGGACTGTTCTTTGGCTTATCACGTGCTTTTGATAGTATTTCGCCAGAGTTTCTAACGAACAAACTGTACCATTTTGGTTTTCGATGAATATTCTTAGATGGGATCATAACATATATATCATTAATATAACAAATGAAACACTACATGTCAGAATTGAAGGCATTTATTCTGATTCATATGAAATTGATCTTGGTGTTTCTCAGGGATCAGTGTTGGGGCCTATTCTACTTTACTCTTTATAAATGTAGATGATAGATCTACAAATGTTACTATAGTTCTAATAAATATCTGAATGACAGCTGTGTTCCGTGATTCGTTTCTTTTATTCTTCTCATCTGCGCAGTGATGAATTATTTTATCCCATACACTGTACTGTTTTAAATTGAATCAATCGACTTTAGTATTATATCTTTATTATTATTTCTCGACGAAAACAATTATATTTAATTTGAGGCAGCACATGTGCATTCTAGAGCACAATGAAAATTCATTTTTATTCATATTTTCAAGATGAATTTCCGTCAAGTAAAGACCGAAACAATCATAGATAGGTCTAGAGGTGTTGCTGATTTTTTGTAATAAATGTTTGTACTTATAATATGCTGGAAATTGGTCAATACATCCTCGTATTGCAGCTCACTGAAGATTTTTAACTAGCTAAAGTACGTATAAGTACGTATAATAGCAGGGATGTATTCTTCATTGTCATTGAAAAATAGATTGTTCTGAACACATCATCTCTTATTTGGTGAAAAATAAGAGGTCCGCCATTTTAAATTTGCTTTTTGATTGGCTATGAATAAAAAACTGTTGAATATTTTTCTCTGAGTTATGAGTTTATTGGAAAGATCGAACCTGGACATTTACCTGGACTGAAGAAAAATGTCATCCAAATGACCGCCACTACTGGCCACAACCAACATTTTCAGTACATTGTCGATTGTTTGGGGTGCCAGCTCATGAATGACAACTTCGATTTCTTGTTTCAAGGTATAAATCATTTCTGAATGGCTTGCATAACACTCATCTTCAACAGATCTCCATAAAAAATAGTCCTCCGAGATTAAAATGAGCTTAATCGCTAAGTATAAAAATGCTCATCTTTGGCCATACAGCGGTTGGTCACTTTTGCAATAGATGAATTTTGCAACCCTCATACCGGATAATTTATGCAAAATTCTCCTCGAAGAAGAACGAGAAATGTTCAGTTCTATAGTACGATTAAGAGTTGATGTAGAAAGATGTTCAGCAACATTCTGGGCTACAGCAGCAACATTTTCAGGTGTGCCTACTGGACGAGAACGTGAATTAGTTGTTCTATCAAATAACCGCACAATTTTCACGAACAAATTGATTTAGAAATTACCGTGAGGGCATCTCATTTCTCAATTTTTCATGTAAATTTCTATCAGTTTGGATAGAATGTTCACTACGTTGGAAATAAGTTTTTAATATTTGCAAATTTTATTCAAGCATAAGTCGACCCATTAGACTAATTTGCCAGATAGAATGTGAGAATTAACGGAGTAACTAGCGGTTCTGACATAGTGTAATACGGTGTTTCCCAAGGTACGGTATTAGGACCTGCAATCTTCAACATATATATTTATACGCTGTTCAACTTGGATATTGTAGGAGGCATTGTTGGATTCGCCGACGATATCGTGATATTTTTGTCAGGTGGCGAATTGGTCTGAATTAAAAGCAATAAGGGAAAATGATTTTGAGATCATAAAAACTTGGATGGATTGCAGGCTTTTTAACTTGAACAAAATGAAGTATTTGCCCATAAGCTTCAATTCAAAGAAACGCCCGTCTTTTGACCTCGAAATCTTGAATATGCGGAAAAATTTAACAATTGAAGGTATAACAAAGGTTGAGTATCTAGATGGCACGGTGGACTCAAATGTGAAATAGTTAGAAGATATAAAGAACTTGACCAATAAGTTACATATTTTGGCATATAAGTTTGGGTTTCTTACCAGGGTACTACCTACGCCACAGTTGAAAACGCTGTACTTCGCTCTCGTTGAGAGTCATCTACGATATTCTATAACTTATTATGGAGTTGTTGTGAAAATTCATACCGAATCACTGGAAACTCTGCAGAAGAGAAGCTTAAAGTTGATATTCGAGAAACCTAAGCGTTATGGAACGCTCACAACTTAAAGCTCCTATTAGATACCATCGGACAAGAGTTCCTGGTATCGTAGGAAAATATGTGACTCGTACACGAAACCATGATAGGGCTCTTTTGATGCTGACGAGCCTCACAAAAAGGAGTTACCCTTTCCTTGGGCCAACTATATATAACACAATTCCAAAATCAATGAAAATGCTGAAAAAATATGTAGTTATAACAGAGAAATAAAAAGATTTATATTGTCAGTGCCCAGAGAGAGATTTCACGATCTGATAGAGAAACTAGGCGTTTTAAATTTTAAAATGTTTATGTTGGTTCACCCGTTCTCATATCTGATATGCGTGTTTCATTTCCTTCGTTATTTTCTATGTAATTTTAAGGATTTCCTTAAGTAATGTAAAAGTAGGTATGCTTAAATTCACCGTCAAACAAGAAACATGTTTATTTTGTCTCTGTTAAATTGTAAAATTATATAGCAAATAGCTCCAAAAAAGTGTGTATGCACTTCCAGAGTTTTTGCTGCTTTATTTCTGGCTCTATTAGAAACGTTATATCTATATAAAAAAGTCATATGTATATGTTGCAGAAACAAAGTTATTATTAGTCTCATTTCGTTAATGTCAAGTATTAAACTAATTTCTGTTGCCAGACTCGAAATAACCATTACTTCGAAATGCATATTCGAAATGGCTCACCCTTCATTGATTAGCTTTTAAAAATAATCATGATTTTCAGTTTGTATTCACATCTTATTTATTTCGACACAATATTTTCGAATCCTGTTCATTTTATTATCTAACTATTCATTTCGCTTCACAGATTAGATAAAACGACTTAAGAGTAGGTAGCTCTCTTACGCTTTTAATTTTGACTGCCTCTATAGTCAGTGGAAGGATTTTCTCAAGGAATTTTTCCGGCTAATAAATAAAAAACTCCACCCAATTAACGAATTCGAGAACCATTGCGTGCGAAATGACATCAGTCCACTTCTTATTTTATTGCTTTTTTGACCCATATCCATAACCCACCAAATAAGCATCTCATTAATAATACACATAAATCGACCCGACAAAACGCATAAAACTTAATTGTTGATAACCTTCGCTTAATCGATAGCAGAGCAATAAACGTTTCTAGAATCACTGCGATGGGGGAGAAATCAATCTAATATCAACGTTTCCTATACCTCCAGGGATCTGATATCCTCGAAAAATTTCAACAGAAACACACACATGGACACACGTCAGGTGTGATTTTGTCTCGACAGTTTCAAACATTCACATTCTCCGACATAATTTCGAAACGCGTTGCTTTATGGGTTTCATTGATCAAAGACGCCCAACGCGGTTTTCTGTGCGCAAAATGTCCCGGACCTACGATTCGATTTTCAGATCTGCCATTGTTGAGGATCAGATAAATCCCAACGCCGAGTTTGTACTTCGTAAAAGGAGCCGAAAGTTGCATGTAATGGACAGCTCTCGACTAGATACACCTCTAATGACACAATAAATAATGGCATAATTGAATTGGGTCTTATGCAAGGACGAGACGTGGACGGAATTGAGCAAGTTAATTGCTTCACGCAGAAAAATGCGATCATATCCGAAATTGAGCCAATATATCTTGACATGAGTGTTGTTGTAAGTTAGACCTCTGATTTGTACAATGCCAAAAGAAATGATCCTTAGGCGTCTGTATTAATTTGTAGAAGGTAAATGAGGGCTACCTGATAAAAGATTTCAATGCATTAAAAAATAGCATATTTTATCATATTCACAATGTATTTCTAATAAAGACAAGTTGAACTTTTGATTTGTGTATTGTTGGCATAGACGAACAACTTCAAATACTAAAAACTAATTCTACATACATCATCAAAACAAAATTGACGTAGCTATAAGAATTTAGCATTCAACTCAAAAGAATAATTGAAAATTAAACATTCTTAAACAGAAACTTTCGACAAGAAATCATCCCTACAAAACAAACTTTTTGAGGTTGTCTAGTTTTTTCCTTTCGCATCCAGGTGAAATATTTTCAGATTGTCCAATTCTGGAAAGATATGATTGGTTTCGAACTAATATTTCGCAAAAAAAAAGTTTCCGGTTCTTAAATGAATGTTCTTTGAATCTTTTTTGGAAAGATCTCCCATCTCTTATATATCGGGTGTTTTTTAGAGCGATAGAACTTTAAATTGAAATAAAACACATTTAAATTATCATTATTATTATTATTAATCCGGCATATATCCTCCATGACTAGCTCTGAGAAACAGCATTAGAACATACCAATTTTGGACCACTTTTTGGAGTAATTCAGGCCTGATTTCATCAATAACACGAACAATGTTGGCTATTGTTTCTGGTTTATCAGCATAAACCAATGACTTGACAGAACCCCAAAGAAAATAATCCAGTGGAGTTATGTCGCACGATCTTGAAGGCCAATTATTTGGACCATTTCTCGAAATAATAATATCGCCAAATCTTTCTTTCCGTAAATCAATAGTTACAGTAGCAGCATAAGGTGGAGCACCATTTTGTTGGAATCAAAACACTTCTGGGTCGATACCATTCAAATTTTGAAAGAAATAATCATTGATCATCGATCTGTAACGAGCACATTCACTGTAACATTAGCTCCAGCATCGTTTTAATGAAATATGGGCCGATGATGCCTCCACCGTGTAACGCATTTGTCAAGATGCAATGGAACCTGTAGAACTTCTTGAGGATTGTTGTCACTTCATATACGGCAATTTTGCTTTTTTACATAGCCGTTCAATAAGAAATGAGCTTCATCACTAAACACGATTTTACGATAAAGAAATGGATCAACTTCAATCTGTTTTAGGACCCAATCAGAAAACAAACGACTCTTGTTATGGTCAAGTGGCTTTAGTTCTTGAACCAGTTGTATCTTGTATGTGTGTAGACCAAGATCTTTACGCAAAATTTTTCATGTGGTGGATGCACAGAGTCCAACTTGTTGGGAACGTCGACGAATAGAAAAATTTAGATCAGCATTAACACTATGACTTACAGCAGCGATATTTTCTTCTGTACGTACAGTTCTTGGTCTTGTTGTTGCATCGAGTAGAGAAAATGTCGTCCGAAATCTATCGATAGTTCGATGAATAAGCTGTTCTGATGGATAATTTATGTAAACCATAAATTTCACGAAGTGCTCTATAAGTTTGGCCAATAGAACACTGATTTTGAAAGTAAATTTCAACAAATTGTAAACGTTGTGGCGGCGTGAGTCTTTTCATGATTATTTGTCAATGCTTACTGAACAGAAATGTCAAAATAACCTGGCTTCTGCCTTTTGTCCAATTACAGTTATCCCTATCGAAACGCCCCCCAGGCATTAGATCTTGACGTGATGGGGGCGCTCTCTTGACTAGGACCCTAAATTCGTCCCGGCGAATTGGAGGGTTAAGTCTTGGTGTCTAACGTAATGCCATTTCGCGCCAGTCACTGGACCTGTATGGTGGAAGATCTCCGAATGGGGCCCTAGTTTTACTCAGGTGAAATGGAGGGCTGAGCCGGTTGATTAACTCAGTGACAAGGGAGTCTGTCGCAGCACAGGGCTTCTCCCTTAAAACTGGCGTACTCTACCCTATCGCAGTAGAAATCTCCGGATTCTGTGTAATGGCCGAGTGCGTTATGTAGCATACTGCGTTACCTCGGGGGGGTGGGCTTGCCCTCAGGTGTTACTTGTACCACCTGGCCACCCCACTTGGTGTTGGACTCGAGGGGGCAGTGGTTGAAAGTCCGCATGCTGGACTAGGGGGGTATTTCATTTATCTGTTCGCAGACCTCCATTTTCGGGATATTCTCATGAAACGACTCGGGGTTTAACGGGACTTGACGGTTCGACCGGCCTGTCCTGGCCCCTGGATCTGTGCGTAACTATTTAGGGTTTGTGGATCTCGACGAAATGGCTCCGCCATTAGTGCTTGACGCCAGGATCAATCAAATGACTTCACATGGGTTCGGTGGGTCAGGACGTATAGTCCGCTAGACGGTGCTCGTACCAGGATCAATTGTAGTCGTCAATCTTGAGTTTATCTTAGTTCTTGGGACTGCGTTCGGGTGGATGGATAAGAATTCCCTCCGGCGGGTGAGTTGCGTCTCAAACAACTCGGGTACTGACCTGCTGAGCCAGTAGAGGTTGGATAGTGCTTTCGCTGCTACCAGTCAGACGGTTCTGGCTTTCGAGTCGAGGCCCAAACTGGAAGCTGGTGGGTTCATCTCTTCGGAGGGGTTCTCGCCGAGCGCGATGATATGGCGTAATCCTTATCACACTTTCTACCTCTGGGTGGACTGTGGAGACTGCTTGGTAGTCACTTGGAAAAGAGGCCCTCCTCAAATAGCCAATAACTATTCTGGTAGAATTCACCTATCCCTATCGAAAGTTCTGTCACTCTAAAAAAAAACACCCGATACTTTACTGTACTGTTGACAACTTAATTTATAAACTACAAAATTATTCAGTCGGTTGTTTTTGTCTTTTACATTAAAAAAGAGGTTGGAAATTTTATGTGAGGGTGTAAAAGCCTTTTTTATGTTAGTTTTTGAAAATATTTGAGATACTTTTTGCGAAATAAGTCCAAAATACATTATAGTTTTACAAATTTTTTGTTATTATGATCTGTTTTGGAGTGGGATTTATTTGTTTCAGAATGAGTTGATTTTCTTCTTTGCTTATGAGAGAATTCATGCTTTTTTTCTAACTGATTGCATATGGCTATTTGTTCCCTTTTCAACGTTATATCATATAAAGGAATTGAAAATGCTTTTTGTATTATTGATGTGAGCAGCGAGTTGATGAGTGTTCAGATGGTTCAAAAAGTTGGGTTAAGTTGTATCTGTCGTTGTAGGTTTTCTGAACATATCAAAGTAAATTTCGTCATTATTCTTGATTAAAGTTAAGTTCGAAATTTTTATTATCACATTGTGGTTCTAAAGTGACCTTTGACCTTATGGTGCAAACTATTAACAACTAGAAAACTCACTAAAAATCCTAATTGGTTGCAACATAAGGTCAAATTCACTGTTTATGTACTATTTTCTGCAGATCTTATGACCTTTTCTACTGGCATCATTCTTTCCAATATATAGTTTGACAAATTCTGTATCCAACCGTTTTATAAATTCCCCAATTTCCTTGTTCGTATTGATTGTTAATCTTTAACTTTCCCCTCTAAGAGTTGTAACTTCTTTTGAATAAGTAT
The DNA here is from genome assembly GCA_034642435.1 of Megalocaria dilatata. Lineage (NCBI taxonomy): Eukaryota > Metazoa > Arthropoda > Insecta > Coleoptera > Coccinellidae > Megalocaria > Megalocaria dilatata. Next base: position 37,396,895 of record CM067857.1, on the reverse strand, counting down.
ATTCAGAAACTTTAAAAATATTTTAACAACATAAAAAGAGGTTAATTCTTGATAGAAGGTATATAAAATTATTTGAATATTTTAAAAAATTTTTAAAAAAATTTTAAAAAATTAGCCTTCTACATATTTAATTCCAAATGGTGATCAAGGGTAAACCACAGATATATATTTTTGTGTTTAGTGAGCACCACATTTAAGGTTTCATTTTGGTAGAACTTTTCTAGAGGAATGAAGGGTAAGCGAATATTTGTTATTGATTGAAGTTATATTTATTGAATATGAATATTTGAATACTGATGAAGCTAAGGTTCTCTTAAAACTTGTTTTTCAGTAATGTTTTACATATCTTGAGTTTTTATATAAAGTACCTTGGTTAGATATCCAATAATATTGAATAGTCTAAGTAAGATAGTTTTATGATGAAATTCTTAAGATTATGTTGGATATTCTTGAAAGATATTGGTTTTCATAAGATTGATCAGCAGAAACAAAATTTTGTCTATTCAAAATGTTCAATTTATAGGATTTTGGTTAATAATTTTTATTTATTGGATTTTGTTATACCATTCGGATGTCTTATAATGAATGTTTATTTTATATGTCATGATATAAGTGGTACTTATACGACATTATTTTAATTTATTTTCAGAAGTTATAATCATTAAATATAATCTTTTGGAATTAAATATGTAGAAGGCTAATTTTTAAAATATTTAAATAATTTTAAAAATATTTATCCAGAATTCATCGAATCTTTGTTTCTGCATGAGTATACAATGAATCATGATTGTTCCTCTCGAGCTGTTATGAAATTTCGTATGTGATTACTTTTCAGTCTTCTGATTAATTTTTTGATATTTGTTTCAGCTTCCACCGTCCATTAGGATACTTTAGTGTCCTCTAGAGTTTGAGATATGTGATTAAATATAATAAGCTCTTGTTGTTTGAACAGATCAGCGATGTTGTCTTATTTGACACCTTCGAAGATTCTGCGAAAGAAGAATGAAGATCATAATTCTTCATTAAATTCTGGAGATCTTTACTCTTTCTACTATACTTGATAGAAGCCTGGTTAGAATCCCTAGCTACGTAAATCTTCTCAAGGTCCAGCCACAGACTATCAAGTTCATCCAAACGGATTCTGAAATTTCTTAAACACCTCTTGAATGCACTGTTTGATGGACAATAAATGCCTATGATAATTTTTATTGAGGTTTTTCATTGACCACAGCCAATTTAATATCACCTTCTTCAGAATATCGCACTACACACTACAGCTGCTCAATTTTCAAATTTTTCCAGAATAAGATGTTCGAGGCATAATTTTCCCAACCAAGGTTACGTAATAAAAGCTAATTCCATTTGCTCTTCTATTCCAAGGTATGATCAAATTTATCTTAGATTGACCTGATGTTCAAATTTAATATATTTTTAGGGTGGAGTGTTATGAGGGAGCTTCTAACCCCTTAATTTCGGCAGGTGAGGTGTTTCCAACTTGCAGCCCCTGAACTCTTCTGATTGTCAATGGATTGATGTAATGTCAATGTTTGAGATGTAAATCTGCCAGTGAGGCTTGTCATCTTGTTCCACGTCGGAACGTCAGTTGTCGAACGCTTGTACTCTACTCTACTTGAAGCCGGCAAGAACAGTGAGCTAAGTATTATCGGAAAGCGGTCCCATCCTCTATTTGATACTCTGGGAAGCTATAGTAGAGAAGAGTTGAATTTTGGGCAAGGAGCGAGCACGTCGCTACATATTAGTTATTAGTTATTAAATGTTCTCTTATTATGTATAGAAAGAGAATTCCAAGAAAATTTCTGTGAATTATGCCTGAATGAATATGTCACAGAATGAAAGCTGTTATGCAAATGTTAAATGATAATCCCCAAGACAGAGTTCTATTATTCTTGTTTATTTCTTGAGATATATTTAGGTAACAGCTGAAATGAAAACTGTCAACCTTTTTTCCATTTTGTATGCGGGTAAAATTGAGAATCATAAGCGAACCCAAATGTAGCTTACAAACAAGATCTTCAATCTAGGTGCACAAAATTCATCAATCATTTTTAAGATTCATCTAGCGTGAACTGCTCACCAATTTTCGTTTCTATATCAACATGATAATTTTTCTGTTTCTATGTTTAGATCCTAGATACGGAGTGAAAAAAAGCACACAATTAAGTTGTTATGTATCATTAAGTATAATTTGGAGGAGACGATATGCAATGCAGTAAAGAAACAAGGCACATAACAGCACAATATAGAAGCTTTTAGGTCGACCTACTTCTATTTTTACATGGTTCTGAAATGGATGTTGATAAAATATATTACAAACTCGTGTACAAATCTAAATTGACTGACTCGAATTGAATTGAAATCATTTTTTAAACTGCTTAGGTACTTTAATTGTTCTCTGAATCTTTACGTTCATGTAACTTAAATTTTCGATGAATATATCAACGAAAAGAAATATATAAAAGCAAAACTATCAGATTAGCAGTTTTTTTCTCCATCCACTTGTTAATGTTCATTACAATAGTAATTTATATTCTCAGTATATTCTTGAAAACTGAAATGTATTTGAGGACTTGGAAAAAAAGTTGCTATCACAATCGAACGTGTAGGTATTTTTATCAATAAATCTATAGATTCTCATAGAACAAGCAAGTCGTAAACACTCTATCGAAGTATTATTTAAACTTCATCTGTATCAAAAACCTACCTATTTTAATTTCAATTTTATGACTTCGCCTATCCATTCCTATCTGTGTAGAACGAATCATGCAGTTTCCAGAAAATCATCTTTCATGGCCTAAAACAGGCATATAGGAAAGATTTCTGAATTATTCGTTTTATCAATACCTTGCATATAAATTAAAATTTTAATCAAAATATAGTAAATTAGATAGTAGATATTCAAATTCAACTGAAATGAGATTTTTAGTGGCATCATGCTCAAGAAATTCACATAAACATTCTAATTGTTGTTTCATATCTGGAGAAATCATTTGAATTGTTGGCTACTTAATGTGTGTTTAATGGTCGGAGTTTTATGGATTGTATTTCTAATCGAACATTGGTTGCAGGCATGCAATAAAAACTTGATTTCATCGATGATTATCTTAACTATGCTTGAAATGATAAGAATTAAACCACGACACCTTTTAACTGATCTAATGGAACATCATGTTTAATTGTTGAATAACAAAAATGTAAACAAATAATTACAATGAATTTGAATTTATAATTATGGATCGCAATGAATCGGTCTTACTTGATGGAAATGCATTTCAATTTCACTGTTTACTTCTCAATTGTTATCAAAATCGGCACAAAGGCATACATTAGACAAGTATTCTATGTATTACTTCACTTTATGTTAGCGGAGACGCCGCATAGTCTTTTTTCTATGAAACTGTATGATGATCTTGATTAGAAAATACGAAGTAAAAATCTCTTTTACGTTAAATTGGTACTTTCGGTTGAACACGATAATTTCACCCGTTTTCGAGATAAACGCAATTGAAAATTTCATTGTCTCAGAGGGGACTTCAAATATTATTTCATTTATGAAAAGTATGCTTTGGACTGTAAGATTACAGTTTATTGTTGAATTTTATGAAGATTTTTTTCTTGAAATGCCTCGTTTAAATCATTTTACGAATAAAGAAATGAGCATGATTTTTGTATATGCACAAGAAAATATTTGCGACTTTCTGCGACTAGAAGGTATGAATTTTCAATAAAATAATAAGAAGAGGTTTTTACCTGATAAAAGAATTATTACAAAATTTAAATATCAAAACGAATTTATTCTGTAAGCATCTTCTAAATTTTAATTTAAAAAAATTTTATTCAAAAACTCCTAGAATTAAATTAATGTCTTATAAGATTTGCTTAAGTTTAGTGGACATAAGAAACCAAACTCATTGTATGATATCAAATTAAAAAACCCAACAAATATAAATTGTCAATTAAAATCAAAATCAGTCCATTGCACTGGCGAAGACCTTCTTTGATTTCAATTTTTGTGTTTTGAGAGATTTCTAAAGTAACTTATTTAAATAATATTTCAAATAAAATAGTTTCGGAGAAGTTCTTAAAATTATGTTTTGCTTTTCTGAAAAAGATTCGGTTTTCATAAATATAAGAGCAGAAACACAATTTTGTCTCCTTAAAATATTTATTTATTAATTTGAATTGACAATTTATATTTATTGGGTTTTTTATTCCATTTGGTATTATATAATTAGTTTTGGTTTTATATATCTACTACATTTAAACAGTGCTTATAAGACATTATTTTAATTCTAAAAGTTTTTGAATAAAATTTTCTGAAATTGATATTTATAGGAAGATAACAGAATGTTTTGATATATAAATTTTGTCAGAATTTTCTAATCCAGGCAGGAGGCGACCAAATAACATAACTTTTGGGATCATCGTTTAAGTGAAACTAGGTCATTTCGTACTAAAAATCTGGTGGTTGATGGTTACAGTTCTGCCAACGTATTCTCAACAAGCATAGTTCTGACCGAAATTTTATTGAGAATATTATATTAACCGATGTAGCGACTTTCACCAGAAATCGGGTATTTAATTGGAGAAACAATGGTTACTGGGAGAAAAAAAACCGCTTGCTGATGAAGAAAAATATTTTCAGCATGACTTCAAATTGAATATTTTTTGTTGCATCATAGCCGACCAACTACTAGAGCCATTTGCTCTTCCTCCAAATTTAAATGGAGATTCTCAATTATTTTTTGCAAAATAATTTAACTGATATTTGGAACGAATTTTCACTAGATGTAAGAAGGAAAATGGAGTCTATGCAGAATGGAGCTCCACCCCATTTCTCATTAAATTTTAGTAGTCATCTAAGTGACATATTACCTCATTCATGGATTGGCAGAGAAGTGATTTTGATTGCCTCGGTCTTTACTTGACGGAAATTCATCTTCAATATAAGGAAAACAAATGTTAACTTCCGCTATTTCATTTACTGTATAAAATAGCGGAAGTTAACATTTGTTTTTCTTATATTGAAGTGATTTTGAGTGGCCAACAAAAAGTCCTGATTATAACTCTGTCGATTTTTATGTTTGCAGATATATGAAGTCCTTATTTGATGCTCATGAAATTAATTCGCTAGACGAACTCTGGAGAAGAATACAAAATGCGGCTTACTTTATAAGCGGACAGAATGCTAATTTCTTCGACATCTCGAAGTCTTGTAAAAATTCGAAAAGGCAAAAAAGGCTAGGGAGACTACGTAGAATGTTCACTTTTACTTTGTTTTTTTATGTGAAATTGTTTTTAGTAGTTATTTTCTGTTGAAACGAAAGCCTTATGTTACAAATTTCTTTCCCTTCGAAGCCGATTCTGATAACAATTGAGAAATGGAGAGTGAAATTATTAAAAAAAAACGGAAAAAATTCAACTTAAATGCCCTATATCTTTTTCTACAGCAATAAGAATTGAGTCACATTTGATCCAATTGCCATATTTTGATACGAATAACCTGTTAATCTGTTTTCCAATAGTTATGTTTTCCCTGTGTAATGAAATGTTTATTGATTGAACGTTTATCGAAATTGAATTTTATTTTATTTACCAACAAGTAACAAACGAATCCATGGAATATGGAAATATTTTCAGTATTGAAAATCATTTATCAAAGGATTTAATTACTTTTATGTTTCGTAAAACACTTTCGGATACAAGAAATTAAAAATTACAGCCGCGATATCTGTAGCAAAAAATATTTGAAGTGTTCAACATGCAATCAAAGGACCATTTCGCAAACATTTCGCGTGTTTTTTTGTACACTCGAAATCCAAATAACGAATTTTCACATATAATAATCGGTTATCGAGTCGAATATACAACATATAATCATTTTGTCCACGCAATCACTCCGATCCCTCGCTCAATTAAAGTCCTTTGTATGGGACCTCTTATTTTTCGACGGTGATCCGTGAGACACACCCAAAAAAATAAAGAATATCTAGTTAATTAAATCTGCACCGACGAAGTTGAACGGAAAACTTGAAGACTCCCTCATGAAATCACCACAATGCGATTCGAGTGGGTGTTGAAAGTTCGATCTGATCGATTAGAAGTGAGCCATGAGAAGCAAGGGCGGACTTAGAGATTGTGGGAGGCATGAAAGATTGTTAAAGATATGTCGGTTGGAATAACAACGTGACTCCTATATTAGTTTATCCGTGAACCGAAGAAAGCGTTGCAAAACTTGGGTTCGTTATTCAAATTGAAAAAAAGGTTCGTACAATAAGTCATGATGACTTCCTTGAGAGATTCAGATGGAAGATTATTTTTGGATATTATTTCATTACATAACTTTGCGTTAAAATTTGATGGGAATCTCTAGAATACGGGGGAGTAATACAAATCTATATATTTTCTAGATGTATCTAACAAATCATCAATTTCAAAAATAAATTTGAATATTTGATAGGTAACTCCCAACTTTACGTCAAATATGAATATTCATCAATATACGAACAAGAAATCAATAAATTAAAGAAATTAAAAGATATTTTAGACAAAAACTGTAGCTGTTTCATTTCTGAGTTAGTATTGGCCGTCACTGGAAATCATTATTTAGATGAAAAATGAAGTGAACATTGTCGCTTACCTAGACACCTTCAATTTAGAAACCGGACACGAGGTTAAACACATGCCAGAACTTAATCCACTTACAATTCTATAAGTCGCTTTCACAAACAAACTAATAGAATGATAACGTAAAATTTAGGAATTTTCGCTTTCTCAATTACATATGGAGACAAATAGTTTATAGTATCAAACATATTTTATTTTATATAAGTTTTTAATTGACATCTCCACTTCTTCTTATAAAGCCCAAGCTTCAAGGGGAGATTATACCAGTTATTTGCAGTAAAAGGATGTCATATAACATACATTCTGTCAAGAAAGTACCGGGAATTATCGATTTAAATCTGGCGGGGCAATGAGGCAGGTAAAAATTTTTTTTCCTAGGAGGGTACCACTGTCCTTAATTACTATGCCAAGCTTGAGCGGGATCTGTCAACTAGTGTGTTTGCAACAGCTGATTAAGTCAGTCGATGTCAGAGTGCGTGCCGATTTTTACTATGGGTGATTACGTTGAGCATAGAATTTGTTTAAAGTTTTGTGTTGCAAATGAATTTTCGTGTGCCGATGCATTGAAAATGTTGCAAAAGGCCTTTGGTGATAATGCTCTATCGAAAACTCGTGCATATCAGTGGTACAGAGCCTTCAAGGACGGTCGTGAAGTGGTCGAAGACTTGCCTAATAATGTCGATAAAATTAAGGAAAGGGTGCTGGAAAACCATCGTACCAGCTTGAGAGAGATAGCACATGATCTTAAGATATCCCACGAGTCCGCACGTACGGTTTTGATTGATATTTTGGGCATGAAAAAGGTGGCCGCACGACTCGTACCGAAAGACTTGAATTTTCTTCAAAAACGTCATCGCGAACAGGTTGCTTCAGACATGCTGGATCGCTGTAATTCCGATTCTACATTCATGGAACGCATTATAACTGGTGATGAGACCTGGGTCTACGAGTACGATATGCAAACAAGCCAGCAATCATCGGAATGGGTGGCAAAAAATGAGCTGAAACCGAAAAAACCACGCCAAAGCCGCTCGAAAATGAAGGTGATGCTCATTGTTTTCTTCGATATCCGTGGCGTGGTGCACTAGTATGTTCGAAATGTTGACGGCATGAAGGCATGGTCGAAATTTTGACGGTTATTCTTCAATTTAACATTTCTTAATTTCACGAAATATTTCAAGTTTTTCCATAAAATCAATTTTACTTCAGTTATCCTTGTAGCCTCATGCAATTTGACCACATATCTGGAAACGGCATTAAATTTGCCACAAGATAAGAAGTTCGTGTGCCAAAAAATTATTACTGCGGGTGTGGTAAGGAGATGAATATCACGATTCTGAAGTGAATAAAATCAGTCCTATTTTTCCAGTGGTTTTATCATTTAGGGTGCATTTATACAACTGTTCAGGCGATTAGGTGAAACAGGCTCATTTGGTGGTTTCCGAATCAGAGAAGGTGGTCGAAATACTCAGTAAGGCCAGCAGCACCTGCTATACTTCAAGTTGTCCGGGAGGACCCCACAACAAGTAGTCGTCGAATTGGTTGTACATTGAGGATTCATCATTCTACAGTACACCGAGAACTCAAAAAAAAAAGAATTACATCCATATCATTTGAAAAAGGTGCAGGATCTGTAACCTGTAGATGCTGAGACGACACTAACATTTTGTAGGTGGTACCTGAATAAGTTAGGAGAATTGGTGGGGGGTGATAGGATATTATGGTTTCATTTCTTCATTGTTAAGTTTTGATTAATTCTGTGGAATTCTTGATAGTTAATATAAGAAACTACTGCTCTTGTGGTATTTGATTTGGTATTACTTGAGATATACGGACTAATCAAATTATATATAATTTGATCAGTCCGTATATCTCTGTCCTGCCAGCTGTCTCAAAGGTCTTCGAATCCCTCATCAAGTCTAGGTTGATATCGTTCCTGGAAAGAAACTCGTTCCTGAGTGATCGTCAGCATGGTTTCAGGAGAGAAAAATCCACAACGACTGCCCTATTGCACATCGTCGAGTTCATAATGGAGGTATTGGATGATTCTAAAGAGGTGACTTTGACCTGTATGGACTTAAGAAAGGCATTTGATTGTGTCGATCATGGGGAGCTTTTGTCCAAGTTGGAGTATGTTGGCATAAGAGGGTCAGCGCTAAACCTGTTCGGGTCATATCTGCAAGGTCGTTACCACATTGTGAATTTTAGGGAAAGGCTGTAGGTAAAAAAAAGAATCACCGTGGGTGTGCCTCAGGGATCGGTGCTCGGACCTATTCTATTTTTAGTATATATTGACGACTTGATGTATAACGTTGTTGCAGATGATCAAATCCTCTTCGCCAATGATACAACATTCTTGAACAGGGCTAGCACTAACATTGTACTCGAGGAGAAATCAGCGGCAACAATAAAGGACGCAGTGAAATGGTTCGAAGGAAATCGAATGAAAGTCAATACCGAAAAGACACAGGAGATAGTTATCACCACGAAGCGTCGCAGGAAAGACAGTATCTCTTTACTTGGGGTAACAATTAGTGCAAATCTAACCTGGGAATATCACTTAATCGTATTAGGTATAAGACTTTCCACAGCATTGTTCGCAATAAAACAAATAAAGAATACACTTACTGAAAACGAAGCACTCGTTGTATATCATGCACATTTTTATGTTAGGATGACCTACAGCATTATCCTATGGGGTGCATCTTCACGGGCCGACAGCATCTTCCTGGAGCAAAAAAAAGCTGTTCGATTGATCGCTGGTGCTGACCGAATTGCAAGTTGTCGACCACTGTTCAGGAAATATGATATACATACAGCTCCGTCGCGCTACATACTCGAGTGTCTTCTGTACATCTTTGGAAGCAAATTTCATAAATATCATGAAGTTCACGACCACCACACCAGAACAAAGGGCAAATATGTGCCACCACTTCACCGTCTGAAGAAAACCCAAAATATGCACATATATAACGGTTTAAGAATGTTCAACATACTACCCGAGCATTTGAAAACACTATCTAGAGTGCGCTTCAAAAATGAGATCAAAAATATTCTGGTAGAAGATGTATTCTAATCAGTGGAAGAATTTATGCTTCAAAAATTTCAACAAGCCTCTTATTAATTTATTTCATATTAAAATTTAAGAATGTTTGTCAATATTATTATTATTATTATTTTGATACTCCTAGATCTTCTGTGCAGATCCCTCAGAAGCTTTTTCAGCTTGTGTGAGTTAGGAGTTCAGTTATTTCTGTGTAGGCTTTGTTACTGCGATCTTGCGCCACAGCACTGTTAATTTTTGACCCAACAGTGAAATGGTGGCAGACACCCGTCCAACTGAAAAAATTTGCTTTTCCACCTGAACAGGATTCGAACCCGGACCTCCCGGTCACGAGTCCGATGCTCTCCCGCTGAGCTATCCACACTAATATATGTAAATCTATTTATATTTTGTCAGATGTGATTTAATAGAATAACTGTTTTTATGTGAAACATTTTTTTTTGTTTATACACTTTTTTGACATCTCCTGTAAATTTCAAGGAAATAAAAATGAATATGAATATAAAATATTTCAGGGTATTGAGAAAAGTGAACTGCAATCTATAACATTCTTTTGATCTGTTTAAAATAAGCATTAGTTAAATAAATGGAGTTCGCGGTTGGCTCTAGGTGAAACATTATAACAATTTTATTTGGAAAAATTCACACAGTTTTTATATTTCACAATTTACTCAGACTCCTGACACGTGTTTCGGTCTTTCGACCATCTTCAAAGGAGTACAAAAAGGATATGAACCTAAAATTGAAAAGGTTCTTTCATTACACTTAGGACATCTGTGTATTTTTTTGGCGCATGGAAATAACAGCATCCAATATAGTGGTGTTCCCAAAGAGTATTTGGGAATTTGTTAAATTCTCCTATTTCTCAGTGGCGTTTTTGATTAAAAGAATCTCCAGATCTCCTTATTAACATTATATGGTAAAGTGACATCTTTCTCATTAAAAAAAATTAATTTTTATAGAATGTTCTGCAAACCCGGTTGATTTCTGGTTTTTCAAAACAGACATCATATGTTCTTTGATTCTTTGTTGTAAACAACGCCTATCTGTCATATATATGTAGCATTACAATAATCACATTTAATTTGATAAATCCCCGATTCGGAAAATTTGGGGTTCCTTTCTTTATTGTTCAGCAACATCTCAACTAAATTATTCCTAAAATAAAATAAGAAGGAACGGTTTTTTACTTGATAGAAGGATTATTACAAAATTTGAATATCAAAACAGATTCAATCTGTTGTCTTCTACAATTTTAATTTAAAAAAATTCTTTGAAGAAACTTTAAGAATTAAATTAATGTCTTTATAAGCACTGCTCATATTTAATAGACGTATAAAATCGAAATTCATCATACAATATCGAATAGAATTAAGAAAAACCAACGAATATAAATTGTCAATTGAAACTAAAATATAAATAAGCAAACATTTTTTGTTTCGTTCCAGACATGCGTACTGAACTCTTCAGACAAACGTACGAAGCCCTGTTTGTTACAAAATGTATTGTTTTCTGCTCCTATATTAATGAAAAATGACTCTTTCTCAAAAATATAAAACATAATTTCAAGAACTTCGCAAAATCTAATTTATTTGAAATATGCAATATATTTAAATAAATTACTTCAAAAAATCTCAAAACATGTAGCACATCCTCAAGAAATAATTAAAGTTACGATAAGATCAGTTCAACTTTACATATAAAAAAATTAAACAATGTATAGACTTACCCAGTGCCATCTTAGAAATACATGATCCTCAACAAACATATAAGTAGGTACCTTTATATCCAAGGTACTCTATGTTCCATGTTCACAGAAAATCATACAAAGCTTATAAGGCACTTGGCCTTAGTTAAAACCATTCAACACTGTATAATGAATTTCTTTATTTAAAAAACCTAATATAATTATATATTATATATAAAATAAAATAAGAAGGAACGGTTTTTTACTTGATAGAAGGATTATTACAAAATTTGAATATCAAAACAGATTTAATCTGTTGTCTTCTACAATTTTAATTTCAAAAAATTCTTTGAAGAAACTTTAAGAAGTGCTTATAAAGACATTAATTTAATTCTTAAAGTTTCTTCAAAGAATTTTTTGAAATTTAAATAGTAGAAGACAACAGATTAAATCTGTTTTGATATTCAAATTTTTTAAATTATTCCTATTTGCTGCTATAGAATTAATCCCCATTTGATGAAGACCATTAGAGATTCTACTGCTGAAACCTTTTATATAAACTATATTTTCTTTTTTTCATAAGTATCATTTATATTGATATAATTTTTTTTAAACATTGTGGATTTGCAGAACATTGCATAGAAAATAATCATTTTTTCAATGAGAAAGATGTCACTTTACTATATAATGTTAAATAAGGGTGAATTGATGGACTATCTGAGGATTCTCAATCAAAAAAGCCATTAAGAAAATGGAGAATTTAACAAATTCCCAAATATTCTTTGGAAACACCCCTATATTAGATGCTGTTATTTCCATAAAAATACACAGATGTCTTAAGTGTAATAAAAGACCCTTTTCAATTTTAAGTTTAGTTCCATTTCGTACTCCTTTGAAGATGGTCGAAAGACCGAAACACGTGTGAGGATTCTTAATAAATGGTGAAGCATAAAAACAATGTGAATTATTTTAAACAAAAATAAGATTAAGGATTAGTAGTGTCTTTATTTTATTTCTATTATGGCTATTATACTTCCATGTTTTGATCACATGCGATTTCTAGTAGGCAAGCAAAGCTGTTTTCTTCATCCGCTTCTGTGAAAGTTAGCTCTTCTTCTTTCTTCTTAGGGATTTCTTTCGATAGTTTTTTATGGTGAAAAATTTTCGGGAAATTTAATGTTGTATCTTTATGTTTGGCGACTTCTATCAACTTATGTATATGAAGATTGTGGTTATTTATTGGTTCCAGATTTCAAATTAGATTTAGTGAAACTAAGCGACTCACTATCAGACTTATGCATCCATTGTCAGTGACCACTTTCTTTACTTTAGAGATAAATGTTGATACAAGCTGAGCACGTTGTTGTCAGGTTAGAGCGAGGCAATTTGTTCTCAGATCTGGACCGCTTTTGAATACACAATATCACCTATACGCACGTGTTTCAATAAAATCTAATCCCTTTCTAAGTGAACCTTCATTATATTTTCAGTGCTTCCACTCATAAAATTCCATTCACAATGTAAAATTTAACAAAGATTCTTTGTTCGATGTTTATATTCATTGCGAAAATTCCAAAAGAAACTTAAGATCAATTGACGAAATGCAAAAATATAAATAGATCGAATGACAGATGACGCTTAAACTACGCGTGAGTAAAAATTCAAGTAAACTTGTCCTTACTTGAAGGAAATTCATTTTAACTAAATAAAATAATAAAGTATTGCGGAAAAATAGCTGGAATTAATATAATAATAATAATGAAGAAACAGTTTATTCACCAACGACAATTGTTTCGCCAACTTATTCAAGTTTACAATATAAATAATAACGAAGATCAAAGAAATAAAGACAATAAATCTGAAGTCTTGCAGTGATTGCTGGTCAAACAGGTACCGTGTTGGCAAAGCAATTGTGGTTTATTAATAAATTGTGGAAAAGTCTTCATTATTTAATTCAATTACGCGTGAGTATATAACACAATTTTGCCAACATATCGACCAGAATAATTTCGGAAATTCCTTAGGAGCGTTTTTAAATGACCAGTAACTGGTACTGTCTTCGACTGATGTAGGTACATAAAACGTTTTTATACACTTGTGTACTTATTGTAATATCACTTGCGATTTTAAGACTCATAAATAGCCATTTTATAATATAACAGTTTTTCCTACATATTTAAATCTTGTAAAATACAGGTATTTATGAGAAAATTTTATAGTGTCATACAAGCTTCAGGCTACGGTAATTTCCTTCGTAAATGGTCATTGGTTATGTGTAATAACCCGATGTTTTTTGAGTTGTTGAGAAATTTGTACGAACCAATTTCTCAATAATTATAATATATTAGGTATATGGTACAAATATTTGAGAATGTTGTAATGTTCATTAGAATTTCCGTTATCGGTAGCTGAAGGTCGAACTGAGATTGTGTATTTATGTGTTCGTTTCACTTGATTCAGTTGCAAGAACGACTGCTTTTCTATTATCGAATATTTCAAGTAGCTCTGCCAGTATGATAAAGCGAATTGTATGTATATTCTCTTGAAAATTCTTCATTTGCAAGTACTTTTTTCATAATATAAATGACGATATATCCATTTGAACGTTTATATTATGAAGAATTACCATTTAAATTACATGGCATGTTGTATAAAAGTTGATTATATAAAAAGCAGAAAATAGTGCTGTTGATATTTGGAGTATGGACTGTTTGAGCAATCAATATAAGGAGGATTGTCTGGATGAATAGTGGTCGAAACGAACGTTCCGATCGTCATGAATTGATTACTTGAGGCTTCATAATGATGGATTATGGTATTATACCTACTATAGTTTGTTCAATTTATCCGTCAAATAAAATAAAATTCAAAAATGAATAAATGAATGACTTAAGAATCAAGTTGTTCCAGTCTTACAAAGTATGTATGTTATGTTCGAGTGATTTATAGGGCTGTATTCATAATTCCCGGGCATTTTTGAATATGAAAAAAACTGCTTGACTTAACATTTTGAAAGGGTTTTATAAATAATGCTCTTCACCTATAGGGTTCAATAATGAGTTAGCTAACTCCTTCTTTAGTGCTAATCAGTATCGACCTTCGTACAACCCCTGAATCACGAGCTCTGATAAATCACCACGTGTTACGCGTTTGTATACGTACTTTGTGCACTACCGCTTTTGCTTAAATCATCAAATTGCCCAACTATCGTGCAGCAATATTTATAATTCCCAGACACTGTGATGAATAATTATTAATCACTCTGTTCGATTCGAATTGTCATTATTTATACGGATAATGCTCTATTTAATGATTTGACCTTTTAACATATTCTCTTGTCTATAAGGTTGGGCCATCTGAAGTTTGCATTTCAAACTCTGGCAACACTTCTGTCATTCATGTGTTGACAAAAAAATCCAATCTGTTAGAAATTTATGTGAAAAATTCAATTGAAATATAATACCCTCACGGCAAATTATGGATAAATATGTTCCCTTATTTGATAAAACAACACGTTCACGTTTTCAGAGGGGGATCCGTTAAGTGTTACCCTAACCATCCAGAAACGATTGATGCCTTGAAACACGAAATCCAAGTTGCAATTCATGATATTGAGCCCCAAAAAATCGACGATGCACTGAAAAATAGGATTGATCGGATGGGGTACCGTAGACAATCAAGACAGTCATTTGAATGTTGCTGCTTCTCATTCGTAAATGTCAAAGGTCAATCTTCCCGATAAACTCATAATTTTTGAAAAAATATTCATTAGTTATTTATTTATAGCCGATCAAATATTTTAAATTAATTCGAGCAGAAATTTGCAGAAGTAGGTAATTATATACAACTGTTCAACGACGAAAGGGACAAACTTTGTATGGGTTCGAAAAGCAACTACCGGGTGTTTTTTTTTAGAGTGATAGAACTTTCTATAGGGATAACTGTGATTTGACAGAAGGTAGAAGCCATGTTGTTTTGTATTTCTGTTCAGTAAGCATTGACAAATAATCATTGAAAGACTCACACCGCAACAACGTTTACAAATTGTTGAAATTTCTTTTCAAAATCAATGTTCTATTTGCCAAACTTCGTGAAATTTATGGTTTACCTAATCGTCCATAAGAGCAGCTTATTCGTCGAACTATCGACAGATTTCGGAAAATAGTTTCTTTACACGATGCAAAAACAACAAGACCAAGAACTGTACGTACAGAAGGAAATATCGCTTGCTGTAAGTCATAATGTTAATGATGATCGGGATTTGTCTATTCGTTGACGTTCACAACAAGTTTGACTCTGTGCATCCACTACATAGAAAATTTTGAGTAAAGATTTTGGTCTACACCCATACAAAATGCAAGTGGTTCAAGAACTAAAGCCACTTGACCAGAATAAGCGTGGTTTGTTTGCTGACTGGACTCTAGAACAGATTGAGGACGATTCACTTTTTAACCTAAAATTCGTCGACATTCACAAGTTGGACTCTGTGCATCCACCACATGGAGAATTTTGCGTAAAGATCTTGGTCTACACTCATACGAAATCCAACTGGTTCAAGAACTGAAGCAACTTGACTAAAATAAGCCTAGTTTGTTTGCTGATTGGACCCTAGAACAGCTTAAAGTTGATCCACTTTTTTATGATAAAATTGTGTTTAGTGATGAAGCTCATTTCCGGTTGAACGGCTATGTAAACAAGCAAAATTGCGTATATGGAGTGCAAACAATACTCAAGAAGTTCTGCAGGTTCCATTGCATCCTGAAAAATGCACTGTATGGTGTGTTTTACACGCTGGAGGCATCATCGGTCCATATTTCTTCAAAAACGATGCTGGAGCTAATGTAACAATGAATGGTGCTCGTTACAGATCGATGATCAATGATTATTTGTTTCAAAATTTGAATGGTGTCGACCCAGAAGTGTTTTGGTTTCAACAGATGGTGCTACACCACATGCTGCTACCGTAACAATTGATTTATGGAAAGAAATATTTAGCGATAACATCATTTCCAATGGTCCAATTAATTAGCCTCCAAGATCATGCGCCATGACTCCACTGGATTATTTTCTTTGGAGTTCTGTCCAGTCATTGGTTTATGCTGATAAACCAGAAACAATAGACACTTTGGAAGCCAACATAACTCGTGTTATTGATGAAATAAGGCCTGAATTACTCGAAAAAGTGGTCCAAAATTGGTCTGGTCGAATACGGTTCCTCAGAGCTAGTCGTGGTGGACATATGCCGGAAATTATTTTTAAAACATAAATGTCATAAAATTATCTTTCAAACAAAAAATTCAATCTTAATTTAAATGTGTTTTATTTCAATTTAAAGTTCTATCATCCTAAAAAAACCCCTGATAGATAAGTCTGAATAAACTTCATGTTAGAGACATATGTCTTTTAATTAGGATATATATATTGTGATTTATCCAAATGTGTCAAAACAAAAATTTTCATTGGAGTTTAATGAAATGGGCTCAAATTTGATCGATTTGATTAATCCGAACGACTGGAAAAATTCTGAATTAGAAAATCAGGGCGAAACTGGGAAAACTTTTCCCGTTCGTTTTGATAAGAGAATATCGCCCTGCATGTTAAATATTTTAAAACTCAACTACAACTCAAGGAATACACAAATTCACAAACAACTCTACTCCAAAATTCCTGCTGGTACCATGATACTATATGATTAATTAATTGTCATGTTATTGGAGGCCGCAAGTTTGAGAAACCAATTTAAGTTTTCACCATCAACTTCGTAGTATTTCATCAATTCTATCAAGAAAACCTTGTCATGAGCGAAATAATTGACTATAAACTATGGCAGAACATAGACATGCGTCATACTCATCTCGCAAGTAAAAACTTATTATTTCCTTTTATATATGAACACGATGTTTTCAACGGTTGATATGAAGGTAAGTTAAAAAAGCGGTTTTGTTCTAACAATTGTTAAGAACCAAAATATTCAGGGGATATGAATTTACTGAAATAAATAATTTCAATTTGTCTAATTCAAAGTTGCATAAAACAAGTAGAAACTGAAAGTAAGCGGGATTATTGTGAGGGTATTTTGATCGATGATCAAAACCGGCCATATCAAACAATAATTTTCAAATGGCCTCCTCCAGCCTATCTGAATTTCAAGGCTCATTTTGAGATTGATAATGTGCTTTTTTGATAATATTGGGGTTCTTATTTATTCACAGATATCCGTAGTTTGATGTAACAATTGAATCCCCTTCTATTGTTGTCAAGGCTATATAGTTTGCTTTTCATGTTTTCCACAAGAAGTAGTCAGAAGATAATCAGAAAATCTTGGTGGCCAAGCTATAGGACCACCACGTTCAATCCACCTATTTTGGAAATGTTCAGTCCAATGATTGCTTCTACCTATGGGAAAATGTGGTGTGGTTTAATCGTGTTAGAACCAAATACTTGTTCGGGCAACGTCTCCCAGTAAATTGGAAAGGGATATTTTGCAAGAGATTGAAATAATTTTATCTTCAAAAACATAATTACTTGGAGTGTTGATATATCTTTTCGAATTCTTCGTTAGTAATTGATTGAACGTTAACCAATTTTTTGCAAATTCTAGGATAAGCGTAATTCGAGGGGAATATAAAGATGCGATAATAGACTAGGATTCGTTTATTCACCGTCTGAATAATATCCAGTATATGATATAATTTTGAAACGTTTCACCTGAAGTTGAGGGAATAAGCGCGGTGAAGCTTCTATTGGTCATTGTGATGAAAACACTACCTTGCTCTTAGAAGAGTTGATCGATCGGATTTCTCTTTAGTACATTCTAATAGAGGACTCGGAAAGTGTTGCTATTTTTCGGAATAATATTCAAACAGATAAATTTAATTTTAATATAATTTCATTTGCAATCAACGCTTTAATCACCATTCATTATACACATTTTCAATTCTCGATTGTCGAATATCAATTTATTTAAAAAAAATGTATGGTTTGAAATGTCTGTTTTGAATATCACCCGAATTTAACGTGTTTTTCATTTAGAGAATGTTGCAGCGAGTCAAGAGTGGTTGAAAATTTTCCACGACAAAAATTTGTTAATTAAGTGAAGGTACGAATGTTTCAATATGTGTATTATGCTGGTGCTTTTCATTCTTTCAACCTTGTCAGTTGATAGATGGATCGAAAGTTATGTCCCTTGATTGATAGTTTAATGTCCAATTGTTCTGACGTAAGCAAAAGCATCATAAATTATGTAATATTTTATCTAATGCGTATGTTGAAAATGAGTTTTTCAGCGCCTTAATTAATTTCCAGGAATTTTTTAACGTGAAAGGACACACTCGTTTGATAAACTTTATTTTTTTTGTTTAAAAAAATTAAAACTCTGAGCTATTCTTTCATTCTTGATACTGTAGTCAACTAATTCATTCCTTCTTTTCATTTCAATAAGAGGAAATGTGGCTAAGAGTCTTTCAAAATTAGATCCCAATACTGCTTTTGAACTGATTATCTCAAAAAAGGGATTCTTAGAACTATTTGTATCGTTTCGCCTGAATATCCATAATTTCGACTTTTGAAACGATAATGATCTTGAACGACTGGGTTGGACTTACTTGCGAAGACTCCGAGCTCAAAAGTATTGATGTCCGGCCAGCCGTCATTAAAACGCCAACTTTCGAACATAAACAGCTGGAGATTTGATACTTTCAGGATATGTTTGTGGCCTAAATTTCGTCTAGGTTCGTTAATGGTTAAAATTGATCCAATGGTTTTGCATTCATTCGCATTTGAATTTTTTTCTTTTTTTGCTCAAAATTTTCCGATCGATCTGAATTTTAGTAGAAGATAAAAGAATGATAACGCACATGTTCGTGCGAAGATTCATCAGGATCGTATGATGAAGAAGAAGTTTCAAAGATATAATATACATTTCGTGAGTGAAGCAGCATTGAGCGCTAATTTGAATACTCTAACTTTCGAACAGAAAGAGATAAGGACTTGAAACTGCCAGGGTAAATTTGGGGCTCACTATCTCCGTTGAGGTTGTTAATGAACAAAAACAGTCCAATGCTTTTGCAGGCATTCATTTGACATTATTCCTTATTTTCTCCAATAATTTTCAAACTACAAATCACTCCTTCACATGATATAAAATGAAGTCGCTTCCGCCGTCTGTTCGCTTAGACCTTTTAACCAATTCTTCTTCTTCTTCTACTTATATTAGGCCCTAGGCCTGTTCTTCACGATTTTTTTTTCATCCTCTCGCTTAGTTCTGCAGCCGTATTTGTGATGTGGACTGCCAACTGTCTCGCCATCTTTTGAAGGGACGTCCTGGTGGTCTTTTTCCAGTTGGTTTCAAATCCCTCGCTATTCGGGCTAATCTTTAAGGGCTCATTCTGCTTACATGCTGATTCCACTCTCTTCTCCTCTGTCTTCCCCATCGCACAACATCCTGAACCTTACATCGCTCTCTTATTTGACTGTTTGGTATTCTGTCCAGTAATGTTTTCCCAGCTATTGCTCTTGACGTTTTCATTTCCGTGGTCCTTAGAATCCTCTTCGTCTCCGCTGTATCGGCTCTCGTCTCGATAGAATATGTCATAATAGGCCTAACACATGACTTATATATGCGGATTTTCCCGTCCAATCTCAGATCTTTATTCTTCCAAATGACATCCCGTAAGCATCCCGATATATGAGCTGCTTTGTTGGCTTCTTTGCGTACAATTGTTTTCAGGTCTCCGCAACTAGAAACTTCCACCCCAAGGTATTCGAACTTCGAAACTTGTTCGATTATTTCATTGTTTATTACAATTTTACATCTTATGGGTTCCCTTGCGACAACTAAAGATTTGGTTTTAGCTGTTGATATGCTCATATTGTACTCTCTTGCTGCTAGTTCGAATGCATATGCCATTCTCTGTAGGTTGTCTTCGTTGTCCGATTCAACACCAATTCAACACATTTGAATACAGTTTTCAGCAATAGATAGAGTAATTCAAGAGGAAGGTTTATTTGTATAATACATTCATATTTAGTAGTGAAAAGCCGAAAAATTCAAAGATTTGTGATGTCGTAACAAACATATTTTTGCTTGCTTAAGTCGCAAATGCTGGCTAAACCTTACGAGATGGATCAAATAATTTGCCACGGAATTGTATACCTTGAAAAGATCGATAAAAAAGTCCTCGATGGTATATATTTATCTCCAAAGGATAACCCACAGTACCATTTTTATCTTTTACATACTGTGTTATTTACCAAGCTATATTATACAGTTGAGTTTTATTCCTTATCCAATTAAATATATTACTTACGTTGTACATCTCATGTAGATCAAAACTGTTCTCAACAGCATTTTATCAGAATGAATATCTTAGAAGATATCAGAGAATAAAAAACGGAGGCACAGTAGCTGGTGTCCCGGTTGGCTGCGGTCGGCGGGCGCAGGGTGTGCCCATAAAAAGCGCATTGATGGCCGTGTAAAGCCAGGGCGGGTCATTTGTAGAATAATAACGCACAAGTGTGTTTGAAAATCTATGAGGATCGTATTATTTCAGGCTTCAAAACAAACAAAAGATATTTTTCGACCGATTAGCGCCTAGAGCTACCGAAACCATAGCAACTGTTCGAAAATCGAGCTGAAATTCAGCAATGAGATGTAAAATGACAACACAAAGACAATGCAAAATTTTTTGGGGATCGTAAAATTTTAACATTTAAAAAAATACTTTGTGAGCAGCGTTTAGCGCTACTGAAATCATAGCAATAACAGTTTCTGTTGTGAGAATTCTAAATTATTTTTTGAAGATGTTCTGCATGTTTTAGGAATTTTTTGGAAGGAACTAATTTTGAACAAGTTGTTTTCGAAGAAGTTCTTGAAGTTACAATTTTGTAAAGGAATTTGGTTTTCATAAAACAAGGTACGAAGCAAAATTGTGTACCCTTCAAATACTTATTTAGTAATTTTAATTGTTAATTTATATTTCTTTTATTTCCTCTTGGTACTTGGTAATAATCGTTAATTTTATATGTCTACTAAACTGAAACAGTATTTTCTAAAGACATTTATTTAATTTAATTCTAAAAGTTTTAGAATACAAATTTTTTTATTTAAAATTTGTAAGAGGTTAACAGAATATATAATGTATGATATTTAAAATTTTATTATAATCCTTTTTTTAAGAAAAACCTCTTTTCATTATTTTAATCGTGTGTTGAGTCTGAATTGAGCATTTAGATATGAAATAACTACAAAACGGGTAATGCAAAAGTTTTTGAGGATTGTGGCTGATATGTACAAAAGCGCAAGAGCTCGTAATTCATGTCCGTGATTTTTATCGTTTTTTAACTGAATTTGATAAACACTTTGAATTCTTTTTTAAGTTTCGGTAATCTGAAAAGTAATAATTGAAAACTGTACCAATAAAACAACATTTGTTGTACTTGAATATAGTAATTTGCAAAAACTTGTTCTTAATTTAATCAGCTACCAATTAAAATTAATTAAATTGCGGTTAGCTCTAGCTGACTGATAACAATTATACTTGAAATTCACTCGATTAACACAGTTGATTCGGGTTAAGAAAAAAAGTATCTTAACTTTAAATTAGAAATTTATTTTTTATTTACAATTCAGGCATCAGTGGAATTTTATGACTTATGGTTTTAAAAGCATCCAATATGGAGGTACCAAGTAATATGTGCGAATTTGTTAAATTTGATTATTGTACATAAAATAATAAATAATATTTCCATAATTGATTGATTCACAATGAATTTTTCGCCAACACCGAGGCTCCTTCATGTTTGCTATTTCAATTAACTATAGAAATTATACCAAAATGTTTTATATAGCATTTAACACTCAGAAAAATTGGAGGTTGAAATAACCAACAATTTTCTTATCTGTATTTCCGAAAATTGTTGGTAATCTCTACCTTCCTTTCGTTCAAGTTCTTATAGCTGGAATATGTAAGAAGTGGAGGTCTAATTTTTCGATTTAGTCCAAAATGTACATCTTAAAAGGCGTGTTGGTGAAATATTTGTAGTGTATTAATGAATTGTGACAATATTCTTTATTATTTCGTTTAATTAAAATGAATTTTCATCCAATAAAGACCAGTTCAAATATATAACTGTTTTTCTTTTGAATATTATATATAAGTGAAATGATATATTTTTCTTTAAAAAACATTTTTTTCTTTGAAATTTTCTGACAAGTTTCCTATCCGTTGAGTCCTCAAAGCGTTCTATAGACATAATTACTTTTCATAATGAATATCTCTATACAAATATCTACTAGTATTCATAAAAAGTTTTAATTCTTTTTGTTGTGAAGGATTAATTTGAATAAATATAAAATTCTGATGAACCTTTACTTACTGAATAATTATATATCAATACGCTTTCTCTTCTTCCATTTCATGACATATGATAATATCTATCATTTTACAATTGATATGAATCAATACACTCCTTTTTTCAATGCATTTTTTTCTTGGAGTTTATTGATTAATATTAATTTTACATTGATAGATATATTATTATATTATATTGAATGGAAGAAATTTCTGAGTCACCGTATTAATGTAAAATCATTAATCTACTAAAGATTCAACAGAATTTGCTGATTTCATACTCGATTTTTTCAATGAAAAGCATGTGATCTTATTCTTCAATTTTCTAAAGAATAATTTAATATTATTATTAGTCAAAATCTTCATTGGATACAAAGAAAATTAAACAAATTTCCATTTTCATATTAGATTTTTGTTATTCAGCAAATAAGTTCACAATTTGATGACTATGCCATTACCTGCAAAAAATTTAAATTGTGAGTGGGAAGCTGAACGCAAAACATGTATTGATGTTTACGTTTTCCTGTTATACGAATTCTCCACTAAATACAATAAGCCAAACACATAAAAGCCAACTAGTATATTTGTGCAATTGTTGTTGAATATAAGATCTCAAGTTTACATTGGAATAAATCTTGTCAAATAGAACATAGTTATAGCGAACGGAAAAACGTTTTAATGATTTTAATATACCGATTTCGTGACCTATCATTACAACATATTTACAAGAGGTATTGATATTAACCTTGCACTGTTACTTATTCGGTTATAGAAAACGATTCGAAAGAAATACGCCTAATTTGTTATTGTACATTCTCTCTGGTTATTATCGTGTTATCTAAATTGTAACATGTCTTTCGTTCGAATGGAGCGATTTGTCTTAACCGGATATTCTGAATCTCGCAGAAATATTGGCGGTACTGGAAACTTTTTAAGAAGACGGGGTTTTACTAATATAAATGTATGTTGCATATTGGAATTTGCTTATTTTTTATACGAGAACACTTGAATATTGTGTTTACTCATTGGCATTCGTTGTTTATTTTCTTTTTATTGAAATAAGGGCCTTCCTATCTTCAGATTTAAAGAAAACAAAGTATGTAAGTGATGTCGATGCCATTACTTATGGAACCCAACATCTTGCATATGTCTGCTGCGGCTTCGCTTATTCTCCATGATTTTGGCGCATAGATCCTGTGACCTATGTTGGCTTTGAGGGTTGCTGTAGTTTGTGGCTCATTAGCATAGATCTGCAACTTAAAAGAACCCCACAGAAGAAAATCTAACGTGGTCAAATCGCACGATCTCGGTGGCCAGTTCACATCACGTTCACGTGAGATGACCATGCCCTCAAATCGCTCATGCAGAATGTCCAATGGATCATGGACTATGTGGCAAATAGCGTCTTCCTGTTAAAATAACATGTCTTTGCTGTCCATATCATCCAATTTAAACCAAAATAAGTTGGTAATCATCGACTTATAGCGCTCGCCGTTGACGGTGATGGCAAGGCCAAAATCGTTCTCAAATTTAAGGACTGATGATGCCGCCAAGCTGAAATTGTAAACCTGGAACTGTAAAGTTCGATTAATCTAATTTTCAACAATTCACTAATAATTCCTAAGAAGCAGGTCAATATATACCATTCTTTTGTAATCCCATCAAGTGGCAAACTTTTCCTTTCGATATCGATATAGTTTACGCTGCCTCATTTTCTTTCAGACATGACCACTTTTGTTGGACGTTAAGAAAAGTTATCCATTTTTCAAATGGATTTGTTTGAAAACAGTTCGATTTCATATCTTTTTGAGTGAATTTCCTTTTACTCATGAGCAAACCAAATATGGAGTTTTTCAATGGGTTTTTAAGTATTTGCAATCTCTCGAGGAAGAATATAACCATTCAAATCAATTAGGGACTTAATTTAATTAGTTGTAGTTTCCTTTGGCATTTGAGTGTAAAGCCAGCAGAACGAAATTTATTGAACCAATTGCATTCTAACTTCATAGAGCTTGAGTGGTGTTTTCTCTTTTTAGAAAATACGAAGCAAATACGGAGAAAATGGTTTCCATATCAAAAATAAATTTGGCGACATAATCTCACTAGTAATATACCAAATCGATTTTACAGCTGATAAATGACAAATTTTTATAATTGTTACATTGACAGAAGTCACTCCCAACAAACACTACTCTGATCAACATTTGAAATTGATGATTACTTTGATAGAAATAAATCCTAGACCAGTGGAATATGTAGGGTAGTAGCAAAGATATGATTTCAACATATTGAAATCTAAAAGGTTCATCATTTCTGTTCAATAACCATTTATGACCTGTCTCGAGATTTTCGATGCAAACTATTCTACTTGGTTTCAATTCTCTCGTCGAACCCGACAATTTCAGACCAAGCTTCACTTCGTGTATAATTTTCACTCATTAAACTCCACAGAAAGAACAATGGAAGTAGTGAACTTTCTTCGTGTGAAGTCAGTATCCTGGTATGAATTGGATCAATGTCTTTCTTATCACATCTGATCGAGAGTACAGGTTATAATTTGCTATCCATGACATATTCATTACTTTATCAGAGATATAATGGTTGTACCTGACAATCAATGAGGTACTAGAAATGCAAATTGTGTCAACAATCAATTACGGAGATACAAGGTGTACCAAAAGTATCTCCACTTTAATTATCTTATAGCAGTTAAGAAGGGGTTTCATTACTTCTTGAACTTCCTCCATCAGCTGATTGAGTTTTACTCTAGCTTCCATTGGAGTAAGTTGCCTTCTGGTAGGATTTCAATTCTCATCTGTTTCCAAAAGAAATGAACATGATAATAATTTATAGTCAGTCAAAATACTACAAGGAATGGACTCTTGAACGGGATTGTCAAAATTGAAATTTTTTTTGGCGCTTAGTTGACACAAAAACCTAATCTCGTTGAATAGAACATCACCATTAAACACAATTTTTGCCTTCAACTCTACCGCAATCGCAGTTAGAAATTTTCTTTGAAATTGTTGTCAATTTAAAAATAAATGTTAACAGATATCCTTCGTTGAGTATCTTCAAATATTTTTGATAATCCAATGTCTAACCCCACATTTTATTGTTTTATTCTTTATTATATTTTTATCATTTTTTTTTCATTCTATTCTATTGCAAACAACTTAATTTAGAGAAAAAGTATGTAATGTTCAATAGGAAAAATTTGGGAATTATTTGGAGATTTAATCAATAAAAAAATTCGTTGAGAGTAAATGAAATACAACGAATTTACAAATACTCTTCGGAAACATCCTTATATTAGATGTTAATTTATTCATTCACCATAAATATTGCACAGATATTCGAAATCAAGATAAAAAGGAACCTTAGTGATTTTATGTTTTGGTAGTATCCTCTAGAAAATGGTCGTAAATAATCAACCGGAACATGTGTCAAGTTCCTGAATAAATTGGAATTCTAGTTTAAGTAAAATATTCATCATGTACCACTTACCTAGAGCCAACTTTAATCTCAAGTGTTGATTATTCGTGGAGATCATTTCTAAAAACATATAATATGGATATTTGGAAGAAACTATTTCGTCCTATTACGAACGCGCAAGATTATATTAAATAGTTGGTTTCGTTGTCATTACTAATTTTCAGTATTTAAATGGTTTCGAATTTTTGAGCTGAAACATTATAAAAAATTTGATTAATTTCATCTTAACGTCTTATTAGAATTTTACAATGCTTCAATACAAAATCAATTTCAGTTAGATCACAATTTTATAGCATTATCTACTATTCATCTGTCTTATTGTAATTTTAAATAACTGTTCTCACATTTCTCACTTTCTTGCCCTAGGTCTTCAATTAAAATAATAACAATTTTTTACATGTTGAGAGAAACCTGATATATTTGTTTTAATAAAAGTATGTTTCTTATTCAAACAATTGTGAAACTGTATCGAAGTATGTGGCTGTGAGTGTAATTATTTTGCCATTTAAATGCATTCGATGCAATTGATACGATTTTCTGATAGTGTTTAAATGTAATCTGATCCTTTCATGAGGATTTGCAGATCTTATCTACATCTAGACTCGTCTTTATTAGTGCGATAGCTACAGCATTGTTTTACTTTCGTAGAGCAACTAACATGTGATTGTATAGAGTCTGCTGTATAATTTACGTATCTTGAGGTATTTTCTTATATTTGCACTCTTTCAAGGTGGATTCTGAACTACGCCGTTCTTACCTTTTATGTATGGGCATTCTCAAGTCGAATTTAAGCGTAACTCAGTTTTATAAAAATTTTCAAGAAGGGCTCAAGATGTAATTCGTCCTCCGTAACAATTAAAGTAAAGAATTGTCCTAACTTTGAGCCATCAAGTTTTATTGTTGAAAACAGATTTGAACCTGTTTGAAATAATATGATGCATTAGCCTGTGAATCCCTCAGAAGCCTTTTCAGCTTGTGTGAGTAAGGCCCAAAAGTGAAATTCTGGACGAAATCCATCCAACTACAAAATTTCTCACCTACCTAAATGAAATTGAACCCTAGACCTTTGATTCACAACCCAAAACATTAACCACTAAGCTATCGCCATCCCTCCAATCATAGAAATTAATGAAATCATCAATCTAGGGTAGCCATAATAAACTGATAAAACTTATAAATATAAAAACAAATTCTCTGCAGAAATGGGTCCTAACTCTTTCCACTTCCGAGATACAGGATGTTAAAATTGAAGAAAATATCTCGTTTATATGCAATAATACCCAAATTCGATGCGACTCAAAACATCCGCATTGTTCGTTGAAAATTAACCTTTGACGGTACTTGCATGTTTCAAACATTCTCAGTGGCATATATAAAAAGGTTATTTCATAATAAGACGTCTTCACTTGAACGCCACTGATATTTTCACGAATTTTTGGATGAAATTAAAGTTCTTCGATTATTCTTCAACAATACACATGATTTAACGCTCTAAACCTCATAATTTTCGAGAAAATCAGCCCGAAATATTTTACAAACAAATTAAAGCGCCTCAAATTTTCCTGAACTGTTCAAAACTTTGTAATCCACCACAAAAAATATACTTACATGTATTAATGATTGCTTTCGATCAGATAATACCAACTGATATAATATACCTCGACTTTGAAAAAGCCTTCAATAAAGTTTCGCATCGAAGACTCGTTTATAAACTTAAAAATTTAAAATTTGAGTAAATATAAAGAAGAGTGTAGTTTCTGAATATGGGTTGGTCGTTTGTTTTTGTCTAATAGGACAGTCAAAACTGTTACACCCCAGGGATGCGTTTTAGGTCGACTTTTGTTTTTGATTTAGGCTAACGATTTGGCCGATCATATATACAATGACAAATCTGTTTTCACTCAAGAAGATCTACGTGGTATCTCCAGGTGTTGTGTTGACTAGCTCACTCAACTAAACGTGAAAAAGTGCATTGTGTTGTATGGCAGCAAAAATAATCCGTATTTCCAGTACTATCTTATGGCTAAACTTATAAAAACATTGTGTTCCCACTTGGGCTTAGGTGTCACCATTACGTCGGACCTCACGTGATTCAATCATATGCTTACGTGTGCAAAATGTGCAAATTCTATTTTGCACCTAATACGAAAGACTTTCACGCTTATCTCGTTTACAACGTCGGGAAAACTATATACAATTGCTCGAGTATGCGGGAGCAGTATGGTGTTCGATTTTGATCCTTGAACAGAACTTACGCTGGGCAACGAATGGAGACTGAAGTTGGCACTTTCAACAACATTTCAACAATGTCGGCTACGAGGAGACTTTATTATATCGTTCAGAGCCATGAAATTTTCAACTATGATGATCTAAGGCATTCACCCTAAACATAGACAACATTTTCAACCAACTAGAGTATTCGGAGTCTGGAGTGCTTTGGGCGGTGAAGTGATCGGTAATATGTCAGTGAATATTTTTTAAAATAGACTGGACGACACAGTAATCAAGATCAGATATTGTATCATTTTCCTTACTCATGAGTTTATATTTAGTTGTCAGCATTATGAATTATAATAGGACATTGACCCAGCCTTATATTGTGTATAATAAAGATTTAAGGAATTGCTTGGTATGTAGAGATACATTTTTGAATTCTTCCTTGTAATTTATTAAACGTTAACCGATTAGGATGCAAATTCTTTGTTTAGCATACTTCAAATGGGGTTGAAAGAGGGAAATATATTAGACTTTAGTGGTTTATTTATAGCCTAAATACATATATTACAAGTTTTATTTATTTACCCAAATTGGGGGAGGTGTTCTGATGTGATATCGAACTCTAATTGCCGCAAAAACACTATCTTTTTCGTGGAATAGTTCTTCTTTGAGCTTTTCCACCGTTGTTCACTTTCACCAAATTAAATTTTATTGGTTTCACCATCGTGTTCAGTTTTCACAAATTATTATTTAATTACAAATAAATTATGTGGATAATACACTCACTTCCAGGCCTTCAGTGCGTTACTGTGTTATTGGGAGAGGGTGTTCCTTGTTCCTTGAAGTGAAATGCTAATATAAAATGATTCGAGGGTAGAGAGAGATGTGTGTTATAAGCGAAGAGAACTTAAAACTAGCGAGCGGTTTATTTCGTGCTTTTTTGGGCAAGCTACAAAATGCGACTTTTTGGGAATGTTTCTTCAAGGGTGCTTTGTGGCTAACTGTAGTGAGAGAACTGTTTGATTGTAACTTGAGAGACAAAGGGAACAGTGATTAGGATTTATCTCTAGAGAATATATGTGGAATCAGAACTTAATGTTTGAAGAGGAATATTGCGTGACCGTTTGGTGGAAGCACGAAGAAAGGGCTAACGCGCGACTTCGAGGAATGTCTACAACTGAACCTTTTGGATAACTGGCCGAATGGGAGACTTTCTTAGGGCTTGAAATCTAGTCAGGTGAATTCCGATACGACATTCGACTTTTGTCGTCTTTAAACGGTTTCGGTTCTAATGGGTTTCTATGAAAACTGCGAAGGGAAAATATTTTCGGTCCTGAACAGGCCCAAAGGTTTCTAAGAAATAATGAGACATATTTGAAAAGCCTATATTACTGACTAGGGGATCATAATTGTTATGTACCTGCAGATTAAACTAAAAATTTCTTGTTCGATGTAAATTCGAACAAATAATGATCATAAATTTCTTTTACTGCCTGTATGATTTCGATCTTGTGAACTTGATTTGTTTCATATGAAAAAATTATGGAACCGTTCATATTAGCTGAATAAGCAATGCATTTTTATGGTACCGCACACGCCAATAGCAAAGCAGCTTATCGTCTTTACATTGTTGCTTATTCATATTGAAGAGCTGTATCTCGTAGAGCATTTAGAAGAGTACATAATAGTCTATGTTTATTTGGACCGTTAAAGAAAATAGAATCGATATTGGTCTAAGAAGACCGGACGCTGCTGGGGAAGAAAGAATTTTTCTTAGGGTAAGACAAAATCTTAGCACATATATCCGAAAAGTGTATAAAAGATATGCATATCACCTTGAAGAACTCTCCATAACCAACGGCTTTATCCTCACAACTTTCAAAGAGTGCATTGAATCCGGAAAAAATATTTTTGATTTTTATTTGTATAGAAATACATGATGACCAACTTTTTGGTTCTGTAGTTCTCTCTAAGAGGTATTTTTTTAAAGAAATCCTTCCTAAGTATTTGATATTTTTACAATTTGATTCTTTGACAGTCCCAATGGCAATGAATATCTTCAGTTTTGAACAGACGTTTCTTCTAAGGGACATGCCTTTAGATCCTCTCAGAAATGTATCGTTTCAACACAATTGAGCACCGGCTCGTTTTTTCTATTTAAAATTCGATAACATGTATCGGATGTTCTTTTTAGAGTGATAGAATTTTAAATTGAAATAAAAAATATTTAAATTAAGATTGAAGCTAATTTTTTTTATTTGAAAGATAATTTTATGACATTTATGTTTTGAAAATAATTTCCGGCATATGTACACTAGCTCTGAGGAAGCGGTTTCGACCAAATCAATTTAAGACCACTTTTTTGAGTAATTCAGACATTATTTCATCAATAACATGAATTACGTTGACTTCCAAAGTGTCTATTGTTTCTGGTTTATCAACATAAACCAATGACTTGTCATAACCCCAAAGAAAATAATCCAGTGGAGTTATATCGCATGATCTTGGAGGCCTATTAATTGGACCATCATTTCTCGAAATAATATTATCGCCAAATGTTTCTTTCCATAAATCAATTGTAACGGTACCAGCATGAAGTGTAGCACCATCTTGTTGGAACCAAAACACTTCTGGTTCGATACCATTCAAATTTTGAAACAAATAATCATTGATCATCGATCTGTAATGAGCACCATTCACTGTTACATTAGCTCCAGCATCCTTTTTAAAGAAATATGGACAGATGATATCTTCGGCGTGTAAAGCACACCACACAGTGCAATTTTCAAGATGCGAAGAACCTGCAGAACTTCTTGAGGATGGTTTTGACTCCATATACGGCCATTTTGCTTGTTTACATAGTCGTTCAACCAGAAATGAGCTTCATCACTTAACACAATTTTACAATAAAAAAGTGGATCAACTTCAAGCTGTTCTAAGACTCAATCAGGAAACAAACGACGCTTATTATGGTCAACTGGCTTTAGTTCTTGAACCAGTTGGATCTTGTATGGGTTTAGACTAAGATCTTTACCCAAATTTTTTTTTTTTGTGGTGGATGCACTTGTTGTGAACGTCGACGAATAGACAAATCTGGATGATCATCAACACTATGACTTATAGCAGCGATATTTTCTTCTGAATGTACAGTTCTTTGTCTTGTTGTTGTTGCATCGAGTAGGAAAATGTTGTCCGAAATCTATCGATAGGTCGACGACTAAGCCGCTCTGATGGACGATTATGTAAACCATATATTTCACGAAGTGCTCTATAAGTTTGGGAAATAGAACACTGATTTTGAAATTATATTTCAACAATTTGTTAAAGTTGTTGGTGCGTGAGTCTTTTCATGGCATTTAATTTCCTTTATGTGTCAAGCTTCTTAGGTTGACAGCCTTTAATTTCGAAGTAATACTCTTTTTATAGAGAAAGCTTAAAATGCTTGAGGCCGATTTTCTTGAAAACGGTGAGATCGAGAGCTTTCGGCCAGTACCATTGTTGAAGAATGATCTTCAAACATTTCAATCACGTCCAAAAATTCGTAAAAGTAGTAATGGCGTTCAAGGTGGGGAAGTTGTAATATCAAGAACCCTTTTTATCTACGCCACTGAAAATGTTTGAAACATGCAAGACACATCTGAAATTCACTTTCAACAAGCAGCGTGGTTGTTCGAAGCTGCATGGAAATATTTTCAACCATTTTTGGATTATTGCAAAAAAAAGTAGTTATCATTCAATTTTTACACCCTATTTATCGTTAGTGAAAAGGGTTAACTCTGATGTTTGCAGGAAATTCATTCGTGTTTTCATTAGAACTATCAAATATTCAGTTTGTTTACACCTTCTCTGGAACATCCTGTAGATGTATGTTATTAACTCAAAAATAATGATTAAGTATCAGAAACGTACGAAAGTCATTGAAATATTATACTAATTATTCATCCAGATTTATTGTAGTCGCCTTCAAAGTAGGCACCTTCCGTACCTTTACGTACACCAATGAATAAAATCCAATCATGAAAACATTAATAACGTAAATAGAGGTCATTCTTGATAGAAGGTATATAAAATAATATAAATATTTTCAAAAAATTTATATTATCATGAAAACATTGCTTGAACACAGATTCAGAAACAGACTTCATTACTGGCTGATAATTCCCTCTTGTATCATCTGTCGACTAAAAATGGGTTCTTCAGAAAGTTCATTTCTCTTTTGAAAAGAGAAAAAAGTAAGCCGGAGCCATCTCAGCTGAAAACTGAAAGCTAAATGACTTTTAAGCCAAAATAGCAAAATTTTTTTTTAGACAAATCGTTTGGTACTATCAACGAGTTTTATTTCCAAAGAATCATTTGAAATTAATTCTTGAAACACAAAATTTTTAACAGTTCACCCCTTTCAGCTCTAGAAGACGATTTTCAGTTACTATTTGCTCTGCTAAGGCTAAGTTCATTTCACATTATTTCCTCTAATATTTATTGTTAAAACAATTGTTTCGTCAATTACATTTTGACTTCATCATATGGTAACTAGTTACCATACTCAAAATGTCAAAATTTAATTGACGAAACAATTCTTGTGGAAACAATAAATATCAGCGGAAATAATGTGTTTTATTTTGAATCATGTTCGATGAATTTCCGTCAAATAGAGACCAAATCAATCAAGAACAAGTTAATTTCAGTTGTAGACGTGATGATCGGTTAGAACAAGGCTAATTTTTCACTATGTCTCGATCGCTTTTGAATGCACTGTATCGATCATACGTATGTATTTTCACGAAATTCCATTCGCAATACAGAATTTTAGTTATATTTTTCTTTTATATTTTTATTTATTGTTAAATCGTGAAAAACGATGAGCTGATGCAGTAGAGCACAGTAAACAAATTAAATATTCAAATACAGCGTTGGTATAAAGAAAAGTAGAAAGAATTTCATCAATTTGTTAGAGAGGGCTTTTTAAATTATCAATTCCCAGTACTTTCTTGGAAAAGATTATATATGAGAGACTGATAAAGAGATATTCTCGACAAATTAATTTCAAATTGAAACTTTATCGCTACTAGTATATCATGAATCAAACAACCATGATTTGAATGCATAAATAATATGAATAAAAGAATACTGATATTCAATTTACTCTCTCAACCTTAAATATTCTGCTTACTGCAAGGTTCTCATTGAATTTTAAACGGTGTGTAAACGTTGATGAGGTACACCTAATTCAATTGAATGAAACTCCATCAGATTGTTCATAAAAAATGTAATTATACTATGAGTTATTCCATATAATCATAATTTATTTAATTCATTTGCACGAAGGACCACGCCCAGGTTTTAATTTATGGAAGTAGTAATTGTACCTAATAATCAAAACAATAAAATAATTATTGTCTTTGTCCAGATTGGCTCTTTCGCGATAGGCAATGGAGAATTAACTGCTCGAAAAACGATTATCGGCATGTTATGATACTGTTCACAAGGTGGGATAGCCTCATTAATTTATCATTTCTATTAGAGCACATGGGTGGACTTCAGGGTGAGAATATTATAAACATTTTTAGTTCCCTTCTAAAATCAAGGTGACTCATATTACAAAACTGAAAATTTTTAGTTTACTTTTTTTCAGGAGGAAAGCTGGGAGATAAATTTTTAATGTAGGTGTGAAAAATTGTCGAAGATATACATGTCGACGAAATGCAATTTTCAGTGATTCACTGACCGACAAGTCGTGCATAAGTGAATTGAATGTAACGTAAGATATGGGATCATTTTTAGATATTCAATATTCAATAAATTTAATTTCGATTTTTTGAATGGAATACACACTGTTCAGGATGGATAAATGATTAACGGCACCTGCGCAAAAAATGATTATGAACTGGAGAAGAAAAGAGTTTATGCGAGTAGCCTTCTAAAACATCGAAACTTTGAATAACAATGGACAAGATTGCGTATAGATCACGAGAACTGAAGGATTACATAAGTAATATATGTACTCTCTAAAGAAATAAATAACGATGTAATAAGACTAAAAATATAAGGAAGTAAGGTAGTAATTCTTCAATGAGGTAGAAAACATAAAATATTCACTACAATCAAGCAAGCTCATTACAATATTTGGAGATTTCAACGCGCTCATTGATAATGAATATGTCCCTGAAACTATGCAACGATTCAATGAAAGTTAACTAAATGACAACGGGAAACTTGTGATCAATCTCTGCTCGCTGAATGGGTTTAAAACCAA
The DNA here is from genome assembly GCA_034642435.1 of Megalocaria dilatata. Lineage (NCBI taxonomy): Eukaryota > Metazoa > Arthropoda > Insecta > Coleoptera > Coccinellidae > Megalocaria > Megalocaria dilatata. The sequence goes on along the minus strand of CM067857.1, from coordinate 37,362,183 downwards.
TAATATTTTTTAAACTTTAAATTCTAATACAAATGTAGTCAGCAACACCAAGGGACATCGATCTACCATTGACTACATTCTTACAACCAAACGTATCGTAACTTTCCAGACCTTGGATATCAGAACGCTCAATTCAGCCAATGTTGGAAGTTGTAATAGCTTCCTTCTTGGAAGAATAAAAATTAAACGCAATACAAACAAGAAGAAAAAACAAGCAGAGAAGATCAAAGTAGAAGCTCTCTACTATAACTATGACCATAACTATAAATATGAAAGAACGCATTGCAAAGAAAATCAAACAGCAGGCTACAAACGAATCAGAAAATGTTAATGTCAGTTGGGAAAAACTAAGATAAGACATTAAAAGACATTTTAAAGAGAATAGTAGCAATAATCAAACAATCCAACCAAAAAATCAACATCATAGAAGATATTGAACACCATGGTTTTTCAAGGAAGCTGAAACACAGTGTAGAAAAAAGCCAAAGTTATACTAAAATTATCTAACAACTCTGTCTGCAGAGTAGTATAATGATTTAAAAAACTTTGGGCTAGAAGCTAACAAGCTGGACAAATGAAGAAGACTCACAGGGAAAATTTCTCCAAACAACTAGAAATTGACTTCTACGGGCTTCAGAAGCAAATAACGCGCTTTGTAAGAAAAAAAGGGATCGGTGATATCTGTGATCAATATCGAGAAAGAAACTTGTATCAAGCAACTCAAAGACTTTCACCAAAACAACAAGCCTACTGCAGCAAAAGAATTTCTCAATATGAACAACAACAATGAGATAATAATAAATTGGAAGAATTGGAAGACGAAATGACATCTTTGCTAAAATTTTAAGATACAGGGAAGAAAAATTAGTCCAAGGATTGAAAAAACCCACCAAGAAAATACAGGACTAGAAGTTGATAGCAACAGTTATGATCAACAAAGTAAGCGGACACACTACTGACGCGGATACACAATAAGGATTCAGAACTGGTAGGTACTGCACAATTGCAATTAGACAAATAACGGAAAAATCAATTTAATATAACAAACCAGCATTCTTCTATTTCATTCACCTTGGAAAAGCTTTTAATATGAAATCATTTTTTATTTTTAGTAAGCTAATTATTTTTCGTTTTATCAGAACAGAAATCTTTTTGGAGCTCGTGACGAACACACGTCAATTATTTATGGTAATGAAACAATACACGAATTGAAATCAAGGCCAAATACTTGTGTATGTCCTGAAGCGTCCTTAAGCCATTTAAGTGAATTTACACGTGCCTAATTCTTTGAACATTAGAAATCCTTATAAAAAAGCTGCAGGCAGATTCTAGTGAACTTCTACATATAATGCGGATTTCTGTGAAAGATGGTAAAAAAATTTCGAATTGAAATATAGGCCGTCCCGTAAATAAATCAAAAATCCAATAACTAATTTCTTGGTTTTTGATCTATAAGAATATCAAAAAGAATATTTAGTTAGATTGTCACGGTTTTAAAGTAATTCAAACTTTATTGTCCTTAAATCAGATAGATGTATTACCTATCATTTCGAAAAATTTCCAATTCTAAAAATTTTTCTTGTGGAAAAATTATCTTTTGCGCATCGAAACCATTCAACCAATCTTTCAACGGAATTGAGGTATTACAAAGACTAATGTATCCATTAAAATTTTTTTACCCAATTGAATCCTTGCAAATTGGTTTTCAAGTTAAAAAAATATATAACAATATATATTTTGATTCCTTATATATGTTATGAAAATTCATTGTATATTGGATAATAATACAATATGATTTAACAAAATTTTCACATTTTATTCACGTAGAATAAGATGAAATAATGAATAACTTTTTTTTCACTTTTTCATTAACTGACTTCAAAATTTTGAAAATGTTGTGAACAATACGAAACTTGAGTCGCTGTATATTCATCAAAAAACAGTGATAGAAAACAAAGTAATTTCTTATTTCATTCCATTTAAAAATGACAAAGTAACGGATTACTCCATTTAAGAATAAAAAATAAGATACGTTTCGATCATAACATCGTCTTCAAGTGTGTATGATTACAGAATGCATTTGGATATATAAGATATCATATTAAGGAGGAAGCGGGGTGTGGATACAAGTTGTGGATCGAAAAGGGTGGGGAATACGTTGAGATGTAGGAAATGATTCATTTCTAATTGGTTGTTTAATGTTTTAAGTTCGGGATCTTTATGAACTTTGTTTATTTACCATTTGCACTTGGAAAACAGAAAAACATAACAAAAATTATTCACCCCAAATAATGTCCCATGATAAGAAAAATAATCAAATTTCAAAAATAATAAATGATTAAGGTATTGTGGATATTCAGACTCTATATGAATTTATTCCATTATTTAAAAAACAATTTGAATGTAAGTCAATACTTGATAGAAGTAATTTTAAATAACTTTAAATTCAGAATTATATATTCTAACTTCTACAATATATATTGAAACTATATACTGAAACTATCAAAATGATATCCTTATATATAATCAACATAAAATATTTTTCAATGTCTTGGAAAAAACCTTTTTATATCCCGACATTAAACGTATTAATAAAATGTATTAACAAAAACTATATAAGTATGTATATTAACATACAAATACAAGAATATCCACTATTCCGAAATTATCAAAAGTTCTCAAAATGAAGGATCAAATGAAAATAATTGAACGAAAATTCCAATATTTGATTTCTGAAGAGGTCTAGAGACCGAAATATCGGTCTCTAGAGCTCTTCAGAAATGTATGGAATTCAATTTCAAATATATGAAGATCAAAATCAGCTGACCAAATAAGATAAAACCTGGAACGAATAAACTCGAAGTAAGAAATGATCAACGTGTTGTTACGATTAACCTGTTTTATTTTGGATGCTTTAAAGCTTACTTCGAGTTTATTCGTTCCAGGTTTTATCTTATTTGGTGAGTTAAATTTTGATCTTATGATATATTTGAATCTGAATTCAATACATTTCTGAAGAGGATTAGAGACCGAAATAGCTATCAAATGTTGGAGTTCTCGTTCAATTATTTTTATTTGATCCTTTATTTTCAGAATTTCAGATAATTTTGAAATAGTGGATTTTCTTGTATTTATAGGTTAATTTACTGTCATGGAATTTATAGTTAAAAAATAAATGATTAAACAAATATATTGAGGAAAAGACTCACCTTTGTATGAAAGTTGACTCGTTAGAATGTAAACAGACCAAAATCAATTGAATAATATCTATTCTGATATAAATATTAGTAATTCAATTCAAAAAAATACTGACAAGCCAAAATTATGAAGAAAAAGTATATTCGGAGTACATAACCTCTAGTCGAGTGAAAATTCTTTGAACAGAGATCAAAAATCAGTAATTTGTCGACAATTTTTTTGAAAATTCGCAGAGAGTATTCAATTCAAAATTATTCAATCTAAAGATAGCCAAAGTGGCAAGAAATAGAAGTTATTTGAATTTAGATATCTAATTTGAAATTGGTGAAGAAATTGTTGAAAAGATTTGTTACTATTATGAATCACATATAAACTTCAGTGAAATTATTGACAAATAACAAGCTCAATTAAATAAAACTCACCAAAATAGTGTAAATAAGGCAAAATTAAGCAAAAATCAATTAATTCATTGAAAGATAGTGTCTACATCAGAAATTTTGAAAATAAGTATGTTAGAAATATCCTTGAAGATTTTTATGCATTTATAAACTTGTAATGAAATGTTATTGATTTCATAGGTAATTTTCAGTAATTCATAAGTTATAATTATTAGAAGTTAAACTTTGGGAAAATTTTGACACTTGAAATACTTTACGGATGAAAAACAAGACTTCCACTGTTCTGTTTAACATGAAATTAATATTGATATATAGATAAAAATTAAGGGGAATTATTTAGAATAATTCCAAACCAAGAAGTAGTGTAAATTTTTCATTAATTTTAACAAAGCTTTGAAATTCAACTTTTTGAGAAAAATATAAAAGGACGAACCAGAGGAAATGTTAGTTAGTATTGAAATACTCCATAGTACGAACATGTCGCTGTGATCAAAGATTTTTTTCTCTTCAATAATCCAGATACAGAACCTAAAAAGAAATTAACATTATTATTGTGTTTGGAAATGTGATCAACAAATACATTATCTGAGTGTTTTGAATGGGAATATCCCACATATCAATCAAATATAAAACAAATTGGATGTTAAGAAGTAATCAAGTTGGCTGTGGTTCCGAGCATTCCAGTAATATAATTCTCCAAGAATGAAACAAAATCCTGAAACAGAGTGAAGCTATCATAAAGAGACATTGATGATGGAAGATCAAACTTACCAAAGGTAGAATTAAGTTTATTTCTGTAAAATTTTTCAATTTTAAATCAAAACATTTTATGTTTACGTTAGTATTGCGATAAATAGAATTAAGGTGAGTAGGTCAAAACATAGAACTTAGAATTAGATTAGTAATCACAGATTTTTATATTTGAAATTACTTTGATTCAATATATATTTCAAAAATTAACTTATTAAAATTCGAATTGAACCCTCTATTGATACTAATCAAATTAGTAATTTTCACATCTCAATTTACAATTCCAAAATTACAATTTCGAGAGTTTGCTGGCGCACACACAAATCATTCAGTTGGATATAAGGGTGATTCAACAAGTATTCATACTGAAAACTTATATAAAAGTAAATTCCATAATAAAATTAACCCATTCAAAAGTAAACTTTCTAATTAATTCTGCTGATAATTAGTGATAATAAAAATCATTCATTTATTACATACTTATATAGTTTTTGCTAATATATTTGTATTAATACGTTTCATGTCGGGATGTAAAAAGGTTTTTTCCGAGACATTGAAAAATATTTTATATTGATTATATATAAGGATATCATTTTGATAGTTTTTGTATAAAGTTTCAATATATATTTTAGACGTTAGAATATTAATTCTGAATTCAAAATAATTTAAACTTACCTACATGAAGTATTGACTCACATTCAAATTGTTATTCATGTATTTTTTCCTTCATTGAATGGAGAAAGGTTTTTCTAGACGAAGTATTAATTATCACCACCCATTATTCGATGAATTTTTTGAGAATGGTCTTGATTTTAATTTTTCCAACATATTCCTCGTTATTCTACGAATTCGTAAACGGTATCAGTATCCAGGCATGTTCATGCTCTTTATGGAACTCCTGTTTGTTAATAATTTCTATAGGAAACGGTAAAGGCAATATTTCTAATTAAAGTGTACAAAGCAATAAAGCTCAAGAAATCATAATCTAGAATACATCCTTCGAAATGTTCTTCCGGTCGCAGATTTCCATCTTCTTTTTTCCTAGAATAAGAAAATATCGAAAGTCTACTATCGATTACATGATCTGTTCTGCATATAAAACCTCGTCCGGCACAAAAGAAAGAAATTTACTTAATCGAAATCGGAACTGAAAAACGAGAGATTTCACGGACCAACGCTTAAGCATAATAGCCCAAAACGTTGAACTCGCAGTCACTTTCAAAACTGGTGGTCCGAAATTAATCGATTTAACGGCGACAAATTGTCGCTTATTGGTAATAAGTTACTGGGATGATGTGAGATTTCTGAATTCCGGACGTTCGCTAATGGCATTGATATTTTGGAGGTATTTCTCTCAAGTTCTCTCTTTTCTGGAAGACTAGTAAGTATTTAGCGCAGATAATCACCAGTTTTTTTTGTTTCACGAATGTTGGCTAATTATAAATTATTATAAATTTTTAAATGTCATTTGATTAGAAATAAAAATAAATCGAAATTATTGGGAGTACAAATTAAATTTTGAAGAACTTTATGAAATTTACTATACATATATGAAAATATAACATGATATTTGATACTGATGACCAGAAGACGTAGGGGCAACAAATTTTCTCATTGAGTGGTTAGATCAAATATCCCGCGTTTCGCCATCAGGTTCTCATGAAAGGATGTAAGCTCATAGGAGTGAATAATTAAAGAAAACGAACTGTACTCACAAACGTGTTAACAAGGTAACCTCGTAATCAATGCTTCGAAAATATTGACCAATTATTCTATGGCTAGTTGTGATGGAATGAAGATTGATGTGAAGAGCTGAGAGCGATTGAACGTCCCTTGTTAGATAATTGGAGAATTTCTGTGTGCCGTCTGTACCCCAGCATGTCGATAAGATATCGACGACGCCATAAAATATACTGGTTTTTAAAAAACAAAGTTTCAATATTTTGGGAGCTAATTATAGACTTCAAAATAAGTAAAAAATTTCATATAAATATGGGTCCGCAAATCAGCCGTTTTGGCGTATTTCGGTTTTCAGATAAACTACTAGCGCAGGCAAATACGATATTCGATTTATTTTCGTCTTTCAGATGTCTTGTTTACTGAACCTTCAATTAAAATGTTTTTTAGTCGGTTCATTAAAAAAAAATTACAGCTGGCATCAAACATTTGGTTTTTATATGACATTTACGTAGTTTTATTTAGTATTTTGCATCTGATTCGAGTTGTTTACTTTCTTTCACTTTGTTGTTGAGAAAAAGTTATTATTCCTGAATTTGCAATATCTTATTTTAGTATTTAAATGAGTGAAATGGATTTCATGTATGGCAATACCAATGGAAGTGGTCCTGAAGCCTTTATGCAAAGGCTTATCCCGATCGTCAACTTCCCTCTCATGTGACGTTCAATCAAGTTTTTAGATGATTGAGGGAAACTGGTTCCTTAAAAAAAACTCTCGTGGTACTGGACGTCCAAGATCTGTAAGTACTCCAGAAGTTGAAGAGCAAATTTTAAATATTATGACTGGGAATCCCGGTACAAGTGTACGAAGAATTTCAGCGGAAGTAGGAATAAGTGACCATCTTGTCTATGCATCAACAACTTCTCTATCCATTCCATATTCAACGCGTGCAAGCTCTTAATCTTTCTGATCATCAAGCCAGAAGGACATTCTGTCATTCGGTTTTAACAAAGATTGCTGAATATCCGGATTTTACTTCTCATATCCTTTTCACTGATGAAGCCGGTTTAACCAAAGATGGAATTTTTAATTTTCATAATAGCCATATTTGGGCAGATGAAAATCCACATGCCATTCATTAATCCAGGCATCAACAGCTTTTCAGTATGAATATCTGGCTAGGTATTTTAGGAGATCGTTTGTTAGGAATAGTAGTTTTACCACGGAATTTTACAGGAGCCGCATACCTTAACTTTCGTCCAAATGCCTTGCCCGATTTTCTAGATGTGGTACATTTAAATCAGCGGATGAATATTTGGTTTATGCAAGATGGAGCGCCCCCACACTATACACTTGCCGTTAGGGAATATTCAGATCAAATAGTTCCCAGAACATGGATAGGATGAGCAGGCCCAGTGCCATGGCCCGCTGGATCTCCCGATTTGAATAATTTGTACTTTTGTATTTGAGGTTATTTGGAAAATTTAGTGTATGCAACGTCAGTGAATAAGATCGATAGTTGCAACTTCGGATTGAACTATCCTGTCAAACGATCGGAACATAACCAGGTCTTTTCGAAAGAGTACGTAATTCCTTCACGCCACGATATACTTCCTGCATTGAAATGGACGGTGGTTATATGGAACATCTTCTGTAAAACACTATAAGTCAAAAATAAATCGAATATCTTCTATAATTTATCGTATTTGGTGGCGCTAGTAGTTAGTAGTGTGAAAACCGAAAATCGCTTATATCTCAAAAATAGCTCATTTGTGGATTCATATTTATATAAAACTTTAAACTTATTTTAAGGTCTAGAATTAGCTCCCAAAATATTGAAACTTTGTTTTGTAACAACCGGTATAATTAATATTAGGATCGAAAACTTTTATTTAATAAAATGAAAAATTATACAGGTATTCCAGAAACCAAATCATAATAATATAAAAGAAATCTAAAAGGGTTAAATCAGGTTACTTTGGGGGCTACTCTAATGGTCCTCTACAGTAATCCACATTCCAGGAATGCGCAAGTTAAAATTCCAAATTTGACACCATTTATCCGAAGTTACAATTTGGAAATTTTGCCAAATTGTGAAGGTTCAACCAAGGAAAAGGATCATATTAAATGATTTTCCGTTCTTTCTTCAATACATTCATGACTTTATTTATTTTGTTCACAATTCCCCTTCTACCCATTCAAATGAGGTTTTCATCATTTTTGAATGTGAATAATTTGTACGTCACATTAGTTCAGAGAATTGGACGATTTTTCAAATACGATAAAGTGTCACGTGACGCAAACTGTCATTTGAGAATAGTTACTGCGTGAGGGAAAATCGGAGAGATTTGAACCTTCGAAACGAGTTTCTTCTTATCGATTATCGTTTTATTGATATTGGACATTGGCAGTTTGCGATAGGACAGAGTCTATATTGTCATATTCTCATGATTATATAAAACACATGTATAAAATTAATTTCAGAATGTTCTAATTTACAAATTACTCTTATATGTGATTTTCAACCTGATCGATTCAATTTAAATAAACGAACATGTGAGTTGAAAGTCAAGAAATATTAGCCTGAATCCAATCGAGAAACCGACATTCAATATGTTTCAGTTTTAATATGTTGAGTCCAATTTTTCACCGCATTATCCTACGCTAATTGTCCGGGGGTAATAATATATGGTAATGTTAGAAAGGTGAACAAATAAGTAGGTGAAGACAAATAGTATAAATAATACAGCTCAGTAAAGTGAACTATAACATCAAAATATTGTAGTTTTTTGAACTTCGTGTATTTATTATTTCCTACTTAGAACAGGTTGAAAAAATATTTGGGTTTATGAAAACCATTGTATTATATAGTTCTAGCATTAGACTTCGAATTTAATATCAGAAATCTGAAAAACCTTCATTATGTGTATTTAAAAATTTCCATTATATTAACACAAAATAATTATTGTTTAGAAAATCATTTATTCTTCATTTTAAAATATTTTATGATGGATGAAACACTTAATTCAACATATAATTCATTGTTATTCCCAATCTTCAGACAGCTCTAAAATTTCAAATTAAACATAATAATATGATTATAAACTCGTGTCTCTGATAATATTGAAAATTGAAACACATAATTTTATTTCGGTGTTACCAATAGGTATGCACAACTCACAGAAGCATCTGGTTTTCTTCTTAACAATCTCTACAGAAATTTGAAATTATTTAAACAATTCCTGAAAGGTTAAATAGATAAATCGACTCAGAAAACCATTACATACTCACATTTATTCATTTTAGAAGAAAGTACACTGCAGTACACTACAATATTCGTCACTATTGCAGACTTAAGTCTGCAAAGGAAAACCAGCATTTCTATAGGAAACAGTTCTACCTTTGTCAAAGTAGATGGTGATAGTTTTGACGTCCGGAGAATTTTTCATGAAAAGTAATAGATAGAAATTGATTTGGCTAAAAATGACCAAAAATGATGTAGCATTTTTTCATTTTTGCTATTCTGCTACCATAAAAAAAAGTTTAATGAATTATAACCTTGAGGATTCAACACTTCTGATGTTACTGACTGAAAATAAATGTTCCTTGTGGTATAATTGAAACCAACAAGACTAGCTGACTAATTGTGGATAGTGAAACAAACTAATAATAGTATAAAGAACACCCAAGTTGTGGAAGACATTTACCCCAAATACGTTCTCGTAAATGCATCATGATTCATATTAAATAAATTAAAATTGAGGTGATTCGAAAATTCAGCAATTATACATACAATATACACCCAAAAGGATTTGAATTAGAATGTAAGTTTTTATTGTTACTCAATGGTTTTAGGGGTCAACTGCAAAATTATCCCTTTCGCAACTCTTTCAATCAATTTATTGAATCATTTTTCACTTCTACGAAGGTTAAATTAATTTTTTTCTTTCTAAGTTATTTCCTTATGCTGTTGAGTTTTAATTTATGATGAATATAACCTCGATTAGGAGGGTGTTGAAGTTTGGAAAAATTTCATAAACTAATATGTTACCGAAAGAGTCAACTACATAATTGGGTTCAGTATGAATGTGTCTGAAAACATTCATCAAAGTTATAACAACCTATCATGCACACCAATGATTCTGATTTCAGAGGTGTGCCATTAACACCATATTCAGAAAATCTTTACTTATATTATTAACATGCAATTCATGTATGTATAATGATTAATTCATATAGTATATACCTGATAAATTTGGTGGAATTCGCGCATCAGGTGCTTTAGGATATTCAAATCGGCTGCTCAAGGTAAAATTCTGCTTGTCGAATTTTCTGCTTTGAACTATTTAACAATGTTTAGTTATTACGGATTTATCGTCGAGAAAGACGTTGGATAATATGCAGGCCACCGAATTTTGATTAGAGGATATTTAGAGAACTAATGCAATTATCTCATTATGTAGCCAATAATAACGGTACTACGCGAAATAATATGAACATATAAGCTAGAAGAGAAAAATAATATCAAAAATCTGAAAAACTTTCATTGTAATGAAACAGATTAATATATATTAAAAATATATATTAGACTAATATAAGTTGATCTTTGTCTAAAAATCCATTTCGTTTTCTCTTCATGACTTAGTGTACAACATGTAATCGTAAATTTATCCATGAAAAAGATAAAATAGTCAATTCAAAATATAAGCTTTTGTGCGTATTTCATGCTTGCTGCCAAAACATCGGATAGCGGTAACATTTAGAATTGAACACAATAACAAGTTAAGAAACTTACCCATTCAATCCTAACCAATATGATCTATGTACCTGTAAGGGCGTACTCAGGATCAAATCTAAGGGGGGGGCAAACTCTAGTCGGGAACATTTTATCACGGAATTTGTTTTTCCGAAGGCGAATGAGACCAACATTTTTAGAAAGATATGTATAATCATAACAGTGCTTTATGAACTAAGTTGTTACAATTATTTCTTCGAAAAAAAAATTATTCTATTTACATGCCTCACTATTATCATTTTTCTTGGATTTGCAGAAAATTTGTTCAAAACTTTCGTTTGAATTCAGTCCTGATTTTCCTTAAAAAATTTACGATGGGCGCTCATCAAGCTCAACCTAGTCAATCTGTCTTCTACCATTGTACTTCTCAGCCAGGTCTTTACCCTTCGAAGGGTACTGAAAGATCGTTCAACAGTAGCCGTAGTGGATGGGAAAGCACTTAAAATGAGAAGTACATGCCTTGTTGCAGGGAAAAATATTAACATCCTCCAAAAGTGAAGCCACTTCAATATTCTTTAATTTGTTCCCTGTTAAATTTTCTTTTTCGACAGATTATACCACAAATCTAATTCTGCACAGATACCACCCAACTCGAAAATTCCATGAAAGATTTTACATTTTTTTCCAAATCTTTTGAAGTACTTTTAAGCATGTATGAAAGAGGAAGATAGGATAAGGCAAAAGCAGGTGTATTCTCGTTTGGGAATCAAACATTCAATGATAAGGTTAAAGAGTCAAAATAAGGGATAATCAACGATCGTCTCCAGTATTCAATCGCAGTCTAAGATGGCGGATTACTTCTGTAAATTTGCTTTTCAACAATTCGTGGAACTCAACTCCGATTTTTTCTGCGATATCATGTGATTTTTTAAGTACTTTCTCAGAAACATGTTCAATTTCTTGTCTATCCTTCTTGACAACATCAAGGATTTCACCAATGTGTTTCCTCACCATAATCCAATCTATATTTTCACCTTGTAGAACGTCCACAACGGGTTCCAAAATCGCAGAGTACTTTGGAATCATGACTAAGTCTATAATGAATATTGGTTTAGTTACTGCACAGTGCAATTGATAGGCAAATTTTCTTGTAGCATAGTTTCCTTCGATGGATGGATATACTAGCGTATTGACGATTTCATGAAAGCTGTCTGAAAACTTTCTGATGCTCTTGTATTTCTCAGAACATCTGGTCTCACAGAGCCTTGATAAATTAGGAGCCGAAGTCCTGCGGGTTGGTAGTTTGCGAGGATCATTGACCACGAGATTCAGTTTGCGGCTTGAGCAATGAAAAAATAAAGATTTATTGAACTTTTTTCTCAAAATGGCCTGTACATCCCCTTCTTTGCCAGCCATCGTAAAACATCCGTCAAATGCAAATCCAACAATATTCTCTGCTGAAAGGTTTTGATCAACTAAAAAACTCTGAATTGTGCTAGCGATTTTGGGGGCTTATTGAGATTTAAACTCAACAAAGCTTACAAATTCCTCTCTGATTTTTTATTGATTCTCATCATAAAACCGCAAGTCGATAGAAAGCTGTTCTTTTTCAGCGATATCTGCTGTTTCATCGGCCATAACAGCGTAAGCTTTTGCTTGTTTATAGTCATCAATAATTCTTTCTTTAACAACTTCACCACATAATCCTATAATTTCATCCTGAATTTTTGGTGAAGTGTAGACTGCATTTTTTCGACATCTATCCAATTGATGCTTTAGCTTCAGATCACCACAGTCAATTCTCGAAAAAAGTTCGAAGAAAACCCCCTCATCTCCCTCCTTTTCTCTAAGTGGCAAATCATGAGTTACACAAAATATGATACAAGAAATAATTGACGGCAATATATGTTTGTTTTCTTCAATCATCTTTTGGTGATTTCGTTTTTCTAACTAAAATGATCTATCACAAAGTAACGGACTAATCTGTCCAATATTTTTTTATCATTAAAATAGTTATTTCAAGAATTGTGATGTATTCCAGCAACAAGCATTCAATTACGATTAATTTTTTTGCTTCCAGGGGGTCCAGCTCCCCCCCTGCTCCTTGCTGGGTATGCCCATGTGTACGTATTTCTGCCTCATTGAGAAGAGGAAAAAACTAAAGGTTATTTATCAAGAACAGTCTTATTCCAATATTTGAAAAAGATTTTTCACAAAATAAGAAATAACGTGAGATTAATGAGTTCAGCAGTTTGAATATATAGTAAAAACTAAAGTGACTCGAAATACTGTATCCCGAGTCATCAAAAATGATAGAAAACGAGGTACATTCATATTCATTCTATTTTTAAAATGAACTACCTCAAAGTAACGGACTACTCCATCCAATATTTTAAGAAAGCTTGTATTGCTGAATAGTCCAATTTATATTTCAAGTTGAGTCAAAAACGTCAACTAACATCCCAAAATGCCTGGTTTATTCAAGGATTATTAAGCTTCCTGAAAATAGTCCAAATTATAATCCCCACATATCCTTAAAAATATCATGGGAACGTTCATATTCCAAACTGAATTAGCAATAATTGATACACAGACTCACACTGTACTCAAAAAGAAATCATTATTAACTCAAAGAAATCATATAGAATCCCGAAATCATGGAGAAAAATCAATACAAAACAAAATTTGAAATACAAAAAATGATAATGACTAAAGTCCACAAATGAAATTATGTTATTATTCTATTCAAAGAAGAATATATACAAAAAATAAAATTTTTTTTTGGAAAGAATCCTGATGAAGTTAAGAAAGGATCCAACCTCGAAAATTCAGCTAAAACTGGAAATGACTCAAAGATGTTCCAATTATTTTCAGAAATTATGATAAATAAGAACTTGTTAATATAAATCATACCCCTCTCAAATTATGTGGCCATATTAGAATTCATAAAGATCAGTTACCAATATGTCCTGTTTTATCATTATATCAATAGGTCCATTGCAAAACTAGCCTCTAAATTAAATGAAATTTCAGAGGAAAGACACATTTTAACTCATCCTCTTCAATAAAAAACTCAATTAAGTGCACAAAAAACTTTAAAGTTTCACACTTAGAGTATTCTAGTAACATTTGATATCGTTAATATGTTCCCAAGTATAACAAATGCCGAAATTTCACAAACAGATTCAAAAAAGATATAGCATCATTTATGTTCATATGAATTAACTTTATTATTCATTATTATTATTTAAACATCGAAAGGATAACTTTAATTTTGTTAAACATTTTTTCAAACCAAGTAATTCTTTCCCATAATTAGATAATCTCAAAAACTACATCTAAAATACTTAGGCAAGAATTAGACATCCAAGAATCAATGGAGATTTACAGAATTTATCACGATCCCGCAGTAGAACTATTAGACAAGCTGACGGACCTTCGATATTCCCCACTTCCCGAAGTTTAACACAAATCGAAGCCTCCCATAAATAAAATAATAATGGAAAGATGAATTTAAAAAAACTACTCATTTGAAATTATAAAAGCATTTACTGTATGATATAAATCATCGTAAATATGAATGAAACTTATATTTTATGCACTTCTTGATGTAATGAAAAATAACTCCAACATATAATAGAATCTTATAACCTGTGCTAATATCATTGTAAACGATACGCTGTCTAAACAATCATATTAACCAAATTACAAAAGTGATGGATTCAACAAGCGTATCTGAATAAACATCATAATTGCACACTATGTAAATTAGAGCTGGTAGTTTGCAAACAGGGCTGGTTGAACGAACCTCAGTTCGATAGAACAAAAATTAATAATTTAATTCCTTTATAATTTATGTAGAAATGCGTGAATAAAACAAGTTACCCAAAATACGTTCTGGTTTTGTTATCTTAAACAATTTTAATTGATGTACAGTTCTGGTTTCTGGTCAGTTTTTGGATAGACTGCTTTCACACCGGTACATACTTGGCGATATATTTTTGATGATTAATTTGATTACTTTCGCTTTTTGACGTGGGTTGATTTGTTCTCATAAATCAACATTTGGGGACAATATTTTTCCTCATGTTTTAAATTAATGTGGCCACCAGGTTACCGAAATCCCCTGAAGCCTTGAAATATTAGAAGCATAACGTTTTTAAATCGTATCAAAGAGTAGTTTAGATTGGTTCTGCTTAATTTAATATTTAAAATTCATCAAGGCTTAGTTTGAAAATTCAGTTTAATATATTCTTGGACTCGTTGCATAGAATTTCTCAAAATTCACTCTCAAGCAGTTGGATATGTATTCTACAATTTTCTTCTAAATATATAACAAATTTCAGATTGATCGGATCTGTTTTGAAAATATTGTAAAAAACAGAATGAAATTTTAAATGTGAACGAGTGCGAAACCCCTCAACCGATTTTCTCCCCAAATAAAAATACTAGACATTTTAAGATCTCTAGCTCTTTCCGTTCCAATATCTCTAGATCTTTCCCTTCATAATTTGAGTGTTCACGTACGGATCAAGGGAACAGAATTACTTTTGATTTCGGGGTCAAATGTGAGTGGAACCTAGTTGTTTGAGTTCATTTCGGCTCAAAATTCGGAAATTAGAGACGTTTGGGCAAAACGATAGCACGCAATTTTACTTATTTACTTAGCTGTTTAACAAGAAATGAGCTTCATCACTAAACACAATTTTACGATAAAAAGTGCATCAACTTCAAGCTGTTCTAGGGTCCAATCAGCAACTAAAGGACGCTTATTATGGTCAAGTGGCTTTAGTTCTTGAACCAAATGGATCCTGTATGCGTTTAGACCAAGATCTTCACGAAAAATTTTCCATGTGGTGGATGCACAGAGCCCAACTTGTTGTGAACGTTGACGAATAGACAAATCTGGATCATCATTAACACTATGACTTACAGCAGCAACATTTTCTTCTGTACGTACAGTTCTTTGTCTTGTTGTTGTTGTTGTTACATCGAGTAGAGGAAATGTTGTCCGAAATCTATCGATAGTTCGACGAATAAGCTGCTCTGATGGACGATTATGTGAACCATAAATTTCACGAAGTGCTCTATAAATTTGGCGAATAGAACACTGATTTAGAAAATGAATTTTAACAGTTTGTAAACGTTGTTGCGGCCTGGGTCTTCCCATGCTAATTTATCGATGCTTACTGAACAGAAATGTCAAAACAACATGGCTTCTACCTTCTGTCAAATCACAGTCATCCCTATCGGCAGTTCTATCGTTCTAAAAAAAGCACCCGATAGATTTCAAAATGGAAAAATTAATTCCACTTCTTCAAACTACTAATCGGTAGCGAATATGACTTATCAGAATCTAGAAATTTTGCATGTTGGAAATAAAACTTTTCTCCTCACTTTGTTAGAAGCAACAGAAAGCAAGAGTGATAATAAAATCATTATTTCACTCAATAAACAAAAAGAGGTGAACAGTTTGCTGGTTTTGAATATTATTTTCTGACCCGAATTACTAGTAAATTCAAATTTGAGAATAGCCATAGACCTTATTTGAATAATATAAAATAAGTTTAGGTATTCACAATGTAAGTAATTGACGATACTAACGAAATAATTATTATATTTATAATAAATACGTGGAAGTTAGAATAACTTCTTTAAAAATGTCATATTTTATCGTTTACCTCCGCTAAAAAATCACCTCTTGTTAGAGAAATTTTAATAAATAAAATAGTCTCCCTCTCTTCTTCAGCGCTGCATTTAAGGTGGCGTAAGAACACAACTGATTTTCTGAATCACACAAGCTACACGAAAACTGATAGCAGATCTGCAATTTAAAAGATTAAAATCGCCTTGATGAATGCCAACCTGGCGGAGACGCCACCTGGAGAAGAAAAAGAAGATTGAATCTTTGTTTACCAGCTATTTCATTTATGAAGTAAGCTACAGAATGTGGTGCTCATTTTGATGACAAGTACACAAACTTCTGAGTTGGAAGTGAATTCTTTAAATAGTTCATCAACTTCCCACGATATTCATTGAGAATGTCTTACCCAGCCATTCGAGTTGAAATGGAAATTGTTTATCAATTTGGCATTATATTTTTGGGAATATCTTCACAGCAGTTTTCAGTGTATCGTACATATTCCTTGAAAACATTACATGATGATGATAGTTTGAGTAATTTGGCTTTCGTTTTCAATAGACAGTTAAACAATATCTTCAACTTTGAAAAAAGTCCTTCAGACAATTTTTCTATCAGCGTTCATATTGAGGTTATTACTCAATATCCCACAAATAGCGGAAACATTGTCAGTAACTGAGGAACTGATTTCAATTGTTCATTAGATTTCAGTTCTCAGTTTATGTACTGAAAAACTATGAAAGTACCAATAAGCGTGACTAATACAAGATCCATATTATGCATAAAACAAGGAGCTTTCTTATTACTGTGATTAAAAAAATAACCGTGAAATTAGAACTATAAAAACGATAGCTCCGAACAACGGTGTCAATCATGATACAAGAAAATCTAATGAAATAAAATAAATCTTGAGTAACCATAAAATAAATATAGCCTACCATTAATACTGAAGAATTCATTACGTTATAGTATCTCAGTGACATAAGCGACAAAGTAATCATTAGTCTTCAAGAATTAGTTCTAAGCATTGCCTTTGAACGACAAAATATAATATAATTTTTATTAAATAATATTTAAATAAGGTTTTTCCGATTTTCACAAATTTTATTGTTATGTTTACAACAGTTGTTTCGCTATCACAGAAGCATCATCAGGCAGGTTTACATTTTGAATAACTAAGCTTTTCTCCGCTTTTTTGCTATTTATATTACAGTAAGTGCAATAAATTTTTATTGAGCACTAAAACCCAGAAAAGGTCTCTGCAAATTCCAGCTTATCTGAATATATTTAACAGAGGTGAGTTATTTAAATATATTCAGATAAGCTGGAATTTGCAGAAACCTTATTTGGGATTTAGTTCTCAATAAAAATTTATTGTACTTATTGTAATATAAATAGCAATGGATTTCGGAAATAAGCTTAGTTATTTAAAATGTAAACCTGCCTGATGATGCTACTGTGATAGCGAAACAATTGTTGTAAACATAAAAATAAAATTTGTGAAAATCGTAATAACCTTATTTAAATATTATTTGATATGGATTTTCACCCAGTAATGATTCAATTCAAGATCATTTTATTATTTAAAGAAAATACATGGATAGGTAGCTCCTTTGAATCCAGATTAAACGAATGCAAAATTATTTGACCAAAAATAACCAAATGTTCACCTTTGCTACCCATTATTTGAATAAAAGGCCACCATATTCCTATTAAAGATACTCCCTATAATAGATATTGATTTTCAGTGTTTCGTTGAAATAACTTATAAATAAAGAATGTCCAAACTGATCGATGCTTTGTGAAAATTATTCATAATTGACATTTATAACGTGTTTCAATTTAGAGAAATGAAGAGTCATTTTGATGGTTTTTTCGTCATTTCATCTCCATTTAATTTTAAATATCAAAACAGAATGTTCTATAAAAGTCTCCATAATTTATTCATTTAAAAAAATAAATCAAAATATCTGAGGAAGTTCTCATTTTGGTAGAAATATGGAGTTCTCAAATATTTCACAGCATATTGAAATATATAGGAATCTTTGAAAAATAATGATAGAGAATATTATGGTGGTTGACACATTATTATTTCGATTGAAAAATTTGACAAATTTGGGACCTAAAAATGCCGTAAACAAATTAAACTATTACACATTATCCGGGATAACGTTCGAAAATATATTCAAGCAACCTTAAAAACTAGATATAAATTCTAACCAAAAATAATATTACATTATCTTGAAGTACAACCACGTGTGCACCTTGAAAAAACTGAAAATGACAAAAGTCGACTTAACTCCGTATTCAGATCGTGCAATAATTTTCTTAATACAAAACATATAAAAAAACCGAAACTCCAAGTAAACATTTTTAACCTTGTCTAAAAAAAAAATATGAATTCATTTTGTTGTCCGGAAAAATGTTTTGTATTTTAGTTTACGAAACTCTTTATTTGCTCGGAATTTGTTTGTCAAATTTTTCAAGCGAAATAATATTGCATTAAGCAAATGTGTATTTTGTTTTCCAAAATTTTGTAGAATGTGTTTTCATATTCAAAATTAATATAAACCGTTATCAATCATTAAACTATTAATTTTGTTTCATTTTCATCTAAACTTGACAGAATTTATCAGAGTAGGATGAATACAATTTTGGTTATTTGATTCATAGTTTTTGAAAAGGAAGAGAT
This sequence comes from Megalocaria dilatata, assembly GCA_034642435.1. Classification (NCBI taxonomy): domain Eukaryota; kingdom Metazoa; phylum Arthropoda; class Insecta; order Coleoptera; family Coccinellidae; genus Megalocaria; species Megalocaria dilatata. The sequence goes on along the minus strand of CM067857.1, from coordinate 37,343,091 downwards.
ATATAGATATTTTTCCTTAATCTTATAGAAATTTTTGAGTGTTCCATTCAGAATCGTCTTTCAGCTAATCCTTGGAAATGTTAAGAAGGAAGGTGTGATGGAATTGTGTTCCGTCAAATGATTCTTTATAATTTTGCTTTTCATTATTTCATATATTTCCCTGAAATTAGGTTCAGGTCTCTATTTTTAAAAGTCTGAATTATCGACGTCATTTCAAAGAGAATCATTTTATTTCAAATGGTATTTCACATAATTCTAGGTTTTTCGACCGCTTGTTCCAGGAAACAGTGTACTATTGTTTTACCCAAATGTCCTCAATTTTTGAATTTTCAATTAAAAAAGCTCTTAAAAGACTGGATTGAACTCGCTGATGAAATATCCAAAGTCCATTCTGTCCAGCCGGTCTAGTCCGGCTAGCGGACCGTAACAATGATAACTTTCGAACGCAAAGAGCTAGAGACTTGAATTTTTCAGGATATTAGAGTCTATATTTCTCGCGTTATTTTTCCTGATTTGCAAATTTGAACATTTGCGTGCAAAATCTTGTGAGCGTACGATTAGCAGTTAAAAAAATTCTGATCAGATTCTTACTACGGATGCTTCTGGCAAATTCATTCAATTTGCAAGCCATAGTACTGAAAACGGTCGTTCCTTGCCCGTAATTGACAACATACCAATTCAACATATAGAACTGGAAGGCAGAAAATTAAATTACCTAGAATCCATTGAAATATTTAAAAATAATAAATGACGAGACAGCCCACACAAATCTGAAATCGTTCACAAATAACACGTAAAAACCATTGTTGTTGCTGTGCTATCTTATTTATGTAAATGTAAAAAAATATTCACCAATAATATAAATCTCAAACCTTTTCAAACATCACGTAACATTCATTTTATGGTCGTACCTACTGTAATCACCCAATTAGCATTAGACATAAATACTTTGTACTCATACGATGAACGAAAGTTCAAAACTACAGTAATATGTAATTCAACAACAATTTTTTTTTGGGTGAATACAAAGTAATTCCCACAAAACTTGTCTTACAATTATGATGAACTACCAACTAGTAACGGCTGAATCAGTTAAATATTTAAAAGTTCAAAACTGCAAAAAATGCATCCTCAAATTTACATATAAATGCAAAATTCTGAGTGCCCCCACTAGGGCATAGTAATTTTCAAAAACTTTTTTTAATTATGATTAACAATTGGGTTGTTCGGAAAGTAATTTCGTTTCTTCTATTGGGAAAATGAAAGACAATTTTCGTGAAATGAATAAATATTTCATTAAATTATATATTGGCCATTCTGCTCCAACACCTTTTGTCATCTTTCTGGTAGTAGCATGATTTCACGTTCATAAAATTTTTGGTCTTGGCCGACAAAAAACTGATCCAGGGGTTTTTTGACCTCTTCACTGTCCAAAAAATTTTGCAATAACCAGAACAAATAATAATCCGAAGGCGCCAAATCTGGAGAATATGGTGGGTCTGGCAGTGCAGCCTATTCAAGCTGTAAAAGCTCTTGGCGAGTGACCAAACTCTAGCATCATCTTGGTGGAACACTGTTGATTCATTCTGGCCTATTCTGTTGAAGTGCATCATTCAGTTTGTCCAGCTGATGATAGAACACTTCCGAATTAATTGTTTTGTAATCCAGTAAAAGCTCAAAAAAAAAAGATCCCTTTAAAATTCCACTGAACGGTTCTTTTTGTTGGATATTAGCTTTCGAAATGCTTTGAGCCGGTTCATCTTTTTTGCTCCATGATCTCTTGCGTTTGACATTGTTATGTACAACCCATTTTTCGTGCCCAGTAATGATGCGCTTCAAAAATGGATAATTTTCGTGACGTTTGAGAAGCGAATCACAGACGTCAACGCGATGACACAAATTTCTCTGCGTCAAAACATGGGCAACCCATATATCGAGCTTCGAGGTTGAACCAAGGCATTTCAAGTGGTCATAAACAGTTGATTATTTCAACCTCTCACGGATCTCAGGTGTTGTTATTCGCCGATTTCATGTCTTTATCAGCTTCAACCGGCCTTCCGGAACGTGGTGTATCTTCGACATCAAAATTCCGGATCGAAATTTTGCAAATCAGTTCTGGCACTGGCGTACTGTCAATACATTTTTTCCATACACATCGGTTGATTTCTTTCTTTCTTGAAGAGTATTTTTACCATTTCTATAGTAAAAAGTGAAATATGACGAAAATGTTGCTTATTCCTCTTCATATTAAAAGGACGCCAACCAAAGTCTACTGCGTGAAATTAATTGAACTTTTTCACACACAAGCCTTACTACATCAACTCTCAAAACATATTATGATTGTGCGGCTTAAGTGTGAAGTTGGGTTCGAAAAAATACGATTAAATCCTCTGTCGGGAAAAAACGAAATTACTTTCCTAACAACCTTACACAACACAACGTTCCAGCGGATGGAACAGTTCAAAATTAAAAATGGTTTACATCACTAATAATATCTCTTCTTCTAAGGCTATATTAGTTTTCATAAATCTACGAATAACTATATTTGCATAAAAAAGCCATTATATATCAAATTTATTTGACGGTAGTCCAGATCGACATCGATTTCATTAGCCGATAAACCGAACATTGCGGGGTACTTTCTCTTCCTTGAGCCGCCCCTGAACACCAGAAAATGAATCAACTTTCGACACGATAAACAAAAGTGGTCGCTTTTCAAATAAGTTGTTTTTCGTTGTCGAAATTGCTACATTTTTGTGGTTTGATAATAAGCTTCAGCAGTGTAGGTAGACTGTCTTCGTCAGCAATTGGTGATGTAATTGAAACAAACCTTTGGCATGTCAAATTAGGATCTATTAATTCTCCTGATGCAAATTGGATCGGAATGAGGCAATATTTTTTCTAGCAGAAATGAGGGAATGTGAAAATTGAATGAGATGATGAAAGTGCCTGTGGTCAAATATATGGATGAAATTGATTTTGATCGGTCCAATTGTAGATAATCATGTTCACTGTGGAGTAAGATTATTTGACTGGAATGTTATGAGAAATACTTTGTTTTCAATCACTCTTTATTGACTGAATATACAGTGACTCGAGTTTCGTATTGTTTACTACATTTTCAAATTGAATAAAACAAATTATATCTCAACTATTATACATATTCGTTGAGGGTTTTGGCAAAACTTCGAAAAGTGAGCTGCGCCAGAGGTCTGTCTGTTCATTTGATTGTTTTATTGTCAGAACGTGTTTTTTGTTTTTGAATATTCCGATGGATTCCAGTCTAGTTCTTTTCCTTTCGCATCCAGGTGCAATAATTCCAGATTGTCCAATTCTGGGAAGATAAGATTGGCTTCGAAAAAATGTTTCGCAAAATTAGAGTTGCAAAATGAAGATTGACGTTCTTTGTATTTTTTACGGAAAGATCTCCCGATTTGTCCTATGTATACACTACTGCACCGTTGACAACTTAATTTAGAGATTCCAGAATTATTCAGCCGGTTGTTTTTGTCTTTTGCATTAAAAAAAAGGTTGGAAATTTTATGTAAGTGCGTGAAAGCTGTTATTATGTTAGTTTTTGAAAATATTTGAGTTATTTTGTGCTGGATTAGTCAACAATGTTTTACGAATTTTTTGTCATCTGTTTTGGAAATGGGGATATTTGTTTCCGAGTTTTTGTTCTTTATTTATGAAAGAATGTATGGTTTTTGCCTCAAATTGATTATTTGTGGCTATCTGTTTTATTGCATCCAGTTCCTTTTTTAATGTTATATTATTTGATGGAATTGAAAATGCTCCATGTATCATGTATCTGTAGGCAAGCTTATTAGTGTTCCGATCGTTTGAACACGTATCTGTCTTTGTGGGTTTTCTGAATATATCGAAGGAAATTTCATCATTATTCTTGATTAAAGTGATGCCCAGAAAAATTATTTTGTTATCACATTGTGTTTCCATAGTGAATTTGACCCTATGGTGCACACCATTAAGATATTCTAGGGTGTTTTATAATTCTGAATGTGTTGCGCAGAAGTATACCACCATCCATCCATCTATCCCTCTATCCATCTATTCATTCATTCCTTCGTTCGTTCGTTCATTCATGCATTCATTCGTTCGTTAGTTCGTTCGTTCCTTCGTTCATTCATTCTTCGATTCATTCATTCATTCATTCCTCCATTCGTTCATTCATTTTTTATTTATCTATCTATTTATTCATTTACTCATTCTATATTCCTCCATTTATTTATTCATTTATTTTTTCATTCATTGATTTATTCATTCTTTATTCGTTCATTCATTTTATCATTCATTCATTTATTCATTTGTTCATTTGTTTGTTCACTCGTTTATGTATTCGTCCATTAATTTATTCATTTATTTGTTAAATTATTTATTTATTGTGGGACACAAAGTCATTACACCGAAAAAAGCATCCGCTTGAAAATAGAATTATATGAAAAATATAAAATGTCTACAAAAATGAACAAGTTACTCGAGAAATCATTTACATGCTCATAAAAAAAGAATATAATATGAAAAAAATATTTCACCGTTTTTCTTGATGGTGGGACATAACAAATATCCAAGTTATTGAGATATTTATCGAAGTATTGACAAATTCTGGTCACAGCGGAATTTTTACCTATGTTCGTCCTGAAATCTCGATTATCAAGCAGCTGCTTGTTTCTCATTTGTCACGACCTTGAAAAGAAAAGCCCAGTCGAAAATTATCCTCCGCTATTTTGAAAGCTGTATCAATATCTATTTTGAATCTCACCGATAAAGCTTGTGCATACTATAGTATGAGGGCCACACAACACTATCATAATTAAGCTTACTGAGCACAAAGGAATGTTATAAAGATTTTATTGATTCATGCTGAAAATACCTGCATAATCTACATAGGAAACATCAAGTCTTGTTGGAAGACATGATAAAATGAAAATGAGCATGAAAAGTAAGTTTTGAGTCGAGGATTATTCCTAAGTCTCTAATTTGATACACCCTGACTGTCAACGCCAATGTACCCTAAGAATTGTCCTGCTGTCCGTTATTCTCAGAAATGACGTCAGATTTTGTATTTCTTTTCCCAGTCACAGACTGGGAATTACCTGCAGTAACAAATTTATTGTTGTATAGCATTCAAGTAGTAAGTTGCCATACGAGGCATACCTCTCTATTTAATTTTCAAGCCCATCTTCAGGGCCAATAGTTCTTAACTTTAAATAATAGAATAATGTCTTACAAACAGTATTTTCTCATTTCAACGTAGCAGAAAAAGTTCATTCACATACATTACACTGACAACAATAATATTACCTAATTTGTCGTGCCTCATCTTGCGTTAGATTTTCATCGAGTTATGTTTGTAAGTCATCGTCTTCGAATTTTTGGCTCACCTGAGTGAAGTCTATCTTCAACGGTGAAATCACCACTTTTGAAGCAGCGAAACTATTGATCATTGAAGAACTCATAATGGAATTAGCCAGAACAGCATATCAAAGAATGAAAAAACATGAAAGACGAAACGTACTTCGACGAGGAGAGAATGAAATAATAAGGAACCTGTGATAAGGTTGAAAAAAATGCACAAGGAGAAAGGCATAAAACGCACTAACAACTAACACAATACTGCAAAACACAGGCAGTCAATATATATTTCGCAAAAAAATCAATAAACGTTAGACTGTAAATTTAAAGAAGAAGTTGGTGCAGCAAACCAGGACTACGCTCTTTGCTCCGTCAGTCAACAAAACACTGCCTATTATGCTATAGTGATTAGTCCATTGTACAGGAACCAGATTCCTCGATTCATGTATTGGAGGGTTAGATACCTGGTACCAATAGCAAAAAGCTTCAATATCCTCTCTACATCTTAAACTAACGTTCGGACGAAAACCGAAAGAGCCGTTCCCATATTAAGACCTCAACCGTTGAAGAACAGCGCTCTCGGCCGTTAACCATCTGAACGCCATAATTCACGTATTCGTGAATTGTTAAGCATCTACTGAATTGATCTTGAATGGTCTGCTCCGAGGTGAAAGGTACAGAACTCGAGCAGCCCGCGGTTGCTGCCCCATGTTCCGCTCTCCGGCAGCGGTCATTTCTGCCAACATTCACCGGCCAAGGACGCAGTGTTACCAAATTGCTTAATGGGCTCCGAATGGTACCACTGGTGAGGTACTGCGTAGCTGCCACCTGTCGGACGACGTGCTGCGGAATTTCGATACCCGCGCGTTGGGTATATCGCTCGTTTTGTCCCACAATCGAAATGTGCGTGATCGGTATGCGGTATATGCAACGAGCGGCATCTGATCACGAGTTATTATCGATCTTTCTCCGTTCTACGAGTATAATTTAAATTGACACGATGAATGCAATTGCTTTTCTTTCACTATGGCATTTTCTCACACACGAATTGATCGGAGGATACGCAGATATCTATTATATGAAATGCCTCAGGCCAAAAATTTCAGGCTATCATGGACCTCCGTCTATTTACATCTGCATTTACAGATAAGTGTCGATACAATATTGAATATAAAACTCGAGAGTGTTCTGCAAAGATTCGCAATATTATTAATCACACAATTGTTGTGAGAAGCAATAAGATGGCCTAAAAAACGAAATACGTGTTATTTTTGTTCGGCTTTAAAGATTTCTGACTCGGGAGCATAATTGTTATGTACCTGCATGGTAAATTAAAAATTCCTTGTTCGATGTAAATTCGAACATAAGTCGCCCGAGTTGGACGCTTGGACCGAATATATAAAATGAAAACTTGCGGCGATTTGGTGTGGGAATAAAATAAGTGTAAGGAGTAAACAAGGAAGAGTATAATTACTTGGGCAGGGAATCATTACGTAGACAAGGCAGTACGTATCGTGCATGAACTTGAGTGATATACTCATCAATAAGTTTCTGATATTCAAAAAATTAGAGTGGTTCATATTTCAAGCATATTGACGGTGCAGTGGGTGACTTTTGGCTGTGAGAACTGTATTAACTAATCTTGAGGAGTATAGTGGAGAGCATAGAGGGGGATCAATTGGCACGATTTTATCATATGGGGTCTTTATATTCGCTTTGAAGTCCTGTTCAAAACTTTTTTTGTAATGGACTTTGTATTCTTTGTATTGTCCTCTAGTTCCCAACCGTTGGCGAGGGGTGAATCTAAATGTTCAGCATTTGTAGAGACTATTGAAAGGTGAGACTGATAGAGTTTGATCATTTGATATTTGGGATAGCTTGCAGGTGACGTTGGGAAGCACTGTACTTGTCAGGTCAAATGATGAATTTTTTGGGGCATCTAAGCAGAGACTGAATTCTATGATTTCGCTAGACATTAGGTAATGCCTGAGCTTTACGTAGCGAATAACACCTCAGTGTTTTGTAGAGAAAGAGAAGACATACTAATAGGGGTGATAAGATCTGAGCTGTTAGGGGCCAGTGATGCTTCGTCACTTTGTCGATGTGAATTGGGAAAGATAAAGAATTGCTAGGTAATTGGACTTCGATGCTGAGTATTATTTACATCTGTGTTGATATTTTCAAATAATTTGATGCCAGTTATATTACGTTTAGACCGTATGCATTCGCTTTAAGTGAATGTATTTTTTTTCTGGATAAAGGATAGATCATCTGGATAAATATCGAAAAAATATGTCGTGTTCTCTTATTTCACAATCAATATCAACAAGTCCTTGTTTTTCCATATCATTTTCAATTCTGAATTGGAAACTTTCATATTTTTCGTATGTTTCAGCGAGGATTTTTTTGTGAGCAGTTAATATGATTTCATCTGAACAAGTTTTTAAATTTATCTAGCCATGAAGGCTTGAGTGATTATGGACTTGTATTATTTCTTTAAACTATGAAACCATCCATTGCGCGATTATATCGGGTGTTTTTTTTAGAATGATAGTGATAGTGATAAATAGTTAACTGTGATTTGATAGAAGATAGAAGTCACGTTGTTTTGACATTTCTGTTCAGTAGGCATTGACAAATTATCATGGAAAGAATCACGCCGCAGCAACGTTTACAATTTGTTGAAATTTATTTTTAAAATGAGTGTTCTATTCGCCAAACTTATAGAGCACTTTGTGAAATTTATGGTTTACATAATCGTCCATCAGAGCAGCTTATTCGTCGAGTTATCGATAGATTTCGGACAACATTTCCTCTACCCGATGCAACAACATCGACAAGATAAAGAACTGTACGTACAGAAGAAAATATCACTGCTGTAAGTCATAGTGTTAATGATGATCCATATTTGGCTATTAGTCGTTCATAACAAGTTGGACTCTGTGCATCCACCACATTTTGCGTGAAGATCTTGGTCTACACCCATACAGGTCCAACTGGTTCAAGAACTAAAGCTACTTGACCATAATAAGCGTCGCTTGTTTGTTGATTGGGCCCTAGAACAGCTTGAAGTTGATCCACTTTTTTATTGTAAAATTGTGTTTAGTGATAAAGCTCATTTCTGGTTGAACGGCTATGAAAACAAGCAAAATTGCCGTATGTGGAGTGAAAACAATCCTCAAGAAGTTCAAGGTGACTTTTGGCTATGAGAACTGCATTAACTAATCTCTAAAGATCCGCTATACTTCTAAAAGTATAGCGGAGAGCATAGAGTGATGACGAGTTCATCATTTGGGGTCTTTACATTCACTTTGAAGTCCTGTTCAAAACGTTTTTTGTATGGACTTTGTATTCTTTGTGTTGTCAAGTCCTCTAGTTCCAAAACGTTTGTCAGGAGTGAATCCAAATGTTCAGCATTTGTAGAGACTACGGAAAAGTGAACAAGGACTGATAGAGTTTGGTCATTTGATATTTGGGATAATTTACAGGGGATGCTGGGAAGCACTGCACTTGTCAGGTCAAATGGTGGCAATTTTAGAGCATTCAAGCAGAGACTGAATTCGATCATTGCACTAGAGAATACCGCATCTTGGGTATTGCCTGAGCTTTGCGTAGCGAATAACACCTCACTATTTTTCAGAGAATAATAAATAATAAATAATAATCGAGAATAACACGGAGGTTTAAAATCTACAGGAATATTTCCGAAACAACAAATACCTGTGCATTTCTTATCAGTTTATTTGTCACGGGATGCAATGAAGCTATATATCTGCAACTTTCAAGGGCCTGTTTTCTTTCTCTTGAGAATTTCGAAGCATTTAAAGAATTAAAATAAGAAGGAACGGTTTTTTACTTGATAGAAGGATTATTACAAAATTTGAATATCAAAACAGATTTAATCTGTTGTCTTCTACAATTTTAATTTAAGAAAATTCTTTGAAGAAACTTTAAGAATTAAATTAATGTCTTTATAAGCACTGCTCATATTTAATAGACGTATAAAGTCAAAATTCATCATACAATGTCAAATGGAATCAAGAAAAACCAACGAATATGAATTGTCAATTGAAATTAAAATATAAATAAGCAAACATTTTTTGTTTCGTTCCAGGCATGCGTAATGAACTCTTCAGACAAACTTACGAAGCCCTGTTTGTTACAAAATGTATTGTTTTCTGATCCCATATCAATGAAAAATAACTCTTTCTCAAAAATATAACACATAATTTCAAGAACTTCTCAAAAACTAATTTATTTGAAATATTCAATATATTTAAATAAACTAGTTTTTGAGAAGTTCTTGAAATTATGTTTTATATTTTTGAGAAAGAGTTATTTTTCAGTGATATGGGATCAGAAAACAATACATTTTGTAACAAACAGGGCTTCGTAAGTTTGTCTGAAGAGTTCATTACGCATGCCTGGAACGAAACAAAAAATGTTTGCTTATTTATATTTTAATTTCAATTGACAATTTATATTCGTTGGTTTTTCTTGATTCCATTTGACATTGTATGATGAATTTTGACTTTATACGTCTATTAAATATGAGCAGTGCTTATAAAGACATTAATTTAATTCTTAAAGTTTCTTCAAAGAATTTTCTTAAATTAAAATTGTAGAAGACAACAGATTAAATCTGTTTTGATATTCAAATTTAAAGAATTGCTTGTTATGTAGAGATATCCTTTTTGAATTCTTCCTAGTAATTGATTAAACGTTAACCAATTAGTATGCAACTTTTTGGTTAAGCATACTTCAAATGGGGTTGAAAGAGGAATGTATAATTGGCTTTAATGGTTTATTTGGAGCCCAAATACATATATTATAAATTATAAGTTTGAATTGTTTAACCAAAGTGAGGGAGTTATTTCGGTGTTATTTTAACTCTACTTGCAGTGAAAACAATCTTGTTCGTGGAATAATGAATTTTTCACCTTCACCGAATTCACTATTAATATTATTATTATTTATGGCGAGCGGGCGTCCACCCTACCACTGCGTCCGCACGGACTATTATGGTTCACCCCTAATTTATATCTCCCCGACGAGGCCCAGTTTTTGGATAAAACCGATAATCTTGTTCAGGGGTAATTTTTTTCAGTTCGCTGTGGGCTATAAAAGCCTGGCCAAAGACCTCGAATCTGATGCGACTCACCGCTGGGCACTCTGAGACGATGTGCATGACTGTTTCAGTGTCCTCAAGACACAGCCTGCATTCAATGTCTTCAGCTAGACCGATTTTGTGCACATGCGCTTTTCACTAATTCTAGGTTCACTTTTCACAAATTACTATAATATTTGATTATAAATAAATAATGTAGATAGTATATTCCCTTCCAGGTCTTAAGTGAGTAATGGGTTGCTAAGAGAGAGGGCTCCTTGGAAGATTAAAGTGAAATGGGAAAATAAAATAATTCGAGAGAAGAGAAAGATGTGTGACTATAACTTGGGAGACAAAGATAATTGTGATTAGAAATCACTTCTAGGGAGTGTGTGTGGGATCAGAACTTAATGTTCGAAGAGTAGAGAATATTGCGTGACTGTTTGGTCGAAGCACAACGAGCGACTTCGAGGGATGTATTCAATTGAAACTTTTGTTAACTGAATGGCAGAATGAGACACTATCTTAGGGCTCGAAATGTGGTCAGGTAAATTCCGATACGACATTCGACTGTTGTCGAACTGTAAAGGACAAATATTTTCGGTCCCTAACAGGCCCAGAAGTTTCTAGGAAATAATGAGACATATTAGAAAGGCCTAGATTCCTGACTCGGGAAGCATAATTGTTATGGACCTGCATAGTAAATTACAAATTTCTTGTTCGATGTAAATTCCAATACACGGATACCGGCTAAAGAGTCGGCCTTTTTTCGCGATGATATCCGTCAATTGCCAGAAAAATGGAAAAAATAGAAGCTAGCACCCAATACTTTGACATAGCATGTTTAATTTTTCACAAAAAAGCTTCAATTTTTGCCAAAAAACCGCATCAACTTATTTATATTCCTAATATGTGGGTCTACTACTATATATATAATGTATTGCATCTGCAGTGATCTTTTGATCTTTTCTTCCTGCAGTCTCAAATGATGATATGCATACTCTGTTTGATCATTTGGTTTTTCAAACCGGAAGATGCCGATCGTACGCTGACATAACACGTAATACGTGTATGAAATGCGGTTGTATACCATCTCGTACCTGGTGCTAATTCATTTTTAATGAGCTTCATATAGCACAATACAGCACGAACTCCCAATTATACCTCTCTAGGAATTGTGGGTGGGTACCAGCCCATTCCTTTCTTTGGGCACCACGCCATTATCGCGACCCTGAATACACACGAGATCTAATTGTCGGAAAAGTAACCGTCAAGTAACGAATTAACGCTGAGATTTGATCACTTGAAATTTTTAGAAGACATAGTTAGATTGATTTCCAAGGTGAAGTACAATGTGAAAAGGGAAAAAAATGACGTTGGGAAACATCTAGGGCAATTATGGAATTTTTTGCTGGAGTGTTATATTTTCAAGACCTTGAAGGCGTGGGCTAGTTCCTGGAGAATGTCATTGGTATATTTTTTCGTTATTTAGGTTCCGACCACAATTAATTTTTTGGATGCTTTGAAATAAGTTCTTATAATATCTTCAGTTTAGTAATCAGGTAAAACACGAATGGGGTGTTCAAAATGAGCAAGGTTAATTTCTTTGATCTATAGGCGCTGGTACCAAAGCGTTATAATTTCATCCAGGTAATTTGGAGCTGAAATGATTCACGTGAAATCATATATTATCATATATTAGAATATTTATTCTAAGATGAAAAATTTGATCAATGTCTATCGATAATAAAGACATTATCAGTTATTTTATTTTTCAATGAACACACTATAATTAGTGTGCCCAATATAAGTGGGATATTATTTATAATTATATTATTTATGATAGTAATTCTTGATCAAAATATGACTACATTCACTACTTCCTCTTACATGGACTTTTAATTTGCGGCAGTTAAGTGAATATTTTGGATATTTCAATGAAAAAATTCCTCCATTAATTTTCCTTTCATTCTATGGGATTATTCTTATGGATGCATTTCTATGATAGCATGTTGCGGATGGTATGATTTTATTCTTCAGTATTTGCTTTTTTACCGTTTTGATGTTTATCATAGCGCAAGACCGAATGACATGCCGATATCGCTACTGAAGATAGGTACAGTATGTCTCAACAAATAGAATTGATTTTAATCCTCTGCAAATAGTTCTAGATGGCTTATAAATAACAGATGGTATGCATTTTTGTATTCCCCATTTACAGTTTGTATCCTTTTTAGGTCTTAGTCAGAGGCGTAGATAATGGATTCATTGTCATGTAGAACCACATTGCTGAAAAGGAATCAACCTCAAATATCCCCCTCGATATTTTTGTGCTACCAGCATTAATGTTGTTGATTATTATATTTGTTCTCCATGGTATCATAAGATATTTTAGTACTGCTCTTATTTTTGGACAAATCTTATAGATCTCAGCTAATCGTGGGGAACCGAGTCAAAAGCCTTCTGATAATCGATAAAGCACATACTTAAATTTATTTTTCTTATCTGGGCCTGCTTCAAAACTATAGTATCTACGGTGAGTTTATGTTTACACCCTGCAGATCCTCGTGAACAGCCTTTCTGTTCTTCCTCAAATATGTTGTTGGTTGCGATATATCGGGTTGCTAAGACGAAAATTGAACAACTTATACAGCACTGATAAGTAGGTTATAGGTCTAAAGTTACTTGGTTTACTGCGATAACCTTTATTGTATATTGTATGTGTTGCTCTCACTAAGAAAAGTAGGAATCTGCTAGGCAGCGTCCAGGGCTTCTGAAAAATAATTATCAAGACTTAGAAAACACCCCGGAAACTATACAATCCAAAAATTATGAGGTCGGTCAGGTCCTGTCGATATCCATTTATTGGCTTTTTTTATATTTTTGGAGATGTTATCACCTGTGAAATTTACATTTTTTCTGAGTCCTGATGCGTGCTTTTCAATATTTATAAGCCATCCATTATTGCTTTTATATTCTTCAGTTTCTCACCATGTGGAGTTCCAACATTGATTAACGTCGTCTTTGTTAATGTCAGCATTTGACTTGGATGTATTTTCGGTAGTTGTTTTTAGGTTCGTGGAATTTTTTTTTGTCGTTGTGAAATGGTTGTTTTGTTGTTTTCGTTGGAAACTTCATTGCTTTTGTGTAAAATAGCGCCTTTGACTTTCGCTTGTTGTATGGAGCGATCTTTCAGCTCAACAATACGCTGTTTATGTTGTGGACTCTCCAGGTTTATTCCCACATGTGCGGTTATGACGGGCACTTTGCGAAGTACTTTGTGTTTTGTAGGAATTATCTCAAAATATCAATCTTTCTTCGAAGTTATTATTATTATTATTTTTGGTTAGTTCCTCCTTCTAGTATTTTGGGCGAGATACAGATGCAATACCACGCGCCCTCGCTTATACTTGACTCAAGAATCTACTGACAATCCGAGTTGTGTTCAGAATCACGACCTATTGCAGGAGTTGGAAGAGGTTTTTGTATAGTCCAAGGATCTCTAGATATTTGTAGAGGATTTTAGGTACGAGGGGCGTTCAATGTATTCTCGGTATAGGCATGAAAGAATATTCAGAAAATTTTGGAAACTTTTATTTTTTAATGTAGTACCCTAGAACTTCAATACATTTGTTCGATCAGGAAATAAGCTTCTCTAAACCTTGTAACAAATAGTCTTCCGGCTTCTCCTAAAAAAGGTATTAATTGCTTCAGTTCCTCATCGTCGGAAAATCGCATTCCACGAAGATATTTTTTACATTTTACAATAGGTGATGCTACTGGAAGCCAAGTGTGGACTGTACGGAGGATGAGTAATTTCTTCGAAGCCACATTCCATCACATCAGCCTTCGCCACGTGGGTCTTGTGAACCAGAGTGTTGTCATGAGGCAGCAACAGGCCCGCTGTGAGTTTTTATCGCCTTTTTCCTTCAATTGCTTATCCTAAATTACGCAAAGTGGTTGATGCTGCTGAGATGCTTTCAGCGTTTTAGCGCATTCTTTCTCTAAAATACCTAGCCATTATTTTTCCAGCGGATGGGGTGACTTAAAACTTCTTTGGATGCTGTACAGCATTTTCAATTCACTTCAAGGACTCTTGCTTACTCCCACAGTTATGGTGATTAACCCACGTCTCATCCCCAGTAATCAACTGGTTGAAAATAGTCGATGGGTCTTCTCCACAGAGCTCTAAAAACCCCTTACAGTAGTCGATTCGCACTTACTTCTGAGGTTGGGTGAGCATTCTCGATACTCATCTTCCACTGACTATTGAGAGGTTCATGAATGGCTATGAAGGATAGCTTGAATGGTACTCACGGATAGGTTTGTCATGCTAACATAAAAAAACTTCCAACACTATCAAATTTGACAGTTAACCAAATTTACTCTTGAAAATTTTCAATAATATTCCAAATATTCTGCCCATTTGCCATTGTTCTCGCACTCCTCCGTCTGCCTTTGTTATTAGTTCTAGGGTTAAAAGTTCAACATTCACGTTTTTTAATGGACAGAGTAAGTACCACCATTGTAGCTACTGGCATGTGAGTGTGACTCTTTCACCAGATGACCCCTAAGTAGTTTTCACAATGCCCTAAATCAGGTTGTGTGATAAGCGTACGCCTTATCATCGTGCAAAGCGAGAACCTCTTCAATGGAGTTTTAACATTAGTTTTAAGAATCTGCTGCTACAAACACCCGTGCCTCCATATTCGGCATCACGACTTAGTCCTCGATTTTACTTAAGTGAAACTAGGATCGTAATCATGATTAAGTCCTCAACCGCGACAAGGAGGAGCTTTCAGTGGATATTGCAATTTCAGGTGTGGACTTAGGAAATCTTCCTACCTTGAGGTCCATAGCCATTCCCCCTATGGGCGCCCTATCCTACTTCTACTGGCTCTGAAGTGTCAGTGTCCGAGTTCAGTGGGATGGAACGCACAGGCTGAAGGGGCTTATCCACCACCCAGTAGGAGTTAGGGGTCACGAAAACGCCGTAGACACTACCAGTCGATCCAATTTGAAGCCCAACGTCTAGCCGAGCAGGTTAGAAGGCTTTTAACCACGGCATCCACAAGTCCAACCTTAATTGAGTGGCCAGGAGTACAAGTACTCCTGTGGGATTCTACCCATCCGTGCTAGCCTCGTTTCCAAAAGGAGCCTTGAAAGGCTAAGGATCGCCAACAAGAATTGTACTCGACTCCAGAAACCACAAAGTTGAGTAATCTATCACGTCATCGTATACCTCCCCCTAGAGCTTGCACAGATCTATTAGTGATGTATTCATCCTTATGAATAGAATACCTGCAATCGTGTAGAATAAGGCCACTTTTATGGGTTGACGCCCTATGTTGCCACTCCCACCTTAGTTTTTAGTGAACATTGCGATTACTAGTGTAGATTTAATTGACTTTTTTACCCAATAGTTTATAGCCACTGTCCCCATGGGTGCAAAAATTGAAAACGCTAAAGTAGCGCGCAAACGAAGCTTCTCCTTTGGCTTTCGGTAGGGACGGATAGCTTCGAAGCACTATCCTACCTCTACTGGTTCTCATCGTGTCCCTTCCCTCAAAGCTAGCACGGAATACTGCCGTATTCGCCCTTATGATTAGAACACCTTCAATCGGGTAAAACCACGCCAGTTTTATGGGTGAACACCCTGTGTTGCAACGCCCACCCCCGTTTTTTAGTGGATAGTAATGTTTCGTAATATGGCAAATTTCTTCTATATTTTCACTGAACCTCCTTACAGCAACCCTTGTGCTTCTGTGGTATTCGCCTATTGCTAACAGTATATCAACGTACTCAGAAAATGTGTAGAGTTTTTATGCAATCTCTACTCTTCCTTCTGACCAACTAACCACACATTCATTTCATTGAAGTAATGATGAATTATCGAAATTCACGAGGAGCACCTTTCTTATGCAAAAAATCCAAAAATTTCCTAATTTCATTTCAACAAAGCAAAAATCCATTATACCAAAATTTTGGACTAACTTTTACACCCAGCACCTTATTTTTACACACCCGTAAAACTGAATATTGGCTGATTTTTATTTCATTTTCATAAAGTATTAGCTAGGTAAAGAATATACAGATTTTCAGATTTTGAATGAAACTTTTTGGAGATAATAATTCCAAACCACTCTTTGCGACCCATACTTTAGGCGCTTTATCACCCTTGGAAGGGATTTTAGAGGAAAATAGAACATGTTTTCTTGATTCTTTTACCTGCTCCATATGCTCTCAATTTTGGATTTAAGAGCTGCAAATGAGCCTCAAACTTCGATATAATATAAAGGACCTAGCCGACTTAGCAACAAAAAGAATTTCGACAGTCTCTTCAAGCGGGCTTTTTGAATGATGAATTCTCCTTCCTCTCTCGATTTAATGTGTTTCGTTCATTATTTATACAACTCGGGTAATCGCAATAACGGCTCTAATATCAACTTTCAATGCTTCAAACGTCAGAAGTATTATTATCATATGTTTTATGTTCGTAGTCGCCCAAGGAAAAGGTGTGAGATTGCACGATATTGGTGGATAATTGAAGATTCATTTCGAGAAAAATCACGATCAGAAAACGTTTCACGTAACACTATGATTGTTTCACTAATTATCTGGTATGTCTGGGCATCTTTTTGGATTCAAAGGTCATACACATTCCAAGCAACAAATACGGTATTATCTTCACTAATTAACTGTCAAAGAAAGACAGCTCCATCTTTGGTTGATGAAAAATGGTAGTTAATTCACAATTAAGTCTCTTTGAGAGTTATGAACATCATTGATTAGGTCTTAAAAACAATGAGAAATATATTGACCAATCTGATCGACTAATTAATTTTGTGTGGGATATTTCATGTCGTTCATGCACAGAAATTGTACTGGAAAAATTAATTATTGTAGAAGAATAAAGTATACATGCTACTGCATGTTATAATTTGCAGCCCCATTCTTGTGAATAATGATCTATATTATGAGCTCGTTGAATATAATAATTCATTTGATACCAACAGAATTACATAGTTATCGTATCGAGTAAATCAGAAAATCAAGATTGTTATAGAATAATAGTGAATGGAAACAAATACATAATTATTGTTTCAGTTGACAAAACTATATATTACTTATCCTTCTGTTGAACTTCAGTAGATTCAAACCGAACAAATGGATACGGTGAATTTAATTAAATTAATTACACTCACACTATCAAAGATCAAAGATAAACATATAATTTGGTGTCATTCAGTTTTGAATGGAAATTGAGGTGTGCAGGTATTAAAACGCGGAGAATTGAGTTGTTTGTTTCCGAAAAGGCTCTCTGGAAAAAGACATCATCAGATTGCAAATCATTTGAATTGTATATCAGAGAAAATAATAAAGAATAATTAGAACGAATTGAATAAACAAAGAATTGTTTCGCCAACAGTGAAGCTTCTTCAAGTTTGAATCTTAAACTAAATATAAAAATGTAACAAAACATCTTATACATTCAGATATATTTGATGCAAAAACTCAAAAGAATACATAAAACATATTAAAATATATTGAGGTTAATAATCGAAAATTCCTAAACAAATGAAAATATTCAACAACTGTCGGCTCATTCCAAAGAGTTTTAAGGGCGTTGTTCCTGTTAATCTCAAGTGATCCTAACAGTGTTGGTCCGCTACTTTTAATTTTAAATGATATTAGTATATTCAATTCTCCTTCGAAATTTTTCAGAAACATAATTAATAGGACTAATAAATGATAATAAGAATAATAAAGATAACACTTTATTGATCCTTCAGAAAACTACAAGGACGAGTTATGTGAAAGTACAACAATAAATTAATTCTCATTATTATCAAAGGAATCAATAAAGAATAACTTTATTCTAAGAATCATTGTTCACAAGGAAATGAGAAATCGTCAAAAGGAAATACATATATGGAAAAATAACTACATTCTGGAAATTCCAAGACAATAATTGAAAAATTCTAAACTAAAATATGGTTCAATATCTATAGTTAAATTGGTAATTTGTTGTTTGAACTTTTTATGATTTGTATAATAATATATCTAACAGAATTTGGTAATATATTATGAATTTTGATACACATATACTTGGTGTTTTTTTCTGTTAATGTAAGACCATGTTTAGGAAAATGTTAAGGAACTATCCGTCCTGTTTTATTCATATTATGCAGATCTTCGACGAAATGTGGATTTTTTCTCAAAAATAGAGCACTTGTATATCCAAATAAATCTCGGAATTTTATTTTGTCGAGATCTTCCTCTACATGATTCTCAATAATAAAGCCCATACATTGACCTCACAGCAGATTTCTTAAGAATGAATATCCTTTCGGCTCTAGAGGTGCCACCCCAAAGAACAACACCATATCTCATCAAAGAATAGAAATTTGCGAAGTAAACTGATCTTAAGAGCTCCTCATCTACTCGGCGAGACAATACTCTCATCATATATTGAAGTCTATTTAGTTTTGTACTCAGCTCACATATATATTGGTGCCAGTTTAAAAAGCAGTCTAGATACATTCCCAAAAACTTGGTTGATTCTGCTATGCTGACTTCTGTATTGTTGAGGTCGATATTTGCTGGAATACTTTCCTTGAACTGAGTAGTCCTGAAAATAATACACTCAGTTTTATCAACATTTAGAAGGAGCCTATTTTGAGCACACCAGACACTTATCGAGTCGAAAACTATCTGAGTTTGCTCCATGCTGGATGTTTAATATTTATTACGCACCAAAGCCTTTGCGTCATTAGCAAAGAAAAGCATTTTTATTCTTCTTGAGATGGAAGAAAACAAAGACTCAGGTAAATCGTTTATGTATATCACAAACAATAGAGATCCTAGAATACTACCCTGAGGTACACCAATAACTACCATTTCATCCTTGGACAAGTGTTTCCTTCCGACAGTTTCAATAGAAACTCTCTGTATTAATTTGTTGAGAAGCCTTTGATGGTTCACACTGTCGAAGGCCTTAAGCAGGTCCAGAAACTGTCCAACAGGTACTTCTATACGTTCGAGTGCTTCTAGAATTTCAGACGTCAATTCATAAAGAGCTGGTGCTCTTGCCTCTCAAGTACCCATGTTGGTTTTTCGAAAATACTCAAAATTAATGGAAGAAGTTGAGCAGTCTGTCCACCAAAATCTCTTCCAAATTTTTTGAAAATGAAGTGAGTAGGCTTATCGGTCGATAGCTCTTAATGTAGAAAGTGGTTTAATCAGAGCTAATTTAAGGGCCGATGGAAATGTACCCTCAATAAATGCTTGGTTGATGATATGCATTAAAGGTCAATCAGATAATCAGAATAATAGCTGGAATTAATTCTTTGGAACCTCTACAGATTTGAATCTGAATAAATCGCATCAAAACATTTAAAATTAAATTTTTGAAAAACATGTCCTAGATAACACTATCACTATAGAGACATATATATTATCATCACATGTTATGGAAATTAAATAATAAAGAATCAAAAGAAATATAAAATAATGACCAAATTATTTAGACATCAACTTAAACCTACATGTTTCGATTAGATTTTAAAGAATCACAAGTTCCTTTACCAAAAAACGTTCAGTATAAAATTCAAAAAAGGTCTTTTTTGATTTTCCTTCATTTTACAGAGAAATACTTCGATAAATTCGGACCCAAAAACTCTTCAGTAAGGAATTATTTGTATAAACAAAATAATCGTCAAAAAATATATAAAAATAACAAGGAAAGCGATTCTTTTTTGTGAATATAATGTCAAGTCGCATCGTACTAGAAGTTTTCTAGTTCAAGTCTGGCAAGTCTTAGAACATGGGAATATCACTAGATTTAACTGACCGCCAAATTATTCGGAGATGAATCCTGTAAAAAATGTACGAGGCAATGTATCAAGAGCCAACTTCAGCTCATAAAATAAATCTGTATATAAACAGGATTTTATTGTTTTAGTAATGGAGGAATACAAGAATGATTTAATTGCAGATATGCGTAGACGCAACTAAAAAGTTTTCAAGAGATCTTTTAGATTTAATCTGCAGAGGTTTGGGAGAATTCATCCAGCTATTATCTGTAATTGTAATGTATATAAGCATATATTTTGACGATGAATTTTCAACAACGCTCGAAACAGGCCAAGTGCTGGAGATCAAATTAGATAAGTGGCTTACGAGGGTAGAAGATGCGAACGAACGTTAACAGATCAAAAGTTGAATTGCTCGGAATCGACATCCATTTAAAAAGTTTTTGATGAATCCTATCTCATGTTGAGAAAATTTCAGCTTTGGAAACTCCCTATATAGTTACAGCCTATATTTCCTTTACAATCCAGATATTCAAAACAATAAACACAAACATAGTATCCTGTTAGAAGAAACAATAATTCAATCAAAGCAGACCTTGGCTAGATATCGTGATAACTAAATTCCCATTATCTATAATAAACATCTAATTGAGTATATGACAAGAACACCTAGAAAGTGTTAAAGGAACAAGACTCAAGTAGCCACGAAGATAATTTGGTTATAAATCGTACCGATATCAACGAAGTTCCTAATTTTTCAACCGGAGAAACAATATGGAATTTTAATGAAACGAAAGATTTATTTTGCTAATTTCTACTGACAGATCAATGATAGGAATTGTTTTACATTAGCTACGTGACTAGCAAATCGTAAAATCACTTCTCGATCTCGACTGGCATACCTAGATCGACTAATGAGGTCGTGGTTCTTTTCCTTATGGGTGATGTAATGTGGCAGCCCGTGTATGGAAACATAAACTTGTCAAATGTTGATTTTGTTTGGGTTCACTGAGAAAGGTGTTTGAATTGAATGAGACGTTTTAACCAGAAGCGGGATGTAACGATGCATTCGGCTCCATTTCTTTTCTGTGGTAACTAGTAAAACGTGACCATTGGTTGATGCTGCAATACTTTTTTCTATTTCAATGACCAAGAGTGGTCACAATTAGTACACCAGTGAAAAAATAGCTTATCAGATGATATGTTCTGTGACACAATCTGTAAACTGTAAAAGTAGTAGCGCACGAAAGTGGCGAGGCTGTGAATTTCACAGACTTGTATATTTATTTCCTCACATTACATCAATTCTGTTTTGACACGTTAAGTAAAGGGTGTTGTAATAAGAATAATCGATGTTGAACGTTAATTAAAAATCTATGATGTACAAAAAATTTCTTTATTGAAGTATCGGGTGTTTTTTTAGAGTGATAGAAATTTAGATAGGGATAACTGTGATTTGACAGAAGGTAGAAGCCATGTAGTTTCGACATTTCTGTCCAGTAAGCATTGACAAATTATCGTGGAAAGACTCACGCGGCAACAACGTTTACAAATTGTTGAAATTTATTTTCAAAATCAGTGTTCTATTCGCCAAACTTATAGAGCACTTCGTGAAATTTGTGGTTTCCATAATCGTCCATCAAAGTAATAGCTTATTCGTCGAACTGATGATCCATATTTGTCTATTCGTCGACGTTCAAAACAAGTTGGACTCTGTGCATTCACAACATGGGAAATTTGGTGTTGAAATCTTGGTCTGCACCCATACAAAATCCAACTGGTTCAAGAACTAAAGCCACTTGACCATAATTAGCGTCGTTTGTTTGCTGATTGGGTCCTAGAACAGCTTGGAGTTGATCCCCTTTTTCATCGTAAAATTGTGTTTAGTGATGAAGCTCATCTCTGGTTGAACGGCTATGTAAACAAGCAAAATTGCCATATATGGAGTGAAAATAATCCTCAAGAAGTTCTGCAGGTTCCATTGCATCCTGAAAAATGCACTGTATGGTGTGATTTACACGCTGGAGGCTACATAGGTCCATACTTTTTTTAAAACAATGCTGGAGCTAATGGTACATTGAATGGTGCTCGTTACAGATCGATGATCAATGATTATTTGTTTCAAAATTTAAATGGTTTCAACCCAGAAGTGTTTTGGTTCGAACAAGATGGTCCTACACTTCATGCTGCTACCGTAACAATGGATTTATTGAAAGAAAGATTTGGCGATAACATTATTTCTAGAAATGGTCAAATTAATTGGCCTCCAAGATCATGCGACATAACTCCACTGTATTGTTTTCTTTGCGCTTATGTCAAGTCATTGGATTATGCTTATAAACCAAAAACAATAGACGCTCTGGAAGCCAACATAACTCGTGTTATTGATGAAATAAGGCCTGAATTACTCGAAACAGTGGTCCAAAATTGATCTGGTCGAATGCGGTTCCTCAGAGATAGTCGTGGTGGACATATGCCGGAAATTATTTTTAAGATATAAATGTTATAAAATTATCTTTCAAATAAAAAAATATTGGCTTCAATCTTAATTTAAATGTGTAATTTTTATTTAAAGTTCTATCACTCTAAAAAAACACCCGATATATTATTTAATCTACTTAAATTAAGTTGAGAAAGATAATGTTTAACAAACATCCACCACAGCTTTGGTGGTATCCTTTGGTCCACATACCGACAATTTTCATAACTTCTCGACCTTATTCCTCTTTAATCTCACCAATGCGTCTTGGAATCTGGTTTCTTCATTTCTGGATGGATTCTTGAGAGGAGTCATCGCAGTGTGGATTGTGTGGCGTGTGGTACTATATTTTTGAATCATCATATTATCGTTGTTGTAACACAGGCCTACGAAAACATTTTTCTTGGTGCCTTGTCGGTATAACTGATTCACCCTCTACATAAAAAGGTTAATCCAAATGTGGAATTAGTTTTTCTCTATCGGCTCTACTCATTTGGATACATACCCCTTCTTACGGACAGAGCTTTTCCAACATTTTAACCAGGATGTATTGAACGATATCAGCAGAGATCTCAACTTTTCGAAATAAAATTTAAAATTCCTTTTCACCATAGAGGAGAAAAAGATCTGCTATCACTCTTCTCTAGAGAAGACAATTTTGCATTCTGTAATGACATCGGAGGTTTGTAAAAAATGGGTACTTCTGAATATTCTCCCCATAATAATGAAACCTATTGGTCACTTAACAAAAATAAAAAAGAATGAGGTACCATAATTTTGGTTTTAGATATGATAAAGTTTTATAAACATCAATGGGTGATTTGTATAGGCTTATAAATTGTTAAGTTTCTCTTTGTATAATAAAGTGACTTCATCAAATCCCTTATTTCTTATGCCTCTGTGACAAAAGGGACAAAACAAATCACTGGGCTAGGAGAATGTGGCCTGAATGGAAACATGACAACCGGAGAAAATCATTAAAGATCCATTTTTAGATGAGAGAAAATTAAATTTCCTGCGCAGCATAATAAGCTGGTACTCAGGTTGTAGTTTATGAAGATTCTCGATGAGAATGAAGCATGCGAGTTGAATACGGAAAAAGTTGAAGCAGAAATATTTCAGGATTTATAAATAATACTACTCATTAGGGATCATGATTTTGTAAGCCAAATGAATGAAACTGAGTGAAAAGCAAGGACTTCATTTATTGCATATTCTTGGCAAACGCAGAACCGAAAATTATGTTGACATGCTGACAGTTTAAAATCTTCAGGGTGTAACATGAACATTAAAGTACACTATTTACACATCCACATATATCGTTCTCCTGTGAATTCGGAAGATGTCAGTGAGGAACAAAGTGAGAGATTCCATCATGATGTAATATCTATGCAGGAACGTTACCAAGTAAGATGGGATACGCAAATGATGGAAGATTACTACTGGAATTTAAACAGACTATCCTGAAACACATTCAAGGATGTCACGAAAAAGAAGCTTGCTTAGCTTTCAATTAATATTTTGTTTTATCGATGAGCTCTTTATCTTTCCGTACACGTACATTGATGTTTCGGTAATATCCGTTTCATCGATCCATATATCAGTCATATGCAATTCTTGTTGACGTAGTCATTGAGATGCTGAAGATAGTTGAGAGAATATGTGCAGCTGAATCAGGTGTAGGAAAAATGTATACATGGTTAAGTTTGAACAAACTCACACTCAATACGGAGAAAAGTAAATACTGTTTCGTCAAGGTAAGCGTCAATAAGAAATTTTTCGTTTGCATAATGTGCCTCAACAAAGCTTGTCCGATGTAATTTGCCATTTCAAGGAGTTTGGCCATGATGGTCGTCATCCAGGAAACAGGAGAAAACGCACTATCAATACGCCTAGCAATCGCAACATGGTCAAGAAGCGGGTCAAGAAGCGAGTCAATCGAAATCCGAGGGTCTTCCTGAGGAAAATAGCCCGTGGGACCGGTATCAACCGCGAATCTGTTCGTTAAATACCCAAAAAGGAGCTCAACCTCAAGCGATACAAGCTCCAAAAAGTTCACCTCTTCACGGATGAAAACAAGCACGTACGACTCTAAAGGTGCCGCCAACTCCTTCGTCTCGCCGCCGGTCAGCAATAGGAGCGCATTAACTTCACAGACGGGAAGCTTTTCACAGTAGAACAATCCCACAACCACCAAAACGACAGAGCCTGATCCCCAGAGTCTCCCGGAACGTCAACCATCGTCATGGTCTGGGGCGGAATTTGCGCCAGCGTCGCAAATTCCGCTCCTTGGTTTTCGTGGATTAAGGGGTCAAAATCAATCAAGAGGCCCGCTGCGACATTCTCGAGGCCGTACTTCCGTGGGCTCAGCAGGACATTGGCGGCACGCATTGGACCTTTCAACAAAACTCCGCTCCGGCTCACAAAACGAAAATGACGTAAGAATGGTGTAAGACCCATTTTCCGGATTTCATCACATCTGCAGAATGATCGCCCTACTTGCCGGATCTCAACCTAATGGGCTACAGTGTGTGGTCGATTTTGGAGCTCAGGGCGCACACAAGTTTGGAGTTGCACAAAAGTTTGGAGTTGCTGAAGCAATCCCTGCGTCGGGAATGGGACCGATTCATGCCCGAAGAGCTGCCGAAAATTTCAAAATGAGTCTGAAGCTATGTATCGCCGCCAAAGGAAGCCACGTCAAAACTGCTTAAATATATCATTACAAAATGTTTATGTCATTATTATTCGTTGTTGTTTTGTTTATTTTCTCTAGTTAAATGAAAAAAAGTTTGTCCGAGGTTCTTCTTGTTACCTTGTATTATAGACTATACAAAATTTTCTTCTTAAGATCACATCAAAAAAAAAAAAAATGACCACTACCATGCTGTACCAAGAAAGCCAAGTGCGTGGTATCAGAGTTTCCACCTACCACTGCATAAGAAAGATTTTTATCTTACAAAAAAGGTCCCAATACAAGGATAATCTGAACATTAGATCCATTGTCAACAGGAAGACCTTCATTAAAATATTCAAGAAGTCTCTTTCGCAGAGAACCTTTTCTTCTTTGGCTCAAGTTCTATAATTCTGTTCCCAAACTTATTCTGGAAATTTTAAGTCTCTGGTTCCTTGCATTCGGAAATTATCATTCTTACCTCTGTGCCCGGATTTCCTATCGTCACGAAATTCAGCATCAATCTACGTGTCAGTATTATATACGTAAATACCAAATTTGGTTTTGACCACATTTGTAGTTCGGGAGCGGGAAAACAAATGTAAATTGCTGCGGAACAATGGGATAAATTGTGCCCATTCACAGACTTGTCCGAGATATTTAGGCTCCAAACTTAACCTGAATGTTTAAAGTCTCTAGCCCTATCCATTCGAGGGATAGGCACTGAGTTCACCTGGTCATTTAAGAGCATTTTCGCCTCAAAATTCGCATACTGTTCCCTAGAATAAGTGAATATCGAATGAAGATCCACCATTGAGTTTTTTTTCAAATTTGCTAAAACGATTGAAATGATGACACAAGTCCGTCATGAAAACTAGTCATCTCATAGCATCGTCTACTAGTGGTTCAACTAAGAAATAACAAACCGTTACGTAGGCAACCTGTACCGCAGGAAAGAATGATTTATTGCATCTTTAACAGCATTTCTAATAACAAACACTATGATAGGTATGTTCAACAAGTAACGCTAATCTATTAGCACAAAGCGAACTATAATATTGCTGAGTTTTCAATATCAAAATCATCTGCGTTAACAAACCATGTTAGTACTATATCTGAATGTAATCAAATCCAAATGGTACTTTCCAACATATACCCACTCAATCGTGACACGTTACAGCAGAATGGCAATTCAGTAGGCGGCAGGTATGAAATACAAATTGGCTCAGTTTTTGCCTATGAAAAAAAAATAACGACTACCGTGTAATGGCTGAAAGGTAAAAGTGGCCGATTTGTCTATCACGCATTTCATTGCGATGCAGTTGAGATCTAGTATGAAAGTGTTTTTGCCGCTGCTTCATTTTGAATAATAAACCCGTGTAACGAACGACTTTAGAGGAGAATCAACGAATGTATTGAATATATTACAGGAATGTGAATTGGTTGTTATCATTTTAGAGATTCTAAAGAAATGATTCATTCAAGTACTAATCAAATTACATACAGGTCCCAGAAGTCGATTTCAAGTAGTCATCAGAAAAATATTTAACAAATCAAAGTCGTCTACTTTTTTTTTACTTTTTGAATTTTTTATTATTCGAGAAAATGCACACCCTGTGATGATTTTTGAACTCCTGTTGCTACAATTTTTTACTTCTTTTCAAATTTTATTTTTCCTATCTTATCCCAAATAGTGCTTTTATAACCTGTGATCTTCAATTCTAAGCTAATTACCCCAGCTTGGAAAATAATGTCACTTTTTGCCCAAACAAACATTCAAAATTAATATTTCGCACGACTTCAACTGACTGTACTGAAAAAAACTGTACTATATCAATTTGGCAAATTACTTTGAAAGTTAGCGCATTTATTAGGGATTCTAAAATGGTATAACACTTACTACATTATTTCTTATATCGGTCAGAAAAACGGTCTTTCTTGAAGAAACACAGTTTCAAACAATTTCTTCGAACTTTCTAAAAATGATTCTGCTGCATCCAATACTTTGAGAATCTGGTTTGAATGAGATGGTATGAGTACTTCCATAAAGTGTCAGTGAGACAGAAAGTAACGCCACTATTTGGATTTTACCTGGACTAAACTGTTATTGTGTATTGCCATCAATTCTGTGTATACCACACAGGAATATGCCAACATACACTTCATTTATGGGGAATGCAGATGAAACACTAGTGCAGCTTCGAGAATATATCGCTAGAGATACCCAAACCAGTCTACAAAAGAACAGGGGAAACCCCATAATTCTTAGAAAAAAATTTTGTGGTCGGATGAATCAACATTCAAAAAGATGGTTACATGAACCTACATAATTTACACGAGTGGCACGTAGAAAATACGAATTTAATGAGACAAGATAGATCTCAATGTCGTTTTAAAGTGAACATATGGACTGGAATTTTGAACGGAAGGACCTTTTGAGTTGCCATACGTTTTAAACGCTGAAATTTATTTAGATTTTTTACGAAATCAGTTGTCAAATTTACTTGAGGACGTGCCACTTAGTATTTTCAGAGAAATATGCCTTCTCAGTTAGAGAACACCTAAATGAAGAATATCCGGGCAGATGGATAGGGCGATCTGGCAAAATCTTGTGTCCAACCCGTTAGCCTGATTTGAATATCTTAGATTTTTTTAAATGGGGAGCAGTGAAGGAAAAAAATGTATTCAAAACAAATTGAAATTGTAGCTGAGCTTCGGGAGAGATGCAATTCATCAATAACGGATTCGCCTATCTCTTATCCCTATCTTTTTCAAGAAGATGTCGTGAATGTATTGCGGCTGAACATCTTTGGTGAATTTATTAAATCTTGTCATAAAACGAAACTGAATTTCTTTAAGAAAAACCTTTTTTGTTCAATCTAAAAAACATGTAGTTAGTGTTATAGCATTTTAGAATCCTTATTGAATGTGCTAACTTTTGCAGTAACTTGCCAAACTGATGAAATACAATTTTTTTTTCAGTTCAGTTAATTACAGTTAGCGAAATTTTAATTTTGAATACTTGGTTCGGCAAAGAGTGACATTATTTTCCATGCTGGAGCAATTGGCTTCGAATTGAAGATTACAGGTTACAGAAGCACTATTCGGTATAATATAGCAAAAATAAAATTTGAGAAAAGTAAAAAATTATAGCAACAGAAAATCAACACTCATCACAGGGTGTGCATTTTATTGAATAAGAGAAAGTGCAATATAATTTTAAAAATAAGGAAATTTGAATATTAAAACAAATTAATATATGTTCATCTTCACCAATTTTAATTTAAAAAATTTTTATTCAAAAAACTTTTAGAATTAAATTAATGTCTAAAACAAGCACCGCTTATATTTAATAGACGTATATAATCTAAACTCAATATACAATGTCAAATGGAATAAATAAACCAAAAGATATACGAAAGTCCCTAAAATTAATAAATAAATATTTAAAGGAGACAAAATTTGTTTCTGGTCTTGCCTTCAAAACGCCATTTGCATCTTAAAAACATGAACACACTTAAAGGACCTCTCAAAGAATATAATTTATTTGAAATATTTAATATATTTAAATATTCGAATAAGTAAATTCAGAAATCTCTCAAAGCATGCACTATATCTTCAAAAAACAAATATAGTTTTAAGCAATTCCGTCTTCAGTCCTGAAATATATTCAAAATATCAAAATCAAAAAACTAACCTATACCAAACAACTCACCACGTGTAAATGAATAATGTTTCGAGACATAGATCATCTTTATAATTCAAGATTTATCTATGCTCTAACAGAATCAAAGAACAGTGTGAGTTATCTCCTTTAAATATTTATTTATTAATTTTAGGGACTTTCGTATATCTTTTGGTTTATTTATTCCATTTGACATTGTATATTGAGTTTAGATTATATACGTCTATTAAATATAAGCGGTGCTTGTTTTAGACATTAATTTAATTCTAAAAGTTTTTTGAATAAAAATTTTTTAAATTAAAATTGTAGAAGATAAACATATATTAATTTGTTTTAATATTCAAATTTTGTTATATTTCTTCTATCAAGTAAAAGGCCTTTCTATTTTATTTTTTAAAAATAAGGACTTGAATTTTCTTCAATTTTTTTCTGTGGACTATTATGACTTAATCTGTTTCCTGATTTCGGCTTGACGTCGACTTCTGGGACACCCTGTATGTGTTGATAAGAGTATTCGGTGAATTAATCCAGCTATTATGGATAATATTTCAGAAAAACCTTTTGAAGTTAATTTCCAATCTGTATTTGTTTATCTTGTTCAAACTAAATTTTACCTCGTAGTAAACTTTCTGGGGCCACTGTGTACTCATGTTTATGGTCATAGAAGAGAATAGTGAGAGTATTCTTATCCACATTGTGTTCCTAAAATAATCGTACTTCTCAGATTTTTCAACTATGAATCTGTTTTATCGCTCTAGATTGGTGGTCAAGAAAAATCCGTTCGACTTTGTTCGTTGGTTCGGAGTCAGTTCGAAGTTTATTAGAACGTCAATGTCGAATGCACAATCCACCCAGTTCATAAATAATTAGAGTGTGTTAGAGCAAACTCAAGAAAATTGGTTGAGCTGACAATACCAAGTCCTTGATTAAGGGTATCCGATGAAGTTTACACGAACTGACGCTTTTTCATTCCTATTCTAACGATTCGGTCAGTCGTTAATTCCTCAAAGAATGATGATAATCAATCACAATCGCCGCAGCGTAAGTGAATGTTACCACTTTTACTTCCTATACGTTTAATATACAAAACCGATTAATACGCACATTCATGGTTCAATAAATAGTGGCTAATCGATGATCATTTAACTAATTGCACCTGCATCTCTCGGTTTACGTTCCATTCCAGATATTGAACTTTAAAATACCAACGAACTCCGTAGCCAGGCATCCATCATACCCAATGGCAACCAGTTTCAAGTACCATCGTCGCGTCTTCAAATGTCAAGTGTACTACGAGCATTGTGAGTATTCTCAAATGTCAGTGGTCAGCTAATTTATGCAATACCAGAAAAACGGCAGACCCGTTATCCTGAATTTTCCGTGTCGTCACCTTCATGTTTTATGAATGAAATTTTTTGGGGTTCAAGTTCAAGGTTCACTGAAGATGAACGCGATCATCATCGGAGACGTTTAAGTATTGAAATTGCTGCCATTATTGCGTTATTGGTGATGATCTGAATAATAATGGCGGACGTTCTGTGAGGTCAATGTGATGGATGTTGAAAGGGAGTGTGGAAATGGATCTTTTGTATGATACTAGTGGTTGGCTGGTGATGGTGCATTTGAGGATGGTCATTACGAAAAAATAACTATGATCATTTTTGAGATATTGCAATTTTTTCTTCGGAAGCTAAGAAACCTTATAAGTAAGCACTGACAGTTGGTATTAGATATTTTATCGTTTTCGTAATTTAATAGATCTGATTAATTTCTGTGTTGAAAAAATGTCACGAATTCATTAAAGACACATTTATAACTCGAAAATTATCATGTCGTCTTCAAAGCAGGCCACTCTGGAAATAATACACATCAGCAAATTTTTTTTCGCTCTTGTTTCACGCAACGGAGTACTTACTTTCGTTTCCGGCCCGTAAGCACACTTACTTCGGATCGAAAAGAGTTAGACCCTTGAAACTTTCGGGGAAGTTATGAGATCTGAAAGTCTCGGCTCAGTACGTTAATGCACAAAGTCGGTGGACTATCGGGTGTTTTTTTTAGAGTGATAGAACTTTCGATAGGGATAATTGTGATTTGACAGAAGGTAGAAGCCATGTTGTTTTGACATTTCTGTTCAGTAAGCATTGATAAATTATCATAGAAACACTCAAGCCGCAACAACATTTACAAATTGTTGAAATTTATTTTCAAAATGAGTGTTCTATTCGTCAAATTAGAGAGCACTTTGTGAAATTTATGGTTTACATAATCGTCCATTAGAGCAGTTTATTCGTCGAACTATCGATAGATTTCGGACAACATTTTCTTTAATCGATGCAACAACAACAACAAGACAAACGTACAAGACGTACAGAAGAAAATGTCTCTGCTGTAAGTCGTAGTATTAATGATTATCCAGATTTGTCTATTCATCGACGTTCACAACAAGTTGGACTCTGTGCATCCACCACATGGAAAATTTGGCGTAAAAATCTTGGTCTACACCCATAAAAGATCCAACTGGTTCAAGAACTAATGCCACTTGACCATAATAGGCGTCGTTTGTCTACTGATTGGGCCCTAGAACAGCTTGAAGTTATTCCACTTTTTTATCGTAACATTGTGTTTAGTGATGAAGCTCATTTCTGATTGAACGGCTATGTATACAAGCAAAATTGCCATATATGGAGTGAAAACAATCCTCAAGAAGTTCTACAGGTTCCATTGCATCCTGACAAATGCACTGTATGGTGTGCTTTACACGCTGGAGGCATCATCGGTCCATATTTCTTTAAGAACGATGCTGGAGCTAATGTTACAGTGAATAAAGCTCGTTACAGATCGATGGTCAAGATTATTTGTTTGAAAATTTGAATGGTATCGACCCAGAAGTGTTTTGATTCCAACAAGATAGTGCTTCACCTCATGCGGCTACGGTAACAATTGATTTCTTGATAGAAAGATTTGGCAACAACATTATTTCCAGAAATGGTCCAATTAAGTGGCCTCCAAGATCATGCGACATAACTCAACCGTATTATTTTCTTTGTAGTTATTCCAAATTATTGGTTTATGCTGATAAACCAGAAACAATAGACGCTTTGGAAGCCAACTTAACTCGTGTTATTGATGAAATAAGGCCTGAATTACTCGAAAAAGTGGTCCAAAATTGGTCTAGTCGAATGCGGTTCTTCAGAGCTTGTCGTGGTGGACATATGTCGGAAATTATTTTTTATTCTTACTTCATACTGCGCACCAACCACTATAGATCTCACGAATGCTTCAATACTCGAATCTCCAATTCACTTGTGAGAAATGATTTGGAATATGTTCCTATCTATTCGCCCCTCTTAAATAAATATATAAATGGTATTGAAATAGAGCAGAAGAAATACATGAAGTATTCTAATTATAGATTTGATCGTCTCCACTTGACATGTGAATACAAAAATAGTTAGAGAAAGCATGGCATCTTCAATTTGCAACACAAAAGAGTGTTCTTCAATTGTGTGTCCCTATTTCGGTTTTGGAATAGTTATTTTAATTATAATATAGCACATCATTTCACTTTTAACGTTCAACGAACAGCATTCTTTCGTAATACTCCACGAGAAACACTCTTTTATCTTTCTAAGGCTAGAACAAATTTGAGGCATCATTCTGTATTCCTGGTGGAAATAGGTTTCTATAGTTGTCTTATTGACAACATAGATGTTTTTGATATGAACATTGATGATTTCATAAAGTCTGTCTATTTGTAGTTATCGAAGGATCGATTGAACCTTTGAAATTCTAATAGCTGTTATACACTTTCTTCCATATATTACTGATACCTTTGTGGATTCTTAAGAGAATGCATTAATTTGTATTTGTTATTTTTCTGATAACCCTTTGCTGTGATATTTTGAAAGGAACTGTGGACTGTATTCTAAAGAGTGATTTCGTTTCAATTTAAGAGAAAAACGTAATGTTGATGAAGAGGTTTAATCATAAATGATGCTTTATTTCGCGAATAAAAGCCCTTATGTTGTCTTTCAGTATTAGTATCCTTGCAGGGTTATTGGACTATACCTTATAAGCACTGTTTGTTTATGAAAGAGACATTGATTTAAATATTAAAGGTGAAGTGTTCTGACTATTATGATTTTGTTCTTCCATTACGTGAATTATTTCGTTATATAATGTTCCTTAAGGCTTAAAAATTAAGACAAAATCTTCAAATACACAAATGTTACAAAACTACGAAATGGAATATAAAAGGAGATAAAGTATATTCAATGATGTGAACAATTATTAACCCAAAAAAGGGTTAAAAAAAAGCAAAATGAAATACAAAATGTTACAATTGATAGAGGTTGTCGAAAAAAGAAATCGTGTGTTTCAGTTATCAGGAATCTCTGACCGTTTTCAAGTGAATATTGTATGTATTTTTTTATTTCATTTTATAGTTTTGTAATATGTGTGTATTCGAAGCTTTCATTTCAAGTTTTTTGTCAATATTAAAGAACATTGTATACCGAAATAATTCAGACAATGGAAGTCAGAAATCATAATGGAAAGAGACATCTGTTATTGTTTTAGATATTCTTATCACTTTATTTTGCATTATATTCTCATTTTATTCTTCAACTTCCTTGGGTAAGTCATAATTCTGGATCTTTGTTCTAACTTATGAATCCTACTGAAGATCAATAATTATTATGGAACAATACATTAATTAGATAACATAATTCAAATCCATCAATCAGCAAAGCTTCTAGTCCGATTGCAGGAATGAAAAAAGTACAAGAATCTAGTGATCTAGTTATTTAGAGACATCAGTAATCTTCGAAAGTTCGTCGGCAATTGAAGTTTTTGCCAGCACTTTACTTTTTTCTTAAAGAGTGCGATATTGTATACGTTTCTGATCGACCTCGAGACACAACAGAACATTGTGAAGCTCAATTACAACTGAGCTTTGTTTTTTCTGCATACTTTCTAAATGGGCATTAGGTATGCTAATTATGAGCATTATGGCGTGGCAAGATCTGACTTGAGCATGAATAAAGTTTTCAGCTTTCGTAACGTTAGGAAAAATCAGGAATACAGTTTTTTTCTTGAATTGGTTCGCAAGAGTATGTCGAGTATAATTGCGTGCACTGGATGACGCTAGTGTATGACACATAAATTTGTGTTGCTGGGCAGAAAGCAAATAAGTGCGTGGCAGATTTGTACCTGTTGCACATTACTGAGCACTTACGAGAAATCGACAAGTTTCGAAACTTGCGTATGTATGCTTTTTATGTGCCAGCGATCAAAATAACGTTGATTTCAATTTTAAATTGTTATACGAATGTATGTTGCACTGCCTCGATTTGTACAACTTTCTTTTACCACAGCTCATACACGTTATTGGTGATATATGGCACAGATCAGCCAAATTAATATATTTGAATATACGTATACTAATTATGAGCATCAAGGCTTGAGAGGATCTAACTTGAGCATAAGGAAAGTTTTCTGCTTTCGTTACTTTAGAAAAATCGGGAATACAGTTCTTGGTCTGAATAGACCCACAAGAGTATGTCGCGTATGTATAATTGCGTGCATTGATGGCGTTAGTGTATGATGAATACATTAGTCCACCATTCATAATACTGAAGAACATATGATTAACAACTCCTCTTATGCCAAATCCAATAATACACCTATCGAATACCCGCCCTATCTAACGCTTTAGAACTATTGTTTGAAAGAAAAACAGTTGCATCTTCGGTTGAAATCCCAATTCTAAATCCAAATTGCTTCTGTGAAAGAAGACCATTTTTCTCCAAAAACTCCATTAATCGTTTCTGGATCACTTTTTCAATGACTTAAGAAACAGTGCCTACTAATGAAATTGGTCTATAATTTAAGATATCCTTCTGATCGCGCTTTTTAAACAATCGTCTTATGATAGCTATTTTCAAGTTTTCTGGAAATTCGCCATTTCATAAAATTTTATTCGTAAGGAATGTCAAAGGCTTCTGGATGAACTCAAGGTTTTCCAATTTGGTGTAATCGATCCTGGGATTTCGAATCCTTCAATAACTTAATTACCTGTATAATATTCAGTACCTTCAATGCATCTGGAGGCTTTATAAATATGGAGACATCGTTGATTTTGTGCCCTAATTTCAATATGCTGATTGGCTAATTTTTTATCAACAGTGGTATAATGAGTGTTGAAAATATCAGCAACTTTTTCTCTTTTCTGTATCTATAGACCCATCGTGAATAATACATTCAGTGCAAGTGTGCGATTTCTCTCTATATGTAAATGTTTTCAGAGTCTTCTACATGTTTTTGAAATCCCTTCTGTTTACATCTATCCACACTCTGAAATATTTCGCAGATAAGTTAGCATATTCTTGTATTTTTGTACTCACCTAATAAAACAGAAATATGACGCTTGTGCAATTCTTGCTTAACACTTAGAAATTTCATCAACCCTTTCGTTATCCAAGGATACCTTTTCAGATGAAAGATATTCATATTCTTTTCTGTTATGCAATATTTCGAAGCAATTTCAATCTTTGCAACTAGAGCATTCAAGATTGCAAGTAGAAAAATAGATCTCACCTTTAATTCCTGAATATAACAAATATTTTATCTTTGTTTTCAGGATCCTTCAGTCTCTTGACATTTTCTACCGGTTGCTATTGTATAATAGGAAAATGGTTTGTCAAATTATAGTTTAGAAAGTATCCGGAATCTATAATTTTTCATAACTTTAATATACTTCTTTTTTGTAACACATTAGGACAAAAGTAATGTATAAAATAGGTTGTGCAGATAGTCGCCTATAGCAAAAGTTGCAAGGCAACACTATTTGTGAAATATTGTCGATTTTCAACAGAAATACAATTTATGAAGTCGCAGCTAGAAAAAAGAAAACAGGTAGAATATCTGTATAAAAAGGTCTTCGAAACTTAAAAAAAATAAGTGCAATTGACTGATAGGGAAAAAGTACTGTATATGAGACAATAAAGAGGATAGAAAATAGCATGGACATGAGGTTACAGGAAGACCGCGTAAGATTAAAGGGAACAATTTGAACTCTTTAGTGGCCTGAGGACTACACAATCTGCGCCTGGGGTTCAGCAAATTGGCTTACAGATTTGGAAATCAACTAAATATGAAAGTATGTCTAGAAACCGTCTCTATGTAACCGAAAAGACTGCATATCAGGGAAACCAAAAAAAAACCCCTATAATGACACCTTTACAAAAGGAAAGAAGGACAGAATTTTGCCAACGTTTCAATAAGGTTATTTTAATAATGTCTTAATATCTGATGAAAATTATTTCCAACATGGTGGAAATCACTTAAAAATCAGATCAAAACCACCTGTTACCGTTCAAATTTCCTAATTTTCCACCAAATAATGATTTGGGGAGCAATATCTCAGCGTGGTGCTACGCCTGTCTGTATAGATGATGGTATCATCAATAGTGAAAAGCATTGTAGATTGCTAAACGATTTTCTTCAAAATAAGCTATAAGATAACATTTATGTTAAGATTTCATTTGAATGATTGAAATATTCCTATTTAATATCTTCAATTTTATTAATCGTTCTGACTCAATAATGACGAACATAATAAATATCTTCAAATGGAGTATTTACTTCCAAAATTGTTCATTCAGAATAATCTGAATCACAGTTCAATTCAGTATCTGCCTAGTAAAACCTTTAAATTTATAATTAATTATATTCATCCGAAATATTAATGAATACTCAACAATAATGAAATCATTCAATGGAAATTAATGGAGATTTGACACAAAATAATCAGGTAATAAAAAAATTTCTTTGATTTTGTTGCATAATATTCTGCATTTGTGTTCTTCCTCTAGATCTATTTCCGTAGCAAACTACATTGGACTGAATTGAAGCCAATCAACTGGGTGCTGAAGGCGAAGGAAGCATTTCGTATTTTTCAATGTAATTGGATCTATTGAGTAACCTAATGACTCAATCATTCTGCATATCATCAGTTGATGCCTAATTCATCCTGCTTCACCATTTTAATTATGGCAGGAGTTATCGATCTTCATTTTCGCCAATAAACATAATAACTTCTCAATTTATCAGTCTAGAAATTATGGTTGACTACCGTCGTACGAATAAGAGTGAAAGCAGAAATTTGTATTTCCTGAAAAACATTCCTTCTCGTGAAGGGACGGACATTGATGCGTGCGAATTAAAGACGAAATATGACGTACGTCATGGGAGAATGTTGAGTGATAGCTGTTTAGTCCTCGAAAAGTGTTCAGTATAATTCGATCGAGAAAGTTACAAATCAAGATTTATTAAGTTATGGTATGAAATTCCAAAATTACAACTGGACTTTCAGTCAGTCAAAAATTCGTGATCATTAAAAGATCTGATAAGTGATATGAAGGATGAGACTTGAGAAATTGTACATACGGATTTTAAATGGTAAACCTTTCCTATTGACTCATATCAGTGATCGGTTCGAAGAATTCTTGACGACGAACAACAATTAGAAATTAAAAAACAACCTACCATTGAGTACTTCAAGATATGTTGGAAACTACAACTATACATGCAACTTTAAAAATAAATTGAGTCACACAGAATAATTTGGAATTCAACACAAGAGAACAATTATAGTTCATCTAGAAATTATCCGGAAAAAATAAAGCTCAATTATGATTATTTAGTATATATTTTTAATTCTTGAATCAGAAAAATATAACGAATTATTCATCTTATTCACTCATAAAACGTCCTTTTAACTACAAACACTTGACTAAACGTCGAAGTACACCTGAAACTAGATCACCTTCATAATTTTCGGTGATGGTATTCCAGAGCTCTAAAACTGAGTGAATTAAATCATCTTTATTTCGTGGCGCTGCTTGTTCAACTTCGATCTTCATTAGTCCCCATATGTTTTCAATGGGACTAAGATCTGGTGAAGCTGCTGGCCATGAAGTGGTAGTCATTTGGTGTTCTTGCAAAAGATTGAGTATAGGCCGAAGTATGGTATCTTTCATTATCCTGCTGAAAACGCCACCCCTCTAGATATAAAGCAAGCGCCATTTCAAGGAGAAAATCGTTAAGCATGCCACAATACTTTTTACTATTAATGGTATCATCAACTTTACAGGAAGGCGAAGCACCACGCTGAGATTTTGCCCCCCAAACCATTATTTTGATGGGAAATTTGGAAATTTCAACGGTAACAGGTTGTTTGGATAGGATTTTCAAGTGATTTCCGCCAAGTTGGAAATACATAGAGAATTTGGTTTACGTGTGTCTACTTATACAAAATTTGAAATGATATTCAGTGGGAATCAATTATTATTATTCAAATTAGTGGTGATGCAAAATGGAAACGCCATATTCCTGTCATGCAGAACTAGGAAGCGGGCTGAAATTACAGAAGTACAACCCTTAACTTCAACAAGTGTGATTTGTAGACCACGTAAGTTAGAGAACGACATACTGATCATAAGACAGCAACTAACTCTGTATGGTACCTATTTATACGTTTATTGTCATTATAAGCACTACGCAAACACTGCAGTTTATTTAACAAATGAGCTACAAACTTCGTATCGTGCTGGCCTTCACTTGATAGAAATCCATTGTACACTTTAATTAAATGAAACACATATATACGCAGATTTCTATTCGTTATCTTGAGTTGTTCACATGACGCGTTTCGTTAACGTGGTTAACTTCTTCAGATGGTTACAGACAGCTAGTTGGAAATTTTTTAACCTCCAGTATATAAATATTTCCTCTTTAGAGATAAGGAAACAATGAGATATTTCATTATTTTTGGTAAAACCACCGGGTCCCTAGTTGAATTAATCCAATGAAGGTGAATTAGATAACTCAGTTTGTTTATTTCCATGCTTTCTAACAGGTTCAATTTTAGACTCTTATGTTCTTTATGTAAAATCCTATAACATTAGTCAAACTCATGTTTCTCTTTTACAAGAGGTTCGGCGTACTTATTATTGAGGAAGGAACGTCTATGTTCCATTATTGTAGTGTCGAAACCTCTTCCGGTTTGGTCAATTAAAACAAATTCCTAATTTTTTAAGAAAATGCGATACCTAAAAGGAACAAATAGCATCTGACTTCTGAAAAAATATAGTTTATTTGAAATGTTTATTATATTTAAATATTCAAATAAGTTAATCCAAAAATCTCTCAAAATATGTACTATATCTTCAAAAAATAATTAGAATTCCGACAGTCTCTTCATCGGCCCTAGATAATATTTAAAATATCAAAATCAACTAACAATCAGTGTGTCTTACCTTAAAGTGTAACCGGAACTTGCTTAAACAGACTAATTTTAAAAATCCAGATAGTCTATGTTCGTCACAAAATCACAGAAAACTGTAAGGTATTATTAGGTTTTCTTTAAACCAATGACATTCCATAATGAGATTTATTCAAGCCTAAATATAATTATATATTATGTATTAAATAAAATAGAAAAAGGATTTTCACTTGATAGCAGAAATATAACAAAATTTTAATATCAAAATAGATTTAATCTGTCAGTCTTCTACAATTTTAATTTCAAAAAAATTTTTATTGAATAAACTTTTAGAATTAAATTAATATCTGAATAAGCACTGCTCATATTTAATAGACGTATATAATCAAAAGTCAATATACAATGTCAAATGGAATAAATAAACCAACGAATATAAAAGAGTCATTTAAAATTAATAAATAAATATTTGAAGGAGACCAAATTTTGTTTATGATCTTATCATTATGAATATTTATTTATTTATTTTTAATTACTTTTTTATATTCGTTGGTTTATTTATTCCATTTGACATTATATATTGAGTTTTGATTTCGTACGTCTATTAAATATGAACGGTGCGTATTTAATAGACATTAATTTAATTCTAAAAGTTTTTTGAATAAAAATTTTTTTGAAATTAAAATTGTTGAAGAATGACAGATTAAATCTGTTTTGATATTAAAATTTTGTTATATTTCTTTCTATCAAGTAAAAAGCCTTTTTCTATTTTATTTCATACATAATATATAATTATATTTAGGCTTGAATAAATCTCATTATGAAATGTCATTGGTTTAAAGAAAACCTAATATTACCTTACAGTTTTCTGTGATTTTGTGACGAACATAGACTATCTGAATTTTTAAAATTAGTCTGTTTAAGCAAGTTCCGGTTACACTTCAAGGTAAGATATACTGATTGTTAGTTGATTTTGATATTTTAAATATTATCTAGGGTGGATGAAGAAATTATTGGAATTCTAATTGTTTTTTGAAGATATAGTACATGTTTTGTGAGATTTTCGTATTAACTTATTTAAATATTTGAATATATCAAATATTTCAAATAAATTATATTTTTTGAGAAGTCCTTAAGTTGTGTTTTATGTTTTTGAAAAGGAATTGGTGTTCATAATGATAAGAGCAGAAACAAAATTTTGTCTGCTTCAAATATTTATTTATTAATTTTAAATGACTCTTTCATATTCGTTGGTACTTATTCCATTTGACATTGTATATTGTGTTTTGATTATATACGTCTATTAAATATGAGAGGGGCCTATTTGGGCATTAAT
Organism: Megalocaria dilatata; assembly: GCA_034642435.1. Classification (NCBI taxonomy): domain Eukaryota; kingdom Metazoa; phylum Arthropoda; class Insecta; order Coleoptera; family Coccinellidae; genus Megalocaria; species Megalocaria dilatata. The sequence goes on along the minus strand of CM067857.1, from coordinate 37,302,343 downwards.
TTAATTCCAACATATTTTGAATAAAATTTTTTTTGAAATTAAAATTGTAGAAGACTGACAGATTAAATCTGTTTTGATATTCAAAAATTTCCTTATTGTTTAGTTTCTTAAAATTCTGATGAGTATGTTATGAGTATTAATTAATGTTACTAACCTTGTTTCAGAGGTAAAATATTAATTAAGTTTTAATAATTTGGTAAAGGTTTTCAGGATATTTCAGATAAAAATTATGTATATTACGAACAGTTTATGCTTCCTTTATTCATCAATATTTAGCATTAATTGTACGACATTGTAGTTTATAGGGTAAGTATTCATTTCCACGTGAAAGGAACATTCACCTGTATTAGTTAAGCTCAAAATGAATGAACATAATAAATGATTAAAACTATTGAATAAAAGCTCAAAGAATACATAAAATACATTCAGGTCATGCAACATAACTACCGTAAGAAGATTGATGTCACAATTACGCACGTCGATATATTGATTCATTCAACAGTTGAAAGAGAAATATTCCCAATCAAGTAATGAGTTTATTTATAATCAATTGTTTCACTGTCCAGCGACACTTTTTGTTCATGTGTTCCGCGGCATATTCTTAATTGCTGCCTAGAAATCAATAAATTAATTGGTTATGAAACTATCTGCAGCTTACACAAAAAAAAAGAAACCACATGGCAAGGTAAAACTTCGAACAATGATATACTCATGATGGAATTTGAAAGTGATCAGAACAAATCCAGTTATTAGTTAACTTTAATTTGCAAAATTGGTAAGGAACGGAGAACGCTTCTGGCTATCAGCAGGTATACCTAGAATTATCAAATCTTGATTTTCTTCGCAAAGACAGAGACAGTGAAAGTGAATTTTTGATGGTTACGTTTCACGCCGATATCGCGATATCAGAGCATTCGTTAATCGCATATATAATGGTGTTTTTATCAAGGGTCAACGGAAGGATTAAAGCAAGAATCTCGTTTCTATAAAGCAGGTGGTCTACTTCTCTAATGCACGAGGAAGGATGTGTGGAGTTGATTTCTACTCTTTCATATTCTGAATTATGATTCGTCGAAATCTTGGATATATTCGTGAATTTGTGGAAAAAGTATTGCGCAATATGGCGTCACATCAAAAGAGCGCTTCTAGTTCTATCTGGAAGATTTAGTCTTCTAACCAAGAAACAACAATTTTTATTATTCAAATTCTACTACTTTCATAGTAACTACAGCATTTGGAAATATTGAATATATTTCAGAAAAAAGTGGTATTTACACGCTTGTACCAGAGCGTGTATCAATTTATCCACATACGAGCCGAAATTTTCTTGAATTATAATTGAAAAACATTCCAGATTTTACAGAAGGGTAATATTCTATAATAATGACTCAAATGACAACTTTTAACATGAATATATTTCGGGGCGTGATTTCATAGGTCAAAGTATACATATTAACCAAAATCTGCTCGTCATATTATGCCAATGAATATCTGATTTCAAAATAAAAGTGAGACGGAAACTCGGAAACCCTGAGATTATAAAAAATGGACAGAGAGCCTTCGAATTCCGATAGAAAACTAGCTTTTTACTAATTTATTGTCGTATGATGAAGCGCAATTATGCTACAAATGCTTTGCATCGGGTGTTTTTTTTTTAGAGTGATAGAACTTTAAATTGAAATAAAACACATTTAAATTAAGATTGAAGCCAAAATTTTTTTTATTTGAAAGATAATTTTATAACATTTATGTCTTAAAAATAATTGCCGGCATATGTCCACCACGACTACCTCTGAGGAACCGTATTCGACTAGACCAATTTTGGACCACTGTTTCGAGTAATTCAGGTCTTATTTCATCAATAACACGAGTTATGTTGGCTTCCAGAGCATCTATTGTTTCTGGTTTATCAGCATAAACCAATGACTTGACATAACCCCAAAGAAAATAATCCAGTGAAGTTATGTGGTACGATCTTGGAGGTCAATTAATGGGACCATTTCTCGAAATAATGTTATCGCCAAATCTTTCTTTCAATAAATCAATTGTTACATGTGACTCTTATGATAGAAATTTAAATGTATGTAAATTTTCCTGAAACTAATAATTTAAATAAAATTATCGAATTATTGATCAAAAACTGGAAATATTGATATTCGTTAATGTTTGACGATGGATATCTCGTAACGGCTTCACTTAATCGAAAAACCATAGGAGACCATTTTTGTAGAGCAGTAAATTTCCTACAAAATCATGAGTTCCGCAATTCGAAATAATTTTTTTTCATCGACTTATAAAATTTATAATAAAATCGAATATTTTCCTTAAAATAGCCAAACTTCAACTATGAATATCTTTTAATCGGTTGAGTTTTTGAAAAAATCATAAGAGACCTTTTCTGTAAAGCATTCAATTTCTTACAAAGTCTATGCCACGGAATATTTTTCCAAGCAGTTGGAAGCGAGATATAAATTTTTTTATCTGATTGTTCGAAAAAATAGAAACCCGCAAAGCGGAGGACCCCGTTATAATTAATAGCTCATACTTGGAGAGAATTCTTTTTAGTTGTCTACGAACCTATTTTTCAGAGTATAAAGTCAAAAATAAATCAGTCTATTTTTTCGACCCACCCTAATAAATAATAAAATATTCGATTGAATCCTGTCATTTTCCAAATTTATTTGAGCCTCATAGGACAAACCGCTACTGATATCAACAAGCATCTTAAGGGAAGCAGAAAACCTTCATCGAAACGTGTATTAATGCTATGACTGTCAAATTTTAGCTAATACATATGTGGGAGTTATAAAACTAGACTATTCCACAGAAAAATGTTGAAAAGAATAAAAAACCCTCTGAAGTAATTTTCCATTCACATTTGTTTAAATAATTATTATTGGTATTCTCAATCATTCGTGTGGCAGTTTTCAGATATGGAGTCTATGATTGTATCTTCTTTTCAAAATTTTCCTGTGTAATAAGCTAGTTTTATAAATGGTGCTCATTTAACTGACGACTTTCATTTTAAATCGCCTCTAAACAGGATAATTTGTGCCTGAAGGTATGTTGAATTATTTTTATTGGTTCTTTATATTTAGCATTCAAATAACTTTCAACTGATGAGAAAATAGGTGATAATTTCAAAATCTTTTTCTAGACAATGTAATATATACTATATATTTTTGGAAAGGGAAATAAAAGAGACCCTGTCTCAAATGTTATGTCCAGCATCTTGGATGATGTTCACTAGACGATCACGGTCAATTTTTTATATTTTATTTTGATTCTCTCTTGATTAACTGACACATATATGTTGATAATTTCATACGTCTATAAAGTGGAGCAATGTTTCCAAGACATTTTATTCAATATAATTTCAAAAAATATTTCTGTTAGAAGAAGCTTATACTTTCATTAAAAATTCAATCAGGTCGTTACTTTATGAAATTAGAAACAGGGACAATTTTTACGAGTAGTTGATGCATTCAGTTCTACTTCATTAACAGTATTCCTTATGAAAAAAAAAACTGCACCAATTATAAAACGTTCAGAATACTGTTGGATAATTATGCAAATTAGAAATTTGCTTTTCCCTTTACTGTTGCAACTAGTAATTTAACTGATAAAGAGAATCGTTTTTATTGTTATTAATGAAAGAGAAAAATATTCCATACATTTAAGGTATAAAATTTCAAGACTTGGAGTCAACTGATTTAGTTTGAAAGCTTGGGGGCACTATCGATGACACCTGATTTTGTACCGAAATGGACGAATTCCTGTCAAATAGTTTCCAGTCTATGGATGGATTTTTTCATTCAAATTTTAAAATCTACATGGACATTGAAAGTGAAAAATTCATTTTCATGGTGAATTAATAATTAATAAAAAATTTATAGATTCTAATGTGTAGAAGTAGTTTCCGAATTGAATTGAGAAATCGTGATTATTCTGAATATTTATACCAAATCATCACTTTTTAAAATCCATACTATGCGTAGAAGGAAATCTCGAATACCATTTCCTTAATATAATAATACCTCTGAATTTATGACGTATTACCAATTTACCAATATTAGTCTAGTCAACAAGTGCCTTTTGGGTCAACTTTTTTCAGCAGTCTCCGAAAATTATGATCAAGGTGTCATTCGATTCGGAATGGCATCTAAATGATTTTTGAAAAAATGGAGTTCCGCTTGCAAAAATTGCAAAAGTTATTAACAATTAACTAAAAAAAAAGAGGGTTTGGTTTTTTGTAAATATCTCAAGAACTAATAAATATTTCTGAAATAAAAAAAAAGATTCAAAAAGAGGAGGAAATTTCCTAAAAAAAAGGGGTCGACTCCCGGAATTGTAGTCCCAATATTAATAATTTTCCCAGAGGGATGAAAATACGGCCGAAAACGGGTACTCTGGCTTTCGTAAGCCTTTGGACACTTTATTAATAAAAATTATTTCAACAGATTAAATATGAAATTTAATAACTGAAAAAATTCAGGAGCATACTGGATAGATGAATAAACAATAATCCGCCAAAAAAAATTTTCAATTAGTTATGCAATTAATAATTTTTTTCTGCTTGGACATGAACATTGCAAGTGTGATAATTGTTGAACTATTAACTTGAGATTTTTTTCCTCTCTTGAAGCAATTTTTGGAAGACTCCAGAATAGATCCCTGTTGGAAAAATTTAAAAATGTTTATTTTTCAGTTTTTTGTAAACAATTTTCGTTGTTGCAGAATTAAAACCTTAGATTAATTATCGAAAAAATTTTTTTCTCAAAATATTATTTATGGTCCGTTTTCATGTTGTAGAAAGCTACATAGAACATTTTTTTTTAAATTTTTTTCTTTTATTGTTTAAAAAACTGTTATAAACAAATGCGTTGTTTATAAAATATAATAATTGAAAAATTTTTTAAGGAATATCAATCTTCGATGCAAATAATGACTAAAAAAAAAATTTTCTTAAAAAATTTTTTCATTGCTTAAAAACGCATGTGTTAATTAACAATCGTTTTCTCCCGCTTCTAAATAATATTAAGGAACCATTTTTTCTTTAAAAATCATGATTTACTTTTCTTTTCCATATAAAAAAAATTCGTTTTGTTTAATTTTTCATTGTTTATATAATAAACAATTTATTATAAACAAATAAATTTTTACTCTATATTTTTTTCCCTTTTCTTCTTACTGCCACAAATACAGACATGATTTCATATCTAATATTGTGAAATGTGAGTTTCACTTTCGATATTCACTGTTACATGGGCGTACCCAGCGAGGGGCAGGAGGGCAGCCCTGCAAACTAATCGTTATTAAATTTTGTTGCTGGAATACATTACAATTCTTAAAATAACTATTTTAATAATGAAAAAAATATTGGATAGAGTAGTCCGTTATTGTGATAGATCATTTTAGTTAGAAAAACGAAATTACTTTGTTTACTATCACTAGCTTTATTTAATTACAGTTATTCGAGTTTCGTAGTATTACCACATTTTCAAACTGAAATATTCAGTTGCGTATGTTTTCTTTATAAGTTATAGTCTGCGCATTCAATACATTTATTGCAGGGTCATTTTGGTGTTTATGAATTTCTAGAATTTCGGAAGTATCTATTTTATTGCCCTTTGTCGCAAGATGTTGATCTATAGAGGGAATCGAATAGTGGAGAATTTATCAGGTCCGTCTGCTCGTTCAATAGATTTATTGCCAGGTTATTTCTAGAGCTTCTAATATATTCATTTCATTGCCCTTTGTCGCGAGATGTAGAATTTCCATATCTTCTAGTTCAGGGTTTATTTCAAAGAAATGGCTAGTAAAATCTATCGGATTTCGGTTTTATAATAAGAATCGTCAAAAAATCAGAAAAGAATTTGTAGGCTTTGTTGAGCTGAAATCTCAAGATGCCCCTAGAATCGCTTCTAGCACAATTCAGAGTTTTTTAGTTGATCAAAATCCTTCAGCAGAAAATTGTATTATATTGAATTGAATCAGTCCTTACTTGGTGAAAATCCATATTAAATAATATTTAAATAAGGTTATTCTGATTTTCACAAATTTTTATTGTTATGTTTACAACAATCGTTTCACTATCACAGTAGCATCATCAGGCAAGATTACATTTTAAATAACTTAGTTTGTTTCCGAAATCCATGGCTATTTATATTACAGTAAGTACAATAAATTTTTATTGAGCACTAAAACCCAAAAAAGGGTTCCTGCAAATTCCAGCTTATCTGAATATATTTAACAGAGGTGAGTTATTTAAATCTATTTGTTCGTTAAGTAATATTGCAATTTTATTATGTTTATTTATCTCTAGGGATTCTAACAGATTTAAGGCATAACTTTTGCTTTCTATATGTAGAATTTTAAAGTTATGGTTGAAAGTATGTCCTGTTTCTAACAAATGGTTGGAATATGTAGAATTACTTTTATTATTGAGGAAACTCTTCAAATGTTCACAAATTCTATGACGGAAAGTTCTTCCAGTCTGTCATATGTAAACTTTAGGGCAATCACCGCAGGTTAACTTATAAACCCCCGATTTATCATCTTTATGTGTACAGTCTTTATTATTTTTAATAAATTTACTCAAATTTGAATTGGTTTTAAATGAAGTTCTCAAATTGAATTTATTTTTGAGGTATATAGCAATTCTCTCAGAAATACCTTTACTGTATTTTAAGGAAATGTATTTAAAATTTTCTTTTATATTAGGAAACACCACATTTAAAGCTATTTAATTATTTTTATTCATCAACAATTTGTCTATAACTTATGATCATAGTCATTATTGATTGCTATTTGTTCAATTATGTTAAGTTCTGAAATATAATTTTCTCGATTCATGGGAATATTAACTGATCTATGGATCATGCAATTAAATGCTGATAATTTTTGATTTAAAGGAAGATTATCCTATTATACCGGTTGTTTTGTTCGTTAGTGCACCTTCATTTAAACTTTCGAAAGAACTTATTCAAATTATTTTAAAAGAAACTAAATTTCAAGCTAAATACTCGATAAAAAATTCACTACAGCTAATAAATAAAATAAAGAATATCCAATGCTAAATTCATTTCATTTGACGTACAAAATTCATTTCCAAGTATACCACCAAACGAAACAATTAAACTAGTAGATAATCTATTAATCAACAACAGATGCAATACAATTATCAAAGATGATACTTTAGAATGTCTAGATATTAGCACTAAACAACATTATTTTCAATTCAAAAATAAAATTTATAAATCTGAAAACGGTTTGATTATGGGAAATCTCTTGATTCCTTTATTAGCAGAAATATTCATGGACAATACTGAAACTAAAATTCACCAAAATCCCCTTAAGAAATACTTTTTATATTGGTATATATATGTAGACGATATTTTCCGTTGCTTCACGGGTACAGACAGGCTTTTGAAAAAATTCTTTTTATTCATCAATGAAATACATCCTTCAATTAAATTCACTATGGAAAACGAACATAATAATTCTATTAATTTTCTTGATTCAACTGTTACTCGAATAAATAATTCACATGATCTTTCAATATTTCACAAACCAACCTATACGGATTCTATTATACACAATAAATCAAATTATCCTTTAATATTAATATTCCAATGAATCGATTAAATTATATTTCAGAACTTAACATAATTAAACAAATAGCTATTAATAACGATTATGATCCTAAGTTGATAGACAAATTGTTGATGAATAAAAATAATAAAATAGCTTTAAATATGGTGTTTCCTAATATAAAAGAAAATTTTAAATACATTTCCTTAAAATACACTAAAGGTATTCCTGAGAAAATTGCTACATACCTCAAAAATAAATATAATTTGAGAACTTCATTTAAAATCAATTCAAACTTGAGTAAATTTATTAAAAATAATAAAGACTGTACACATAAAGATGATAAATCGGGGGTTTATAAGTTAACCTGCGGTGATTGCCCTAAAGTTTACATATGACAGACTGGAAGAACTTTCCGTCATAGAATTTGTGAACATTTGAAGAGTTTCCTCAATAGTAAAAGTAATTCTACATATTCCAACCATTTGTTAGAAACAAGACATACTTTCAACAATAACTTTCAAATTCTACATATAGAAAGTAGAAGTTATGCCTTAAATCTGTTAGAATCCCTAGAGATAAATAAACATAATAAAATTGGAATATTACTTAACGAACAAATGGATTTAAAGAACTCACCTCTGTTAAATATATTCAGATAATCTGGAATTTGCAGAGACCCTTTTTTGGGTTTTAGTGCTCAATAAAAATTTATTGTACTTACTGTAATATAAATAGCAATGGATTTCGGAAACAAGCTTAGTTATTCAAAATGTAATCTTGTCTGATGATGCTACTGTGATAGCAAAACGATTGTTGTAAACATAACAATGAAAATTTGTGAAAATCAGAATAACCTTATTTAAATATTATTTGAAAATTGTATTAGATTTGATTTGACGGCTGTCCTACGATGGCTGGAAAAGAAGGTTGTATACAGGTCATTTTGAGGAAAAAGTACAATAAATCTTTATTTTTTCAGTGCTCAAACCACAAACTAAATCTTGTGGTCAATGGTGCTAGCAAACTACTGGAAATAAGAAACTTGATTGCAACTGTTAAGGATACAATATCCTTCTTTCGTGAATCGCCAATCAGGACTTCAGCTCCTAATTTATCAAGGCTCTGTGAGACCAGATGGTCTGAGAAATACAAGAACATCAGAAAGTTTTCAAACAACTTTCATGAAATCGTCAATGCGCTAGAACATATCTCGATCAAAGGAAGCTATGCTACAAGAAAATTTGCCCATCAATTGCACTTTGCACTAATCAAACCAATTTTTATTATAGGTTTTGTTATGACTGCAAAGTACTTCGCGATTTTGGAACCCGTTCTGAACATTTTACTAGGTAAAAATATGGATTTGATTATGGTGAGGAAACACATTGGTGAAATCCTTGATGTCATCAAGAAGAATCGACAAGAAATTGAACACGTTTCTGAGGAAGTACTCAAAAAATAACATTATATCGTGAAGAAAATCGGGGTTGAGTTAACAGTTCCACGAATTGTTAAAAAGAAAATACAGAGAAGTAATCTGCCATCTGAAACTGCGATTGAATACTGGAGACGATCGTTGATTTACCCTTATTTTGACTCTTTATCCTTATCATTGAATGTTAGATTCCCACATGAGAATGCACCTGCTTTTGCCTAATCCTATATTCATCCTTCATACATTCTAAAAAGTACTTCAAAAGATTTGGAAGAAAACGCAAAATCTTTCATGGAATTTTTTGAGTTGGGTGATATCTGTGCAGAATTAGATTGGTGCTGTAATCTGTGGAAAAAGAAAGATTTAACAGGAGACAAATTAAAGAATATTGAAGTGGCTGCATTTTTGGAGGAGGCTAATATTTTTTTCCCTGCAACAAGGCATGCACTCCTCATTTTAAGTACTTTCCCATCCACTACGGCTACTGTTGAACGATCTTTCAGTACCCTTCGAAGGGCTGAGAAGTACAATGGAAGAGGACAGATTGAGTTTGATGAGCGTCCGTCGTAAATTTTTTAAGGAAAATCAGAACTGGATTGAAACGAGAGTTTTGAACAAGTTTTCTACAAATCCAAGAAAAATGATAATATTATGAGACATGTAACTAGAATACATTTTTCTTTCAAGCAAATAAATGTAATAACTTAGTTGATAAAGCACTGTTATAATTACACATATTTTTCTAAGAATTTTCATGTTTCATTCACCTTTGAAAAAAAAATTTCGTGATAAAATGTTCCCAACCATGGTTTGTTCTCCCCTAGACTTGATCCAGGGTACGCCCTTGCTCTGATATCTGATTGATGGAAATATTAAGATGATCAAGAAGAACTAATTTTAGAAAGAAAATTTGGTCAGTATCTATGTTTTGAAATTTAACGTCATCTCATGAATCTTTGAAATGCAAAAGTGAGTACTGATTCTATTCAATTATTGAAGTATGGATACTGTAAATTTTAAGATTTTTGATAGTGAATTTAATTCACTGAATATTAAAACACAATCTGTATAGCTGCTTCCATCTATGAGGCAAGAGCCTAAATCCACGAAGAGAAAGAATTAATCGATATACCTTAGAGTGCTTACAAACTACAAACTAAGCCAACAGATGTCACGGGAGTTTATATAATGTAGAAATTGCGAAGTTCTTAAAATGAAAGCAGGGAATTAAAAATATTCTTTTCTGTAAATTATATTTAATAATAATATTCACTTGAATGTAAATAAATCATAGAACGAAGGCTGAATTTACATTTTGCAAACCTCTGACAAAAGTTTACAATTGAAATTTGTCTTGAATAGATGGCCAACTTGATTAACTCCTTTTCGATACGCGTGCAAAAAATATTTGGTAATTTATCGCATCAAGATATGAAAAAAAATTTGTTCAAATATCTGTTTTCAGGTGAAATTTATTTATGGCCGTCTATTCCAGAAACTTATTATATAAAGAAGGGAGCAGGAATATTACCAATACTTCGTTGTAAAGTTAAAAATACATTATTCAGCAGAATTGTTAATTGTGCTTAATCTATTCTATTCCAGAAGTAAACAGACTGCTTGAATTAAACTTATAATGAATTCAAGGCACCTGGCATATTGCCCAACTGCTAGTCTCATCACTCATATTTCGAAAAATATTTATAATAATGATTAATCATTGATTGGATTGAATAATAGTTCCTTGGATTTATCCTATCATCATAGCTTTGAACTCTGAAAACAAAATGAAAGATAATTAGTTTAGGTTAATCGAAAATGCAAAAAAATATTTCACCTTCCCAGTCAACCGTTCCAGAGCCATCTGTGTCTATTTCTTCTATCATTTGATCCAGATCTTTAGGTGTTATTTTGTCGTCTAATTCTTTGAGGATTTCCCTGAGGAGATCGACGCCAATATATCCCAGACCCCGTTTGTCATACATTCTAAAGGCATCCTTGAGTTCTCTCAAGATAGCCTCTGTGTCCTCTTCCTCTTCAATCAGGAATCTGGCAGCTAAGTGCGCAAATTCCTCGAAACTCATTACACCATTTCCATCAGCATCAATTTCTTTGATAATTGCCTAGAAAAAATATCGAATCCTTAATAAAAACTGATTTTTAGAAGGTAGAGAGATTTACATTGAAATATCGGGAGTACACATTAATTTACGGGATTTATTGCAAAATATAATGAATCAGCGAATTACTCAAAATATTTCTGACTACTTTTCAACATTTCCCAAGCAATTTCCGAATCCCGTCAGTGAAAATCTTCTTGACTTTTGAGGCGATCCAATTTTGGAGCTAATTTTCGATTTCTTCGAAAGAAGTGGAGCAATTGCCTGCCAAATTGTGTTGCATCCGTCGGAACAGCCAGTAATCAGAAGAAGCAATGTCCAAGAAATACAGCTGATGTGGTATGATATGCCATTTGATCGTTTCTAAATGTTTTTTCGACAACTTTTGCGACGTAAGGCCCAGCGTTGTCATGCGGAAGAATAACTTTTTAATGTATGTTCTTATATTCCGGCCACTTTTCTCGTTATTCACGGTAAAAACAGAGTAATTACAGTCTCTACCAATTACGCGTAATGGAATCACCAGATTTTTAGCACAACTGGGTGACGGGGCAAGTCGTAAGTTATCAGAAAAATATAAAAAAAATTTATGTGGAATACTTCAATATCCTGTGATGTTCCTTTTGCTCCTCTTGCCACAAAGCTCCACTTTTTCCAAATATTTTTCTTGTTATATAACCCTGAACAATGCTTCTCTACACTATCATCAAAATTTTAAAACTAGCTGCTCCAGCTTGGATGAAAAAGAGACGTTTTCGCGAAGAAAAATTTTCAAAATAAAAATTTTGCCCAGTTTAAACTGACTGTACTGAAAAAAATTGTACTACGCGAGTTTGGCAAGTGACGACCAAATTTGACGCATTTAGTGAGAATTCCAAAATGGTATAACACTCAGAAAATTCTTGCTGAAATTGTATTTCCTTTCTTTGTTTACGGCTTCGACTTCTGTGATCATTTTCACACTCAAGCTGCATAATCAATAAATGTTTTCAGAGCTGATATAGCAGGGCTTGTGTGTGGAAAAGTTCAATTCTACTTAGTAGTTTTTGGTGGGTGCCCTTTTAAATATGAAGAGCAATATGCAGCATTTTCGTCATATTTTACTTTTTTACTATAGAAAAGGTAAAAATGAGGTTTAAGCCAGAAATAATTTAACCGAGGTAGGTATGGAAAAGATGTGTTGAGAGCACGCCTGTACCAGAACTGGTTCGCAAAATTTCGATCAGTCAATTTTGATGTCGAAGATACACAACGTTCCGGAAGGCCGGTTGAAGTTGATGAAGGCATCAGTAGATGTGAATCGGTGAATAATAATAAGTCAGATAGATCAGTGAGAGGTAAAATTTATCAAATTCAACGGTTTATGACCACTTCCCACGCCGTAATTTAACCTCGAAGTTCGATATATGGGTACCCCATGTCTTCATGGAGAGAAATATGTGTCGTGGCATTGACTTTTGTGATTCATTTCATAAACGTTAACAAAATGATCCATTTTTGAAGCGCATCATTACTGGGGCTAAAAATGGGTTGTATATAACAATGTCAAAAGCAAGAGATCATGGAGCAAAAAAGATGAACCGGCTCAAAGCATTCCGAAAGCCAATATCTTGAAAAAGGTGATGCTGTCTGTTTGGTGGGATTTTAAAGGAATCGTTTTTTTGGGCTTTTACCGGATAACATAACAATTAATTCACAAGTCTACTATCATCAGCTGGACAAACTTAATGATAAACTTCAACAGAAAAGACTTCATAAGAGTTTGGCCACTCGCCAAAAGCTTTTACAGCTTGAATGGGATACACTAACATATCCACCATATTCTCCTGATCTGGAGCCTTCGGATTATCATTTGTTCCGGTAATTGCAAAAATTTTTGGAACGTAAAACCTTTACTACAAATGAAGAGGTCGGAAATCACCTGGATCATCTTTTGCCAGCAAAGATAAAAAATTTTATGAGCGTGGAATAATGCTACTACCAGAAAAATGGCAAAAGGTGTTGGACCAGAGTGGCCAATATATAATTTAATGAAATATTCATTAATTATACGAAAATTGTCTTTCATTTTTCCAATAGAAACCGAAATTACTTCCCGAACAACTTAATAATACGAAAACGAAATCATAAATTTTTCCACCACAAACTTTGTGTCCGTTTCGTGATAATCATACAAGGATCTAATACTCACCTGAAGTTCGTCTTGACTAAGTTGCTGGCCCAACATGTCCAAAATCTGCCCTATCATATCAACGCCGATGGATCCGCTCTTCTCCAAATCGAAAGCGTTGAAAATTTCCTTCAGCACTAAAATTTTCCAAATTTTCATTGAACTGGACTTTTAACTAACGATATATGAATCTTATGTTAAATTTCTATGTCAAACAATATTATTGGGTGTTGCATAAACACCAAAATATTTTTCCCGCATATTGTACCTTTAAAAAACGTATATTGGATGCTAGACGTAGCTCGGCTTCATTCTTTCAACGCATGGTTATTTTTATGAAAAAAAATGTTTTCAATATCACACAAACTAACCTCTCAACAAATTATAATTTTATGAAAAAATTTTTTCGAAAACTTTTTGAAATTAGATTGAAAATATGTCTTAGACAACGCAGTTTCAGTTGAGTAAAAAATATGCTTTAAAACCGATATGAAATAAACGTTCGTATCCTTCAAGTATTTATTTGATAATTATAATATTGTATATTTTCTTTGGATTATTTTATTCCTTTTGATGCTGTGTAATATATGTTAATTCTATACGTGTACTAAACTGAAACTGTATTTTTTGAGACATTAATTTTATTCAATTTCAAAAAGTTTCTGAGAAAAAAATTTACAAAATATTTCCTTCAGTACCTTTATCCAATATATTGTTTGTGAGTTTTTTCATCGTTGTAATTTCACCACCAGTGAAATAAATTATAGGAAAATTCGTCAATTAGTTTTCCGAAATATTGAAGCATTTTTACACGCTAGTTCCAGCCTATTATCGTTTTGCCCAAATGTCCGTTATTTTCCAATTTTCAGCTGAAAGTGGATTTGAATGACTAGGTTGGAGTCATTGATGAAGAAACTGAGGTCAATAGCATTTTTGTCAGCCCTAAACACACTAACTTTCGAACGGAGAGAGGTAAAACCTTGAAACTTTCAGAGAAGGTTTGATGTCTGAATGCCGTCGTCAGTTTTGTTAATGGACAAAATCGGTTCAATGATTTCGCAGTTCTTGACGTTTAAAAATTGTTTCAATTTTCTTATTTTGTGAATAACAGTTTCGATCAATCTGAAATTTAGTGTTAAGTAGAATAATAACTTGTGTGCCCTCACCAAATTCCGTCAGGATCGTTTGATTAGAAATTTTAAAAAAATTGTAGAGAAATCAGCGTTTAGAGCTATCTTAAACATTATAACGTTCGAACGGAAAGAGATAGAGAACTTTGAGGTAGGTTTGGGACCTGAATATCCCAGTTGAATTTATTATTGGGTGTCTAGTAGTTCCGTAGTTATTCACATTTGAAATTTTCTCTTATTTTCATTCATAGTTTTCAAAGCAAAAATTCAAATGAATTGAATTTAGGATGGTATGATTAAAAGATTCAAAACAAAGAAAAAAAATCTCTTGAGCGGAACAGTCTTGAGCACTTAAAAAACCATAGAAACAGTCCCACGATCGAGTTCAAATTCAACATTTGTTTGTAAAATAACGACAAGAAGACTAATACAAAATTTCGTGAAGATAGTATAATTAGAAGATCAAAAAAATTATTTTGTGAAGAACGTAGGTCATATGAACTGGGCCGTAAAAGCACGTGGGTGCTTTTCGCCTTATTTCTGAAATTAGTAAAGATAAATGAGATTTAAAACTGAAATCTCTATTTTTAATCTTCAAAATTGTGTTGAGATAGTTTTTCATAGAACCAATCGTTGTACACATAACTTTGAAACTTTTATTGAATCGATCGAATTTTTCTCGTTCAATCAACGATACAATAATTTGCAGGAAATTTCTCTACAGAGTTAGAAACTTGAAATTTTCGAGGAAAGTTTTTGACCTAAATATCCAGATTGAGTTTGTAATGGTTCAAATGGATCCAAATAATAACTCTGAATTGTAGTTTTTTCTTATTTTTCCCGATTTTAGTTTTAGAAACTGCAAATCCGATTGCTCTGAAATAAGGTTTTCACAGGCATATTGGTACAAAATTTCATGAGGATGGTATAATTCGAAGATTACAAAAAATATATTGTGTGAGAGGAGCACTCTTGAGCGCTACCTGAACCATAACAACAGTCCTACCTCCGAAGAAAATATTTGTATCACTTTCGAATGGAAAGAGCTAGATCAGAGTTGGTTTGAGCTCTGAATATCTCGGTTAAGTTGGTTAGCGGACAAAATCGCTCCAATGGTTCGGGATTTATTTAGGCTTGTTTGCTCGTTCTAGGCTTCAATGATTCCTCGCGACAAAGAAAAAGGTCGAAATATAAGATCTTGTTCCCAAAAAAGTTCAGTTCTTTTCAGACTATGTAGTTAGATCGAAAATAATAAACACCAAATTATTTTATGATTCAATTATTCCATTATTTATGTTTTGTATCCCACATTTTATCATAATTTATCGTATTTTATTGGCATATAAGGAAAAAATATGTCTTATTGCGAATTTCTACAAAAATTCTCTCAGCTGAGTGAGAAAAATTGTTGAATTTTCATGAGATACTCCTAACAATCCAAAATCGACATGAAATATCTTGGTATATTTGCATTTAGATACTCATTATCAATCAAAATTCTGCAAAAGAAATATTTTGGTTATACTATGATGTCAATAATTTGGTACATAAGTAAACTAAATACACACAATTGGAATACATATTGCTGTTTTTGTTAGGAAAGTGACGAATATGCTCGTTTTTACTCTTCTTGTAGATGACTATGAAAAATTTAGGATTATAAAGTCTCACCAGAAGAATTATATTTTTCGATTAAATTCAGAATTTTTGTATTGTTGAGGTGTTTTACGAAATCAGTTATAATCATTTTTTATATCCTACCAGAAGGAGATGAATTGATAGCATCTAATGTTAGAGTATTAAAATCATTTTTTTCATTGGAATAATCATTTAAGTCTTAAATTGGTTAGTAGCTCAATATTCACTACATAAAGATTAAATAAAAAATAATTGGACTTTCATAATAGTTACTTACTCTTAAGTTGTCCCTTGTCGATGTCCAAATCTTTCAAGTTAGCGAATTCATCATCCTCAGGCTCTTTTGCTTTTTTGGTTTCAGCCTTTTTTCCCTCTTCTTTTTTCTGCACGATTAAAAAAAACCATCAGGGTAATTTCAAAAATACCTCATTAAACGTACTTACATCTGCCATATTTCACTGTGTGTTATGAACCTACTCGATACCTGTGATGTATATAATAAGTTTTTCAATCAGGTCAATATTTATAGACTAATCAATCTTCGTTCTCGGGAGGTGGAAAGGAATTTTCACAGGAAAACATTTGACGGTTGTCCTAAGCCAATTAAACATTACTTGGCGCCAATTAGATTGGATTCCAAAAGGGAATCTCTTTCGGTAATGTCATGCCGTACAACAAAACTTATCGCGCAGCATTCGGAATTGCCTATTTTTTGAACTGCTGAATAATTTCTATTCATTCTATTGTAGCATTTAGAAAAATATACGATTCCTTCATTTCTAAATTCTTGTTTCAAAATTTCATGATGCTTAACAAATTTAACAACTTTTAGTCAGCATTCGTTTGATAATCTTTTCATCTCCATAATTTAATTGTCATATTAAACATTTGAAGATTGATAATGATTTCAATTGGTAGATGTTGTTGAAAATGAAGAAAAAATACAAGAATTTAAAATAAAAAAACTGAAATAGATAGAATCTAAATAAATATTCATATTATGAAGAATATATCCATCATTATACAATTATGAGAATTTGAAAAAAAGTTGAAGAAAATGAAATAGATAGGATCTGCATACTATTGTTGGAGATTTTCACCACCTCAGAATCTAATAATTTCAAAACATGAAGTTATGAATGGAAAAAAATTAATAACAACAGTTTTTTGATTATTCATACAGTAATATTCCGTTCTTAAAACAGACATATGATATAGAAGGAATTTTGAAATTTCGAAAACCTCGGCTTCCAAACAATCTATTCAAAAATTGAAATCTTCCTAGCGTACAAAGACATCAATTTTCTTCATATGGTATAGGTTTTTCAGATTTATCATCTTGGGAATACTTCAATTAAATGATGCACATATATGTTGATTTCTGTTCATTATAATGAGTTGCATGACGCGTTTAGTTACATAGTAACTTCTTCGAATGCTTATAAGGAACTGGATTATAATTTGGTAACATGCAATATTTAAATGGTTTCTCTTTCGAGATAAGGATACAATAAAGTGTTTTATTACCTTTGGTAAAACCACTGGGTCCTTAGGAGAGAAGATCCATTAGAGGTGAAGTAGACAACTGACTTACTTTGATTATTTAATGCATTTCCCGAATTCTTAATCGGTTCATTTCTAAACTTTCCAACAGGTTCAGCTTCAGACCTGAATTTTCTTCGTGCAAAATCTTGAAATCATATTTCTTTTTCACTGAATGTTCCACATGAGTAAAATCGAACTGTTTATTGAGGAAAGGGCGTCGGTGGTAATTTATTCGAGTATCAAAGGACTTCCGCTTTGTCCAGTATAAGTTTTTGAGGATGGTATACACCCGATGAATGTGATTTATTTATTTTAGGTTCAGAGTTTATTAAAATTATGCCTAATGAAAAATTGATTCAGAGATATAGAGATGGTTTATCATAGTAGGTGAGAAAATTGAATATTTTTTCGGCTTTTAGCTTAGTGTATATTTCGTAAATAGTGTTTTTATATTACCATTTTTGCAATCAAGAATTGAATTAAACAAATAGCAACCAATCAATAATAGACAGTATGAGAGGCGAAAAAATTTTTGAAATATATCTTAAGCTAAAACCGAAAAACTATTGAATTCACTTCTCTACAAGTAAAGAAATTCCTCTAAAAAATGCATATATATATATATATATATATATATATATATATATATATATCACTTAGAACTAATAATTCATTAGGAATAATTTTAAAAACTCTGAACCTCATGTGAGAAACTCACAATAATAAATAGATTTCAATATGTATGTGTATTAGTTTATAATGGATTTCTATCAAGTAGAAGCCGACATGATTCGCAGTTGATGGATGTTTTCAAGCTATTCTAAATTTTGATTCATTAAGAATGTTATATATAAATACATAATTCACTTCACTAAGGAGTCGATATCTATTTTTGTATAGTTAACTGAGTCCTTCAAATTCTAGAAGAATTGTGATTTTCAAATCGATTTATTTGAGACTAGTACCCTGGTTCACTCTAAGATAGGTGAATGTATATTCTGTTCCTTACCACCGTTAAGAAACTACTCGGAAGGCTTTATTTAAAATATTTATACAGCTGGCTAAAGATCTTCAACACAAGAGTAAACCAAATATGTAAGTTTTTGATTAGACTGTTTATAGTTTGATTTTTTCGATATTTTAAATAATATAAGGTCGACCAGAAATTAATATCGCTTTTTTAAATGAAATTCAAACGAAATGAATTATTAACAATGTTTTAATTTTAATCAATAATGTAATCACCTTCGCTATCGACAACATTTTGCCATCTACTGTGCAAATTTTCAATGACGGTTTTTCAGTGGAATATCTCGAGATATCATTTTGGACATCATCCACATTTTCAAAGTTTTTGCCATTAAGAAAATGTTGTAGCGATCGAAATAAATGGAAATCTGAGGATGCAATATCGGGCGAGTACACTGGATGAAGCAGTACCTTCCACCCCAATTCATGAATTTTTTCCAACGTTCGTCTTGCACAGTGTGGCGCCTATTATGTAAGTATGCAATAATGAATTTCTTTCATTTTATGGAATGGAAAAATTTGGATTGATTTTAATAATTTTGAGTAGGGATCATTTGGTGAGGATTCTTCAGAATATTCAAATTTTTGAACGCTTCAAAGCTATAATTTTTCCAGATTCAATAGAATAATTAAGAAATTACGCAGGCCTAACTGAACATATGAATTTATCTCCGGTACTCAGGAACAGACAGGTTGCCGCAAACGCGTCTTCATTCGATTCTTCACTTCTGCGAAGCGATAAACAATAA
Organism: Megalocaria dilatata; assembly: GCA_034642435.1. Classification (NCBI taxonomy): domain Eukaryota; kingdom Metazoa; phylum Arthropoda; class Insecta; order Coleoptera; family Coccinellidae; genus Megalocaria; species Megalocaria dilatata. The sequence continues at coordinate 37,282,931 of CM067857.1, read as the reverse complement.
ATTGAAAGGATTCAAACATTTCTTTATATCCACGACCCAAATTTAACAGTGTAATAACAACAGAATTGAGAAGACTAAAAACTATAAATCCTTATAAAACCAAAAGAGGAATTTATTATCATCAACAATTTAATGGTTATTGGCATTCTATAAAACGTGACAACCGATCCAACTACGAGTATCTCCGTTGTACTTCAGAGTTTATTGATCATAAATTTTTTATCAATTAAACACAGAGAGCTCAGCCATATTAAACTCGTGGATGAAGATATATGCTGGAAACAGATATGGTGAAATTTGCACATAATTCTCCTTCAGATGGCTCTAAAATTGATGATCATAATAAAATATTATTATGATAATATTCCAAATTTACCGATACATTCGTAATCATATTGTGAATAAACTCAAATTGAACTTGAGTAGAATTCTTATCTCGAAAACATAACTTCCTGTTTGTCATCATTCCTCCAATTTTTCATATAATTATTTAATTCTTATGTATTTATGTTACAAATTTTGAGACGATCAATATTTCAAATGCTTATATTGAACTTATTGATGAAGAAATAGTAGTTGAATTCAAAAGGCATAAGGCAGCACAAATCACTCAAATTATGTACTGGTTTAATGAAAAAGAACAAGTAACAAAGTGACAAGTTCAAAGCTAATCGAAGCAAATTTTAAGTCATGCCGTAAAGATGACTTTGTGTTGTATACCGTTTATAATAAGGACTCTACTATGCAAGCACTTGCCGAGTACTGTGTCATTTTCTATTAAAAAATACCATATTAAACACGAAGGTTTCTAGCGATGGTTGAATACATATAATATTTTATATAACATATTTATTGCTTTCTGCCAATGACTCAGTTTTATGATCCATTTATTCGTATATTTAAATTCATAGAGGTTTCAGAGAATTCTTCCAGTTAATATTTTAAAAAAACTTTTCGAAGTAATATTCAATTTATGTTTTTATTAAAGTACTTTTCAAATTATCAACTTCCGGTATTTCCTTAGCTGAATGTACAATTTGATGTCGGTCACCACAAATTATAAGCAAACAATTTCAGCTACACCCTATAAGAAGCGTTATTCGAATTATTTACGCAAACTATTGTAGCAACTCGTTCAACCGCGAACGAATTACAGACAAAAATTAGCTCTTTTCAAATTCCTTACATAATAGATGGACAAAATAATTATTCCAACTGAAGATCATCCTTCCAAATATGACAAGATCAACAAGCGAAAATGACATGAAGATGACAATTTATGAAGCAGATGATCACCAGACTGAAACTTATAAATTTCAACAATATTTCAGTCAAATCTGGGCATTCGATCAAAAAATATCTTCGGGTTCGTACAAAATGGTTTACGAACTTCACAATATCAAGCCTATTACGCACTGTTGTTGCGAACATGTTGAATTACCTAAACACAGTCTCACCCCGTATGCGTTTTCCGTAGTTTTCATCAGTACAACTTTGATTTTGTCAGTAGTTATCATTGGAGTACTTGTAATAATATTACGGGATAGAATTCCGCCAGTAATTAGAGCAAGAACTGATAATCATCTGGATTTTTTCGAAGAATTCTTGAGGAAAGCGATAAGACATTATGGTAAAAAACAAAGTGATAGTGTAAAGTGAAAAACTATATGCTAAGGAAGAACTATTCAAAGTGTATTTTTTGTCAATATTCAGGTATTTTACATATAAAGCAGTTTCCTTCGTGTAAATTCTAGGAAATATTTGAAATTTAAATTCTTTCCTGATTTAATTATAGAAAAATTGAATGATGTACATAATTCATGAGTTTATTCATTATGATTATATGTGAAAATACTGTCGAAAACATTTCATTAAATAACTGCTATTATTACCCATTGTTGAAAAAATTAATTTCCGAGATAAAATATTTAATTCTAAAAATTATTTTCTATATTAATTATCTTCATATTTAAAATCTATGGGTATTCTTGCATAAACCTAAATCTCCAGGAGAGGATAACAGTAAGAACACGTTTCCTCTAAATAAGATGCAGTTCAACTTCGACAAATATATTATATTAAATATCTAGTCATAAAGATTTCAAAAAATATAAAAGGCTCCCAGGACGGAATTAACCGATCATGACTGCTCGAAATTCTGAAAAGAAAATATACATTAACAGCTTCAGGGAGATATATATTATACCCGATACAATCATAAAATTTGTTCACAAAGTTTGTAGATGATTGAGGAAAGATTTATCATTAATAATAGAAAAATATATTTTCAATTGTCATATTCAGGTAGGGTATTGTTTGTACATTGCATAAGGTGAAATGAAACAATAAAGAATAATTTCCAGAAATTTGTGGAATTATGAATAAATTGTTTTCAATTATTTCACTTACTCGAATTGAATTTTTACAGGTAAGAAGCGATTCAGTTGAATTCGACTTGTTAACTTTTCTTATTTCTACTTGTAGAAATATCTATCTGATATTCAGAGTAGAAAATATCTCAAAGCTAATTTTTAATTGCTGTGTGAACACAAAAAAGTGATATTTGTCGATAATTATTTTATTTATCTGGAGAAGGTTACAAATTTACTTCGGAATTTTTATCCTATTATGAATTTATTCGTCAGATATTTTTCGTCTGCTGAGTAAGCTATTCCAGCATTTCATCATTTGATATGAAGAAAAGTTTCCATATTCGGTTTTTTTTTTAAATTCTTATAAATTTATTTGAAATATCACAATTTTATCAGGTGAGTATTGAAAACAATCTTTTATTTTATTGTCGTGAGGGCATTTCATTTCTATTGAATTTTTCACGTAAATTTCGATTGAAAATTCACAATTTTGGAAATAAGTTTTATAATATTTTCAAGTATTTTCAAGCTTAAATCGACTCGTTTCGTTAATGTCAAATATTGAATTAACTTCTTAACAAAACAGAAATGACAGAAGTATTGCCAGACTTGAAATAACCACCACTTCAAAATGTAAACTCTAAATGGCTCACTAATTAAAATATATTCACAAAGCGTTCTACTCGTATGTAACATTTACTTCAAACTTCAAGATATGACGGAAGTTTTATCGTTAAAATATAATGTTATTTTGCTTCACTAAAAGTATTCTGTGTAAGATTACCGAAATAGCTTCACATTTTAATTTATCTTCTTTTCAAGGAAAACGACTAAGAACCGAATGTAATAGGAGTAACACATCCTTCTGATATGAGAAAATGCTTTTGTGTTGAATAATAAATTGAAAAAAATTTACCTTCCCAGTCAACTGTTCCTGATCCATCAGTGTCAATTTCATCTATCATGTTGTCAAGGTCTGTTTCACTCAAGTTGTCATCGAGTTCCCTAAGAATTTCCCTTAACACTTGGGTCGTTATGAATCCATTACCTAGATTGAGTTTCTTCTGAATTATTTATGAAAAATGAGAAATGCATATGATGCTGTTACGATAAAAAATAAGCATTTCGATATTTCTTATGGATATTTTTTAAGAAAAAAAAACTAGTAGTAATTCTCCGGAACCTCTACAGATTTAAATTTCAATAAATCTCATGAAGACATTTAGAATTGAATTTTCAAAAACATGTTCTAGATACATTGTATGACTTTAAAGACATATATATTATCATCACATGTGGTGGAAATTAACTAATAAAGAATCAAAAGAAATATAAAATAATGACCAAATTATTCAAACATCACCTTATACATATATTTTCCATTGGATGTTAAAGAATTACACGTTCCCTCACTAAAAATTGTTGACCACATATAATTCAAAAAGGGCTTTTTATATTTTCATTTTTTAAAGAATATAAGCACATTCTCCAAAGAAAGAACCTGATAAATTCGGACCAAAAATCTCTTCAGTAAGGAGTTATTTAAATAAACAAAATAATCATTTAAATGTATAGGCCATGCTCATCCAAAAGTTGCTTAGTTGTTGCAGAAATGTCTGACGAAAAAAAGGGATTTTTATATATATTTTCAATGATTATTTTGTTTATTCAAATAGCTCTTTACTGAAGAGATTTGAGTCCGCATTTATCAGGTTCTTTCTCTGAAGAATGTGCTGTATACTCTTTAAAAGAGAAAATAAAAAATGCCTTTTTGAATTATATGTGCTCAACAATTTTTAGTGAGGAAACGTGTAATTCTTTAACATCCAATCGAAAAATATATGTATAAGGTGTATATTTCTTTTGATTCTTTATTAGTTCATTTCCACCACATGTGATGATAATATATATGTCTATAAAGTCATACAATGTATCTAGGACATATTTTTGAAAATTCAGTTCTAAATGTCTTCATGAGATTTAAATCTGTAGAGGATCTGGAGAATTAATTCCAGCTTTTATCTGTAATCCATAATTCCAGTAATAACCATTACACTCACCGATCTTTCACAAAAGTGACACCTGTTTTTGTATCTCGCTCCAGTGGAATTCAGCGGATTTTAAATAAAAATAATTGTATAATTGTAATCCCGAGCTGAGTCTGTTTCTTTCCAGTTATATAAGCAAAATTCAAACGGCCCTTTTCGAAGATTTGAAATTTAAAAAAATTCAGGTAATTTATCTTCACGGTATGCTTGGCCTCACGTCGCAAAAATGGTCAAAAATTTTTAGGAAAGATCGAATAGGATATCTCAAGGCATCCTCTGTTTTCTTCGGACATTGTTCTCTGCCTATTGGCTGTTTCGAAAGATGCAACACGATTTGGCAGGTAACCACTTCACTTCTTTCGAAGAAATCGAATATTTGCTTCAAAATTGGATCGTCTCAAAAGATAAGAAGTTTTTCCGAGATGAGATCGAAAATTGCTTCAGAGATGGGAAAAAGTAGAAAGCAGTAAAGAACAGTATTCTGATTAATTTGTCTATTCATTATATTTTGAAATAAGTGCATTTTTAAGTTTAAAGCTGAACGAATTAATTTGTACTCCCTATAATATGCAGTCCCTTATTGTTTTAGTTATTCTTTCATTGTCGTAAATAAAAGACGTAATCACTTTTAAGATTTAATTGTTTTTAATAGGAGTTGAACAGAACACGGGTTTACGACGAAAAATTGAAATATCTTTATGATATTTAAAAAAAAATCAGTATCTTGTTGGTCCCAGTATCTTGTTGGTCCCTGTATCTTGATGGTCCTTCCTTAGCAGCTATTAAGGACAGGATCCTACGTTGCATGTTTTTGATGCAGTTTTCTGGTATTTTTTTCCAATTATCATTGTGGTTTCACTAGTAAATGACTCTTTATATCAATTGAAGCCTTGTGATGTTTTCTTTCCTAATTCCCTTTTCGAGCACTCCCAAACATTTTCGACAGAACGTCGGGCGAATTTCCAGGCCATCGGAGCGGTGCAATTTTCTTGTCCTCAAGAAATTTCATCACTCTTTAAGGCTTAGGGCATGGTGCTGAATCTTGAATAAATATTGTATTACCGTTTGGAAACCAATCCCTCACTTGGGGCAACAACATGCTCTCCAATACCTTTACGTATTGGATTTGTCGCATAATTCCTTGCACAATATAAAGGCGGCCCAACCCTGAAAAAAAAACCAAAATAAATTTTCAGACAACAAAGAAATTAAATGACAAATAAGAGTAGCTTACGGTTTTCCAATCTTTGTCTGTGAAATGTCTATATGAGTTGGCACAACTAAAACTATCTTTTACCATGTTGAGGATCAGTTTTGGTTTTTTCTTCGTCCTCTGAAGCCCATCTCAAACAAATTTCTGCAGACTTTTTTTACGGATACATTGCATCCTGTCTCTTCAATTCTTTATGTCAAGATGGGGCAGACTTCTATTTTCCATCACAATATTCTTGAGCACTCTCTGATTTCTTGGAGTTACTAGCTTTTTTCACAGTGACCTTCTCTAAGAGCTGTTGCAGACGGACCGGTTAGCAATTTTTGGCTATTTCGCTTCACAGACGATTGTGAAACATTGCAAATATTGGTGATTTTTTGTCTGTATTCCGAATGTTTAAGCATAGTTTCAATTGCCACAATTTTTTACTCGCTGATATCTTTTTTGGTCGCCTTCTACGAGAAAGTTAAGAAATGTAAGTTTTTTTTATTTGTTGAGTAGTTTAATCTTTGAATTATGATAATTTTTAGACAACAATTGAAACTTCATTGCTTATTACTATTGAATACTCACCTCCCTAATTAGGATGTATAAAACAGAAGTAATTAAGTTCAAAACACTGAAAATCACTCCGTCACGTCTCTAAATACCTTATCAAGCACTTTCCACCGTCGTTTCCTACTTATTGCATGATCAACATCTATTACAGATATTATAAAGTCAACCAGCAACCTATGATATAAATTTGTATCACTGGTTGCGTTGTATAATTAACGTTTCAATGCAACATTCGAAAAATTTTCTGGGGGATTTCATTAAAGTGGACCGTATGTTCATAGTGAATGGCATTTACAGCAGTGTTTGAAACTTTGAGGTGTGAAGGGTAATAACATTAGTTAATTCCATAGTCGCTCAATGCAAAAAAGGTTTGTAGAACGTAAGCATCACTCACCTTCCTTATCGTACATCCTGAACGCACCCTTAAGCTCCGTTTGTATGGCATCGGTGTCTTCATCGTCTTCAACTAGAAATTTAGCCGCCAGTGTTAGGAATTCATCAAATGTGATTTCCCCATTTTCATCCTCGTCAATCTCACTTATGATACACTGAAAATATCAAGGGATTACATTATCCTCAGGCAAAATTGAGTTACTTTACCTCCAATTCATCGGCACTAACTTGAGCTCCCAGCATATCCATAATCATACCTATCATATCCGTTTCTATATAGCCTTTTCTATCAATATCGAAGGCATCGAAGGTAGATTTGAGCACTAGTTGATAATAAAATATTGAAAATATGAACTACTCAACAGATTTTGAGAACTCAAAATAGCATACTTACTGGAAATTTGATCCCTATCGAGCTCATTCTGGAAAAAATAAAGGGGAAAGTAGCATCAGTTTCAAGAGTACACAGATCAGAAAACCTTCTCGAAATCATCAATAAGGTGGAATTAATTTGTTTGAAACTTTCTTGAAAATTGATACAAACTCAAATTTCAAGGAATGTTTTCTTGAAGAAAGAAATATGGAGTTTGTACAAAATATGCTAACTAAGTCTGTGATCATGCTCATTCTAGATAATTATTTTAATTAATTTTTCCCTATATAAGAATACAGATACAACTATCTTGAAAATCAGTTGTTGAAATTAAATTTTTGATTTTCTAACTAGAAGCTGTTGGATTGGAGTGGACGCCATAGGCCACGAAAGAAACAATATCTTAATCAACTACAAGATTGTCATATGTATCATCTGTGATCGTGGTCTTGAATGCTGTCAGTTCCCGTGGTTTCAACGTAAATGCTGGAGTGTCTCAAGACTCGGTTTTGTCGCTCACTCCTTCTTGGTCCAAATTAACGATCTTCTTAGTACGACCTAGAACCACATTTTGAGCTTCGAAGATGATAGCACGCTGATGTCATCTTTCAGCAGTGACAAACCCTATAGCGCTGTTGAGTCTCACCCCCATAGAAGCCAGCAAGTCGATTCCTTAAACGTTTATCTCAAAAAGGTAGATAAATGGGATTAATGGATTCTAGTGCAATTCAATGCCTTGAAGACCCAAATAGCTAGTTTTGTCTAGAAAAACTCAATTCGGGAACTCTACTTTGAGGATGAAAAATCAGTTGCTTCAGCCAAGTGGTTTCATGAATCTTTTCGGTGTGACTGTCAACGCTTCGGGCTGTTGGAGGAAACATCTGACTAACATTGAAAAGTCTGCTACAATTAAGCTGGGAAATTTATGCAAGGCTAGGAAATATTTCTATGCAGATTACGTTTTTTTACTGTATGAATCCCAGATCAAACCAAGACTCGTATACTGCCTCCATGTTTGGAGCTCAGCACTAAAGCATTCTTCACAACTTTTGGATTCCATCCAGAAAAGAGCAGTATAATTGATTGACTGCCAGCAGTATAATTGATTGACAGTCGTTGGAACACGTCAATTCTACCGGTAAGTGTATTGGCATGTAAGCGTAGTTCTTTCACCAAGTGACTAGTTAGCGGTCTCCACAGTCCTCCTCCAGAGGCAGAAAGTGTAATAAGGGTTACGCCTTATCATAACGCGAGGTAAGAACTCCTCCGAAGATATGAACTCATCAGCTTTCAGTTTGGACTTCATTTCGAAAACCTACAACCGTCTGAATGGTAGCAGCGAAGCTTTATCCAACCTCTACTGGCTCTGCATGGTCAGTACCCGAGCCGTTTGGGATGCAGCTCACACGCCGAAAGAGCTTCTTATCCATCCATCCGAACGCAGTCTCATGAACTAAGATAATCTCGAAATTAATGCTCCAATTGATCCTGATACAAGCACCGCAACCCTCCATTTCACCGGGATGAAACTAGGGTTCTAGTCAAGGCAAACGCTCCCAGCGCGACAAGCTCTAATGCCATGGGAGGGCGAGTCGTTGGAACATAGAAGCAGAGTCCGACTCGTGCTTGTTCTATGAATATTATCATGGTCGATGCTCCTCGCAACGGAAGAAAATGATGCCAGCTTCCGCCAAATTTGAACGTGGCACTAGCGCTGTGCAATTAGCAATGAGCACATCCCTATCAAGTTGAATCAACAACTCTGAGAACTTGTGTAGTACTTTTCTAGCTGATGTGCTTCCTTCAGTGTATAATTTTCAATACGAGAGTAAAGAGGACACAACTTTCTGCTCGGGCACCAACCAGTTGACATAGGTTTCCCTTTCCTCGGATGGTCAATATAAAAGGAAAGATCTGAAACTGGTAGCTGAGAAGTTCTCTCCAAATTGAGGTTGGTAAGGTGTGTTAATCAGGAACAGTACGCACTAAAAGTTTATGAAAAGAAATGCAGAGTTCGAAAATTCTTTCCACAGAATACTAAAAGTTCAATTGAGTATCAATCATGAAGCGATGGAATGTGCAAAAGGATCTCAAAACGATAAAAATTATAAGTGAGGAAAAATTTAAAACAGAACTCAATGAAATACTTTTACAGAAAGCTTACCACACCATAGAAAAAGTCTGGACAAACTGTTTAACATGATGTTTGATAGTTTATACATAGCTGGATCTTATGTTTGTTCCTTCACACGATAAATTTATGACGAGATGAGTTTTTTGTACCTATTCAGCTGTTTGTACCCGAATTTGTTATAACTTCATATAACTTCGATTAAATATAATCAAATAATTAGCTGACACCATTAAAATTAAATTGTTTACAAATATTCAATATGTATTTGACTAATGCGAAAGAAATAATAAATTAAATTCAAAATCAAAAAACCCCATGTTTCATCCGGGAATTTTTATGTACATTCAATGTGAGGATGTAAACCTTGTGAATAAAATGAGAATTTCAAAAAAATTATCAAGTGGAATGAGGGATTACCAAATAGTTGAAAAAATTATGCTTCAAATTAAAGTATGATCAAGCGTTGAAAAAATTTTCTTTGTTAAGAGTATCACAGATTTATGTTTTGTGCATTTTCCTGAGTTTTAAAATATTTTTCTTATCACGAATCTGCTGATTGAAAACGAAAGATCATTTTGACGAAAGAGTGAATCTGTTTATGCGACTTCGAAATTATTTGAAGAAATTTCTTAACACTGGTGCGAAAATTTGAATGTGTATACTCTCATAATTAAATGAAATAAAATATATTATTTCCACAATTTATTATTAACGACAATTGTTTGACCAGCACTGTGGCTTTGTCAAGTTTATATCTTGAACTAACTCTAAACATTACACAACATTTCCTATATAGCTAAAAACTCGAAAAAAGGGACAGTACTTAACTTAAAATTATCACAGTATCATCAATAAATTATTATTGGTTACTGTACCTATGAATCCCAATTACTTTTTTATAGAATTGAATATGATTGAGAAAACTGCATTCAATTACGGCTATAGTCCAATTATAATAGACAAAATTTTAAATTGAAAACAAAAGAATTTCGCATTGAATTCAGTTTACCCTATTCAAAAATATTTGACTAAACGACTTATTTCCATTTCTTACGTGAATAAAATATCAGATAATAATGCCAGAAGGTAGCTTTTAGAACGGCTAATAATTCAGGAATTCATATAAAGAATAACAAAGATTAAACAAATAAAGACAATAAATCTGAAGTCTATAATTTGTCTTGTAGTGATTGCCCTACGGTATATATTGGTGAAACAGGAAGATCTTTTAAGAAAAGTATTCACGAACACCAGCAAAATTGTACGTCAAACATCTAACATATTATACAACATATGCCAGTCATTTGAAAGAATTTCATTTCAACAATAACTATGAAATTTTCCATTATGAAAATCAAAGTTGTTAGTAGATACAAGAATCTTAAAATTCTTTTTAGCGACCAAACATATGTTGCAAAATCCCCACTGTTCAATTTTTTCCTTATTGAGGTAGTTCCGATAATTGACCCCAAAATATTTTATGTTATTTATATCCTTTTTTTCGCATATTTTTCTTTATCGGTATTTCTGAGAATTGATGGTTATTTGTATCCCCTTCTTGCTTTGTTTTTCTTATCTTTATTTCCGAAAATTTTTAGTAGTACCGCCACTTTTTTCGAGTTGTTAGCTATATAAGAAGTTTTTATTTAAAATGTTCACAATAGAATAGTTCACAACATAGAATCAAAGAAAATTGGATGTCTATTTTGAAAAACCAGAAATTAACCGGTTTTGTAGAACTTTGTATAGAAAATAATCATGATTTTAATGAGAAAGATGTCACTTTACTATATAATGTTAACAAAGGTAAATTTTTGATTGTCTCGGTCTTTACTTGACGGAAATTCATCTTCAATGTAAGAAAAACAAATGTTAACTTTCGCTATTTTATTGATTTTCACAACAATTGTTTCATCATACTGACTTCATCAGGAGAGTATTTAAATTGACGAAACAATTGTTGTGAAAATCAATAAAATAGCGGAAGTTTTTCTTACATCAAAGGTGAATTGATGGACTATTTGGAGATTCTTTCAATCAAAAAAGCCATTGTGAAAAAGGAGAATTTAACAAATTCTAGAATACTCTTTGGGAACACCCCTATATTGGATGCTGTTACTTTCATGCGCCATAAAATCACACAGATGTCCTAAGTGTACTAGAAGAAGCTTTTCAATTTTAAGTTTAGTTACTTGTTTTACTGCTTTGAAGATGGTCAAAGACCGTAACATGTGTCATGATTCTGAATAAACTGTGAAACATGAAAACTGTGAATTTTTTCATTAAAATTGTTAGAATGTTTCACCTAGAGCCAACCTCATACTCCATTCATTTAAGTAAGGATCGATTCAATTAAACCCTCATAATTGTATAAAATTCAGAACAATATCTCATAACTTATTAGTTATTGGTTATTTACCGGTTAAATATTCCAGTCAGAAATAAGATAAGGTTTATTCAAGTTTGTTCTCTAGGAGGAAAATATCGACTCACCATATTGGGGTATTTTCTTCCCATCAAAGACACTGGTCTGAACAGCAGCTTGATTGCAAATGATCCACAATGGACTGAATGAAGGAAGTGAATTAAATAGGTGAGTTGTTCTATGTTCAATCGAGTTAATTGGGAATACTGATATACCTTCCTACTGACCTGAATTTCGAAGAATAAATGGCATAAGGAAATTCGCTGCATATTTATGTTCGAGTTTTATTCTCGGATAGAAATAATATAAAATTCGTAGAAAGCTTCAACGATAATACTCGATAATCTTGTAGTTAATGTTAACAGTAATTTTTGAATATTTCTCCCATCGACTCAGAGGAAAGCATTTTATATCAACGTTAAATGGTTTGGTCAAAACTTATAGAACCGATTCTTAAGAAATTATGAAAAATATATTTTCTAGAATTAGTGTTATTGCACTATAAAAATTAGTGAATAGATGAAAAGTTTGGTCTTGTACAAAGAGAACGCGAGTTTTCAGTAGTGGATATGGGTAATTATAATTTTTATAATAATATCATTATAATTATTATTTATTTTTCACTGACAGAACAAATTCAGATATTGAATTGTTTCTAGTTGGTCATAATTTAAACAAGTTATAAGAAATTACTACGTTTTACTAGCAAACAATTCCAAAATGTGATTTTAGTTCCCAGATATTTACCCTACCCTCAGACTACTGAAAATGGTAACAAAATGTACAGAGTATTTATAGTAGGTAGGTGCACAAAATGATAACAAGAATGTAAGTTATTAAAAAAAAGACACATTAAAGGGAAGTTGTCAACGGATGTTACTTGAAACAATGAAAATTTTATTGATCTGTATATACCTAACTATCATTATATTTATATCGTTTTTATTATGAACTTACTTGGAAACTTCAATAGACACTCCAAGTAGTTGAGTTTCCTGCCTTGTGATGCTACCTGCAAGCTTTTTAAATTTTCTACATAAGGAAAAGAATTTCAATTTTCTAGGCAATGTGTTCTAAATGTAGAATTTGGTTTATTTTTCGTGAAATTCGTTTTACCTTCGTATCTAATTTTAAATGAACATCCTATATAGTTGCTATTGCCACTGATAATCTCCCGATTTAGATATATATTTCGAGTAATATTCTCTCTCAATATCATATTTGAATAATGAAATTGAATTCAACCTGATTTAAATGAATCGGTCATTACCTTGATTGAAATTCATTTTAATTAAATAAAATAATGAAGAATATTTCCACAATTCATTAAAGAAAAACAATTATTTCGCCAGCACTGTTGCTTTACATTTTGTACTCAAAATGTAAACCTCAGGCCTTACAAATAAATTGAATCCATTGATTCATTGATCCAAAAGTGTACTGAAACCTCCGACAGCTTGATATCCTTTCACTTTTTTGATCTGGATATGTGCTGTGTAAAAATGAATTGCACTAATCATAATTAAGATACCAACCGTAAAATTAATGCCTTTTTTGAAATTATTGTATTTTCGTCGAAAATTGCTATAACCAAATCACAGCACTGCTTATTTGCAATTTTGTTCAAGCCTAAATCGACCCATTTCGCTATTCTCAAATATAAAACTAACTTGAAATTATGAATAAAAAACAATATTCTATTTCTGCTGATATTTTATTTCACTACAATCGTTCCATCATACAATGTTGGAGAATTTCTATATATAGTGCAGGTTCATAACAAAGAATAGAGGAGATGAAGAACGTTTTACAATTCCTTAGGATTTCCAAAAAAATAATTCAACAAAGATTCAATAGGTAGAAGCTACTCAATTCTGTTTGGTTGTTTAATAATATATGTTTTTTATGATATCTATTAATTTCTAATGTTTCTAGTAGATTCAATCTGAAACTTAAATTTTCTTTGTGAAAAATTTCAAACTTTCTATTAAAAATATGTCCTGTATCCAAAAGGTGTTCTGCATGGGTTGAATTTCTTTAAGTTAGCTTATAAACAACCAATTTCTTGTTCTTAGTATTTCATCTTTATTATTTTTTATTAATTTTCCTAATGAATTATTAGTTTTGAAAGAAATTTCAAAGTTGTGATTCATCTTCAGATATCTACCTACCTTTTCTGTTTTTTATCCTAAGTATGTTAATGACATGTATTTACCTTCAGTTAAATTATTGATTTTTGGGATATACTAATGACAGAGCCAATTTCAATTGTATTTTTGCGAAAATATTTTCGGTAATTAAAACAATGAAACCGTTGTTCAACGCAATCTGTTTAATAATATTGTATTCTTTGCCAAAATTCTCACCTGGCATAGGTTTAGCTAATCTATATAACATACTATTGTATGCTGCTAATTTTTGTGAGAATGAGTGATTTGAAAATAAGCAGCATACAATAGTATGTTATATAGATTAGCTAACATACCTATGTCACGTGAGAATTTTGACAAAGAATACAATATTATTAAACAAATTGCCTTTCGCAAGTACTGAATTAAAATCTGAAGAGAACAGACTGAAACAAATAGAATTTACATCCAATTTTTATTGAATAAAATATTATTACACGAAATGTTGAGCGATAAGGAAAACCTTGACAATAGATATTATTTTGTTACAATTCTGAGCAAATATGATAATACTGTACAGGTGGGAAGCTGAATGTTATCAATCATCCCCTCCAGTCATCACTTCCATGAATTCTGTAAAGAAAGATATAATTATTAGTTTACTTCAATCAGTTTTCAATAAAATTAAAAGGCACCATTTTTCGTGAAATATAAACTTTTAAAAAGCATCGTAAATACATGTTAAGGTATTCTCATTCTAATCATTAAATTCGAAATGGGCATAAAAATGTATCCTTATAAATGTTACAGTTACTGTTACAGTTACAACAAACCCAACTAGAGGATTCTTAATCTGCTTCGTTCATATCGACCAAGTCTCACAAAATTACAATTTACATATTCATAAATTTTTCCAGTATGCATGAATAATTTAGTATTTTGCTGATATGATATTGGGGTGCTATCATTCTGTTCAAAGGTCCGCAACTCGCAAAATTTGAGTTGAAAATGGTTGAAAAGAAGTCGTGGGTGGTTATGTCTTTTCGTTCGTCGGGTTTCGGAGCACGAGAACTTAACAAAAAATTATGAGTTATTATGAATGAATTTGCTGTGTGAAATTCAAGCTTGACAGAGAAGTTCGTGAATGAGCAAAATACCTCAACTGGTCCCTGTAATATGCTTATTTGAGATTTAGTTTCTTCTGTATATCGAAATACACAAATATTCGAGTTGAGATCAAGTAGTGAAATCGCAAATAAGAAATAGACGACTCGTGCTAAACTTTATGAGGATCGTTTTGAAGGGTTTCATTTTGAATAACCCGCTATTTGGACAGCTGTCACTTTTGATCTGTAATCTTTTGACATTGGAGAAGTAAAAAAAACATTATCACTAAGATGGAAGGATACACGCTTCAACAACTCAGTGAAATATTTAAAATTCACTACAAAAATGGTGAAAATGTTGCAGTCACAGTATGCAAAATTAAGCACATTTGGGTCGTCGTGCAGCACCCTCTTGGCCAACAAAAGTAAAACTGGTAAAAAAGTTTGAACTGTTGGGACAAGTTAGTGATGGGAAGAATCGAAACCGTGTGTGTTGCTCAAGAATAACTGCTGCTGTAGCCCGTAGTATTAACGAAAACCCAGATTTGTCGAATCCTGGTCGATCTTTGGAATGAGGTATTCCACAAACGACATCACACCGTAATTTGATTAAAGACTTAGGTTTCTAGGCTTTTAAAGTTCAGTTTACACAAGAATTCAAGCCGGTCGATCACCAGCATCGTTGCATCTTCGTTGATTGGGGTCCTTGCAATGCAATAAAATGCCCTTACCATTAAGCTATCGTTTCGATCTTGTCATTATTTTTCAGAATAAAAATTCGTTATGTAATTGAAAAAAATTCTCTCTGTTTCCTTAGACTGCTATACATTATAAGCAGTGATAACATGTAAATTCTCATAGTCACACGAAACATAAATGAATGACAAACAAAAGACCTAGAGCAAAATCCAGTATAAGGTTGTTCGGAAAGTAATTTCGTTTTTTCCCAACAGAGGATTTAATGGTATTTTTTCGAATCCAACTTCACACTTAAGCCGCATAATCATTATATGTTTTGAGAGCTGATATAGCAAGGCGTGTTTGAAAAAGTTCAATTACTTCTACGCAGGAGTTTTTGTTTGGTGCCCTTTTAAATATGGAGAGCAATAAGCAGCATTTTTGTCATATTTTACTTTTTTACTATAGAAAAATGCTGTTCAAGCCAGAAAGAAATTAACCGATGTGTATGGAAAAGATATGTTGACAGTACGCTAGAACTGGTTTGCAAAATTTTGATCCGGAAATTTTTATGTCTAAGATGCACCACCTTCCGGAAGGCCGGTTAGAGCTGACAAAGACCTGATAAAGGCATTAATTGATGCAAATCGGCGAATAACAACACATGAGATCGGTGAGAGCTTAAATTCATCGAATTCAACTGTTTATGACCACTTGAAAGGCCTTCGTACATATATTTAATATTATTATCTACTAATCTTACATTTCAGTACGAATGAGATATGGGAGAATATGTTCGCCTTCATATTATCGAATGAATATTAGATAAGTATGATGAATAATGATTCTGATTACAGGCTGAACGAATTAAGATAATGGTTTTTTTTTGTGTAGCCTACCGTGAGCGATGTGGGTAGCTAGGAAAACGGAGCTTTACAGAATGTCTCCTCGTGGTCGAATTTTAATTGAAATTATAAATAAGTAACGATCACTTGAAATGGTGATACATTGTTTATTTCGTTCGCGAATTACTTACCGTCGAAATCAACTGTGCCAGATCCGTCTGTATCGATTTCTGTGATGATCATGTCCAGTTCATCATTAGTCAAGTTGTCATCCAGTTCCTTGAGAATTTCTTTCAGTGTTTTGGTTGTGATATAACCGTTTCCTATCGATGGATTAATGAGATGCCATTAAAATTCATACGAGGATTGCATACGAAATATTTTCTCACCTTCTTTATCGTATAATCTGAAGGCCTCTTTCAGTTCCTGTTGCATTGCCTCTGCATCCTCCTCAACCATGAACCTTGAGGCTAAGGTTATGAATTCTTCGAATTCCAACTCACCGGATCCTGAAAGAAGATTCCATCAATGAAAAAGAATGTTGGATATTGACAGTTCCGTATTTGAATTACGATATTTTATTTGTTTGACACTTCTTGGACGAAAAAAAAAATGAACATTTTAAATTACTACTCTGGTAGCTCAAGGCTCAGAATTTTGACACAGCACCGTAATTTGACATTACAGTAATTCATCGCAAATACACTAGCGAGCAAAAAAACGGGTCACTAAGATTTTACACTATTTTTTCGAATAGACTCACGTGTATAAATTGATTTAATAAAATTTTGTTCAACATCAATCTTTCATTAGAAAAATAACTAAATATGCGCAAAATGTAGACATATGGGCTAAAAAACTTGATAAAAGAAACCATCTTCGAATAATTCTTTCGAATAATTCATCGTTTATCATTTGCGTTCAATTCTGGTCATTGAAAAGTTTGTTTTCCTTTCTTTGACAGAAAAAATTTCATAAAATGGTTTACCAATTGAAGATTGTGCGAGAATAGTGGCACTTATTAAAAATGGGCTGAGCCAGAGATATGTTGCTAGAAGAATGAATGTTATCCTATCTACAGTCCAAAGAATATTGACAAGGCATCAGGAGACAGGAAGGCTACAGCAGAACTGCATCTGGAAGAAAACGGTGCACATAGTTGAGGGTTAACAAATTCATGGTTTCCACAAGTCTCTGAAATCGCCATCTTACTGCTGTTGAAGTTCGAAATCGATTGATTGAGGTACGCCAGGTAAACGTAAGTGAATGGACCGTGAGATGACGTCACTTACAATTGAATTTACGACCATATGGACCTGTGACAGGTCCAGAACTTATCAGAGAGCATCGAATTGCTCGTCTTCAACTTGCACGAGGTCACATAAACTGATTGGAAGCTCAGTTGGCCCAGGTACTTTTCTCTGATGAATCCAGATTCAGCATTCGAAGAGCTGATGGTTTTAAATGTGTTTATAGATGCCCAGGAGAAAGATATGCCGATGCCTGTATAGAGGAACGAGTTCCATTCGGTGAAGGATCTGTTATGGCCTGGGGAGGTGTGTCTTTAGAGAGCAGCACAGAGTTGTTTTATAAATGAATCTTTAACATTTTTTAAATGGATCTTTAACAGCAGTCAGATACATAGACAAACATTTTATGGATCATGTTGTACCTTATATAACATTTTTGCAGAGACGTGCATTACAATTCACGTCGACATACTGCTTGAATAGTGACGGCGTACTTGAATGAGATTGGAATTTCAAGGTTCAACTGGCCAGCACGTATACCTGACTTGAATCCCATCGACCATCTATGGGACCAACTGAGAAAGTGAGTCAGAACTATGGTTCTGTCACCTAATAAGTTACAATAGCTCCGTGAAGCCCTTCGTCATGAATAGGAGGATATTCCAGAAGAGAATATTCCAAGGCTCATTACGAGCACGCGAAGACGTTTGGAAGCTGTAATCAGAGCTACGAGAAGTCACACGTCATACCGACACTGAAATTTTCACAGCTACGATACTTTTTTCAATTTCGAAGTTTTTGATTTCTTCAAAGAGTGAATTTTCTTACAGGTTAAAACTTCGTCACTGATTATACAATTCTGTCCGTCCATTCTGTTTCAAACCAGATAAATTTCTGAAAATGGTTATTGTTTGACATCTCCAGGAGAGGTCACAAACAGAAAGATCCACTCACGAATTTTTTGCATGCAGAGAATGGTTTTCTGCTAGAGAAGCAAACTTTAAATATTGGTCCCTTTCATATGCAAGAGATGGGCAATTTTGATTTGCATTTTTGATCGGTTATAAATAAAAAAAACTGATATAAGTTTAGTAGGAGGGTTGAAGATTGACATGCACAAATGAAAATCAATATCCAAAATGACCGCCACGTTTAGCCATGTTGATGGATGTTCAGCCACATTCTGGACTATGGCAGCGATGTTTTCAGGTAATCTCACTGGATAAGAACATGAAGCGGTTGTTTTGTCAGATAACGATCTAGATTTCACGAATAAATTAATACAAAAATTGCGTTGGGAGTATTTTATTTCTATTGAATTTTCTACTTTAATTTTTAACAGTTTGGAAGATGATTCACTAATCTGGATATGATAAGTTTCAATATTTTCCTAGTTTGTTTAAACGTAAGTCGACCTTAATGTCAAATATTGAACTAACTATCTGTCAAAACACGAACGATAGAAATGTTTCCAGACTCGAAATAACCACTACTTCAAAATGAAAACTCAAGATGGCCCACCCTTCACTATATAATCTCAATCACTTTCCCACAATTTTAAAAGTT
The DNA here is from genome assembly GCA_034642435.1 of Megalocaria dilatata. Classification (NCBI taxonomy): domain Eukaryota; kingdom Metazoa; phylum Arthropoda; class Insecta; order Coleoptera; family Coccinellidae; genus Megalocaria; species Megalocaria dilatata. The sequence goes on along the minus strand of CM067857.1, from coordinate 37,263,841 downwards.
TGAAGTTTGGCCACTTTTCCTCCCAACATATTTATGAATTAAATTCTCATCTTTCAAAGCGAAAGATCCTAAGCAATATTCGAAGTTAGTGATCTCTTGGTTGCAATGGAACAAAATCAGTAAAGAACACTGATGGATGAATTGAATTAATGGTTAAAATTAAATTTAAATTTTTTACTTGACAATGATTAATATGCCAATTTATAGACATTATTGATAGTTTCTTCATATGCTCAATTGAAATTTATTTGTTGATTTGAATGGGTCGATCATGTGAAATTATTGTATGAATAATCATGCAAAATGTGGAAGATTTTCGCAAGATAAATTCCCATAATGTTCACTTGTAAAGAGTCTTTCAATGGAACGCCCCATTTTTAAATTGACAGTACTCACGCTTGACAGCTACTGTTCATTTGTGACATTAGCAGTTGTATTTGTCAATATCTACCATTTAATCATGAAACGGTACACGTTCCAACAACATTCACGAATAATCCAAATTCATTATGAAAAATCGTGATCTGTTACTCTAACTTTACATGATTTAACTCCAATTTTTGGTCGATATAATCCTCCGGATAAAGGAGGAGTTGAACGTTTAGTGAAGAAGTTTGAAACAAATTTTACACTTCATGATGTTACAGTTCCAGTGAGACAAAGAAATGCTGCCGTACGTGAAAGTGTTCGTGAAGACCAAACTTTATCGATTTCTCGACTTTCACAAGAATTAGGCATTTCCCAGACGTCTTTGTAGCGAATTTTACGAAAAGACCTTAGTTTACATCCATAAAAATTATTTTAACCCAAGACCTCAAAACCACAGATCATTTAAAGCGCCGTGTATTCAGTAATTGTTGCTTAAAAAAAATCGAAATGATGCAGACTTTCATAAGAAAATCATTCTCTCGATTTAACTCCATTGGATTCCTTTGTTTGGGGTTACATTAAGCCATTGGTTTACAGCAATCATCCAGTAAATTTAGACTATTTACAGATCAATAATGAACGAGAATTGTTAACATATGACCTGATTTGTGTGAGAGATTTATGGGAAATTGGATTAAACGGCATAATTCTTGCCAGCGTTTCTTTAGTGGATATTTAAATCATGTTTTGCTTCATAACTAATGGTATCTATTGTACTTTATAATGAATTAAAAGGTCAATAATTTTCGAATAAATAGTGTGTTTTATTCACAAAACAAAATGGGGCGCTATTAACTAAAGACCCAATATGAAAAAACTAGTTCTTTAACAAAGAATCCTAGAAAATGTTGATAGGCTGAATTAAAATCGCACCAAACTGCAAATCAAAAGACAATGGCTTTTCTGTCTATATTTAACTGATAATTAACACATTCAAACGCATTTACTTTCTTCCTTTCCATACGTTCCGAGGTCTCCAACGAAATGCGCAACAGGTAACAATTATTCGTGAGCCTAATGATTGTTAAATCAATTTCAAATTTTTTTTGTAACGATGAAAGACAAAGAGATTTCTGGAAAGTATGCTAGCAAAATCTCAAGAACTTTTTAATAAGTTTATTAACAGAATTTTTTCGCAGCAGTTGATCTTCAGGGAAAACTGATTTCAATTTCGTAATTTCAAAATGTTTCATATATATTTTTCAGATTGAAATATTCAACTAAGTAAGAAAAAGCTCTAACATTTTTTGTTGTTTCAAAAATTCTACTACGTTTTTGCGTATCGATGTCCACTGAATCCTTTTTTCAACTGTGTCAGTCAATTCATTCCATATTATTTTAAAAAAGGATAATCTACTCACCATCAGCATCCACTTCGGCAATGATTTCATTCAACATCTCATCAGTAGTATGAATACCCAACATACCAAGGATAGTTCCAATCATCACTGTACCAATGCTTCCTTTCTTCTCAACATCAAATGTGTCGAAAGCATTTTTCAACACTTAAAGAAATAGAATAAATATCAATGAAAAAATATCACGAAGTTGAAGTAAAATGAATTTGAAAATAGATACTTACGAGCAATTTGCTCCTTGCTCAGATCATCCTGAAAATGTGACATAATATATTTAATGAGATATTAAGAAACTTGATGTATTGGTTTCCAAACGCAAAATAAATCAGCTGATGTACATTTTTTCAAAAATTTTATGAACCCTTAGAAGATTTCAATTTAACAAAAATTGGCTTAAATTCGTTGATTGTTCGAAATGTTACTTTTTGAAAAAATGTTGAGTCTAATTTTCGCTGATTTTTCTTAAGAAGAAAACCCAGATCTTACCGCCATGACTTTTGAAATATGGTCAACACAGGTTACTCCACAAATCTAAAGTGAACCGCCTGGGTTTGGTGCTAATCTTTTTATAAAACGCAAGATTCTAGTTATAGACGACATGCCTTACGTTTGTAATTAACAGTATTCATATTTTCACGTCTAAGTTTGTGTTTGAAAATCGAGATACAGGATAGTACTCATTTTTTTCTCAACGAAAAAATCTCAAATTCTGGAAACGATGCGATATCTTCTCTGAATGAAACAGCCAAATTATGCAGAAATGTTGAGAATTTTGCACAAAAACTGATTTATTACCCATAAGAGTTCCCGAATTCTTTCTATTTCCTATCGCAATTATTTTTTGCGAGCTTATTCTAGGGACCAGCTTGCCCAAAATGTCTGTAATTTTCGATTTTTCCGGTGAAAATGGTCCCAAATGACCAAGTTGGACTCACGGATGAAAAAAATCCAATGTTCAAAGTTATTCTATTCTGCCGGTTCTTCCGTTAACACTCTCACTTTCGATCGAATTCTTATTTAGTATGAAAGTATGAAAAGTATTATTATTTTTATTATCCTGATAGTCCTAGATCTTCTGTAGAGATTCCGCAGAAGCTTTTCAGCTTGTGCGAGTTGGGAGTTCAGTTGTATTCTATTAAGGCTTTGTTACTGCGTCCTAATGCTACCTTATGCAGGTTTATATGAAGTTTTGGTCAATATATTCCTTTTCCACTCTTTTTTGTTTGTTGATATATTATATCTCATGCAGAGCGAGGGAAAAAGGATGAAGTCTTTTAAGCATATATTTTTCATTTTCATGAGTTTTTCCGTTTCTTCAGGCGAATAAATCTTAAATTGCAAAAAACGACGCTTATTTGACTGAAGGGGTCACAGAAAATTGTATTTGTATCTATCATATAAAACTTCTTCAAAAATCAATTCAGTGAATTAAAATTTTTAGTGGAAATAGACTTCTTACTTTGAGCCCTTTTTTTGCGTGCTCATATAACAGAGTTCAACAGCTCGTCCAAAATTTTTATTCAAAAACTTTTAGAATTAAATTAATGTCTTATAAGCACAGATTATATTTAATAGACATATAAAATCAAAACTTATTATATAATATCAAATGGAATAAATAACCCAACAAATATAATTTGTCGATTAAAATTAATAAATAAATATTGAATTGAATCAGTCCTTACTTGGTGAAAATCCATATTAAATAATATTTAAATAAGGTTATTCTGATTTTCACCAATAATAACGATTATGATCCTACGTTGATAAAGCAATTGTTGATGAATGAAAATAATAAAATAGCTTTAAATATGGTATATTCTAATATAAAAAGAAAATTTTAAATACATTGCCTTAAAATACACTAAAGGTATTTCTGAGAAAATTGCTACATACCTCAAAAATGAATATGATTTAGGAAATTCATTTAAAACCTATTCAAACTTGACTGAATTCATTGGAAATAATAAAGACTGTACACATAAACATGATAAATCAGGGGTTTATAAGTTAATCTACGGTGATTGCCCTAAAGTTTATATAGGACAGACTGGAAGAATTTTCCGATATAGAATTTGTGAACATTTTTTATTACTCAATAATAAAAGTAATTCCACGTATTCTAATCATTTGTTCGAAACAGGACATACTTTCAACCATAATTTTGAAATTCTACATATAAAAAGTAAAAGTTATGCCTTAAAACTCTTAGAATCCCTAGAAATAAATAAACACAATAAAATTGGAATATTACTTAACGAACAATTAGATTTAAATAACTCACCTCTGTTAAATATATTCAGATAAGCTGGTATTTACAGAGACCCTTTTTTGGATTTTAGTGCTAAATAAAAATTTATTGTACTTACTGTAATATAAATAGCAACGGATGTCGGAAACAAGCTTAGTTATTCAAAATGTAAACCTGCTTGATGATGCTACTGTGATAGCGAAACCATTATTGTAAACATAACAATAAAAATTGTGAAAATCAGAATAAACTTATTTAAATATTATTTAGTAACTAAATATTTGAAGGAGACAAGATTTTGTTTCTGATCTTACAATAATGAAAACTAAATCCTTTTCAAAAATACAAAACCCAATTTTAAGAACTTCTCGAAAGTAATTTATTTGAAATATTTAATATATTCATATATTTGAATAAGTTACTTCAAAAATTTCCCAAAGCATTTATCACATCCCCAAAAAACTATTAGAATTCAGATAAGGTCTTAATCGGTCCTACTTCACATTTAAAAAATAAAATCAATTAACAATAAATAATTTACCTCTAAGACCTCGCGGTATCCTCGTTTGAACAGACTAACTTCAAAATCCAAGGTATTCTATGTTCTTCACAAAAATCACAAAAAGTTTATATGTAAGTTATGGTCTTAGTTAATCCACATGCTTATAAGACATTAATTTAATTCTAAAAGCGTTTGAATAAAAATTTTTTGAAATTAAAATTATAGGAGACTAACAGATTAAATCCGTTTTGGATATTAAAATTTTACTAATGTTGTAATCGCGTTAGATGTAAAATACCGATTTTCTAATGAGTTAAGGTGAAGTAACGTTATAGAGCCTTTCGGTAAATTTTGAATATTTCGATAAACATTTTAGCTCAAAATTTGTATACATAAATAGACAAAATGAACGACCTATAAATTGAGGAACATAACAGTTTCACTACAGAAGAAGATGAAGTTTTCTGCTAAGCTGAAGACTCAATGGTCAGAGATGATTAAACTAAAAAGATGACTTTGGATAGAATTAATAACTAAAGTTATTTCGTCATATAATGCTAGACAACTATGAGAAAGAGCGAAGCATATCGAGATCTGAATAATTTTTTGGAAAAAAAAATTTACAAAAATCAATATCAGGAGTGATTTGCTGGTTTCAAATAAAGAGGCACTACAGGAAGAAACGGACCATCTGATTTAGATCAGACTCTTCTAGCGAGCGTGGAAGAAGCCTGACAACTGGAATATTGGCTAAACACTTCAATGTCAACTACTCAGCGATCGTGCTTAACCTCAAAAAACTCGGAAAGGTAGGACAATTTCTTGAGAAGCCTCTGACGACAAAACGGATCGTGCTGAAATTTTCCCAAAATACTGCAAATACACGGCCGAATACCTTTGCTGATGGTTCCAGTGGCAGTGGACTTGTTTGCTCTTCAAAAACGTCAAAAAGAGAAGATTTGCTTATCGCCAAGCAAAACACCGCAAAAAATATCCAGATTCGTCCACTGTAAATAGACTATGTGGTATATCTTGTGTGAAGAATCATTAACTGGAAATTCATTATAAATAGTTATTATGACGATTATGAGCGGATTCCGAACAAAAACGACATGCGGCATTTCAAGATAAACAGCGCTTCTACCTGGTTTAACTCTAACATCTACACGAAGCTATCAAGACGAAAAGACCGGTCAAAAAAGATCATATCTTTTTTGTTACAGTAATAAACGTCCTCATGTTGAATGTCGTGATGTCGACTTCATCGCTAATAAGAAAGGAGATTTGCTACTACATCCGACATATTCATTGCGGAATCTCCCACCGGCTACCACATCAATCCCTCGCTGAAAAACTGAGAAGTGAAAAAAATTTTAGACAATTTGGATGACCGATGTTGAAATGTTGATTGCCTCTTAGAACATCAACTTATTCGCCCGTGAAATATACTGTTTGTCAAGCAAATTAATTAGGTTATGAATACTCTTCAGAATAAACATTTGAATATGTTTCTGTGGAGTTTTAATGTTTTTTTCAATAGCCTTATTTAAGAAACGGCATCAATTATGAACCATCTTCATGAAGAAGAAAAAAAGGAATTTTCATTACAAGAGAAGCTTAGGTACTTTCGGCAAGAGCAAGACTCAATATTAATAGATAGATGACGTTCCAAGGAATCAATTAAAGAAATTACCATAAGGCTAGATCGATAGGATTGATGCACGATTGATACATTTTTTTTATACCTTTAAACATTTGTGAATATTGAAGTATTCAGTACAAAATTTATTGTTTTTCATTCTATTCAGAAAAAGTTTAAATTACTTTGATCTTAAATTTTTGAGAAGACGAAGTGATGCCATCTGGGATTTTTGAGGAATAGCAGGGATTCAGATGAAACATGTCTGTTAGATACTATATTTGTAATCCACCATATTACGGAAACGGCTATAGAGTTTATGTGCCTTCATGTTCTTCATTGATCTCGCCCAGGCATTTGATAAGGTACGATTAAATGATCCAACAATTTTACTGAAGAAAAAGGAGATTCACCCCAACATATTAAAATTAATAGAAAATCTATACACCTATAATTGTATATATGTGAGAACGGAATATAAATTGAGCAACAGAATACCTGTGAAAACCGGTATCAAATAAAGAGACACCCTCAGTCCGATCTTATTCAGCATCATAATGGATGAGATAATAAAAGTAAAGCAAGCTGGAAGAGAATACCAAATGGGAAATAAAGAGATAAAAATAGTATTTTATGCTGATGACGCAGTGATCATCTCAGAAGATGAAGATAACTAACAAAGGCTCTTGCATAAGTTTCAGCAAATAGCAAAAGATTCTAACATGCAAATATCCTTGATGAAAACAAAATCTTTAATAGTGCCTGAAAGACCCGAGAAGATGTAAACTTATAGTCAGAGTGTAGAACAAGTGACGTCATTCCAATATCTAGGAGTGTACATAATAAGTAATAGGAATTTAGAGGAAGTAAAAATTGATCAAGAAAGGCATCATTAATATTGGGAAACTTGGAGTAATTTGGCGGAATAAATATTGGGTTGTTCGGTAAGTATATGCGTTTTTTTTTGAGGAAAATGAAAGACAATTTTCTTAAAATGAATAAATATTTTATTGAATTATATATTGGCCATTCTGGTCCATCACCTTTTGGCATCTATCTAGTAGTAGCATGATTCCACGATCATAAAACTTTTGGTCATTGCTGGCAAAAAACTGATCCAGGTGATTTTTGACCACTTCATTTGAAATAAAGGTTTTACAGCCCAAAATTTTGCAATGACCGAAACAAATAATAATCCGAGAGCGCCAGATGTAGAGAATATGATGGGTGCGGCAGTGTATCCCATTCAAGCTGAACTTTTGGTGAATGACCAAACTTGTATGAGGTCTCGCATTATCTTGGTGAAACACTACACCTTTTCTGTTGATCAATTCTGTCCTTTTCTGTTGAAGAGTTGAAGAGATCATTAGGTTTCTCTAGCTGATGACAGTAGACCTCAGAATTAATTTTTGTGTTGTCCGGTAAAAGCTCAAAAGAAAAGAATGATTCAATTAAAATTCTACCAAACAGGTCATCACCTTCTTTTGATGGATATTGGCTTTCGAAATGCTTTGAGCCGGTTCATATTTTTTACTTCATGATCTCTTGCATTTGACACTGTTACATACAACCCATTTTTTGTCCGCAGTAATAATGCGCTTCAAAAATGGATCCGTGAGAACTTGGGGAACCCATATAGCGAGTTTCCAGGTTGAACCCAGGCATTTCAAGTGGTCATAAACACTTGAATTCGATAAATTCAACCTCTCACTAATCTTACCTATTGTTATTCGCTGATTTGCATCAACTAACGCTTTCATCGTGTCTTTATCAGCTTCAACCGGTCTTCCGGAACGTAGTGCACCTTCGACATAAAAATTGCCGGATCGAAATTTTTAAAACCAGTTCTGGCACTGGCGTACTGTCAACACATTTTTTTCCATACACCTCCATTAAATTATTTCTGGCTTGAACATCATTTTTACCTTTTCTATAGTAAAAAAGTAAACTTTGACGCAAATTCTGCTTTTGCTCTCCATATTTAAAAGGGCACCAATCGAAAACTCCTGCGCAGAAGTAATTGAATTTTTTCACACATGAACCTTGCTATATCAGCTCTCAGAACATGTAATGGTTGTGCGGTTTAAGTGTGGAGTTAGGTTCGAAAAAATACAAATACAATACAACAGAAGCCCGAACAGATATCGTGAGATCTCCATTATTGAATATTTTTACTTAGTGAGATATTTCCAACAATTTGCCCCAATTTATTTAATAATTTTTGTATTCATTTATCGCATATTTTTTTATCGTTTTTTCTGTAAATTGATGGTTTTTCGTATCCTTTTTTGCAAATGTTTTCTTACCTTCATCTCTGAAAATTTGATTGCTTTTTGTAACTTCTCATTTCTCAAGCTGCATAAGAATTAAATGTGTGATTTTCAGACTTAATTTTGAACTTGACAATGCCACGGTGTTGGTGAAACAACTGTCGTTAATGAATAAATTTGGGAAATAATCTTTATTATTTTATTTGATTATTCGGTAAAGGATAGAATGAATATTATTTTAAGGTTTAATGTTATTACACATTTTAGATTAGTTTACGAACGTGGTATAATAATTTATTGTATATTTTAGTCATCATCATTGGTAAACTTTCCGATTGGACCATTTGTTGATATCATTTTTCGCTTTCGAAATATTCACATGAGTATTAGAACGGACTAATTAAGGAACTACATCCATTTTATCCTGAAGAATGTATTTCGCCCCTCGGTCTTATCTTCCTTTCTGTTATAATGGACAAAATGGAATAGAAATTATCTAAGCATTCAAATGAAAACTTGGGAAATATCCATCAACCTTTGAAATTTTCTCTCCAGTCCAGAAACAATGGGTTAAAAATGTCGAGTACGGCACTGATAAACGAGAACAATACAGCTGATTTTCCGAAGGCTTTTGACGAAACGGGACATATGGAACTCACGAGCCATGCATAAAGCAGAATCAACTGTTAATTTTATAGTTGCTTTCGCTAATTGGCAAGTCACCAAATGGCCCTCAGTATATGGTGCACTGATTGTAAACTACTGTAATGTACATACGTTATAGGGGATTTCGAATTTTGGTAACTGCCACCGATACATTTTAGTGGCGCAGATATAAACATCCTCGTTCTATATTTATCTTTAATTAATACATTAGTTTGTTTATATTTAGTCTTTGCGTTATCGTGAGACCGCTGAACATTTTCTGGGAGGATATTTGATAACTTTCACCTGTTAAAACTTTCTATAGATACAGATATAGATATCTCATAGAATACTATAAAACTTCGAAACGGGATGGAAAATATTCCTTTGGATGAAGTTTGTTTTGCCGGAAGGAATTTCTGGGTAACCGACTTGTCTAGTGGGATAATAGAGGTTTTTTCTATGATAACTTTTTTACATCCACAGAATTAACTGAAACAAGTAAATTTTCCGAACAGAAAACACATTTGCTTTCTTGTACAAAGATCTAGTTGGATAGAAGCGAATCTTCCTCAGAATGACTATAAATATTGTTCTGTACTTTTTCTAATAGATTCAAAGCACTCTTTTAGCAACCTACCAAAATCATGACACAATATGTAAGTATAGATTCAACAAGAGCGTTCTCAATATATATTTTCTTCCTAATATATGCCTTAATTTTAAGAACTTATAAACCCTTTGTTTTTTAACCAAGCAATCTTCCTATTCTTTCTAGTTCTAATGCTGACCAGGTGTTTAACCATCCAATTTCTGACAATTTGTTCAAATGAACAATGCGAAAAACCACGGCAAACATCATCATACACCTTCAGAAAATCTCTATCTGACTGATCAACACTTGTAGCAGAAAAAGTCGAGAATTTTGTTTTTTCTGTGCTTAGGTCCAGGAGGCTCTGACTCAAAAATCAGTATATTTTTTAAAAATATGAATAAAAACAATATTCTAATTTCCGCTAATATTTTATTGACACTACGATCGTTACGTCATACCATGACTTCTTCAGGTGAGTATTACAAGATACTGAGTATACCATGAACAAGAACTTCATTTTATAGTACATGGATATAACAAAAATAGAAGAGGGGGTGAAGAGAGTTTTACAATACTTTTGGGAAACTGAAAAATGGTTCAAAAAAGATTCAACAAAGGGGAGTTACTTAGTTCTGTTTGGTTATTCAATAATATTTTTCTTTTATGATATCTATTAATTTCTAAAGTTTCTAATAAGTTTAATTTAAAACTTTCGTTTTCTAAGTGTAAAATTTCAAAGTTACTATTAAAACTATGTCCTGTGTCTAGAAGGTGCTCTGCGTAGGTGAATTTCCCTTTTTGTTACAATAGCATTTTTCATGTTCCCTGAGTCTCGTCTGGAACGATCTTCCTGTCTGACCAACATATACAAAATGGCAAGTACCGCAAGTTAACTTATAAACACCTGATTTCTTGTTCTTAGATGTTTTATCTTTATTATTTTTTATTAGTTTTCCTAGGGAGTTATTCTTTTTATAAGAAATTCTAAAATTGTGATTATTCTTTAAATATCTAGCTACCTTTTCTGTTTTTGGTCCCAAGTATGTCAACGGAATGTATTTACTTTCAATTGGATCATTATTAATGGGATACTCTAATTTCAAGGCCAGCTTTAATTGTATTTTTGAGAAAAGATTTTCAATAATCGGGACGTTGAAACCGTTGTTCAACGCAATGTGTTTGATAATGTTATATTCTTTGTCAAAATTCTCACGTGATATGGGTATGTTGGCTAATCTATTAAACATATAACTATTGTATGCTGCTAATTTTTGTGAGTATGGGTGGTTTGATGTGAAGTGAATTGTGCTATCTGTATGGGTTGGTTTCCGGTATATTGAAAAAAGGTGTTTATTATTAATTTTTGTGATAGTTAAGTCTAAAAAGTTTATACTATTGTTTTTTTCCCCTCCATAAGTGAATTGTATGGTTGGGGATAGTTTGTTTATGAAATCCACAAACAAAGAAAATTGTCTATCAGTGCCATTGAATAAACATAGAACGTCGTTTTATTGTTATAGATATGTCGACGACGTTCTATGTTTATTCAATGGCCATTGAATAAACATAGAACGTCGTTTTATTGGTATAGATATGTCGACGACGTTCTATGTTTATTCAATGGCACTGATAGACAATTTTCTTTGTTTGTGGATTTCATAAACAAACTATCCCCAACCATACAATTCACTTATGAAGGGGAAAAAACAGTAGTATAAACTTTTTAGACATAATGATCCAATTGAAAGTAAATACATTTCGTTGACATACTTGGGACCAAAAACAGAAAAGGTAGCTAGATATTTAAAGAATAATCACAATTTTAGAATTTCTTATAAAACGAATAACTCCCTAGGAAAACTAATAAAAAATAATAAAGATAAAACATCTAAGAACAAGAAATGAGGTGTTTATAAGTTAACTTGCGGTACTTGCCATTTTGTATATGTTGGTCAGACAGGAAGATCGTTCCAGACGAGACTCAGGGAACATGAAAAATGCTATTGTAACAAAAAGGGAAATTCAACCTACGCAGAGCACCTTCTAGACACAGGACATAGTTTTAATAGTACCTTTGAAATTTTACACTTAGAAAACAAAAGTTTTAAATTAAACTCATTAGAAACTTTAGAAATTAATAGATATCATAAAAAAAAATATTATTGAATAACCAAACAGAACTAAGTAACTCCCCTTTGTTGAATCTTTTTTGAACCATTTTTCAGTTTCCCAAAAGAATTGTAAAACTCTCTTCACCCCTTCTTCTATTTTTGTTATATCCATGTACTATAAAAGTTCTTGTTCATGGTATACTCAGTATCTTGTAATACTCACCTGAAGAAGTCATGGTATGACGTGATGATCGTAGTGTCAATAAAATATTAGCGGAAATTAGAATATTGTTTTTATTCATATTTTCAAGATGAATTTCCGTCAAGTAAAGACCGAAACAATCATAGAGTATATTTTTTGCATGCCCACTTCGCCTCTTTCGAATACCTCAGTCCAAATTTGTCCCTCAAAGACGACCACGGTGTCATCAGCGTAAGATATTATTTTTCCATTTATGTTCACACTCCCGAGGGAATTCACGTAAATTAAAAACAAAACCAGCCCAGGCACCGTCCCTTAGGGAACTCCTATGGTGATAGGAAAGGGATTCACTCATTTGTTCTCCAATTTTGACGACCTGTAGACGATCCAGAAGGTAGGTACAAAACATATTCAGCGTAGTTCCACGGATACCACCCTCTAGTCTCTCTAGTAATATATCAAAATTAATAGTAGCGAATGCCCAAGAAAACAGTGGGGCATTTTCATTGCAGTTATTTGTTGAGATTATAAAATACAAGAGTTCAGAAATAGAATCGTCGATGCTCAAATCTTTCTTGAAACCGAACTGAGATTCAGGATCTCGTGCCTCGTTAGAAAGGCAGTTAGCTGAGACTTCAGGCTGTAATAATTATAACAATAATAATGTTAATTTGAGTCATAAATAAACGACATTCTTAATCTTACATTAATACATCCCTTCAACATAAAAAAACTACTTTCCTGTAGGCATTTCATTGGTAAGCCACTGGAACTGCCTTGTGTGGAAAATTTATGGTTCATAAAACTGAATATAAAATTCAAAAACATGAAGAGAAATAAGAGAAGATATCAAAAAATTGAGATATAAAATTGAATTTGTTGTTTTCTCTTTCAATGTTTTCTTTAGTTTTTTCGACTTCAACGGAAAAAAATATAAACTAACAGATACACTAATTTAAATATGAACAAATGAATTTTTTATACTGAGCATTTCATCAACTTCTATTGCAGACATCACTCTCAACCAATCATTTATTCTTCTCTGAATTCATTAAGTATTGAAGAATTTTTTATTGTTGTGGAAATCTTATTGTGAACAAAGGGATTCAGCTAGGTATGTGATCTTTGACCTAGAGTTTTTGTTGTTCGTAGAAATGTTATCCAACTTCCTCTGTTTCTGGTACTATACTTATGCTCGTTGAAGCTTACTTACACTAAATTGTTCCGTTAGTAACCTGACAAAATCATGAAAAACAGTTTTCGCAGGCCCATTATTCCACTCTCAGCAAATAAGGCTTCTGTAGAATATAAGTAAGACCTTCGAAAGATTATCTTTCATTTTTGTGTCATTTCTAGCTTTTTCAAGTAAGTTTTTTCAATAACACCCCATCCCAGTATTCCATAAAGTAGATGAGGTTGAACCAGAAAAACATAGAGCCTCCTTAGCAGTTGCAAATCAAAAAATTCTCGAAGGTGCTTTTTTCTAGATGTGCAACCTGCATATTCCACCTGACTAGATAATAGATGATAGATGACTGTCCAAAAAAACTTCCAAGTAATTTACCATATTCACTGCACTGATCTTAGTGCCCGTATATTTTTGCATAGTTATTTATTAGGGTGAGCCTGTAGTTTGTAGGTCTCTTCTTATTGCCAGTTTTATATAAAGTTATTGTTACATATTTTTTAAATTTTCTTAGCGTTGAACCCTGCGAAAAGCCCAGATTTATTATACGTACAAGCGGTTCCAAGAGATAGGCATGAAAGTGTTTTATAAGACGTGTCGTAATACGATCTGGTCGGGTAGCGGAATCCAATTTCGAATAATTAATTTGGCAGATCAGCTCATTTTCCAAAACTAAACTCAACAAAAAATAAAAATGAAATTTGTTGTGCAGTGGAATTTTTTGCATTCTTTTAGTAAAACCAGACATATGATCTCCAATACTACCATAATATATGTTAATACAATTTGCAACCACTCTGTCCTCATTCATTGTTTCACATTGTTCGTTTTCTTAAATAAATTTTGAGCTCTTGTTGTTCTTCCCACCTAGTACCATGATTTATTGATTGCTAAATGATTTTTACATAATTTGTGATTACCCGATTTTGTCCCTTTAAAAGTAATTTTTATCAATTTATTGAGAAATTTTCTGTATCTTTTTCTGTATGATATTCTGAAACTCTTGTCATACTCTTGGTTGTTTTCATTTGCCTCCACAAGAAGTCACGGTGACGTATCGAAGCAATCAATCCATCTGTGATCCAGGGCTTTAATTTAAGATTTTTGTTGTGTGAGTGTACATTTGATCTTGTATTATGTTTAACAAAACTACTGAATTTAGTCAAAAAGCTATTGATCATATTTTTGTGCTATTGCTGATGTTTTTTATAAAAATCGTAAGATCAACTAAATTACATTGCAGATAAGTATCGGGTGTTTGTTTAGAGTGATGAAACTTTCGATAGGGATAACTGTGATTTGACAGAAGGTAGAAGTCATGTTGTTTTGATATTTCTGTTTAGTAAGTATTGACAAATTATCATGGAAAGACTCACGCCGCAACAACGTTTACAAATTGTTGGAATTTATTTTTAAAATGAGTGTTCTATTCGTCAAACTTATAGAGCACTTACAGTGAAATTTATGGTTTACATAATCGTCCATCAGAGCAGCTTATTCGTCGAACCATCGATAAATTTCGAAGAAAATTTTCTCTACTCGATACAACAATAAGACAAGGAACTATACGTACAGACCATAATAAGCCTCGTTTGATTGCTGATTGGGCTCTAGAACAGCTTGAAGTTCACTTTTTTATTGTAAAATTGTGTTTAGTGATGAAGCTCATTTCTGGTTGAACGGCTATATAAACAAGCAAAATTGCCGTATATGGAATGAAAACAATCCTCAAGAAGTTCTGCAGGTTCCATTGCATCCTGAAAAATACACGGTATTGTGTGCTTTACACGCTGGAGGCGTCATCGGTCCATATTTCTTCAAAAACGATGCTGGACCTAATGTTACAGTGAATAGTGTTCATTAGAGATCGATGATCAATGATTATTTGTTTAAAAATTTGAATGGTATCGACCCAGAAGTGTTCTGGTTCCAACAAGATGGTGCTACACCTACCTCATGCTGCTACCGTAAAGAAAGATTTGGCGATAACAATATTTCGAGAAATTGTCCAATTAATTGGCCTCCAAGATCATGTGACATAACTCCACTGGATTATTTTCTTCAGAGTTACGTCAAGTCATTGGTTTATGCTGATAAACCAGAAATAATAGACGCTTTGGAGGCCAACATAACGTGTTATTGATGAAATAAGGCTTGAATTACTCGAAACAGTGGTCCAAAATTGGTGTGGCCGAATGCGGTTCCTCAGAGCTAGTCATGGTGGACCTATGCCGGAAATTATTATTAAAACATAAATGTCATAAAATTACCTTTCGAATGAAAAAACAATTTTGCTTCAATCTTAACCTAAATGTCTTTTATTTCAATGAGAAGTTCTATCACTCCAAAAAAAAACCGATACAAGTATATTCAAATTTAAAGAATCTTCTTGAATATAGATTTTGTAATAGTCTGTGAATAACTGATACTCATGACAGCTGCACAATTCCTGCTCTATTTTGTTGATATATGAAAAGGATAAGATGGATGGACCATTTGTGAAAAAGCTTAACTAGTTCTCTCGAAGCGTATGAAGGCGATTTTTCTAAAAATATCCTAGCAATGTATAGACATCCAAAATAAAAATGCTTGAAAGCTTTCATAACTTTCTTATAGTTTGGTGTGGTTCAAAATAACTGACTACAAAGATTTTCAATATTTCAACTTAATATTCAAGAGTTACAATGGTATAAAAATTACGAAGTTTCCTACAGACTGCTATATGCGTTGTGTGAAGAATCATCATTCATATAATATGGAGAATGGTATGTATTTACAGTTTCGTATATTTCTCCTGCTGGCGAATAAATACTCTCAAAGTCTTCATTCTCCAAATGTCCTATTCTGATAGCAGGAAAAATTCTAGGCCTTACCAGATGTCCAGACCGAATTTGATCTATGCAAGGTATTGGAAATTCTTCAACAGATTCATACAATTTTGGAGTGATATAACCATCACTCCAACTGACTAAGGATGGAGGATATCTGGGCTGCTCGTAATTCTGATCTTGGACTGTAACTTTCTTCGAATTCTCTCTCGAAACTACTATAACATTTTCTTTACCATAAACCACGCAAGGATTTCTTTTGATGTATGTGTACATTCCGCAAAGGGAAGTTAAGAGAATACAAATCAAAGCGGAAGAAATAGCAACCAGAATGGGAACCTTAAGATCGTTATTTATCCACGACTGCTTTCCCCATTCTTGAGGTACGTTAAGTGACTGACAGTTTCTTGGCGATACGGTGTATTGTGATGACCTCAGCATACAAACTATATATGTCTGACCGTAGTCTAAATTTTCCACGAAAAAATTATCTTCTAGTTCAGACAAACATAAAATCCAACCAGCATGGTTGATGAAAATTAATACTAAACTGTTATCCAAAGTTCTATCTATGTTAACTATATAGTTAGGTTCGTTCCCCATCTGCGTGAAGGAAAATCTAAGATTTTCCTTGCCTAAGTATATAATCCGTGGTAGGCTTTTTTTGTCAACAGCAAATACAGGAGATGAGCGATTCGCTGGAAAACATTGTACAGGATCATAATCATCAGGATTTATTGTTGGTGGTTTCCAGGAGGTCGTGATTGATTGATTAGTAGTACTGATTTCATCCGAAGTTGAATGGACAGTAGGTTGTGGAGTTGAATATGGATTCTGACCAGTACTACTTTCAGGTGGTGTATTACCAGTAGGATCGTTATCAGATTTTGTTGTCATTGATGTCGTGAATGGTCGATAGGTGGAACTAGATGTATCAGTAGTAGATTGTGAAGTTGAACACGGATTCTCGCCTGTACTACTTCCACTTGGTGGTACTGTAGTACCAGCAGTCGAGGTATGGGGTTGTGTAGTTGATCCACAAAATTGGAAAGTACTTAAACTCTGGTTAATTCCATCATGATAACATAACAGAGGATTTCCCTCAAATATGAAATTATTTGAATCATACATATCTTGAAACCATTGAAAATCACAAGTACAATTCCACCTATTATCCGAGAGATCCATTTGGTTAAGAGTGTTATTAATAGGTTCGAAAATTCCTTTTGGGAGCTTGGTGAGTTGTGTGGATCTCATTAAAATTTGTTTCAGGGATGTTCCCCTGAAAGCGGAGGAATCTAATCCATCACTCAAATTGGTGGATCCAAGATACAGAGACTCTAAATTAGAAAGTTTCGAGAAAGAGTCAGCTAATAGTTTCCCTAAAGAATTATTTTCAATATCCAATAGTTTGAGACTATCCAGCTTGAAAGTTGCGTTTCCTCCAGTCAAGTTCTTGAGTACTGGGGGACTTATGGAACAATCTGTAATCTCCAAAATAGATAAAAGGGGTACTTCATTGAGTGATTCTTCTTCTGCTGATATAATGTGACAATTGGGTCCTCGGATAATTAGACTCGTTAAATTTTTGAGTCCAGAAAAACTTTCCTTGTTGAGCTTGATAATTTCATTCGACTCCAAACTGAGTTCCTGTAAATTTAGGAAGGGTACATCTGCAAATGATTTGGCTTTTATTTCGTGCAAGGAAGTTTCCTGTATTTTCAGAGAATGTATACTAACATTAATTTTCTTCAGCCACCCTGGTACAATAACTTCTGCAGGATCTTGAATATGAGAGAAGGTTAGTAAGAGTCCACTTTTATCATCCATCTGAAAAATCAAGCCAGATAATAGCGCCTAATTTTAGGTGAAATCAAATATTTTCACAATGAGTAAGTACTCACCATTGCAAATATATTATTTATTAGCTGCTGCACCACTGTCATATCTGAAGAACCAACATCTTTACAAATGATTGATGTTTTATCATTCTTTGTACAGAAACTGCTCTTCAAAGAAAAGATATTGAAGCTTCTGGTAACACTTAGTGAACTCCTAATTGTTTTGTTAGATTTTCCATCGTCGTTTCTTTCCGAGGTAGAAAAAAATACTATCATCATCAGAAGGAAAAAAAATATTCCCACCATTCCAGAAATGTTTCTGCTATCTTTCATGTACCATAAGCTATATTTATTTTTCCTAAATGACCTACAAAAGAATAAGTAGAACTACTACTTATTATGAGAAAGACAATTTTATATCTATACAGAAACATTTGTGTCGAGTGTTGAAAAATCTGTGCTTGCAAATTTTGGTAGTAGTAAGAGTGTGTCTTTAACTTGTTGGTACGCGAGGGTAGTTCAATAAATCAGCGACTTTTGAATATCCTGCCTAGTAACTTTAAAGAATACATTGCTCTGATCAACTATCACGTATCGATTTACTTTTGTTGAAGTTTGAGTATATTGTTTTATTTATAAATGTTAACCTTATGTATCTTGATACTTTTGGTATACGAGATAAGTTTAATGATTGAGTGCCTTTTCAATATTTCGCCTAGTTACCTTGACTAAGGCACTGAGCCTACCAATTATCACCTATCAATTTGTTAAATTTTAAGAATGCTGCATCATTTATTTTAGGTTTGACAGCCATACAACTTTGTGAATTTCAATTGAAATGGAAAAAGATGATCAATTCACCTATCACCTAAGCAAACATTCATCGAAACTGAAACAAAGCTCGGTAAACTCTATAGAGACCCTGCACCTTCAATTTAAATGGTTAAGAAGTATATCACTAAATTCTGTTGTGATCGGAAGGCACCAGTGACGCTAAATATAAAACGCTCAAAGGAGATTGTGATGCTGAAAGTCTTCGATGAAATCCATGAAAGTATAGCGGAAAATTGAAGAATGAAAGTGCTTGAAGGCTGAGGCCGAAGGCCTCTCAATTGACCAGAATATTTATTACATTTCACATAAACATTTATTTGTGCATGGAAAAGATATCCGTACGAGTGGGGCCACAATTTCACACACATGAGCATAAGCACAACCGTGGCAAAATTCTACAGGAATATTTGGTAGTGCTCATGCGCAATTTGAAGGAGTGTTGCCTCGTTTCGTAACTTAGTATATATTTTTTCATTTTGTGACTTATAATGTGTACGAAAATTTAATCATTGGTGTAAAAATCTGAAAAAACAACAGAAATGATAGGAAACTGAACTCAAAATAAGCTTTTATTCAAATAAATCAATTCGGCTGATCTGTACCAAATATCATTGATAAGGAGTGTGAGCTATATTAATAGAAAGTTCTACAAATCGAGACAGTGTAACATACATCTGTATAGCAATTTCATACTCAAACATACTCGATAAGGTTTTTTTGGTCATCTGCAAATTGCAGAAATGCGCACGTTTCAAACTGGTTAGTTTTCATCAGCACAATGTATGTCAGTGACTAGAAATATATCAAGTATCTATGTTCGCTATACACAGAGACACTAAGATATTAATCATACACTAGCGCTATCAAGACTATGCAAACATACATACAAGACATATTTTTGCGAGCTAATTCAAGTAGAGAAAGGTATTTTCGATTTGAAGAACTCTGTATTACCATAGCTCACACTCCTTATTGATGAGTTTTTAGACATATTGCATAATTATTCTCAATCTTCTGATATAACTCGAAATATAGGCTATTATACGTATTTCATGATAATTCTCAATCCTCAAATAGCTCTTACATTTAGAGTTAAACAGAACAAAAAGAAAACAAACTTACCAATTCAAGAAAAGTCAGAACAAAATCACAAACACAGTTAGCTATGAGTAGGTTTTCTACCTAATAATAACAAAGATTCAATTTTTTTTAGTATATATTTACATTTATGGATACAATATCATATAATAAAAAATAAACAATTCTACAGACAAGTATTGATTTTATATGAACTTAATGTACAGGTATGGAAAAGATAGTTGGAAAATCATTGTTAATCAAGACGTCCAGTAGAGCAGTGGAAGAATTAAAACCTCAGCGCGATGTGATGACGAATACACGACTGTTCTCTCTAAATGGTAATGGGAAGTGAAAACAGACTGCAGAGCCTTTCGATCGAAACATCAACACTGCGCACTGCCATTTATTCGCCATTGCATCGCGCTGAGGTTTTGATTCTTTCACTACTCCACTGGACGTCTTGATTAACACTGAATTTCCTACGTTTCCAATTCTCTTCCATACCTGTATGTTGACAATATACAGTTGTTCAATATACAGGTATGGAAAAGACAGTCGGAAACATAGGAGACCCAGTGTTAATCAAGACGTCCAGTGGAGTAGTGAAGGAATCAGCGCGATGCGATGACGAATAAATGAGTGTTCTCACTCAATGGTTGTGGCTGGTGGGGGGAAACTTCCATCGAAACGAGGCTCTGCACTGCTTTTAGTTCAGTTAACTGAATCATTCGCACTTTAAGCGTGGAAAACGTGGACATCGGTTGAAAATAAATACGACAATCTTATTCCATTTTATGCGATTAATTAATTTGCCACGATTAATTACGCAAACAATTTCTTTTGTGAAAATGAGTACTCAGGTTCTTTTTCGCCATAACTGGCTTGAAAGTGAAATAAATTCTACGAAAATAACTAATTTTAAAAAATGCGAAATCGAAGGTCGATAAATTTAAACTGAATGTTCAAATAATCCGCCTGGTTGAGCCAAAAAATAGCCAAATCTATTACAAAAAGGTAACCTCATATCTCTGAGCAGACTCGGCATAGTTGCTATTTTGGCACAAAGTTGGATTATTTTGAACCTTAATTCATTAATATTCGTCGCTCTATCAATTTCATGCCCATAAACCAAATTTTTCAGATATACCCAAAGAAAAAAATCATTGGAGATAAATCTGGTGATCTGGGGGTCATTTGATCGTGCCATTTATAGAAATGACACGGTCCGAGAGAGTCGACCTGAAATATTGTGTGACTACTCTTGCGTTGTGATTTAGACAGCCATCCTGTTGAAACCAGACATCAACGGAATCAATTGTTAGCTGTCGAACTGTCGGAATAATTTTATTCTCTGAAAGATCGAGATATTTGGCAGCGTTAAGGTTACCATTGATAAAAATGGCCCTATTATATAATTCCCCAGTATTCCTATCCAAACATTAAGTTTTTGTGAATACTGGGTATGCACAGGAATACTCAGATGCTTATTCTTTCTAGACCAATATCTTACTACTCATGGGTTATGTTTTCTGTTCAAGGAAAATGATGCATCATTAGTGAATAAGATATTGTTAAGGAATGAACTATTTTCATTTACTTTTTCCATCATAGTTTCACATGATTCCAGTCGTTTAATATAATCTCCCGGTAAAATTTCTTGGTTTGTTCGAACCTTATAACATCGGTAACCATTCCTTTTCAAAATATTTCGTACATTTCTATCGCTCAGATCGACTTGTTCAGCAATTTGTTTACTCGAAAAAGGTGCACTGGTTTCAACAGCAGCACACACATCTACTTCTTTTTTCAGACGATTTTCACTAATGCTTTTTGGGCGTTTATCAGACCTGCAATGCCTCCACGTTTGTAAACACCCATATTTCTCGAATTTTTTAATTATTTCAGAAATAGCCGAACTTGAAGGAATCGGCCTACCATGAAAGGCAATAATAAATTAATTTATTGTCTCTTGAATTGATTGACCACCAAAGTGCCATTTTACGATCTGCATTTTTTCTTCTACACTGATTATTTGGGTTTACTTTATTTTCAACCGATATGGACAAACGAATCTCACTTTTGAGGCGCGAATGATTAGCAGGCTGTGGATCCTTTCGATCGAAGCATCCCCCACCAGCCACTACAATTGAGAGAAAACACTTGTTAATTCGTCATCGCATCGCGCTGAGGTTTTAATTCTTCCACTGGTCCACTGGAACCGACGTTGCTTATAGATTAACATTCAATTTCCTATGCTTCCGACTGTCTTTTCCATACCTGTATATGTTGAAAATTTCTCACAATTTGGATATTAATTTTTTATTTCAAACTAGAACTTTTGCCAAACGGTCCCAAACATTTATATAATTATTTAAATAAGTGTGCAATTGCTTTCTGAGTCATTTTATCCAGTGATACTTTTTAAAGAATATGAAAAATATTTTAAATTCACATAGAGATGGTTAAAAAATAGAACTGATGCTTCTATGTTGTACTTACATATCTGTTAATAATATTAGAATAAAATTCTCCGTTTTAATTTGAAAGTTATTATCAGAACCATGCTTGACTGTGTTTTTGTATGGAATTTTCTTGAATTGGTGTTTTTTATCTTGTTATTAAGATAATTTTGAGTTACGTTTTAAAGTATTAAGTTTTTCTAGTTCTACTCATTTAACATCAATCTAATATGTAATTTTCAAACTATAAAATGGAAGATTTTCAAAATTCGACTTGAATTTTTGATTTTAAATGAGTACTCTGGCCAACACTGAAAATGAATGGTTCAGCTGGATTAATTTTCCGAAACCTCTACAGATTTAATCTAAAATATCTCTTAAAATCTTTGCAGAATTAAACTGAATGAAACGCCTTAGAAACTATGTTTCCTTTATGAATATAGAGAATTATCAACACATATGAGCGGCACATTCTTTATTGTGTAACTGTTGCTCATGTATCGGGTGTTTTTTTTAGAGTTATAACATTTTAAATAGAAATGAAACACATTTAAATTAAGATTGAAGACAATTTTTTTTTGAAAGATAATTTTATGACATTTACGTTTTAAAAATAATTACTGGCATATGTCCACCATGAGTAGCTCTGAGGAACCGTATTCGACAAGACCGATTTTGGACCACTTTTTCCAGTAATTCAGGCCTTATTTCATCAATAACACAAGTTATGTAGGCTTTCAAAGCGCCTATTATTTCTGGTTTATCAGCATAAACCAATGACTTGATATAACCCCAAAGAAAATAATCCAGTGGAGTTATGTCGCATGACTTTGGACGCCAATTAATTGGACCATTTCTCAAAATAATGTTATCGCCAAATATTTCTTTCCATAGTTTGACGAATAAGCTGATAGACGATCAAGTAAACCATAAATTTCACGAAGTGCTCTATAAGTTTGACGAATAGAACACTGAGTTAGAAAATAAATTCCAACAATTTGTAAACGTTGTTGCGGCGTGAGTCTTTCCATGATAATTTGTCAGTGCTTACTGAACATAAATATCAAAACAACATGGCTTCTACCTTCTGCCAAATCACAGTTATCCCTATCGAAAGTTCTATCACTCTAAAAAAAAACACTCGATATGTTGATAAAGTGAAACTGTTTCTAATGCTATTCATTCAATTCAATTCTGAAAAGTTTGTAAGAGATATTTGAGATTGAATCTGTGGAGATTTCGCAGAATTAATTCAGCTATCATCTGTAATATTTCAAAAATCCCTTCGAAGTTAATTTTTAATCAGTATTATTTATTCATAGATAAATAGGTAACTGTTATTGATACCATCAAATGGCCATCGACCTAAGTCCTTCAGCCAGTTTCATTCGCATTTTTTATAATTTTTTGAGTAAGTGTGTATTCGCTTTCTGAGTCATTTCATCCAGTAAGACCTTCTAAGATTATGAGAAGAGATTTAAAATTTTTGTAGACATATCTGTTGATTACCCTAAATAACATTTCTAGTTTTAATTTCAAAGTTAAAATCAGGTATCTCAGAGCTGACCATGCCCCATGTTTCTGTCCGCAGTTTTTTGAACTGGAGAGATTTTCATCTACTTAAAATAATAGGTTCGGAAAAACAATCCATTATTTTTCGGTAGATGGGGCTGTAGTGATCGTGAAATATCGATCGAACAATTTCAAATTTATGCTCATTGTCAAGGCGACAACTTACACTAAAAAACTCTTTTGTTGTTTTTTGTTCGGTTGATTACTTTAAGTTACAAGTTACAAGGTGTTTTAAATGGATGTCAACGAAAAGGAAATTTGGTAGATTTTACAGTTTTTCTTTGATAAAAGCGAAACTGAAATTGTGATGGTATTTATGGTCCCGATATTGTAACAGCTAATGCAATTTTGGTTTCGTCGATTCCGTTCAGGTATTTTTGACATTAAATATGCACCTCTTATAGGCGGTCTGTCATCAAAAATGTCGACAAAATCATAGAAATAGTCGGAGTTGACCAGCATGATTTTGCAATATACGTATAGTGAAAGTTTTCAGAATTCTGATATCAATTTTTAATTTCCAACAAGAACTTTGCAAGAAGACTCAAAATTTATAATTTACATAATTAATCTATCTCATCTTAACATATTATTAAACTTTTCAGAGAAAAATCAGAGGCTACATCAGCAGTCATTCCTTTCACTCAAATCAAATCATAATCATTTCCACAACTTTCGAAAAATAGAATAAAGTTTTCTATGAAACTTTTTAAACAACATCAAAGTTGAAAAAACATACTAATCTGCGACCTTTTGTTGGTAGGTGATTCTGAATGACCCTGATATTTTGATATCGTTCTGTAACATGAGTACCTACTTTTTCCTGCTTTACTGATTATCCCAACACGAAAGTAGATATACCACCAGCAGAAAAGGAAAGTTCAAAGTATGAAAATTATAATCCAACATAAAACTTACCATTTTTTTGTCATCTTCTCTTTTTTCACTTCGTAGGAATTAAATCCGTTCATATTCAATTTTGATTGATCATTATACCATTGTATTCAACAATAATCAGGATTCAGAGTGTTGGGCCATATGTTCATCCTTGGTCTTATCGATAAATCCTGTTAGATAATTTCGATTATTATCAATTCACATTTGCATTCGTTTTTGGATGAAGCGATAAGGTAAACCACCGCGTTCGCTTGTTTCTTGTCGAGTCGAGTTAATATTTCTAGATTAGTTGCGCATCCACCATTTTCGACACTCTTAGATAATCCTATATATCCAATATAGTGCCACCAATGTACCTAACTTTGATATACAAAGAAATAATATTTCTACCTTATATAGATCCACACATTTCACTACAAAAATATTAAGCGCAGCATACCCCATAAAGGAATTCATGCCTACTTGTTACTATCAATGCCTATGGTTTCTTCGTAGACCTGCGCGGTGTAAACATAACCCCAGATAAGATGGCGTCTCCAGTTTTTAGTTAGAGACAGAACTCAAGAGTATTCAGTTTTCCTTTGTTGGAAACGTATAGCCATTAACCATTATTCAGTAAAGTAAGAGCAGCCACAAAGATAAATCGATTGAGGTGGTTCAAGAAATAAAAATATTGCACTATATTAAATGAGCTGATGTCTTGATTAGGTGGTGTTTCACAACCCAGTCGCCAGTTACGAGCACAGTAGGCAGCCATAGGTCATCCATTGATAGTGGTAGGGCTAACAGGGCATTGTCCTTGGAGAGCGCGATGAGTACCCTAGCTTGTCGTTTGCCTGGACTATTAATCCAGTAAAAATTCTTCTCTTTTTTTTTCCATTCATCACACTACTCAGGGTAGGTGATACCCACCCCGTGATTGCTGGTCGAGTGAAGGGAGTGTTCGCTTCTATTTTTGCAAGAGCTTCTACTTTCGTATTTCTCTCCTTGCCTTTGCGGAGCTGCTGTCCAAACTGAGACTAACTCAGTGATATGACAAAATTTTCACAGTTTCAGATGGATCTTGACTCATTCTTAACGATCATCAGTTGCTCCAGTGCCTATCTGAGGTAATATAAATTCTAGTTCTCTTATACTGTCTGGAGAGACAAACTTGGGCAAATTTTTCTACAGCCAGAATTTCGTTTTGGAGCATTATTATAGGCTTTACCAGGAGCAGAGTTTCCGTATATTTGAAACCATATATGACTATGCCTGCTCCTTGCTTCCTAAGTGATCCATCAGTACACCAGATCAGCTGGTTTTTCCGAAGTTGAATGAACTTTTCCATGGCGTCACCTATGATCAATTCATAGGTGACTGTCAACTAGCATAAAACGGGAATAGTTCAGCCCTTAGTGAGTTCAGCTTCTATTCTATGGGAATTCATCAGACCTTCTTTTTCCTATATATGCAGCACGAAAAGAGTTTTTGCTATTCCACTTCTACTGTAGGAGGTGTATAGGAGTTGCTACTGTGTTGCCTATGTAAATCGTTGAAAATTGTACATAAAATAAAATATAAAGGCCTTTTACTTGATAGAAGAAATATAACAAAATTTTAATATTAAAACAAATTGAAATATGTTTATCTTCTACAATTTTAATTTCAAGAAGATTTTTTTATTCAAAAAACTTTAAGAATTAAATTTATGTCTAAAACAAGCACCGCTTACATTCAATAGACGTATATAATCAAAACTCAATATATAATGTCAAATGGAATAAATAAACCAACTGATATACGAAAGTTATTAAAATTAAAAAATAAATATTTAAAGGAAACAAAATTTTGTTTCTGGTCTTACCTTTAAGAACACCAATTGCCTTTTAAAAACATGAACACACTTAACCTTAAAATAACTCACACTGTTCTTTGATTTTGTAAGAACATAGATCAATCTTGAATTATAAAGTTGATCTGTGTTTCTAAGCATGAGTCCTTTTACACGTGTTGAGAGATATAGGTTAGTTTTTTGATATTTGGAATATTATTGAGGGCTGAAGACGGAATTGCTTAGAATTATATTTGTTTTTTGAAGGTATAGTGCATTTTTTTAGAGATTTCTGAATTAACTTATTCGAATATTTAAATATATTAAATATTTCAAATAAATTATATTCTTTGAGAAGTCCTTTAAGTGTGTTCATGTTTTTAAAAGGCAATTGGTGTTCTTAAAGGTAAGACCAGAAAAAAAATTTTGTCTCCTTTAAATATTTATTCATTAATTTCAATTACTTTCGTATATGTGTTGGTTTATTTATTCCATTTGACATTATATATTGAGTCTATTAAATGTGAGCGGTGCTCGTTTTAGACATAAATTTAATTCTAAAAGTTTGTTGAATAAAAAAATCTTTTCGAAAATAAAATTGTAGAAGATAAACATATTACAATTTGTTTTAATATTCAAATTTTGAAAATTGTACAACCTTGGCAAGCTAGTAGTGCACTAGATCAAAGATGCATACGAAATTATATGTACGACTGCCCCCTGTAGTTGTTGAATGATTTATTTCAAAGTGCTACGGGCATATCTAACGATAAGATCGGAAACACTCGGTATTTCACGTCATGCAGCGTCATTCATACACGACTTGATAGTACAGACCACCAAATTATTGCTGGATATTTTAATTTTCTAGTAATAATAATTTTCTGCCTTGGCAGACTCTATCGAGTCAAAATTTCTTCTGTTCTGGCCTTAACTTTGAAATACGCAGCGATTGGATCGTTGTGATATTTCTCTTTTGCCTATTGATTTCTACCTATACGTGGAATTCATTCCAATCGTTTTCAGGAGTAAAAGTGGTTGATCCATCGCTTCCACGCTTAGGTTCCAGTTTCAATATAACGTTTGATGGTACGATACACAAATTCCATGTCATATTATTTGTTGCAAATAACTTGTATGATCTCCCCTTGAAGTTTGGCCCTTTTAAAAGTAGACACTCTGTATTTTGCTGAATAAGGATATTTATTACTTTCAATATCTGTCACAACCTTGATTAATTTCGGGTTGATTATTGTTAGAATCTTTCTTTGTCATTTAATTCTTATAGCGAGTGGGACATTTGAAGTCTGCATTTTTGATCGCCTATAAATAAAAAACTAATGAATATTTCTTGAAGTTATGAGTATAATTCAAATGACCTCTACTACTGGCCATACAGTACCTCATCCAATCAACATCAATTTTCAGTACATTGTAAATTGTTTAGGGCACAATCTCATGAATGGCAACTTCGATTTCGCATTTCAAGGCATCAATCGTAACTGGTTGATTAGCCCAAAACGTGTAAAGCAAGAGTTTTGCTATTTATCCTCCGATGTGAAATTGAACTTCATGGCTAAAGATGATTTTTCTGGAAAAATGCTAATTTTCCACCATGCGATCATTAACCCATTGAGCCAATGAAAACGCATCAAATGGTCATTCACTTCTTGTGCTAGTTGAACTTTGTGAGTCTTTATGCAAAATTATCCTCAGATAAGTGCGTAAGTAAATTTTCAAGTCTTGAGCACGATGAAAAGTTGATATTGATGGATGTTCAGCCACATTCTGGGCTAGAACAGCAATTTTTTCAGTTGTGTTTACTGGACAAGAACGAAAACGATCAAATAACGATCCAGTTTTATTGTATTGTATGTCCACGTGAATTACTAATAGTTCGGATAAAAAATTGACAGAAGTGTTGTCAGACTTCAAAATGCGAACGCTTGATGGCCCACCCTTCATAAGAAATTGGTTACTATTTTTTTAAATTTCCGCCCGAAAAATAGTTTTTATTTTTTTTTAAACCAAAAAACTGACAATAATTATAACTGAACCAAAGTTGATCAAAACTAGTCAGTTGTCATAACAAAATGACATCCGCTTACTACATGAATTCTAGTTCGGAAATAATTCCAGCCTCTGACTCACGCAATCATGTTGATAATATTTTTTTCTCAAAAACCTTGAATTTTATCAAGAAATTACAAGAGACCTTATTTGCTAAGAACGGATGAGGCTATCCAAAAAGAATTTTTTCATTGAAAAATAGGAATATGGAAAAAAGTTCCTTGCGAAAGAAGGTTTAGGGTGGCTTTTTCTACCCCTTGCAATCATAGAGAAACACCAATTTTTTTTTTGTGTGCCTTCCTGCCTGCATAAAATGTCTGCTTAATTTTATTCTTGTCAGTTTTTTGGTTTTTAAGAATAAAATTATAAACTGTTTTTCGGGCGCCATCTTTAGCGGACTGTAACTAAGCAGGAGGGGCTCAAAAAAATAAAGTTTATATGAAAGACCCACCCTATTTTTTGACAAGGAATCACCCCTAAATTTTTCATATAAATCTCAACTGCTGAGAAACAAAAAGACTACTTATAATTATTATATTTTGATGTTCTCATAATTGAACAATGGCGAACATTTTTTCTAGACAAAGTTCTGATTCCTGAAAGTAATCATTCTGCAATGATTAAGTGATTTTTAATTCTAGGATCTCTACTAGTGATGAAATTCATAAGGATTATCAACTATATGTTTAATAGTAATTGAGTTTTCGTCACAATTAATACAAAAATTCAGCGTAAACTTCCTCTTTATTTAAGTTTCACATAATACATAGAATATTACATTTCTGAAACATTGAATAATATTAACTGGGATATATTATGACACAAAACACAACAGCCATTTTGTCAAAGATGAATGAATATTACCTTACTCTGGATATTCACTGTGGCGTGCACAATTATAACACCTACCAGAAATATCATATACGGTAACTCGTAAAAATGTTAGGCGATCGGACGTTTCCTACACGTTTTTATGCGATAACGACCTGACACTAGAATATTAGAAAAATATTAAATCTGATGGTTTCTTGAGCTTGACATAAAAACGTGTAGCTCGGCAACGTCGCGATCAGATATGTCTTGAAATGGTCTGGCAACACTGTCAGGGGGGACAGGGTTGCGATAAACGTCTTCACTAAAATATCTCTCGCTCATCATATTTTCAAATTTAATTTCTTATAATAAATCTACAAAATATCTTTGACAATACGTGTACATATATTTTATCGCAGATATTGGAAAATGATATGTAAGATGATTGGGAAAATTGTTAGTTTTCCCGGTAAAATCCCAAATTTTTCAATGGTAACCCGCACTCGGATTCACTGATCTGAAGCTAGCCCGACAATCGACTGTCACAAGTGTGGAGATCTTTGCGGGGACACTAAATGAATTTCTACATTCAAATAATGCATGATATGTATCTTTCAGACCAATAATTGACTTCCATAAAATGTTTCTTACTCTACTCAGAACTACCCAAATGTCTGAACCCAAACAACCCCACAGTTTGAAGAAGACACAACCTACTCTCTAGATGGGTTAAGGTACAGGTAGAGCTATCAGTCACAAAGAACATCGAAATTGTGTTATGCGTTACAATTGATCAGGAGGAATTTTACTATCACACTGTAAAGAGTGCATCGATAAATGTACCAAACTCTGATCTATTTCTTACCAATTACATTTTATTATATTAAATATACTTTAATACTAATGATATGATTATATCAAGCTCACAAAGTTTTGGCTCATGCAATACAAAAAACGATTTCGGCACGTCGCGTTTTTGAAAATTCCCTATAGGAAATTTCCCTGTCTCTCAAAACGTTCAGATACCGAAGATCGCATGTCCTTAGAAAATTTTCCCACCAATTTATTGCGGCACGTTTGATATGAATAAGTTTTTGGGGATCCACCACGATATGTTAATCAAGCAGAATACTGCTCGTCCCAATTTTAAGGCTTGGTGTGCGATATAAAATAAGGATTTAGAACAAAAAATAATGATGAAGAAATTATTCGATACATTACATTCAGAAGAAATTTTCTACATCTAGCATACATCAAGATACATAGAGAAAATGACAACCACTATAGATATTGGGACATCAATGAAACGGTGGATTTTTTGTTTACCCATGAATCAGTCCAAAAGTTACCTCAAGAGGAGACCCGACAAAGAACCTATGTTCCATACATTGATGTCGAAAGGCTCTTTGAGGTTCTTGCTCTCATGCACAAACCTCGAAAATTTTGATAAAATTACTTTTCAAATTCCCACTGCGCTCTGAAAACTTTCGAAAATTTGAATTTACTAGCTTAAGAAAGCGGTTTTTGGATATCTTCCGAATTGGAAAAACTAAGAGTAATGTTTACATTTATCATCATGCTAAGTTCCAAAGAATCTCATGATATTGTGAATAAAAAATATATTTACCTAATTTTTTGATTCTATCAGAAACTAACTACAAACTACCGACTATCACTAATTAAACTATAACAAAAATTGAGATTGCGTGAAATATTTCTTACAGCACAATCTGTGTTGTAAGCTATAGTTCAGGATGTCCCTTAATGTAAATCGATTCTCTTCAAAACATTCGTTAAAAGAATATCACGGTGCAAGCTAAAACACTTATGGTTATCGGCGCCAGCATTTCCATTCTAGCTGACTTCCCGTTGTTGTTAAGAGAATCATAAGATTTTATTATACAGTTCATCTTCTCTAAGGGTAGAGATTGTAAACTGTATTCCCTTTGATCCTGAGAGTTCAGACATACCGTCCTCTTCTTCTGCATCATCTCGTCGTCCTTATCTTTTAGCCCTTTGATCCAGTTCCTGTACCACTGGAGATCGCAGTCGCATATCAGCGGATTGTCTGAATAAAAAATCAATTAAAATTATGCGCAATTCGAATTTCGAATCGAATTTATTTCCACACATTTGAAATATAATCCGTCTAGAAAGTATCCAGAGAAAAGAAAGCTCAACTGTAATCATTTAGTATATATTTTCAATTATTGAATTAGAAAATTATAACTAAATATTCATCTTATTTACTTATACAACCTCCATTTAACTGTAAACACTTGACCAAACGTCGAGGTACACCCGACACTAGAGCACATAATTTTAAGTGATGGTAATCCAGGACTGTAAAACTAACTGAATTGAATCATTTTTATTTCGTGGCGCTGCTCCTTCAACCTCAATCTAAGATCTGGTGAAGGTGCTGGCCATGAAATGGTTGTCACTTCGTGTTCTTGCATCCAAGCTTGAGTATAGGCCGAAGTATGACATCTTATTATCCTGTTGAAAATGCACCCCTCTGGATATAAAGCACGCGCCGTTTCAAGGAGAAAATCGTTTAGAATGGAACAATATTTTCACTATTAATCAACTATACAGAGGCGTAGCACTACGCTTAGATATTGCTCCCTAAACCATTATTTTGGTGAGAAATTTGAACGGTAACAGGTTGTCTTGATATAATTTTTGAGTTTGAAACAACTTTCATCAGATATAAAGACATTATTAAAATTATCTTCTTAAAAGAGACGACAAAATTCTAACCTTCGTTCCTTTTGTAAAGGTGTCATTATAGAGATTTTTTTTGTTTCCTATATATAAAGCTTTGTCTTATCAGTGACATACGGACGGTTTCTGGACATACTTTTATATTTCGTTGATTTCCAAATCTGTTATCTAATTCGCGAAACCCCAGGCCCGGATTGTGTCGTCTAAGGCCAATATAGCCTTTAATTTTTTTTTTAAATCTTACGCGTTCTTCCTGAAACTGCTCTATGCCTCATATCCATGCAATTTTTTATCCTCCTTATTGTCTCATATACAGAACTTTTTCCCAGTTAAGTCAATGGCCC
Source organism: Megalocaria dilatata (assembly GCA_034642435.1). NCBI lineage: Eukaryota > Metazoa > Arthropoda > Insecta > Coleoptera > Coccinellidae > Megalocaria > Megalocaria dilatata. The sequence goes on along the minus strand of CM067857.1, from coordinate 37,231,375 downwards.
TAATTTTTAAGGCTTCGAAAACTTTTTCTATAAAAATATTGTACCTGTTTTAATTTTTCTAATTGCGACATTATTTTATAAATTGTATACCTGTTGATAATCGACAATATTTGACAAATAGTGTTGCCATGCAAATTTGGCCATAGCCGACTATCTGCGCAACACATTTTATACATTACATTCGTCTTAGAATGTTACAAAAAAAAGTATATTGAAATTATGAAAAATAATAAATTCCGGATACTTTCTAGACGGACTATACATTGATCTCATAGTACAAATTGTAATTGAAACACCAAATACATAGGAGTACCTAGACATTTCGTACATGTTTGTACCCTTGCATTCAGCCAGGTGTTCTATGAAATGTACATAATAACAAGAAAAATGGCAATACGACACTATACTTAAATTGACAAAACAACAACGGCAGGTAGGTAAGAAAATCATCAAATATTCTCGCAAAGAAATATAACATATTTTGAGGTAGCATTGCAGTATTGTATATAGATTAGTATTTTGAACTAACCAAATTCTAATTCATTCAGGATTTTCAAATATGGACTGTATGATTTTAAATTTGACGTGATTAATTTTTCCAATCTGTTTCAGGTTAACTGGAATGAGATTAAAGAATCTAGATCGAGATATTTAAACCTCTGGGTTATCGACTTCCCAAAAAACTGAACATGAAAATTCATATTATGTGATGATCTTTTCACTCTTGCTCTTTTATGCTTATAAATACTTGCCTTTGTATACTCTTATTATACAGTGATTTACAAAAATAATTCTGATATTCGTTAATTTTTTCTCTTCATACGACAGACGTGTATATAATCTCGGTTTTTTTCAGAATAATTTGATGCAGACTGTTATATCTGTAGCCAAGTTGAAAACGCTGTGGCCAATATTTCTACTCTGCTCTGCTGCGGATTTCCGGCGTAGCATATAGAGGACGCTTTGAGAATACCGAGCTCACCGTCCTCACTGAGTTCAAGTAGGACAGAGTGCGAGCGTTCCGATAGCCGAGTTCCAACGTGGAACAAGGTCACTGGCGTCAAAGACAGAGTGAGAACATAGTTGGATCGTCTTTGTCTGCGACGTAGTAACATTCAAGGTGGAATAATTGAAAACCCCGCTAAAGGTGAGATGGAACATTTGATTAATTCGTGTAATTTGATTATTTTTTTTCAGAATGTTTTTTCCAGTCACTTGAGTTGAAGAAATTAAATTTATATATTTGATGTTTTTCACTGCCAGCAGAAACGAAAATAGCAAATGGAGGAATTATATACAAAACCCAGTAAGAATGTATTGAGTTCGAATTTATTTCAGAACTTATCTAAGATATTAACACCCTGTTTTGAAGTTGAAGTATAGTTGAGAAATGTATGAAGACCTGTTTATGTATTCAGACCTATCAATTACTCAGTTGGTGACAAATAAGTCACTGATGAATTTTTGGGAATTTTAAGGACAATAAATGGAGTATTTGTCATATCATTTATTTAAAATGATGATAAACACTTATTTATGCCAAAAATCGATCTTCTGATTATTGCTCACCCTAAATAATTGAAAACAATGAATAAATTCATTGAAACAGAATAGGTTTCGGTTCATAGTGACTTTAAACTGATTCAAGTCACGTATTCGTGTTTTTAGGTTTCTGCTATACCAGAAAGACTTTTTTTGGAATATTTGGTAGAACTTACCCATCAAATCAATTACTCTTAATGTATCCAAAACATTTTCCATTACTTCCTCTGGTACATGCAGAAGTTTGTTATTCTGAAGATTCAAAGTTTCTAAGGAATTTAAGTTATCGAAAGTCATGCCTGACAACGTGTTGATGCTGAAAATGAATTGTTTTTTAATAAATAATGCGTTATCAGATTATTGTGGCAAAAATTTGAGATATTTTCTGAAACTGTATACTCATTCGATGGTAATCCAATAAAATAATTCATTGAAGTACAATCAAAAGAACTAAATGTTGAAGTGTGGAATTCCTATACATAGATGATGCTCGCCATCAAATTTAGAGTGCGCAAGATCTGCAGCGCCATCATCTCCCTCTAACAGCTGAAGAAGATTTTCAATAAACAATAACCCAAGATTCTTCCACCAGCATATTTTTCTTTAATCTTCAACATGTCGAGTTACGAACTAAGATTTCTGGACAGCATTGATTTTGTGTTATCATTTGAAGAAAACTGCTGCAAAATCGCATCGAAGGCTTATTTAAGCTTACGGTCAGCGTGCTCTTCGTAAAAAACAATGTGTTTCGAGTGATTCAAACAATTCAGAAGTGATGATTTTGATGAGAGAAGCGAAAAATATAGGAAACTAACGAAAAAGTTCGCGGACAACGATAAGCAAGTCATATTGGATGAACGAGATACTCAAACTCAACAAGAACTCGCGGATCAATTAAAACTGACGCAAAAAGACGTCTCCATTCGTTTGAAAGCTATAGAAAGAATTCCGAATGAGAAACGTGTTCTCAATAAAATGAGCAGAAGGTAACAAGAAAATCGAAAGATATTATACTTGTGGAATGCTGCTCGACAGATATAGAAGGGTCTTTTCTCCATCGAATGTTGCAAAATCAATACATTTCGATGATCCCAATTGCTGAAAATCATGAATGCATCCAGGAGAACTATCGGCATCCATTGCAAGACCTAATCGCTTTGGAAAAAAGACCATGCTTTGTATTTGGTGGTCAGAAGGATCTAACCTGATAGATTCAAATCGAGCAATAGGTGAAAAACAACCGGAATATGGAAAAAACTACAAAGTAAATTTGCTCCGTGATAATGTCAAATCACACAGCAAAAACGCAAAACGGGTCAGGGAAACGATTGAGGCATTTATTTGAGAAATTCTAACACATAAGGCTTAATCCCCAGACTTGGCTTCATCCTATTATCATCTAGTCGCATCACTGGGACAAGCTCTCACTGAATAATGTTTCAGTTCGAATGAAAATTCGGAAAAATAGCTTGATAAATGATTATTTTCACTAAAAAATTGGTTTTATACTTCTACACCTGATAAAAAGCTGTTTATAATATGAATATGATGAAGAAGTTACGAATGAATTATAAATTAGAAAAGATTTTCAAGCAGAAAACAAAAGTAAAATACATAAGTTTCAGTGGAATTGGATAAGACTTGAAAATGATAAAGCTGTCAAGACTTATCAAAAAAACCTAAATTCTGGTTTCGATAGACTATTTAATTCACTTTTTAATTTAATATCTATAGAGACCGAGGTTTGAGGGCATAGAATTTGTAACATTTTGATATACTTACTCGTTTTTTTGAAGATTTAGGAATGTTATGGAATCTCCATACCCAGCGAAGGCATCTTCCGATATGTAACTGATGTTGTTGGACCTCAAGTCTAGATGGCGCAAACGATGCAATCGTTTCAGAGCTTCAGTTGGAATCGTATGGATTTTATTATCTCCTAATCGTAAATACTGCAAGTTTTCTGCAATGAAAGTTATCTATAAATCGGTTTATCAAAAACTTAATACATATGAAGTAATTGATGTGTGGAAATGATAACAAAATTTAAGTAAAGCCGTGGATTAAAAAATTTCAAGGCCAATTAGATTTATAGATTTGATGATGGTATAAAAAAAATTATTCTTGATCAGTTAGCATAGAATTATGCTTTCTACATCATGCTCAACCAAACAGTTTATCGAGCATACAGAATGAGTTGACAATGTGTGAAATAGACTTCCAGACAATGTTCATTTTTCCTGGAGAAATTAATGCTTGGAGTAAGTTTTTCCTGGATAAAATTTGGACTAAACGTTTTGATTCAGCCTGAATTTTTGGCTGAGAGGAAATTTTCCTGGAGCCGGAGTTTTATGATAGTCAACTCCTTGAAAGCTAAAGAAATCTGTTAGGTAGATTACCCTATTTTTCCGCAGCAAACTACGCATCGAAGTTCCTGGTGAATCAAATTATTGGACAGGCTGTGAATATTGCCTGTTTCTTTAAAGCTAAATTGAAGTGTTATAAATTCATCATACGAGTAAGTTCATAAATCAGCCATTTTATTCACTTTGGAAGATGTAGTTAAACACTTGAAGTGTTCAAAATTGTCTCTTATTGTCGAATTACCAGGGAACATAAATGTAACTTATGAAACAAAAGAGAGCTAGATGGAAACGTCCTTTTGAATAAATTATATGTTACAATGTCTTTACCAAAATATTATTTGTTCCGCATTTATTCCTAAAAATTTTACACGCAATATACACAAGGTACAATGTTGGGTCCTCTTCTGCTCATAACCTATCTGAATTACAACTTTTCTGTGAATAATAGGGGTCAATTGGTTGTTTCAACAGATGATACCGCTATATTTTACCAAGCTGATACGTGGGATAAACCGAAAGATTTGGTGGAAGATGATTTCAGAAAGATCAAAGATTATTTTGACTCTCTGCTATTAACACTCAATTTTGAAAAAACGTGCTTTATGCCCTTTTCTGTCACCTCTGCTGGGTCACCTAATTTCCAAGCTTTAACATTCAATGAATTTCACTGCAGTGAATAAGGAAAAAAACATGGGAGTTTTTTGGATAGTCATCTTAGGTGAAATATTTAGGTTGAATATCTAGATAGTAAGATTTAAGCATCCTCGAGAGTTTTGTGATCTGCTTAGGAGACTCTTATGCTGTTATGGTTCAACCTCATTTACTTTATGGAATATTGGAATGGGGTACTGTTGTGAAAATTTACTTGAGATGCTAAAAGTGACTCAAAAATGGTTGATTAAAAAAAACTTTCGAAGGCCTTGTTTTCTACAGAACGCTTGTTTGCTGAGAATCGAGAATTGGACCTACGAAAACTGTTTATCCTGGTTCTGTCAATTTACCAACGAAAGGACTCAATGTTAGTAAGCTTCAACGAACATCAGTATAGTACCAGAAATAGAGGAGATTTGACAACTTTTCCACGAACAACAAGAACTATAGGTCAAATATTGAATTGTATCAGTCCTTACTTGGTGAAAATCCATATTAAATAATTTGAAATAAGGTTATTCTGATTTTCACAAATTTTTATTGTTAAACTCACAACAATTGTTTCGCTATCACAGTAGCATCATCAGGCAAGATCACATTTTGAATAACTTATTCAAAATGTGATCAACAATTGTTGTGAGTTTAACAATAAAAATTTGTGAAAATCAGAATAACCTTATTTCAAAAAAAAAAAAAAAAACTATAGGTCAAAGATCACATATCAACCTTGTCCTCTTTGTTTACAATAACATTTCCACAACGATAAAAATGAAAAAATTTTCAACAATTAATGAATTCAAGAGAAGAATGAAGGATTAGTTAAGAGTGATGTCTGCAAGAGGAGTTGATGGAATGATCAATATAAATAATCATTTGTTCGTGTTTAAATAAGTGTATTCGTTAGTTTAAATTTTTTTCCCGTCAAAATCGAAGAAATAAAAAAACAGATTTAATTTAATATCTCAATTTTTGACATATTTTGGAGTTGTTTCTCTTTATATTTTTGAATTTTATATTCAGTTTTATGAACCATAAAATTCCAAGACAAGGCAGTTCCAGTGGCTTTCCAATGGATATTCCATCGAGAAAGATCAATTTTTCTGATGTTTTTTTGATGTTGAAGGGATGTACTCTTGTAAGGTTATTTACTACAGAATATTTTGTCATAATGTAAGAATATCGTTTATTTATGAGTCAAATAAACATTATTTTCATTATATTATACTATGATTAATATGAAACCCTCAAACACAACTTGTTCGCCAGTTTGAAGATGTAGAAAGACCACAAAAATTTTGTAGCTCTGTGTATACAATTTCAAAAATGAAATGATTTTGCTGAAAATCCGCTTCATTTTGATACATATCAAGGCTCCAATTAGCGAAGATACGACGTTGCTGGTGATTGACTGGCTTGAATTATTATGTTAACTGAAGTTTAAAAGTCATATGACCTTAATATTTATACAAATTACGGTGTAATGTCGTTTGTGCAATGCCTAATTCCAAAGATCGATGACGAATCGACAAATATAGATTTTCGTCAACACAACGGGCTACAGCAGTAATATTTTCAGTTGTTCTCTACCGACGCACACGGTTTCGATTCTTCACATCACCAACATGTACCTATAGCAATAAGTCAAAAATTTAATTATCGATGAGCAGCATGGATTTGGTAGCGGTAGAAATATCGAAACGAATATCGTCTATTTCTTGGCAAAAATACAGAGAAGTCTTGATAAGGCATACACTGATTTCTGTAAGGCATTCGATAAGATAGACCATGAAATATTATTTTGTCAACTTGCGGAGGTTTGTTTTCACGGCAGTCTCCTGAGATGGGTCGGGCCATACATATTGAATAGGTCTCAATATGTCTTCGTTAGTAGTTGTCGATCGAAAGTGTTCAAAAACACCTCGGGGGTACCGCAGGGCTCTCATTTGGGTCCACTGCTTTTTATCATTTACATAAATAATATTGAGAAATGTTTCCAACACTCAAAGTTTCTACTGTATGCAGACGATTTAAAGTTTTTCAAGGCGGTGGTAACATATCAAGATTGCTCGGAACTACAGCAAGATTTCTTGAGACTTCACGATTATTGCACGGGGAACTCACTATTCTTCAACTTCCGAAAATGCTGTGTAATGTCTTCTACAAGGAACGGTCACGATGTGCAAATTAATTACCAAATTGATAATGAAGTCATCAGATCGGTCAACAGTGTCTCGGATTTGGGTATAACTTTAGATTCAACACTCATATTCGACCAACATATTGAAAAAGTGATGAATAATCTCAAGAAAATGCTTTGTAATTCTGAATAGTAAGCAATTAACAAAAAATAAAACTCTGCTAATATTGAATTATTATTTTGTCCAGTAAGAGTAAGTTAAATTTAGCTTCCTCTGTGTGGAACCCACGATACAATTGTTCAGAATATATTCTTAAGACATGTAGCATATAGAAATAAATTTGTCATTTCGAAATACGACTGATTACACGGCTTCTCGACATCGATTTGATATGCTGAAATTGTTCAATCGTAGGCGTTGGACGGATGTTTTATTTATCTGTAAAATAATAAAGAGTTTTCGTTCACAGTTCCAAATGTTATATTGCGCCCCTATAGTACATTTTGCACGCCCCTCAGAAGTACAAATTCAGCACAAAACTTCACAGTTTGTAGGATGATGACGACATGCAATGCTCTCTGTTCAAATGTAGATATCTTCCATGATTCATTTGAGTTTTAAAAAAGCATCAAGAAGTTAACTGAAGTCTTAGAACACCAGTTTGTTAAGGAGAGATGGTGGAACCTCATGTTCAGGAATTTAATTTTATTTCAACGTATACATTTTTGTAGCTAATTTTTAGCGCAGTTTTTGTTTATTTTTTTTTGATTGGGAGATTTCTTTTTATTTGAAATGATGATTAATATGTGGATACTCTTTTGGGCATACGCCCGTTTGTATTCCAATGTATAATAAATAAATTGGTAAATAAATGTCTCAAATTTTTTCACCAGTTGTACTATTGTCAACGGAGAAAGTGCTTCACGACCACCAAATAGTGCTTTAGTTTTGTGAACTGTGACTGCAAAATTTACACCATTTTTGGATTGAATTTTAATGATTTCATTGCCTTATTGGAGAGTGTATCGTTCCATTTTTAGTAATGGCGTAATTTTTACTTGTCAACTATCAGAAGACGACAGCTTCAAAAGTGACAGCTGCCCAGATAGCTGACTATTCAAAATGAAACCTTTTCAGATACTGAATTGTTTCAGCCGTTACTATTTGGTAGTTGATCATAATTAAAACAAATTGTAGAAATCACTATGTTATACTACCAATAAAAATATATATTACACATTTTCTTGTGACTCGAGTTTCGGAAATTATTGGTAGTAAAACATAGTAATTTCTACAATTTGTTTCAATTATGAAACCTTTTATTGAAAAATCCTTTATAAGTAGCTATTATTGGAATTTTTCATATCGATGCATTATAATGGTTGTCATTTCCAATTTAACTCGCACGACTTCACCCTATCAAGGACTGAGATCGCTGAATTCCGACCTAAAACTACAAACTTTCTTTCAGGAACTCAATTCTCCTAGACAACACCATTCAACGTCTCTTCGACAGGCCCATCGAAAAGTTTTATTGAGTTGGCGGAAAAAGTAAATTTCCTTCTATACGAAAACAAACAGTGCATTTAGAATGTAATTCCTCCTTCGCATTTCGTAACTTAAGGATAGTGTCGAACTAGGGTGGAACTTATGGGTTTAGAGGACCCCTTTAACCTGTTTGCCGCCCCCACACGAAGAACTACGTTCACGTTAAGGGATGAGATATTTCTGTACGTGACTTGCGGTGAAATGTATCGATTTTCCCGTTATTTCTCTTTTTATGTCAACTATGTGGATGGAATATCTCCCCAAAATGTTTCGGACTGGAATTTCAAAGCCGAGGTTCTGGATACCGATTTTTTTGATAGCCCTGGGACTGCTAGAAGATATGTCCGAGTTAAAGAAATCAGTTGTGTTTTGCTGAAGTTATTGTATATTGAATGACAAAAAATGGTAAACTGGCATATACCATAAACTTACCTATCTGATTTCCATAATTTTTAGCACAGATATTCATTGCCTCACATTTATTATTAGTGATTATAATTTGGGCCTCATTAAAAAATTAATTGAAAGAATTGATCCAATAGCACGTCGACCCATTTACGATTTCTCATGCATTTATTGATTCATCTAAGCTTAGTTCTGACGAAGTGGTTGATGTCTTCTTTGAGTCTCATTCCAAGCTAATCTAAATTCAAGAATATGGACAGTTTAAATCTGTGGACGCCACGTAACTATGGACCACCTATTCACTGTAACCCAGTTTACAGAAAATTACATTGTTTCAGTCTCTGTGTTAGTGGAAGATAAATGGTAATCTGTTTCGATAGACTTTTAAAATTTACTTGGAACATGCTGATATCAAATATCGATGAAATAAATGATATCTCTTAGTTTACTTAAAATTTAGAATGATGTTTTACTCTTTCTGGATATAATGATGTTTACGTCATGGCTCCTCGATAATTATCGTGCCGAATGCGTCAATTATGTTCATTGAAATAGTCATTTAACCAGAAGTGTGCTTCATCACTGAACTAAATTTCCAAATAGACTCATGGATCAATATTAGAATTCTAGTTAGAAAAATGTGGATCCAAGAAACGAGTGTGGTAGAATTATGTCTCCCAAAATTGACCGAAATTCTTATAATTTCAAATTTCGTTTTCTTCAAGAAAATATCATCTTGACTTGAAGAATAGAATTCAAAAACTTGGCTTCAATTCAAGATAAGCGTTCGAATATAACCTGGAAGAATTATTGATTTTTTTAATTCACCTTATCGAGATAACGTTTCTAACAATTTTACTACTTTATGATGATGGGGAAAAGATCTGAATTTATAAGGGAGCTCGTTTACTTCTCATGAGTTCCTCAACTTTTCCTCATTACGTCAAGGTTGCCCTTTATATATATTCCAAAAATTTCAGTCGTCTTTAGTGGAAAATTAAAAATACATTAGGTGTTCAACTAATCGTACTCTAGTAAGCTGATCGAAATATAGTTAAACCTTAATTCGATATATGAGTTATTTTTTCAAATAAAAGCTATATTAGGAATATGTCTGTATCGTTATAAAGTATAAGAGATGATACAGAAAAATAAGAGTGATAATATTCTGCCGATTGCTGAAATGAAGAACATCATTTGGTACTTCATTCACAGATATTAATTCCTAAGAATCGAAAATTATTCAATATTTTACATAAAATAAAATAGAAAGGCCTTTTACTTGATAGAAGAAATATAACAAAATTTGAATATTAAAACAAATTAAAATACGTTTATCTTCTATAATTTTAATTTCAAAAACATTTTTTTTTATTAAAAAAAAAAACTTTTAGAATTGAATTTATGTCTAAAACAAGCACCGCTTACATTTAATAGACGTATATAATCAAAACTCAATATATAATGTCAAATGGAATAAATAACCCAACAGATATACGAAAGTAATTAAAATTAAGAAATAAATATTTACAGGAGACAAAATTTTGTTTCTGGTCTTACCTTAAGAACACCAATTGCCTTTTAAAAACATGAGCACACTTAAAGGACTTCTCAAAGAATATAATTTATTTGAAATCCCTACTATAATATTATAAATGCGAATGTAAGTTTGTTTGTTACGCTTTCACGCAAAAACTACTGAACCGATCATCATGAAACTTTGTACATATACTCTTGAAGGTATTAGAAGTAACATAGGGTACTTTATATTTAAAAAAAAAAAATTTTTTTACGAAAGATAAAACAATTGTTTGTCAAAAAATCGTCAAATTTAGCTACTTCAGTAATGAAGTTTTACTATTATTATACCCTTACCCTTTATCTTTCATACTTATTTAATGACTCCACTGCGGGCGAAGCCGCGGGTAAAAAGCTAGTATTTAATATATTTAAATATTCGAATAAGTTAATTCAAAAATCTCTAAAAAATGCACTATATCTTCAAAAAACAAATATAATTCTAAGCAATCCTGTCTTCAGCCCTCATTTAATATTCCAAATATCAAAATAAAAAAAACTAACCTATATCTCTCAACACGTGTCTAAAGACTAAAGCTTCGAAACACAGATCAACTATATAATTCAAGATTGATCTATGTTCTAACAAAATCAAAGAACAGTGTGAGTTATTCTAAGGTTTATTTAAATTCATTGACATTCCATAATGAGATTTATTGAAGCCAAAATATAATTATATATTATATATGAAATAAAATGGAAAGGCCTTTTACTTGATAGAAAAAATATTAAATAAATTATATTAAAACAAATTGAAATATGTTTATCTTCTACAATTATAATTTCAAAAAAATTTTTTTTTATTAAAAAAAAAAAAGCTTTTAGAATTAAATTTATGTCTAAAACAAGCACCGCTTACATTTAATAGACGTATATAATCAAAACTCAATATATAATGTCAAATGGAATAAATAACCCAACAGATATACGAAAGTAATCAACAAAATTTGAATATTAAAACAAATTGAAGAATAACATATTTCAATTTGTTTTAATATTCAAATTTTGTTATATTTCTTCTATCGAGTAAAGGGCCTTTCTATTTTATTTCATATATAATATATAATTATATTTTGGCTTCAATAAATCTCATTATGGAATGTCAATGAATTTAAATAAACCTTAGAATAACTCACACTGTTCTTTGAATTTGTTAGAACATAGATCAATCTTGAATTCATATAGTTGATCTGTGTTTCGAAGCTTTAGTCTTTAGACACGTGTTGAGAGATATAGGTTAGTTTTTTGATTTTGATATTTGGAATATTAAATGAGGGCTGAAGACGGGATTGCTTAGAATTATATTTGTTTTTTGAAGATATAGTGCATTTTTTAGAGATTTTTGAATTAACTTATTCGAATATTTAAATATATTAAATATTCCAAATAAATTATATTCTTTGAGAAGTCCTTTAAGTGTGTTCATGTTTTTAAAAGGCAATTGGTGTTCTTAAGGTAAGACCAGAAACAAAATTTTGTCTCCTTTAAATATTTATTTATTCATTTTGATTACTTTCGTATATCTGTCGGGTTATTTATTCTATTTGACATTATATATTGAGTTTTGATTATATACGTCTATTAAATGTAAGCGGTGCTTGTTTTAGACATAAATTTAATTCTAAAAGTTTTTTTTTAATGAAAAAAAATTTTTTTTGAATTAAAATTGTAGAAGATAAACATATTTCAATTTGTTTTAATATTCAAATTTCAATATTTTATAGTTTTGCATTCGAACTCAATGTAACTTAAATGGTTATGTGGAAATTTCAAGAAGGAATGATAATTTTTATGTTACTTAAAGAAACAAACCTTAGTTTGCATTTATTTATTTTATGTAGATAAAGACAAATAGATTAAAAATAAAGACAATAAATTTGGAGTCTTTAACTTTACTTGCAATGATTGCCCTATGGTGTATATTGGTTAAACATGTAGTTCCTTTAGAAAAAGAATTCACGAACACCAGAGGAGTTAAAGTTCAGACATCTCCCACTTAGTCATTGGAAAGAATTTGGACATTTTTTAGGCAGTAGACATTAGTATGAACAAGAACCTTAATATTCTTCACAACGACCAAATAAATATCGCCAGATCTCCTTTATCGAATATTTTTACTAAGTGAAGTATTTCCGATAACTGGCCCCAATATATTTTATGTTTGTTTGTATTCTTTTTTCGCATATTTTTCATAGGTATTTTTTTAGAATTGACGGAATTTATTCAATTAAAACGAATTTCCATCAAGTGAGAACCGATTGAATTCAATTTCCAATGAATTTGTGAAATGTCAGTCTTTTGATTTTTTTTTGATGAATTTGTGATCGTGTTCTACTTTTTCATTTTAAAAATCAATTTGGCACCTGACAGTGAAGTTTATTATTTGCAACAACTTTATTATTTCTCAAGAATGTAGGATTAAAATTCTACAGGGTACTCAGAATTATGTATACAAAAATAAGGAGTGCGAAGCTTTGGCTCCTTTCAACGAAACATTTTAAGGATCTGCTGACTTACCATTTTCAAAATACAAGGAGTCTGAAATATATTATAGCGTCAGAAGTGACAACTGCCTAGATATCGAGTTATTCGAAAGGTGATCTCTGATTGGAAAAACCTTATTATGACTTGGTCTACCATCCGTTTCCGGCATGACGTCGACTTTGGGATACATGTTTTCCGTTAATTGCTTTACAAGCTCTCAATTCTTTCATTCTGAACTATCATATGGGATGTTAAGAAATACGAATAAGTGATCATCTGCTTATAACATTCCATCAAACTCACCTTCCAATCCAGCGAAAGCCTCAGGGTGTATACTGTCAATGTCGTTTCCATCCAGTTCCAAAGAGTTCAATAGTGTCAGATGGGAGAATACCCTAGATGGTATTTCCTTCAGTCTGTTGTGCGCCAAACCGAGTGAATCCAAATTTTTTAATCCTGGAAGCAAAAAATCCCTTAAATATTCAATAATTAATTAACCAGTTCTCCAGGATATAAGAACATTGTAAATCAATTTGCCTTTCCGGTGAGCCACTCCGCTTCAATCCTTAAGGATCGGAGAAAATTGAATTCAATTTGAAAGTTAATGAATAATGAAGAAAAACCAAAGCGTCAGTCCGAAATGAGAATTTAGGCGTTTGAAGGAAGTGTAACGAGTTGCTTTAGCTTTCCCTATTTTTTGATAATTAATTGAGATGGTTATTTTGGGTCTGCGTGATTGAAACTCCAATTATTTCGTTGTAATTTTTTATGTTAGTTGTTTTATTCAAATTTACCAAAAGTTGGCAGTCAGTCGAAAGCTGCCTGATTATGATACGTGATATCTGAACATTTCAGTGAAAAACCAATTTGAATGTGAGTCAATACTTGATAGAAGTAAAAATTAAATGACTTTAAATTCAGAATTATATATTCTACCTTCTACAATATATATTGAAACTATATACAAAAAAAACAAAAAATGAAAATATTTTATATTGATTATATATAAGGATATCAATTTGATAGTTTTTGTATATAGTTTCAATATATATTGTAGAAGTTAGAATATATAATTCTGAATTAAAGTCATTTAAATTTTATCTCTATCAAGTATTGACTCACATTCAAATTGGTTTTTTTAATTATGAAATAATTTCATATAGAGTCTTTATATCCACAATATATTCCTCAATTATTTATTATTTTTGAAATTCTGGTTGTTTTTCTTATCATGGGACATTATTTGGGGTGAATAAGTTTCGTTATTGTTTTTCTGTGTTCCGAGTACAAATAGTTATAGGTTATACGTAACAATACGTTGATCATTTCTGTTTTATTTTGGATACTTTAAAGCTTACTTCAAGTTTATTCGTTCCATGTTTTATCTTATTTTGGTGAGTTGAATTTTGATCTTGTTATATATTTAAATCTGAATTCAATACATTTCTGATGAGGTCAGATAGGACGATATAGCTATCAAATGTTCGAGTTCTCGTTCGATTATTTTTATTTGATCCTTTATTTTGATAATTTTAGATAATTTTGGAATAGTGGATTTTCTTGTATTTGTATGTTAATATACATACTTATATAGTTTTTGTTAATACATTTGTATTAATACATTTCAAGTCGGGATGTAAAAAGGTTTTTTCCGAGACACTGAAAAATATTTTATATTGATTATATATAAGGATATCAATTTGATAGTTTTTGTCTATAGTTTCAATATATATTGTAAAAGTTAGAATATATAATTCTGAATTTGAAGTCATTTCAGTGAAATAAGAATTGCTTTAGGTTGAAAATTTACTTCGGATGATTTATTTGAAATCATACAGATAATAAGCTAGATTAATACTCTGTAATTTCTACAAATTTAATCTAAAAAGTTTGTTGATGGTGATAAAATAAGTTAATTTGTTCATTCTGAATATCCAATCGAAACAAGCTTGTCTTGGATGATGGTTCTGGATGATTATGGTCAGTACTTTATGTTTTCTTTTGTTTCTTTATTGGTTAACTGCACATGCGTGGATAATTCAATATGTCTATAAGGCGAAAAAGTTTTTCTGAGGCATTTTATTGAGTTCAATTCTAAAAAGTTTTCATGCGATATCATCTAGAAATAAATCGTTAACAATCAGTCAATCTTGATGATTTTGAATTATATTCATAAAGCGTGCTCGTTAAAGAGCTTCAGTAATTTTCAAGTTCAATTCTACGTGACCTGATTATTATTTTTATGTTTTTTTATTAGGCCAGCATGGAAACTCTATCTGCGAATATGACACTTGGAATGCCAATTAAGTTCTCCGAAACAATCTGGAGACGAAAATGTGTATTATCTTCGTACGAAGGATGTGAAAACGATGTAAGCAATTTCGTGCCTGGAACTTTTATAAGATCATCTGTTGCCAGCAGTGTCTGGAGCTCAATTAGACGACATCTCATTTTGCCACATATTCTCGGAGATCTTTTTAGGTCAAAAGGTGAGAAAGCGAAATGAGAGAGAAATTCGAACGATTTATAGGCCAGGTGGCTAACTTAATGGGGAAAACAACAGAATCCTCAGATAAAATGTGTCCAACATCCAGATGAAACATCTTCCGTATTAAATTTATAGCTCATAATGAATCGTTACAAAAATGATACTATTTCTGATTGGAATATTGAAACAACTTTCAATCGAAGTATCGTACTATGTATTAACATACAGTAGAGGAGTTCATTTGTTCGATAGATATATTCAGAAATTCATCAATTCTCCCAATAAACTTTTTTCTAAACTATTGAATGAATCTCAACATACTCAATTTTTTTTCCATAATGAGGCGGTACATCGATGTTAATCGATGGATCGTGCCTGAACCATCTCCGCTTTGCGGATGATATTGTCCTGATTAGTGATGATGCCCAAGAACTGGCCGAAATGCTAAAAGAACTGGCGGACGCTGCGAATAAAGCTGGTTTAAAAATGAACATCTCGAAGACCAAGATAGTGAGTAACAGCGAGGAAGACATTGTCCAAAGCTAGAAACATAACAAAATATATCTATCTCGAACATGCAAAAAGATTGGCTAGAGCGAATCAGACAGCGAAGTTGAGCAGTCGAATAAGACTGACACGGGTGGCTTTTAGACAACTAAAATATATATTCGAAAACGACAACATCCCAATAAATCTCGAAATAAGAGTTTTTGACACCTGTATATTGCCAGGGGTGACAATGGCACTGACAAAAATGTCCAAAGTAAACTGAGGGTAAAGCAGAGACCTATGGAACGTGCGATGCTTGGTTTGAGTTTGAGCGATAAGGTGAGAAATGAACAAATGCTGCAAATAGCAAGTCGTAAATATAATACAGCACGTAGCAGATCTGAAATGGCAATGGGTAGGGCACGTGGCTCGTCAAGATCCTAACAGGTGGACAGATAAACTTAGGCACTGGCGACCAAGACAAACAAAACGTAGTGTTTGGAGGACCGTAAAGGAGATGGCTCGGCGATATTAGGGCACAGGCGGGAAATGGATGGCATCTGATGGCACAAGACAGGTCGGAATTAAGACATCTGAAGGGGGCCTACGTCCAGAAATGGATGAACAATGGCTAAGAAAGAAGAAGAAGAGAGGCGGTACAGCAGCAGTAAAGACTAAGGGCTATCGAAATTCTTTTATGTTGTATGTTCGTCAAGGGAAAGAATTTTTTATACATTAGGATATACTCAATAAAGAGGTTCTACTTTGATATTAGAAAAAACCAGTATATTTTCTAAGAAATCAATGGATGTTTATTTTATTGTGAGGAAGAATATATGCCATTAACAATGAAAAAGATATCTACCAAATAGCCGCCACTACTGCGCTTGCAGAATCATATCCTTTTCGTGAAATTTTTCATGGCCAATTCGCACATTTGTGGCCGTATGTTCCATCTTTAAGGTCTTGAATCGACATTATATTTCACGTGATCCCAAAGAAAAAAGCCTAAATGTATTAAATCACAAGATCTTTATCATTATGATACATTTCAGGGACTCAATCAGTGAAGATACAACGTTGCTGGTGATCGACCGGCTCGAGTTGATGTGTTAACTGAACTTGAAATGCCTAAGTCTTTATGCAAAATATGGTGTAATGTCGTTTAGGGAATGCCTAATTCCAAAGATCGACGAGGATTTGACAAACCTGGGTTTTCGCCAACACTACGAGCAACATCACCAATATTATCAGTTGTTCTTGAGCGACACACACGGTTTCGATCCTTCACATGACTAACTGTTTCCGACAGTTTAACTATTGCCGGCCGAGAAGGTACTTCACGACGATCCAAAAGTACTTCAGTTTTGCGAAGAGTGGCTGCAAAATTTTCACCATTTTTGCAGTGAATTTCAACAATTTTTTGATGCGTGTGTCGTTTCAATATTAGTAATAACTCCAAAAGTGACAGGTTCCCAGATAGCAGAGTATTCGAAATGAAACTTTCTATTATAATATAATCTCAATACGAATTGATTTCGTTTTACTATCAGGATTTATCTCGTTATAAATCGAAAACATATGCGTAATTCTTTTTTTGAATTTTAAGAAGACAACTACAGTCTATAAATCCTTCATATCTTTTATCGACTGAAAATGGTTCGAATTGGTAATAAAATAATAAGATGCGGTTTTTTACTTGATAGAAGAATAATTACAAACTTTGAATATCAAAAAAGATTTAATCTGTTAGTCTTTTACAATTTTAATTTAAAAAACATTTTTAAAAAACTTTTAGAATTGAATTAATGTCTTGAATAAGCACTGCTTATATTTAATAGACGTATAAAAATCAAAATTCACTATACAATATCAAATGGAATAAAAAAAACCCAAAAAATAAATTATTTTGTTTCGTTCCAAACATGTTTGGAACGAAACATTCGATATTACTCATTTTTAATTTTGATTAATAATTTATTTTTTAGGTTTTTTTATTTCATTTGATATTGTATAGTGAATTTTGATTTTTATACGTCTATTAAATATAAGGAGTGCTTATTTAAGACATTAATTTAATTCTAAAAGATTTAAAAAAAATTTTTTTGGAATTAATATTGTAGAAGACTAACAGATTAAATCTGTTTTGATATTCGAATTGGTTCGAATTGTTCGAAGTTCGAATTGGTAATTTTAGCTGGGGAAAAAAAGTCAGCAGGAGCCACATTTGGGGAGTATAGCGGTTGCTCCATAGTATTTGTCGAATTTCTCGCTAGAGATTCATTCATAATAACAATATTGTCAGAAAGGTGGCTAGCGACTGACAAAACCTTGAACTTTGAATAAACATATAACCAATTTTTCACAATAAAGCTTCAATTCTCGAAGAAAACCTCACGAACTTATTCATACTCCTATAAGTGCCAAGCAATTTTTGGGATTGTTTTGTTGAATTACTGTTTGATGCTCATAAAGGAGAAAAAATTTACAGTGTTTATTATACATACTGTTATAATATAAATAAATGATTTTTGAGTTAATATTAATTATTTATTAGTTAGCAGTCCTACGTTTTGGAGCCAATTGTTATAATATTAATATATAATATTTTTTAATTATTATTAGTTATTTATTATGGTATGAATAAATTAGATAAATTTTGTTTGATAAATTTTTTTATGGATTAAATGTAATTATGGGATTTACTTTTATTTGATTTACAGTATTAAATACTTATTTTCATATGAAGTTTTCCAAATTACAAAAATGAATAATTACTGAATACTACTTATGAAATTGATTATATTCCCTTAGCTCATATGCTATTAAACTTTTGTACATGTATAAGCATCTCGTAGAATATCTCTTACATTCATAATTCCAGAATTTCTGACGTAGACACTATGTTTCCTCTAATTAATTGAATTTTGATCAAATTTGTCCCATTTACATAATTTTGGTAAGTAAGATTCAATAAAGCTTGTTTATTATTAATGATTTCAATACAATTTTTAGGGGAATTATGAAACTAACAAATTTTTTTACGTTTTTCTTCATAAGTGCAAATTAGATATTCAAATTCCAATTACTTCTATTTCTTGCAAGTTTGACTGTCCTAAACATTTGATATTCAAAGATTGAATGCTCCCTGAAGTTCTATTCAAGATTTTCAAAAGGATTTTTGATTTTTGACTATCGTTTAAAGAATTTTCTCGTTCTAAATGTGCTTTTTCTTCATAATTTTGATTGCTCAGTATTAAAATGAGTTGAATTATCAACATTTCTGTCTGAATTGATCTAATTCAATTAATTTTGATTTCATTACACTCAAAGGAGTCAACATATATACACTAGTGAATCTTTTCCTTGAATTTTATTGATTTTCATTATCTGAATTTTTAAATAATGATTATTTATAACTTAAATAATATTTGAATGCGGTTATTCTGATTTTCACAATTTTTTATTGTTATGTTTACAACAATCGTTTCGCTATCACAGTTGTATCATCAGGCAGGTTTACATTTTGAATAACCAAGCTTGTTTCTGAAATCCGTTGCTATTTATATTACCGTAAGTACAATAAATTTTTATTGAGCACTAAAACCCAAAAAGGGTCTCTACAAATTCTAGCTTATCTGAATATATTTGACAGAGGGTGGTTATTTAAATCTAATTGTTCGTTAAGTAATATTCCAATTTTATTGTGTTTATTTATCTCTAGGGATTTTAACAGGTTTAACTCATAACTTTTCCTTTCTATATGTAGATTTTCAAAATTATGGTTGAAAGTATGTCGTTTTTAGCAAATGGTTAGAATATGTGTAATTACTTTTATTTTTGAGGAAACTCTTGAAATATTCACAAATTCTATGTCTGAAAGTTCTTCCAGTCGGTCCTATGTAAACTTTAGGGCAATCATAGTTATTCAAAATGTAAACCTGCCTCATGATGCGACTGTGATAGCGAAATGATTGTTGTAAATATAACAAAAAAAATTTGTGAAAATCGGAATAACCTTATTTAAGTATTATTTAATATAAAATAAGAAGGAACGGTTTTTTACTTGATAGAAGGATTATTACAAAATTTGAATATCAGAACAGATTTAATCTGTTGTCTTCTACAATTTTAATTTCAAAAAATTCTTTGAAGAAACTTTAAGAATTAAATTAATGTCTTTATAAGCACTGCTCATATTTAATAGACGTATAAAGTCAAAATTCATCATACAATATCAAATGGAATTAAGAAACACCAACAAATATAAATTGTCAATTGAAATTAAAATATAAATAAGCAAACATTTTTTTGTTTCGTTCCAGGCATGCGAAGATGGCACTGGTAAGTCTATACATTGTTTAATTGATTTTATTATTTTTTTATATGTAAAGTTGAACTGATCTCATCGTAACTTTAATTATTTCTTGAGGATGTGCTACATGATTTGAGATTTTTTGAAGTAATTTATTTAAATATATTGAATATTTCAAATAAATTAGTTTTTGAGAAGTTCTTGAAATTATGTTTTATATTTTTGAGAAAGAGTTATTTTTCATTAATATAGGATCTGAAAACAATACATTTTGTAACAAACAGGGCTTCGTAAGTTTGTCTGAAGAGTTCATTACGCATACCTGGAACGAAACAAAAAAATGTTTGCTTATTTATATTTTAATTTCAATTGACAATTTATATTCGTTGGTGTTTCTTAATTTCATTTGATATAGTATGATGAATTTTGACTTTATAAGTCTATTAAATATGAGCAGTGCTTATAAAGACATTGATTTAATTCTTAAAGTTTCTTCAAAGAATTTTATGAAATTAAAATTGTAGAAGACAACAGATTAAATCTGTTTTGATATTCGAATATTATTTAATATGAATTTTCACCAAGTAAGGACTGATTCAATTCAATATTTATAACTTGTTTACAAGGTATAATTCTCAAAATCCATGACAATACGTACTCGTAACTTACTTATATGTTAACTTAATTAACAAAAATAGGATACGTCCAAAATTGTTATACTCTAGATCTGATTTCATTTCAGAAAGAAGTCGAAAAAATTGATATAACTGCTAACTTTGATTTGCCATTTGATTCATTCATTCATTCATTATATCTTTATTTGCAATAAAAAAAATTACAAATGGTGTCAATCAAAATTTAAATAAAAAAAAAAAATGAAGAGACATGATTTCTCAAACAACATACAAAATCAACACAGACAAATGAACAAATCTTCATCACATAAAATATCCATCACAATTCGACAAAAACTCTTCAACAGAATACACTGTATTATCCAGAAGCAACTGTTTCAAATCTCTCTTGAAAACTATATGAGATTTGCAATGAAAATCCAAAGGAAGCCTATTATACAATTTGGGACCCCAGAAATCAATTCCCTGTTGTGTCCGCCCCAGACGATGCATTGGAGTCCGCAAGAGGTCTTTACCTCTTGTTTCATACAGATGATTGATGGAATTGGTCGGGAATTCTTTCAAACTTTGATGCACATAACACAGCACATTATATATAAAGAGGGACGGAATCGTAAGTACTCTATGAGCCTTAAACAGTAATCGGCAGGACTCATTATATTTTAAATTGAACATAGCTCTAATTGCTCTTTTTTGTAGAATGAAAATGCTCTTACTTCCACTTGTTGACCCCCAGAACATTATACCATAATTGATGTGACTGTGAAAAACGGCGTAGTAAACAGATTTCAATGCTTCCAAAGTAACCACCGACCTGATGGTCCTCAGACTGAAGACTGCAGAGGTGAGTTTCTTAGTTAGTCCTTCAATATGCCTTACCCAGTTCAGACTGCTATCAATATACATCCCAAGGAACTTAATTGATCTCTCGGGTTTCTGATTGAAAACCAGGCTTTGTGTTTTCTCTTCATTAAGTTTGAGTTTATTGGACGACGTCCACAAACCTGCATCTTTCATAACTGCCTCCTTCATTCCTTCCAGACCCCCAAGCGTAGTCTCCTTCAGAATAAGGGTGGTGTCGTCAGCATAAAGACAGGTATCAGCACTGTTGATGTTACAAATCATATCATTGATATAAATAATAAAAAGTATTGGTCCCAATATTGACCCTTGAGGGACTCCATATAAGTTTTTTTTTGTATCTGAATACTCTCCATTCCATTTCACAGTCTGCCTCCTATCCTCCAAATATGACCTCATAAGATCCATTGCTACACCTCTAATTCCATAGAACGATAATTTCTCGAGAAGGTTATGATGATCCACCGTGTCAAAAGCTTTCGACAGATCACAGCAGATCAGCATTAATTCCTCATTCTCATCTTGACCCTTGATTATGCTCTGAAGTGCACTATTCACCGCAGTCACAACAGATCGTCCCTTTAGATAGCCATGTTGTTCTCTAACAAATAATTGTAGTCGTTCAAAATACTCTACCAGACGTCCTTTAATAACAGCCTCTAAAATCTTCGAAAACGTTGGAATGAGTGAGATGGGACGATAGCTGCTATAAATCTCACTATCACCCTTTTTATACACAGGTACAACTTTTGAATGCTTCAGCTTCTCAGGAAATACACCCTCAACCAGACATTTGTTCACTATTATCACCATGGGTTCAACTATCACACCAGATACATCATCACACCTGATGAAATCATTGGACAAACCGTAAATATCTTCAGACCTTGATTTTTTCAGATTGACTATAATATTTTTTACCTCAGAATGATCCGTAGGCCTGAAGAAACATGAGTCCTTAGTTTTACCATAAAGATTGAACTTCTTCATATATACACCAGGCTCAGGAGCATCACAATTAATACTGTTAAGAATCTGTTCGGGGACATTCAAGAAAAAGTCATTGAAACCGTCCGCATTACCATCTTTACATGTTACTTTTTTCCTGGCCTTTTTAGACCCTATTTCCGCGTTTACCACCTTCCAGGCTGCCTTTTGCTTGTTCTTACTCTCATTTATGAAATGTTCATTCTTCAGTCTTTTTTCCAAATCCACCATTTTGAAAAATTCCCTCCTAAAATCAACATAAATTCGATATGACAGATCATCTTTCATTACCTGAGTTATGGTACCCAAAGCATCCAATTTATTCTTCATTTGTTTGAGGTTTTCACCATACTTAAAATTTGTGCATGCTGATCTACCAGTCGTAAATGATCTAACTATTTTTTTAATTTCAGGAAAATACTCATTGAAAGCCTGCACAAATCTTTCATGAAACTCGTTATACGCATGCTCAGCAGAGAGGCCAGACAAGACGTCGTCCCACCGCACCCTGCAAAAATCCTGCTGAAATTCTCCCAGAACATCAGGTCTATACTCTCTCGTAGTGACCATCTTATTATTCGCTCCATGTGGTGTCAACACCTGCAGGCTTATTCTTTGTGCCAAATGGTCACCCATGTGTACATTAAATGTTTCTGTTCCAGGCCAATGCATCTCAAAATTCACTACAATGTTGTCTATACATCTCTTTCCACTTATTCTACTAACATCAGTTGTTGTAATCTTCATATCGAACGTATCAAATAAAACCAATAAATCATTACTTTCTCTTTTATTTCGAAAATCTATGTTAAAATCTCCGGCTAGTACTATTTTACTTCCTTTATTAACCATAGAAAGAGCATCATTCAAAATATTAAGAAATTTTCTAATATCTCCACTAGGAGATCTATAGACCGAAATTATAACCAGATTTTCATTTCTTACTTCGATAGCAGCAAGCTCAATATCTACTTCAACACTTAGATGCTTAATTTCTTCAATTTCAACGAATTTTAGAGAATCACGAACCAATATCATAGATCCTCCATGGATATGTTTAGATCTCGCAAAAATACTACCAACCTTGAACTGACATAAAGCAACACTGCAACCAGTTTGCTCCTGCATGAAATGCTCTGTAATACACATTATATCTATCCTGTTTTGATCCAAAAACATTCGTAATCTATTAATCTTATTTCCTATTCCATTTATATTAATATTAAGCAAAGTGATTACCTGTGGTGCCCGACCTTGTTTTATCTCCATTCCATTGCCGAAAAAACCGAAACTTCTTCACCAAAACACCGCTAGGCCAAGTTTCAGGTTTATGTAACTCATCCATAAGTGATATGTCAGCTGCAACCTTAAAAGAAACACTACTAGCATCATCCCTCTTAGGTAGCCTTTCCACAAAAAAATCTCCAGTAGGAAACTTCTTCTTCAAATAGTTTTTAACATTACTTTCAGTTGCTTTCTGATCCACCCTTCCAACATAAAGCCATGCACGTTTAACTGCTCCACCAAAAACATCTGAGGAATCTGAGGTGCCCGGTACAATTTGGCTAGTCCCTATAGTATGCCTTTTCGTTACATTATATTCAGCATTCATTAGTCCTTTCCCACTGAGCGGAAGATTACTTTTCCCAGCAAAGTCAGTGCTTTTGTTAACAACGGCAACGTTGCCAATTCCAACTTCTGCATCATCATTGTTTTCATTAACTGTTTTGGATTTCAAAAGTTCGATAATGAAGTTTTTATCGTCTACAGTCTTCTCCAATTGTTTTAATATCTTTCTAGATGCTTCCAGTTCCACTTTGGCTACTTTGAGTTGACATTTGAGGTCATTTAAGTTATTGTTATCTTTAAGGTTACCCTCCGGAGTTTCCACCAAAGAGTCAACAAAATATTCTCTAGTCGAAACTATATGTTGCCTAAGGTTATTACTTATTGTTGCACCTTCTGGCACTTTTCCAGATAATATAATATCTATCAACACCTCCTTCTTGAACTTATTCAATTCACTACAATAATCACCACTCATCGCCATTGTTGCCAATACTTCAATCATTGTTGAATATTTATTGAACTTTAAAATTCCACTTATTATCCGAAAATAACCCTGAATATTCGAAATAAAGGACCACAGGCGATTCAATTTTCTCGATATAAGTTCACATAATAAATGGTTCCACTTTGTGGTTTCCGTTTGCTGCATTCCTCTAAGGACACCCTGTATAGATAAGTATAATATTCACCTGTAAATATTTCAATCCTTGAAATAACAAGATGGGTTTTTATAATTGCGCATTGAAAAAATTCAAAGAAACTGTGTTATTCCCTAAAATCATTTTCCTTAAGAATGGAAAAGGAGAGATTCTCTCAACAGAGAAAATTCGCATATTTCTCAGTTCTCAGTTTCAAATAAAACTTTCAAACGAAAATAAAACCTAGGTTCTCCTTTGGTTAACGAGTTTTGAAGTGGATCGTTAAATCTAACGCAATTAGGAATAAAACTCGTTTCCCTAATGACTATAAATCTTCAGATTTCTTATCACATTAAACTTCCAGATAGAATAAATTCAAGGAAAAATAAGATGTCTGTTCCCTTGTAAAAACTGAACTGTGACGTGGGAAAATACCATCTGAAAGTTTCAGCCTTCGGTTGTTCTTAAAGTATGTTTATCCCTTATAATTAGCGAAAACGGTGGGAATTTCACAACGGGCTTTATTTTTCTTATTTGCAGTCTGACAAGACTGCCTTTCAATTTGCCAAATTTTGACTTTTATTTCATAATTCTTCAGTATTGAGGTGAAACCTTGGTAGAATTATATTCGATATATTAGATAGTAAAATACGGAACTTACATGTAAAAAATCACAAAATTTTCGCTATATAGATATAATAATCTGACATAATCACCAAGCGCTTTGACAAAAAAGAAGAAATCTTCTGTTGGGGTCATAGTAATAATACCGCAGATTCAAATCCTAGGGGTTCAAATTTTCTTTCGACTTTCGACATTTTCGACTAATAAATAATTAGATGTCGATCTTCATCGTTACATATTGTCAAGAAAGAATAGAAAAAAATATTTTGAAAGAAATTTCATATAATCTTCATACTTCTTGATGAAACAGCTACAGAAATTTCAAAATTCTCAAGATTCATCTTCACGATATTATGCATGAGCTTTTGTGTGATCATTTGACATCTTAATATCAAGTTTGAACTCGATCGGATTTGTACTTTCAAAAATATCTGAAATAAAATTTCAAATGAAAATAACTCTGAGATCATTGAGCGGATTCTGAACATTTTTTGACACAAGTAATATATTGAAACTCCTGACTATCTCTAGTTCTTTTCGTCCGGAAATTATCGTATTTGCTTCCCCCAATTGGCTCAAAATTTTCTGCTATTATTATATGAATTTGGGTTTGGTCAGATCACGATAGTTTAGGTACTAGTGGGAAAATAAGAGAAAGAGACAAATCTGAATAACTGCGAAACTATTGGAATGATTTTGCCCACGAACCTAGACGAGATATTTAGGCCCAAACATATTCTGGTTTTAGCTCTGTAGCTTTTTCCGTTCGAAAGTGATATTGCTTACAGACGGATAGGTCAGTCTGACAGAATTAATTTTAACCTTTCATTCATGTTAATGAGGTAGACAAATACACTTGGCTTAAGTTTCACAAAAATTTAATCTATGTTATCTCTTATATCAAAAAATATCAGAATATTCATATTCGCATTCCACACTAACAAAAGAATATCATCACAAGTCACGCTCAAATTTCCGCATTTCAAGGAAGTCATTCTTACCTGCGAAATCCCCTTCGCTTATCTGGGAAATCCTATTCTCCTGCAGTTCGAGCTTTTTCAACATATCCAGTGGGGCGAGCGCCTTTTGTGGAATTTCCGTCAGACTGTTTCCGCCTAAATTCAGCCGTTTCAGCTTTCTGAAAATGAAGGAGCGATTTCTTATAAAAACAGGATAGCGAGGTTAAAAGAACAAAGACAATAATTCGGACTTTCGTCTGAAGATTCTTTTGTGGTGCTAACTCAATGAAAAGTGAATGTTTACAAAGGAGACAAAGGTACATTTTCTGCTTAGATAAACACAATTAGGTCATAATAATTATGCGATTTCATGGACAAATATTTGATTTCTTTAATACCTTGTTTTTATCATGAATTCATTTTTTCGCCTGAATTCAAGACACATAAATTTATGGAATATTACAACTTAGGAATTGAAGTTTTAAGACATCACTGTCTGAGGAAATTACGTAAATGAATCAGCATTCAGGTGGAATAATTAAAATTTAATTGAGTTTTACTTGATAGAATTTTTGATGAATTGGAAACACATAATTCTACAAGTGTTATGATAATTAAATAGTGCATTATTAGGACTAGAAATAAGTTCGTGCGGTATTGATAACAGATGTCGCTACTTGTTTATAATTCCATTGTTTCTTCTGTCATTTCGAAACGTCATCATTAAGCTTTTTCTCAGTATCTGTCATTTCGTTAAAGTGTGAACAGCAAAGATTCTGTGTGCTCAGAGAATATCATATTTTATACTGACTAATGTTTTAGTTTAAGTTTTACTTCATTACTTCAATATGAAGAAAAAGACATCGTATTTCAGGAGATGTTTGCAGTAACCATGCCCAAGATGAACAAATGTGTCAGAAGTAGTTTGCCCGATTTAAAAGTGGCAATTTTGATTTGGAAGACGAAGCACGATTCGGTAAAAAACCAAAAAGAACTCCCCAAAAGTTTTTTCTGGACGTTCATGATTTCACTAGGAACATAGAAGGCAACACTACCACTGGGACAATACAAGCTTATAATATGACAACAAGAGGTTTAAAACTGTCGAAGAAGCTTTGAAGTAATTATCACATTCTCCATTTAGTTTTGAGGATACTTTCAAAAAGAGAGTTCCGAACAATGTTGGATTCAAATTCCGGGAAGTTAGTTCGAGATGTAGTAAATGGCCTGAGGGCCAGTAAATCTACTGAGTTCTATGGTCTTTCAATGAATGTCATCAAAACAAATCTTAGCTCTCTTATGTCACCACTGATGGAACAAATGAACATGCCTCATTTCTGGTTGTTTTCCTAAATCTTCGAAGATATGCACAGTTATCCCAGTGTTAAAAAAAGGGGATTGAGATGATGCGAACAATTTATGATATATCATTCTGATAGATCTTTTGTGAAGATCCCTTGGAAGCTTTTTCAGGTTGTGCGAGTGAGGAGTTCAGTTGTGTTCTGGTTAGGCTTTATTACTACTATCTTACGCCACTTTAGGTCATAGCACTATTAATTTTCGACCCAACAGTGAAATGATGGCCATTGAGCTATGTACACTCATTATAGGCCAATTTCTTTGACATCAGTTACATCGAAAATATTCGACAAAATCATTTTAAAACATGTGGTTTCGTTTTTTGAGAGAAACGGTCTACTATCGGATGAGCAGTTTTTTTTACAGAAAGGGTAAAATCACAGCCAAGCGGACTTGCAATTCGTTGTGGATTGCTTTGAAAAGGGAGAGTACTGTCTTGTTCTATTTATTGACTTGTTAAAGGCTTTTGATAGCGTCATACATGACATTTCACTAACGAAACTGAGAATGTACAGAACGGAGTCGGACGCGGTAAGATTTTTCCATTATTTTTTGGGCGGTGGATATCAAACAATGTTTGTAGATGGTATGTATTCTGAACTGACACCAATAAATATTGGGGTACTTCAAGGATCCACAACAAAATCATTACTTTTTCTGATAAATATCGATGATTTTCCTGATCATTTACCTAATGCATAAACGAACGACCTTGTTTGTGGACGATACTACCATTTCAGTGGGATCTTCTGATAAAGGTGAGTTATGCCGCATCTCTGATTAGGTTAGAATCTCCCCTAGGACTGGTTTAGTGCAAATAGGCTATGTATGAATAATGAGAAGACGAAGAAATTGTTTCTGAGCTTAAGGAATTGAAACCAAGAAAATAATTCAGTACAATCGCTAGGATTTCTTGGTGTTTCACATGCTGATCGATTAGCAGGAATATTTTAACACTAACGATTCTATCACATTCTCTCTCTCTCTGTTTGGTGTGATTTGAAAGATTTTTCACCACGCATTAATCGAGTCGAGGTTAAAATATTGTATTTTGGTATAGGGAAATTATGCTGGATCTGAAGACATCTTCGATTGCAAAGACGTGAGATTATGTTAGTGGGTGGTTTCGGACACAGATACTATTCCAAGGAAAAATTCAAGAGATTAGTTAAATGAACCTTATCATTTGTTTTTTTCTCATGAATTTAACATATGTTTGTGATAAAATCGAATGATATCGATTGCAATAATATATTCATGAGTATAACACACGAAACAATTCGTGTATCAGAAAAGACAACCTAAAGCTTTGGAGATAACAGCAGAGTCCAGACTATTGTGAAACTTCCCCATACAATAGGTAATCTGGTTGAATGAGGAATCTATTAAGGACTTAAATGAAAGCAAGGTTGAAAAAATTTTGATAGATAATGCCTTTTATTGATTGAATGAATTCAGTGCTTTTGTAATCCATCCGAATTAAATATTGGGTTGTTCGGAAAGCAATTTCGTTTTTTTTTTGGGAAAATGAAAGTCAATTTTCGTATAATGAATAAATAATTTATTGAATAATATATTAGCCATTCTGTTTCAACACCGTTTACCTTCTTTCTGGTAGTAGCACGCTAATAAAATTTTTGGTCTTTGGTGGCAAAAAACTGATCCAGGTGATTTTTGGCCTCTTCATTTGAAGTAAAGGTTTGACCGTCCAAAAAATTTTGCAATGACCGAAACAAACAAGAATCCGATGGCACCAGATCTGGAGAATGTGGAGGGTGTGGCACTATATCCCATTCACGCTGTAAAAACTTTTGACAAGTGACCAAACTTGTATAAGGTCTCGCATTATCTGGATGGAATACTATACCTTTTCTGTTGATTAATTCTGACCTTTTCTGTTGGAGAGCATCATTCAGTTTGTCCAGATAATGACAGTAGACTTCCAAATTAATTGTTGTGTTATCCGATAATTGCTAAAAAACAGATTCTTCAAAAATCCTACCAAACAACAGCATCAGCTTCTTGTGATGGATATTGGCTTTCGAAATGATTTGAGTCGGTTCAGCTTTTCTGGTCCATGATCTCTTGCATTTAACATTGTCATATACAATCCAATTTTCGTCCCCAGTAATGATGCGCTTCAAAAATGAACCATTTTCATGATGTTTGAGAAGCAAATCACAGACGTCAACGTGACGGCACACATTTCTCTCCGTGAGAATATGGGAACCCATATATCGAGCTTCGAGGTTAATCCCAGCCTTTCAAGTGGTCATAAACATTTGAATTCGATTTCACGTGTTGTTATTCGTCGATTTGCATCACCTGCTTTCATCCTGTCTTTATCAGCTTCAAACGGTATTCAAGAACGTGGTGCTTCTTCGACATCAAAATTAGAGGATCGTTATTTTGCAAACCAGTTCTGGTACTGGTGTTCTGTCAACACATCTTCTCCAAAGACATCGGTTAATTTCTTTCTGACTTAAAGATCATTTTTACCTTTTCTACAGTAAAAAAGTAGAATATAACGAAAATGCTTTCCATATTTATAAGGGCCAACCAAAAACTACTCTGTAGCATTAGTTGGACTTTTTCACTCAAAATCATCGCAAAACATATAATGATTATGCGGCTTAAGTGTGAAATTGGGTCGAAAATACAATTAAATCCTCTGTCGGAAAAAACAACGAAATTACTCTCTCTTCCTCTTTTCAACTATCATTTCGGAAGTTAGGGCTTTCACATACACCCAGACAGAATGAATTTTGTGCATCAATGAGTCAAATCTAGTCTATTGAGAGCATTTTCGACTCAAAATTCGAAAACTGCAGTTATTTTGGCAAAATAATAACATGCTGTTTCCTAGAACAAGCGCGTAAAAAGACAGTTGTAAACAAAGCTCTCTTCTAGACAAATCAGTAATCACAATCTTTTCGGAATTCTAAAAAAATCAAACTATCATACAATAGCGAATAACTGAAGCGAAAATTTATTTCTTACGAAGATGTTCCAAAATTCACGCCAGTTTTGAATTTATCTCCATTTGTGCGGAATCTAAAGAGAACAGTTTAACGACAGACAGTTTCGGGCTATTAAAAATAAATGTAAAACATGTAGAATTTAATTAATTTTAAACCTTTTATAGGTGAATTATTAAAAGGTTTTATATCGTATTAATTCATTTTTATAATGCAGTATTCATTATAATCACTTCGACTTTAATTTTATTATTAGGTGTACGCCCTCGAATCGTTGCCAATATTCATTCATATATAAAAAAAACTGATCAAAAATTGATTCCAATCAATATTCTATTTATAGGAGGTTACGAAATATTCATGAACGTTCATTTTGCCCATATCAATCTCTAGTTTTTTCACTCTGAACGGTATTTCCTAATACCTCCGTAATGACAGTATTTCAATCTCAATAGAGATGACAGAGCAAAGTGGTTGAACTATCTGAAAGGAATTATTAATGGGTCTAACATTAGAAGTTTGTACCCTGCCAAGGATAAATTTGTCCTCAAATGAACCTTCTGAACTGCATATCACACGAAAGTTCAACTCTCTCTGAAATTCACAAAATTTATATTCAAACGTTCATAAAAACTAATGATATTTGAAAAATTTGAATATCAAAACAGATTCGAACTGTTAGTCTCCTAGTTTTAATTTTTATTCAAAACCTTTTAGAAATAAATTAATGTCTTATGAGCCCAGCACATATTCACTAGACATATAACATCAAAACTCACTATAAAATATCAGATGGAATAAAAAACCGAACAAATATAAATTATCAATTAAAATTAATAAATGAATGTTTGAAGGAGACAAAATTCTGTTATTGATCTTAAAAAAAAAATTGTCTCCTTCAAACATTGATTTATTATTTTAATTCACAGTTTATATTGTTTTGGTTATTTATTCCATTTGATGTTATATCGGGTGTTTGTTAGAGTGATAGAACTTTAAATTGAAATAAAACACATTTAAATTAAGATTGAGGCCAAAGTTTTTTAATTTGAAAGATAATTTTATGACATTTATGTTTTGAAAATAGTATCTGGCATAAGTCACCCATGACTAGCTCTGAGGAACCGCATTCGTTCAGACCAATTTTGGACAACTTTTTCGAGTAATTCAGGCCTTATTTCATCAATAACACGAGTTATGTTGGCTTTCAAAGCGTCTATTGTTTCTGGTTTATCAGCATGAACCAATGATTTGACATAACCCCAATTTTCTGGACCTAACTTTAATTAACAGTAATAATGAAATTTCCTGTGATATATATAGAAAACCCATATCAACTGATACAGCAATACCAAATTTTTCAAGCCATCCGATCAATCATAAACTAGCTGCTTATAGATCAATGGTACATAGAGCATTTTCAATTTCTTTAGACAATATTACGTTAAAGAGGGAATTGAATACAATCAGACAAATAGCCACAAAAAATCAATTCGAAACCAAAACTATAAATTCCATCATAAACAAAAAACAGAAGCAACTAATTCGTAAACAAATCAACCCCATCTCCAAATCAGATCATAATTACAATAAATTCATAAAACTAACATATTTTGGACCAATTTCACAAAAAATAGCTCAAATTTTGTCAAAAATTAACATAGTAACAGCTTTCACACCCTCCCATAAAATTTCTAATATCTTTTTTAATCCGAAAGACAAAGAGAACCGACTGAATAATTCTGGAGTCTATAAATTAAGTTGTCAAGAGTGTAATAGTGTGTATATAGGACAAACGGGCCGACCTTTCCATAAAAGGTACAAAGAGCATCAATCTGCTTTTAGGAACCGGAAGAATAATTCCAATTTTGCGAACCATTTCTTCAATACAGATCACACGTTCCCAGAATTGAACAAACTTGTTATCTTGCACGTGGAAGCCAAAGGGCAAAAACTTGACATCCTGGAGTCCATAGAAATTGAAAAACATAAGAGGCACGTACCAATAATAAACCTACTTAACGAACAGACGGAACTTTGGAAAACCCCTCTCTTCGAAGCTCTGCCGAAGCCTACACTCCCCATATATAATAGTTGAGATCTAATTTGTTCATTCAGTTTGAAAATGTAGTAAACACTACGAAACTCGAGTCACTGTATATCAGTTATAATTAAAAGTGATAGAAAACAAAGTAATTTCTTATTTCATTCCATTTCATTCCCAAAGAAAATAATCTAATGGGGTTATGTCACATGATCTTGGAGCCCAATTAATTGGGCCATTTTTCGAAATAATGTTTTCGCCAAATTTTTCTTTCAATAAATCAATGATTACGGTAGCAGCATGAGGTGTAGCACCATCTTGTTGGAACTAAAACAGTTCGAAACCATTTAAATTGTGAAACAAATAATCATTGACCATCGATCTGTAACGAAGACCATTCACTGTAACATTAGCTCCAGCATCGTTTTTAAAGAAATATGGACAGATGATGCCTCCAGCGTGTAAACCACACCATATAGTGCATTTTTCAGGATGTAATGAAACCTGCAGAACTTCTTGAGGATTGTTTTCACTCCATATAGGGCAATTTTGCTTGTTTACATAGCCGTTCAACCAGATGTGAGCTTCATCACCAAAGACAATTTAACGATAAGAAAGTGGATCAACTTCAAACTGTTCTAGGGTCCAATCAGCAAACAAACGACACTTTTCATGGTCACGTGGCTTAAGTTCTCGAACCAGTTGGCTCTTGTATGGATGTAGACCAAGATCTTTACGCAAAATTTTCCATGTGGTGGATGCATAGAGTTCAACGTGTTGTGAACGTCGACGAATAGACAAATCTGGATCATCATTAACACTATGACTTATAGCAGCGATTTTTTTTCTGTACGTACAGTTCTTTGTCTTGTTGTTGTTGTTGCAACGAGTAGAGAAAATGTTGTCCGAAATCTATCGATAGTTCGACGAATACGCTGCTCTGATGGACGATTTGTAAACCATAAATTTCACGAAGTGCTTTATAAGTTTGGCGAATAGAACACTGATTTTAAAAATAAATCTCAACACCTTGTAAACGTTGTTGCGGCGTGAGTCTTTCCATGATAATTTGTCAATGATTACTGAACAGAAAAGTCAAAACAACATGGCTTCCACCTTCTGCCAAATCACAGTTATCCCTATCGAAAGTTCTGTCACTCTAAAAAAACACCCAATATATTGAGTTTTGATTTAATATGTCTATTGAGTATAAGCTTTGCTTATAAGACATTAATTTAATTCTAAAAGTTTTTGAATGAAAATTTTTTGAAATAGAATTATAGGAGACTAACAGATTGAATCTGTTTTGATATTAAAATTTTGTAATATCCCTTCTATGAAGTAAAAACTTCTTATTATTTTATAATGATATATGGTTATCTACACATTTTCTTCGAAACCAGTGAAGAGCAATTCATGAAGCCGAACATCCAGGAATGAATGTTGTTTATAAAAAAATGATTTGTTCGCATTGGTTACTCTATAATATTATAATCACTCTAGAAGCTCGTGTCGATTGGTGTCCAGAAATGTTGAAGGAATATAATCGTGGTACTTCAGAGTTCTTGACATGACACGGAATCATGGATTTATTCGTACGGATTCGAAACTAAACAATAATCTAATGTCTATCACGACCAAGATAATAAGCCTATAGTCAAGATGATTCAAATTCAAAAAAGTAGTTCGCGCACTTCAAAGCAAT
This sequence comes from Megalocaria dilatata, assembly GCA_034642435.1. Classification (NCBI taxonomy): domain Eukaryota; kingdom Metazoa; phylum Arthropoda; class Insecta; order Coleoptera; family Coccinellidae; genus Megalocaria; species Megalocaria dilatata. The sequence goes on along the minus strand of CM067857.1, from coordinate 37,197,012 downwards.
TGGGTGCTCGTTTCTTCGGAATGACTGAATATTTCAGCACAATTCTATAAGAGCAACGTAGAACTGTCAATTCTGAATTGTACACCAACATCTGTTTGCCAGAATTGGAAAAATCAGGGAAAACATTAGAAGAAGACGAATCATTATCCACTATGATGATGAAACTTTCACTTATGAGCATCACAAACGCATGTAAAAGTATATTGATCTAAATGGAGGATATTTTGAAAAACGATAAAGCCATTTCCGATTATTAATATATCCTCGTATAAAGTTATGACGTAATGATGAAAGGTTATGACAGCATACGCTAGAAAAACTTTAATTAGATCATTTGAATCTATATAATTACAATTGTAAACTTTGAAAATTCCAGAAGCTTTCTATTCGGTTATTTTGAGCCACAGGCATTGAAATTTTTATTAGAATTACGAATAAAGTCCTAGAGGATATCAATCCTGAAGATTTCAATAAGGATGAGAAAAAATTATAGCCTCACGATTTTGAAGGATTTTGATTGGAGACAATAAAACGAAGCTTAATCCGACGAAAAAATTGAATATTCAGATGTTTTCCCATATCCAGATTTATAAAATTTTTATTTAATTCAATTTTCATCCTTCTGGAAATTATAAATTCGAGAATGTATTTAATTAGTGGGTTAATTTCAGTATGCGCGTACTGCTGTGAAATTTCCATAAAATTAATTTAAGACCCCGAGCAACTAACCTGAAATAAATTCTCTCTCCACGGAGAAATATGTTCTGTTCATATTTTACGGTTATATACCCTAGAATGAGTTACAATAAAAAAGAAATTATACTTTTTTGAGGTCATGCAATACTTATATCCTTTCTGAAAATCCAGTCAATAATCTGGAATTGTTGATCTCATTTACATGATTCTCAGACCTTATTGATTATTATTATTGATTTCTATAATATTTCAGTAGCATAAGAATCGATTTCTATAAAAAAAATAATTTTCAATTGTTATAAAGTAGGTAACTAAATACTCAATGAATTTATTTCATTCTATTTATTTCGTGAAAATAAGTGCACGCCAGGATGTCTTTGGCCTTCTCAATTATATAATTTATTTTGATTATTGGTAACAAATATTAAAATTATCAGAAATCGTAGTGTCTCACGCTTATTTGATTTATATTCTTGCCAATTTGTGCTTAAGAGTTTTTTGCTGGTTCCGAATTTTATATAATTGTTGAATTTTCTTCATTGTCATTCGAACAGAAATACTGTGTTTTGGACATTATTTTCTTTTTATTCTGGATAATAATTTAAAAAGTTAATAGTTTGATTGTATATACGCTATGATTTTTTCCGTGAATGCTCGAATAAATAAGTCCTCCAGTGGTTTATCTCTCTATTTTGACAATTGAAAATAGAGAGATAAAACCACTGGGAGCTTATTCATTCGAGCATTCACGGTAAAATCATAGCGTAGACACAGTAAAACTATGTTTCAATCGTCTAAATAATTTGGTCATTATTTTATATTTCTTTTAATTCTTTATTAAATAATTTCTACCACATGTGAGGATAATATATATGTCTATAAAGTTACACAGATGTTATTAAAAATTCAATTCTAAATGTTTTAATGAGATTCATTCAGATTTAATTGTGTAGAGGCTGCGGAGAATTAATTTCAGCTATTATTTGTAATATTCGAACGAAACAACAAAATCTCTTGTTTAATCAAGCAATCGTCACAAAATCAACGCATGACTAAGTAAATTATACTACAAACGAAAAAACCGAAGGAAAAAATCTTCCCAAAATATATGCTAATTAGGGAATGAACTTAATTTTCTGCATGGTAGTGTTAGAAAATAAGAATGCGTTTCTTTAAGCTCCAACATATTGAAAGTATTGAAATTTGTGAGAAATACTTTAGCATCCGCTTATTCTGATTGTTTTCAAAATGTTTGTTTCTACATACTATGACCTCATCAGGTGATTATTTAAATTGAGCGTATAATGTAAAAATATCCTCATGTATCATAATACAAAAATTATAGGAAGGTAATTTTTTGCGCACATAATTAAGTACTGAAGATTGTTTTTTCATTATTTAAATACATAAACTCGTGGTATGACGAAACAGTTATCATGAAAATAATAAAAATCAGCCGAAGTTTAAATTGTTTTTATTTTACAAATTTCGAAATGAATTTCCGTGAAGCAAAAACCGAAACAATCAGACATTAAATATATTAGTTGATAGAGGTGAAGTTAGCTGCTGTTTGATGGAGTCATCAACGAAGTTTTGGAATATTCCAATCAAATTTCAGCTTGGATAGTGTTATAATTCATTTAACTTTAAATTTACGAGCGTGCTAAAACCTACGTCATAAAGTAATTGCTTCGGTATTTCGTTCATTAGGTGGTAGATATTTTTTATCGTGTTTTGAAAAATATGTATGGCAATTTATCGTTGTTATCTGAAAAGTCGCCTCAAGTTTCAGGTGATGTGAATATAAGTTTGGAATTGATTGAAATATAGCTCAAAATAATAGTCTCCGAACAAACGGATAATCCTGAAATACTCCATAGTAGGGCATTTGAATTTCAAAATAAAATACGAAAAATACATCTACGTAGTACGTAAGATATCTTATTATTTTCAGTATGATTCTTTACACTCTGCATTTTTGGTAAAAACAAATATTTAAAAATGAAAGTTATGAAAATTATTATTGATTATTATTGATTTACAAGTAAATACAATTCGTCTTTTTCACAGGTATAACACACCTCATGGAATATGCCTATTAATGTGCGGTGAATCAAATAAGTAAGAGTTGTATATTTTCGGGAAAAATTATTTCAAATTTAAATGAAAGGAGTATGCGGTTGGCTCTAGGTGAATGATCACAACAATTTTATTAAAAAAAAAAATCACACAGTTTTTATGTTTCACAATTTATTCAGAATCCTGACACGTATTTCGGTCCTTCGACCATCTTCAAAGAAGTACAAAAAGTAACTAAACTTAAAATTGAAAAGGTTATTTTATTTTACTTTGGACATCTGTGTATTTTCATGGCGCATGGAAATAACAGCATCCAATATAGATTGATGATTGAAATGCTACATATCGGGTGTTTTTTTAGAGTGATAGAACTTTCCATAGGTATTGACAGAAGGTAGAAGCCATGTTGTTTTGACATTTCTATTCAGTAAGCATTGACAAATCATCATGGAAAGACTCACGCCGTAACAAAGTTTACAGATTGTTGAAATTTATTTTCAAAATCAGTGTTCTATTTGCCATACTTATAGAGTACTTCGTGAATTCATGGTTTACATAATCCTCCATCAGAGCAGCTTATACGTCGAACTATCGATAGATTTCGGACATTTTCTCTACTCGATGCAACAACAACAAGACAAAGAACTGTACGTTCAGAAGAAAATATCGCTGCTGTAAGTTATGGTGTTAATGATTATCCAGATTTGTCTATTCGAGGACGTTCACAATAAGTTGGACTCTGTGCATCCACCACATTAAAAATTTTGCGTAAAGATCTTGTACTACACCCATACCAGATCCAACTGGTTCAAGAACTAAAGCCACTTGGCCATAATAAGCGTCGTTTGTTTGCTGATTGGGCCCTAGAATAGCTTGAAGTTGATCCACTTTCTTATCGTAAAATTGTGTTTAGTGATGAAGCTCATTTCTGGTTGAACGGCTATGTAAACAAGCAAAATGGCCGTATATGGAGTGAAAACAATCTTCAAGAAGTTCTGCAGGTTCCATTGCATCCTGAAAGATGCACTGTATGGTGTGTTTTACAAGCTGGAGGCATCATCGGTCCATATTTCTTTAAAAACGATGCTGGGGCTAATGTTACAGTAGTGCTCGTTACAGATAGATAATCGATGATTATTTGTTTCAAAAGTTGAATGGTATCGACCCAGAAGTGTTTTGGTTCCAACAAGATGGTGCTACATCTCATGCTGCTACCGTAATAATTGATTTATTGACAGAAACATTTGACGATAACATTATTTTGCGAAATGGTCCAATTAATTGGCCTCCAAGGCATAACTGCACTGTATTTTTTTTTGAGTTATGTACAAGTCATTGGTTTATACTGATAAACCAGAAACAATAGACGCTTTGGAAGCCAACATAACTCGTGTTATTGATGAAATAAGGCCTGAATTACTCGAAAAAATGGTCCAAAATTGCTCTGGTCGAATGCGGTTCCTTAGAGCTAGTTGTGGTGGGGATCGGCCAGAAATTTTTTCTAAAACATAAATGTCATGAAATTATCTTTCAAATGAAAAAAATTTCGCTTCAATCTTAATTTAAATGTGTTTTATTTCAATTTAATGTTCTATCACTCTAAAAAAAATACCTGATATATAGGACAGAGAGGCAGGCCGATGTTTACAACATAGAATCAAAAAACATAAGATGTCTATTTTTTAAAACCAGAAATCAACCAGTTTTGCAAAATATTGTATAGAAAAAGGGTAAAGTGATGGAATCTTTGAAGATGCTTTCAATTAAAAAAAGTTTTCGAGAAAATAGAAAATTCAACAAATTCCCATAAATTCCTGGCCCTATATTGGATGCTGTTATTTCCATGCGCCATAAAAATACACAGATGTCCTAAGTGTAATAAAAAACCTTTTCAATTTTAAGTTAAGTTACTTTTTGTACTTCATTGAAGATGGTCGAAATACCGAAATACGTGTCAGGATTCTAATAAACTGTGAAACATAAAAACTGTGTAAATTTTTCTAAATAACATTACTTCAAATTTGATTGTAGTCATAAAATTCACTCAGAAAATGTAAAAAATTGAAGCTATAATTTTATCAACCTGGAAATTCGTCAGTTAAAATTTTGTAGTTTCATAAGGATATCCCTTAAAATCTGGCTGCGTTTAAATTGTTATCGAAATTACGAATTATTCAATCTATGATATAATAGAAGGCAGAATGTGACTGAACTTATTGTATAGCAGCGATATAATGAAACAGACAATGAAATTTATGCCCACCTATTTTATTTCCTAGAGAATTTTATTTTTTGAAATATTTCTGAAGAAACTTTGTCACCAAGCAATTCCTTCTTTCTCGTTTTATTCGAATTTAATTTAATAATGAGTCAAGAAAGGAAATCTATTACACTTCGAACAGCTACGTAGCTAACCTTTGCAAGTAAAACTAAAATTATTGCATCTGAATAAATTTACTTACTTTTCTAATCCCACAAAGGCTTCCGAGTCGATGAATGTTATCTTGTTCTCATATAATGTCAAGATTTCTAAGGTGTCAAGTCCCTGAAAAGCTTTTCCGTGTAGGCTGCTGATTTTGTTGTGATTCATGTTCAAAATGAGGAGTTGATTGAGATTTTTATATGCGGCAGATGGTACGGTGGTTAAGCTGTTTTGTGATACATCAAGCTGCGTCAACATTTTACCTGAAAATACAAAAAAGATCTAAACATAAGGTGATTTTCACATGTAATCTATTGAAATTGCGCTCATATTTCATCTCTTGACACACGCTAGTTGAAACTATGAGATTGATTCTTTCTCGACCTGAAACACTGGCAGGTGCCGATTTTTTTCATCTCACAGAGAATCATGAAGCTCGCAGGGGCTGAGAGATAGATTTTTAGCCCCTTGAAATTTAGGCTTAAAATATCAGGTGTTTTTTAAGAGTGATAGAACTCTAAATTGAAATAAAACACATTTAAATTGAGATTGAAGCCAGTTTTTCTTCTATTTGAAAGATAATTTTATGAGAGTTATGTTTTAAAAATAATTTCCGGCATATGTCCACTATGACTGAGGAACCACATTCGTTGAGACCAATTTTGGGGCACTTTTTCGAGTATTTATGGCCATTTCAACAATAACACGAATTATGTTGGCTTCCAAAGCGTCTATTGTTTCTGGTTTATCAGCATAAACCAATGACTTGACATAACCCCAAAGAAAATAATCCAGGGGAGTTATGTCGCATGATCTTGAAGGCCAATTAATTGGACTATTTTTCGAAATAATGTTATCGCCAAATCGTTCTTTCAATAAATCAATTGTTACGGTAGGTGCATGAGGTCTAGCACTATCTTGTTAGAACCAAAACACTTCTATGATACCATTTACATTTTGAAACAAATAAGCATTGATCATCGATCTTTAACGAGCACCATTTACTGTAACATTCGATCCAGCATCGTTTTTGAAGAAATATGGACCGATGATGCCTCCAGCATGTAAAACACACCATAAAAAGCATTTTTCAGGATGTAATGAAACCTGCAGAACTTCTTGAGGATTGTTTTCACTCCATATACGGCACTGTTGCTTGTTTACATAGCCGTTCAACCAGAAATGAGCTCCATCACTAAACACAATTTTACGATAAAAATGTGGATGAACTTCAAGCTGTTCTAGGGCACAATCAGCATACAAACGACACTTTTTATAGTCAAGTGGCTTTAGTTCTTGAATCAGTTGGATCTTGTATGGGTGTAGACTAAGATCTTTACTCAAAATTTTCCATGTGGTGAATGCACAAAGTCCAACATGTTGTGAACGTCCTCGAATAGACAAATCAGGATAATCATTAACACTTTGACTTACAGCAGCGATATTTTCTTCTGTACGTACAGTTCTTTGTCTTGTTGTTGTTGTTGCATCGAGTAGAGAAAATGTTGTCCGAAATCTATTGATAGTTCGACGAATAAGCTGCTCTGATGGAGGATTATGTAAACCATAAATTTCTCGAAGTGCTCTATTAGTTTGGCGAATAGAACACTGATTTTGAAAATATTATAAATCTCAACAATTTGTAAACGTTGTTGCGGCGTGAGACTTTCCATGATAATCTATCAATCCTCACTGAACGGAAATGTCAAAACAACATGGTTTCCACCTTCTTTCAAATCGCAGTTATCAACCAGAAAAAAACACCTGATAGTTGCTGAAAAACTGACAACCGTAGAGAATAGCCAAGGCAAAAATAATATAAAAGAAAAATGAACAACTCTTTGTTAAAGTGCAACGACCACGTTATAATAAGAGATAAGGATGAAACTCAAAATCTTTGCAGATTCTAAAAATTCAATTCAAAGTAAACAACACTGAGAATACCAATTCATTCAAAGATTATAACAAGAACAATCTAATATGGGGTAATAATACAGAACCTTTTATAGCACCTTAAATGATGAACAGAACAGTAAAAAAACTTAATCATCAAAATAACTCCAGGAATGGACAAAATTATCGATAGAACTTTGAAGATTCTACCCATGAAAAAAAAATTAAAGAACATATGCACGGAATCCTAAGGAAAGGAACTTTTCCATACAGATGTAAACTATAATAATATCTAAACAAGATAATCAATAATAAAGTCGAATAACCGACCACTAATCCTATTGACGACTCTAAGTGAAATAGAAGAAAGAAAACTACAGAAAAAATACAGAAAAACACTGAAGAAAGAGAAATAAAATAGCTTAAGACAAAACTTAGAATAGGGAATTTGAGTCTACTTGATGAGAGCTCTAATTCAGAATTGAAAATATCACAGATATGAAAGAATTTCGCTCCATATATTGAAAATATATATTATATTGCAACACTATTAATATTTATCAAGTAAAACATTTATTTATATGACATTATATACAACACGTATACGTATTTTTTTTGTTTCACGCTAAGGAAAAACTTATTTTTACATATTGTATATAATGTCATATAAAGAAAGACAAACATAATAAAGAAAAATATAGATAAATATTAATGGTATATTAATGACATATTAATGGTATATTTATATAATATATATTTTCAATACATAGTGAAAGTGTTTTAGATTTCTGATGTTTTTGATTCACAATAGACAAAAACTAAAAATGCTTTTTCCAAAAGGGGACATCATGAACTGATTTTCTGATTCATTTCGAAATAGCGATTGCATAAGGAAAAATGATACCATCGTATCTAGAGGAGTGAAAATTCGCATGAGCGTGAACTAAGCAATATTAGGGAAGAAGATTATAAGGACAGGAGTACCACAGGCCTCGGATTAATATTGGGAAACATCTTCACATATGACAAACCGAAAAGCAAAGAAGCAACGTCAGGATAACACGAAAACGAAAAATCAGAGCTAGATCGGGCAAAATATCAGTGCAATGAAGAGGTTTCAAAATTATTTGAACAGTTTAACCGAATGAAAATAAGAGTTAAGCAATAGTGTGCAAGAGGAGAAGAGAAAACTCAACAGAAAAGTGAAAATTAAGAAATTGGAAAATTATGTGAAATATCTGGGAGCAATAAACAAAAATTGGAATGAAATTATTTGAATTAGACTACAGAGGACAGAAATCAGGAAATATCTTTACCCACTTATCAACAGAAAGAGCAGACTAGACAAAATACTGAAAATAAGAAGCTGCAAAGCAATAGTCAGATTAATAATGATAAACGGAAGCGAAATCTCATAAAATAACAGCAAGAAAATAAAAGAGGTGGAAATATTTCAATACTAAAAAATGGAATAGACCGTAGTAAATCCGAATAGAAAGGAACAATTAATAAAAAAAGCTGAAAATATTAGAATTCATAAAAAAATAAGCCAGAAAAGTATATCAAAAAATGAAAACATCAGCGTTAAAAAGGCTGAAGAAGAGAAGAGGACAATAAGAGACCAAGAGTAAATTGGAAGTTCTTCTGAAAGAAAACACTGCACGCGGAGAAGAACACATGGAAATAAAACCACACTGTAAACAGAGGAAGAAAATAAATTAAGATCAGGCGGATAAATAGATAGCAGCGAAAGAATCAATAGATTTTAGACTGCAAATTCAACGAAGAAACTGGAAATGGAAGATGCTCGTTAGATTTAAATCTCGGCTATGAGGGCATCTTGTTAAAGAGTCTGTTAGTATGGTTCTTAAACTTTCACTTTATCACACTAGTTAGCCCACCCTTAAATGGAAGCAAGATGTTATCACTTTCACGAGTCAATACCTCTTGACAGATACAATTTAATTGATAGTTGTGAATTTGAATTTTCAGTTTCGTTCAAACAGTTTTTTATCCACAACCTTAAGTTCTTCTATTTAACCTGCTATCCCTTACCCGCATATGATAACCTCATTCATTTTGTTTCTGACTGCTACCTCTATACTTGAAAATGGCGAAAAGAACTGACGTGAAGTTGGAAACTTTTGCGCGCTTGTTCAACAATCCATTCGAAAATCTCACATCTGTGGATTACTTCTTAGGGAAGCTACATTTGATGACTAAACATCACGCTGTACTTAGATTCAAACAATTGTTCGAAACTCAGAAGTACGACGCGTTAGACATTTGAAGCTCTTAGTATGTGTCAGTTTCTTTACAGACATATTTGAAGGTTGCAAACGTCCATTTATAAATATTTGAAATTAGAAAAAATGCCCGTAATTTGTGTTCACGAAGTTCTACCTGAGCCTTCGTGTCGTTATTTCACATCTTAATACTAAATTTGAACTCGAACGGATTCGTAATTTCTAAAATATAAACTTTCAAATAAAAATAACTCATTGACCATTACGTCGGCTATGTCCATATTTGTACATGACTGATGGATTTATAGTCTTAACTTAGGCTGAAAATTTCAAGTCTTTTGGACTTTTCATTCGAAAATTAGAATTTTCACCTCAAGTCATCTATCCGAACGGCAGATCCTCACAAAATTAGGCGGAAATTTTTGCGCTGGTATTATACACATAATGAAAAATTGGATCCTGATCAGATCAGTAGCTTCGGAGATAAAGGAAAATTATTAAAAGGATTCAAATTTGAATAGTTGCGGAATTGTTGGACCGATTATGTTTATTAGTACACATCTAACAGAGATATTCAGGCATAAAAGCTACTCTGAAATTTTCCAGTCTCTATCTCTTTTTTTTCGAAAGATAGAGTGTCGATTTGGTCAAAACGAAAACACACTGTTCCCAAGGACAAACACACACAACGGAAGTATATCTAGCGATAACCGGTCACGTTCGTAGGTTTTTTAATGAATTTATGAAAATTCGATCAAGCACAGCTTTGTCCCAATTTTCTAGAGAGATAAAAAAGTCATCAAGTACCTATTGAACTCAGGGACGACTCCTCCACAACTGACAAACTGCTGTTGTGAATCGTCAGATGCCGTATATCCAATCCTAGAAAAACGAAACCCGGTAATTTTCTCAGGTTGTTGTGACGCAGCTTGAGGTAGAAGATGATCAGGGACTTCCTCTTCAGGTTGCTCATTGCGTCCATGATGTGTTGCTGGTCGGTGAACTCGCACAATATGTCCAGGCCATTCTTTTTCGTCATACACAAACATGGTGACATTTCCGTACGGGAGGGACATTGCTGTTGTACCTGAAACAGAAAGAAATATGTGAATCATTTAAAAAGTATACATTTCAGCAAGTTTTTGGAAGCCATTGTTCATTTGTTACATTGACAGTTGTATTTGCCAATGTCTACTATTTAATCATGGAAAGCTCGACTCCAACAACGTTTACAAATAATCCAAATTCATTATGGAAAATCGCGATATGTTACTCTAACTTTACGTGCTTTAACTACATTTTTTGGTTGTTATAATCGTCCATTTAAAAAACAGTTGAACGTTTAGTGAAGAAGTTTGAAACAAATTTTACACTTCATGATGTTACAGTGTCAGTGAGACAAAGAAATGCAAGAAGTGAAGAGACAATTACTGGCGTATGTGAAAGTGTTCGTGAGGATCAAAATTTAACGATTTCTCGACGTTCCGAAGAACTAGGCTTCTCTCGGACGTCTTTGTGGCGAATTTTACAAGAAGACATTTGTTTAAACACATACAAAATTGTTTTAATCCAAGAACTCAAACCAGCAGATCATTTAGAGCGTCGTGTATTCAGTAATTGGTGCTTAGAAAAAATCGGAAGAAATGGACCGGTAAATTATCCACCTCTTTCCTGCGATTTAAATCCATTAGACTTCTTTCTTTGGGGTTACATTAAGTCATTGGTTAACAGCAATCATCCAGAAAATTCAGAAGATTTACAGATCAATATTGAACGAGTAATTGCTAACATACGACCTTATTTGTGTGAGAGTCATGAAAAATTAGGTTCAACCACTTAATTCCTGCCAGCGATTCCGTAGTGGAGATTTAGTTGATATTTTATTTTATAACTAACGGTATCCATTGCACTTTATAATGATATAAAATTTATAATGATATAAAAATTCCAACAACTCTCAAATAAATAATGTGTTTTATTCACAAAACAAAATGAGGCGCTGTTGGTGAAATACCCTTTAGCAAATCGCCATGGAGGCATTTCATTTGTATAGAATTTTCCACGTAAATTTCTAACAGTTTGTTCAAGTGTTAATCGACCTATTTCGTTAATGTCACATAATAAACTAACTCTCTAACATGAATGACAGACATGTTACCATACTCGAAATAACCACTACTTCAAAATGAAAAGTGTCAATGCCCAACCCTTAATGTATTTTTCATTTTCTTGAGGTTTTCCGCTTCTTTAAGAGAAAGATTTTAAATTTGCGAAAAATATGTTTATTCGACCAACGAATGACAGAATAACAGAATTTTGTGTTTTTATCCCTAATAATTATATTTATTCAGATGCAGCTTCTGCAGGAATTTATTCATAGATTCGATAATTTCTGGAGAAATGGGATAACCGTGAAAGAGCTTTCGTCTTCATGTCATTGTTTTTACGTCAGTTTTTCACACTTCGTAGTCAGTTTTTTGTTGTTTGCTGCCAGGACTTTAGTATCGGATGTTTTTTTAGAGTGGTAGAACTTTCGATAGGGATAACTGTGATTTGACAGAAAGTAGAAGCCATGTTGTTTTGATATTTCTGTTCAGTAAGCATTGAAAAATTATCATGGAAAGACTCACGCCGCAACAACGTTTACAAATTGTTGAAATTCATTTTCAAAATCAGTGTTCTATTCGCCAAACTTATAGAGCACTTCGTGAAATTTATGGTTCACATAATCGTCCATCAGAGCAGCTTATTGTCGAACTATCGATAGATTTCGTACAACATTTGCTCCATGCAACTACTACAACAAGACAAAGAACTGTACGGATAGAAGAAAATATCGCTGCTGTAAGTCATAGTGTTAATGATAATCCAGATTTGTCCATTCGTCGACGTTCACAACAAGTTGTACTCTGTGCATCCATCACATGGAAAATTTTGCGTAAAGATCTTGGTCTACACCCATACAAGATCCAACTGTTTCAAGAACAAAAGCCACTAGTCCATAAGCGTCGTTTGTTTGCTGATTGGGCCTTAGAACAGCTTGAAGTTGATCCCCTATTTTATCGTAAAATTGTGTTTAGTGATGAAGATAATTTCTTGTTGAACGGCTATGTAAATAAGCAAAATTGCCGTATATGGAGTGAAAACACACCTCAAGAAGTTCTGCAGGTTCCATTGCATCCTAAAAAATGCACTGTATGGTATGCTTTACACGCTGGAGGCATTATCGGTCCATATTTAGAAACGAAGCTGGACCTAATGTTACAGTGAATGGTGCTCGTTTCAGATAGATGATCATTGATTATTTGTTTCTGAATGTTATTGGCCCAGAAGTGTTTTGGTTCCAACATGCTGCTAACGTAACAATTGATTTATTGAAAGAAAGATTTGGCGATAATTATTTCGAGAATTGGTCCAATTAATTGGCCTCCAAGATCATGCGACATAACTCCACTGGATTAATTTCTTTGGGTTTATGTCGAGTCATTGGTTTATGCTGATAAACCAGAAACAATAGACGCTTTGAAAGCCAACATAACTCATTTTATTGATGAAAAAGGGCATGAATTACTCGAAAAAGTGATCCAAAATTGGTCTGGTCGGATGCGGTTCCTCAAAGCTAGTCGTGGTGGACATATGCCGGAGTTTTTTTTTTAAACATAAATGTCATAAAATTATCTCTCAAAAAAAAGCATTGGCTTTCTTAATTTAAATGTTTTATTTCAATTTAAAGTTCTATCACTCTAAAAAAAATTCCCGATACAAGAAAATCTGTTATTATTAATATTATTTATGCATAAAGCTAATTCTGATCACTTCGCCATTCGTGGGCACCAAAGAGAAATGTTATTATCGTTTTAGCATACAACTTCATATTGTTGAGCAATTCATTATTATTAGTGGTAATAATCAAATTTGTAGCATAAAGTTACGCCGACTCATGAAATTCATTTTGTTTGCCAGTATTAGATTATCCATTTAGGGATTAATAAACAGGACATTAATTGCTGAAATGTCTTTCTTATTCTTCACTCATCATATCCATACCTATTCTGGGCGAAATAACATGAATAACGAGGTGTAACATGGAAAATGTCAGCTGTACAAACAATGGAGATGAATGGTTCGCGTTCTGAATAGAATTATCAGGATCATCCATCATTTTAGAAACTCTTTTAACAACCCCAACACACAACATCGTCATGATATATTTGATTTTTAGTCCAGCGACATCACCGTATGAGAGCTAAAATGAAAAATTAGCCGGTACGGATTAAAACACGAATCAGACTTGTTCGCCATTTGTGATGCGAGAAATGAATTCTGTTTATGGTTCTCTTTGAATTACCTTCAAACGAATAACCTTCCCTGATTCATTATTTCGACGCAACGAAGTAGGCGAAATAATGCGTATAATTCTTCCGAATGGAATGAAATTGTTTCTGCGTCTGTAACGTGAAAAAATCGAGAATACATTTATTTTCGTGCATTGGCTTGCTAAGGTATATCGTGTATGTATTTCGGGACTTTTTTTTAGAGTGATATAACTTCAAATTGAAATGAAATACATTTAAAGTACGATGGAAGCCAATTTTTTTAATCATAAAGATAATTTTATGACATTTATGTTTTAAGAATAATTTCGGGCATATGTCCACCCTGACTAGTTTATCAGCATAAACCAGTGACTTGACATAACCCCAAAGAAAATAATCCAGTGGAGTTATGTCGCATGATCTTGGAGGGCAATTATTTGGACCATTTTTCGAAATAATGTTATCGCCAAATCTTTCTTTCAATAAATCAATTGTTACAAGAGGTGTAGCACCATCTTGTTGGAACCAAAACACTTCTCGGTCGATACCATTCAAATTTTTAAACAAATAATCATTGATCATCAATCTGTAACGAGCACCATTCACTCTAACATTAACTCCAGCATCGTTTTGAAAGAAATATGGACCGATGATGCCTCCAACGTGTGAAGCACACCATACAGTGCATTTTTCAGTATGCAATGGAACTTCTTGAGGATTGTTTTCACTCCATCATATACGACCATTTTGCTTGTTTGCATAGCCATTCCATCAGAAATGAGCTTCATCACTGAACACAATTTTACGATAAAAATGTGTATCAACTTCAAGCTGTTCTAGGGCCCAATCAGCAAACAAGAGACGCTTATTATCGTCAAGTGGATTTAGTTCCTGAACCAGTTGGATCTTGTATGGGTATAGACAAGATCTTCATGCAAAATATTCCATGTGGTGGATGCACAGTGTCCAACTTGTTGTGAACGTAGACGAGTAAACAAATCTGGATCATCATTAACACAATGACTTACAGCAGCGATATTTTCTTCTATACGTACAGTTCTTTGTCTTATTGTAGTTGCATCGAGTAGAGAAAATGTTGTCCGAAATCTATCGATAGTTCGAAGAATAAGCTGCTCTGATGGACGATCAGGAAAACCATAAATTCCACGAAGTGCTCTATAAGTTTGGCGAAAAAAACAATGATTATGAAAATAAAATTCAACAATTTGTAAACGTGGTTACGGCGTGAGTCTTTCCATGATAATTCGTCAATGCTTACTGAACAGAAATGTCAAAACAACATGGCTTCTACCTTCTGTCAAATCACAGTTATCCCTATCGAGAAAGTTCCATCACTCTAAAAAAACACCCGCTATTTGCGTGCACAAGATGGTGCTAGTGTATGAGCAATACTTTAGTGTTTCTGTGCAAAGCAAATAGAGGTACTCGACAGATTTGTAGTCGTTGGGCATTGTACTGCACTGAAATTGTTGGCCATTGCAGCAAAATCGAAACGTACGCATGTCTGTACTTATGTTCCATTGATCAACAAAACCTTATCGAGCTTATTCGAGTTTATAATTGTTATACAGATGTACGTTACACTGTCTGGATTGGAAAACTTTCTATTACTATAGCTCACACTCCTTACTAATGGTATTTGATAGCGATATAGTAGAGAAACCTAAGATTCCAATTACAAGCAATCAGATAACTGGTTCAAAGAAAATTTTTAACTTGTTTGGAGAATCTATTAGACTAACATATTAGGAGTACAAATGAGTTTCCGCCGTTTTTTAACACAAACTGAATATTTATTATAGAAGAACGATGTGAGACTGCTTGCTGAGTGACTTCTAATGTTAGAGCAAGTTCTTTTTGTGTTTGAGATGAATCTTTCTCCAAAAATTCCTCCAATTCTGCATCCTCGTAAATTTTTGGTCTTCCACTGCGGTCTTTGTCTTCTACGTCGAAATCACCGTTTTTAAACTTTTGAAACCACTCTCGACACGTTCTCTCACTCAAAGCACCCTCACCATATGCTTCTACGAGCAATTGATGCGCCTCAGCAGCAGATTTATTTAAATTAAAGAAGTAAACTAATATTTCCCGCAAATGACGCTTACTTGGCTCAAATTTTGACATTTTCAACTTATAAAAATTATATTTTACCAATATAAAATCAATGATATTAATAGGTTATGTTGTTATTGAATGTCCAAACTATTTTTTAAGCCGGTTATCATCTGCGAAGGCTAACCGAAACTCCGTGCCGCGCCATCTACAATAAAACGGCGGAAACTTATTTGTACTCCTAATAAAATTGTCTCAATGATGTCTGATGATACGCCTACAATTTTTGCGGCATGTGAAAAATTAGGACCTTATCTGAAAATATAAATGAAACATTGTTCTGCCCATTCTTTGAAAAATGATGATTTTTATATTTTTCAGGACATCTCCCACATGCTTAAATTGATAGGAAATTGCTCAGATTGATTCAAGAAATTGAAGGAGTTCATGCTGCCACTAAATTTAGTAGGAGACATCTGCAAAGGTTCAAGGAGAAAATGAAAGTGTCCTTGAAAGTGCAAATATTCAGTAAGAGTTCAGCAGATACCATTGAGTTTCTTGATTTTGATCTAAATTTTACACTCTGAAAATACTTCAAATTGTGGTAGAGGTTTCAATAATATTCATGATATTTTCAACCAGCAGAATGTACTAACTAATAAACCTTTCTAGAAATCTCTTTCTTGTAGAACAGTTTCAAGTTATTTTAAGTATATGAATGCATTCAAACAATAAAATGGGAGATTCTGCTTTAGACTTCCAGAGGAAAACAGGAATTTTAGGATTAACCCTGAAGAGTCTGAAGCTGCTCTATGAAGAGAGAGTCTAGAAACTCAAAGATATGAAATATTTCCAGACATACTAACTGCCACAAGATCACATTGAATTCTTTTTCAGCCACATAAAGAGCAAAGGAGGATTCCACAATAAACCGGCTACCAAACAGTTTCAAGCAGCAATGTAGAAGCTATTGATACACTCAGAAATAAGATAAGCGAAAGAGGTAATGCTTCAAATTAAGGAAGCACCCCTTTCCCCTACTCTTCTAGTACTTATCCTTGAATTGGAAGAGCTCACAGGAGAAGTCTGAGGCAGACTGAGATATTGGAAAATCCTCTTTCTTCAATTCTAATATGTAGTGCCCAACTTCATATACCGAGGATATTATTGCCCCGGGTTTCATAGTAAGAAAATAAAAAAGGAATTAAATGTCTATATTGTCTTTTCCTTATGTAAGGTGACGAAACATTATTGACACACAAAAACTATGACATTTTGATTAATGCCTCTTCATATGTTGTGGTGATATTGAAAATTGCATAAAATTGGCTTCAAATGTATTCTCATTTACTTTTTCTTCTAAATTGTTAAGATAAGTAAATATTTTTTTCTAATTGATGTTATATTTTTTGAATGTGATTGGGCACTGACGAGCAAAGTCTCTCTAGAAACGTGTTTTTTAATAATATTTATACATATCTTGAGGTTTTCTAAAAAGTAACTTAGTAAGATATTCAATAATATTGAATATTCCAAGTAAGATAGTTTTATGATGAAATTTTTAGGATTATGATAAACATTTTTGAAAGATATCTGTTTTCATAAGAAGGATGAGCAGAAACAAAATTTTGTCTACTCAAAATATTCAATTTATAGGATTTTTGTTAACAATTTATATTTATTGGATTTTGTTATCTCATTTGGATGTCTCATAATGAATTTTTATTTTATATGTCGTTTGATATAAGCGGTGCTTATATGACATTAATTTGATTTCTGCAGTTATAATAATGAATTAAATTTTTGAAATTAAATATGTAAAAGGCTAACGGAATATACCTGTTAATATTAAAATATTTAAAAAATTTTATATAGCTTCTATCAGGTATAAACCTCCATTTATTTTATTCTCATTTAAAAAATTTCTTAAGACTAACATCACTTAAATTCTAAATGTTCTTCTTCAACGTATATTGGTAAATGTTTGCACAAGTCTCGAATACATTTTTGACGATGTTCCTTTCAATAATCACTATTTAGTGTTGTCTCAATTAATCATATTTATTTATTCGACTTGAGCTACATATTCAATCTTAGTGATAACTTCATCATGACAGTTAAGACACCAAAAATTATTTCAAAATAAATATTTTTCAGTTCACATGTTATTGAAAATTTACATCAAAGTGCAGTTTATCAACTTGGTTAACTGCCGCTCATATGTGTTGATCATTCTATATGTTTAAATAGTGAAACAGCGTATCTTAGACATTGTATTCAATTTAATTTAAAAAGTCATAATGAGATTTTTTAGGAGGAATTTGTAGGGGTTTCGGAGAATTAGTGCAGCTATTTTCTGTGTTATTTAAAAAACAACCCTTTGAAATAAATTTTCAATTCATATTTCTCATTATATTTATAATTTTTTATTCCATCCTATAGGTGACCGTTTTTAGATATTGATTCTTCTTTTCAACATTTTTCTGTAGAATAGCCTGGTTTTTAAATAGTACTCAATTAGTTGACCATGTGTATTTAGGTTCGCTTTCAAAGATATTTGGTGAATGAAAGTATGTAGGTATATTTTATTGGTTGTTCTTATTCAGCATCCAAATAACTTCCAACTGAGGACAATTTGACTAAGAATTTCCGATTCTTTTTCTGGAAAATGTACTATATATTTCATGAAAAGGGAAAGAACAGACATTTTCTCTGTGTAGCATTTTTGATGACGGAAGTCGTTATTGAATATCCAATCGAAACGGGTTTGGAATTTGGTTTCTGTATAATCGCGGTCAGTACTTTGTTTTATTTTGATTCTTTATTGGTTAACTGCCGCTGATATGTATTGATAATACTATATGTCTTTGAAGGAAAACAGTGTTTCTAATTCATTTAATTTAATTTAAAAAAAAAGTTTTCAAGAGATTTTCTATATTAAATAACTCTAAAACTCCGAAACCTCTACAAAATATTGTAGAGGTTTCGGAGAATTTATCCAGCTATTATCTGTAATATTTCAGAAGATCCTTGATATATCGAACTGCTCCCGCCCAGTTCATCTTTAAATTTGTATCAATAACAAAATTCGTACTGCAAGATCCTCCTTCAAAAAATTCGTCATTAAGACAGGAATCTGCTTGATATGCGTAGGTTGTAAAGACATATCAATTTGTTGGTGCCTATTCAATGACTGCTAACCATGTTCCAACGCAAACCACGCAAAACTCATATAAACATCTACTAAATGTAATAACCAGATAAAAGTAATCCACGTTCCAGAAATCGTATTCATTAAAGAGCATCTGGAATTGGAGGCGGTAGTCCCTGGAGTTACAGAAGTAAATATAAATTAAAAGTTACTCTAGTATTCAACAGGCGTTCCTGTTTCCGTACCTGCGTTCGGGACCTGAATTCCGAAAGAGCGAAAATTAGAAACTAATGGTTGACCAGGACGATCGATTTGGCTCCATTTGGAGTGTAGAATTCGTTCCCTTCCTTGGAAAAGGCATTTTCACTATGACGCATTATTAGATTGAAAAGAAACTCTTGAGGATTCTTTATAATTTTAATTTTTTAAAACATTATCAGATGAAAGAGAATTGGAAAATTTTTCACAATGAAACACCAATTGCAATGCTGTGAATAATGAAAGAGAAAACTAGATCCAGGCACAGAAGAGACATGATTTTTCTAGCAAGAAACCGTCGTTTTGCCCGTTTTTTTAGGAGATTTATACAATGGATTTCATTGAGTCATACATTACCATGAACAAGACGGTGGATACAGGAGTGTTTGGTCATAAACTCGATTACAAACTTAACTCCCATAATAAATATTTGAATATATTTATTATTTGAAAAAAAACAATAGTTTTGAAGAAATTCTTAAATTTATGTTTTGCATTTTAGAAAAAGATTAGGTTTTCAAGTATTTATTTAGTAATTTTGATTGATTATTTTTATTTCTTTGAGTTTTTTTTATTCCATTAGATATTATATAATAAGTGTTGATTTTATATGTCTACTAAATTGAAGCAGTGCTTATAAGACATTAATTTAATTCTGAAAGTTTTTGAGTAAAATTTTTTTAAATTAAAATTTGTAGGAGGCTAACAGAATGAATCTGTTTTCATATTTAAATTTCTTCAGTTATTATTTATAGCCAATAAAAATGCAAATTTTGAATGCCCTCCTCATTACAATCATATGCTATAAAAATTACAGAGATGTTTAAAATGTAGATAAATAGGAATTCCTGTAATTCTAATTTAAGACAATTTTTGTATTCCTCAGAATCGCGGGAAGCAATCGAAACACGTTTCGGTTTGCTGAATAATTTTTGAATGATATTAACCGGGTGTTTTTCCAGTTAAATCCTTAGTGTGTTTCACCCAGAGCGAATCCTTATATCTCAAGTGTTTGTTGGATCTATTTTAATAACCTGTTTATATTCAATCGATAAATCAACGCGGTTGTATAAGAAAACTGTTAACAACACTGAGAGGATCATTTTTATAGTTGTCACCCTATTCCAAAATCGACTTCACAAGTAAACACTCTGTAATTTCAAACTCTCATTTATAACTATCGCATCTTCTCGAATACTTAGGAAATCTGATTTGGATCTTTTCTGATTGCAACCCGGTCGGAAAAGCTATTTCCTACAATTGGAGGAAAATCCACATCGAGATAAAATACTTGTTGCTACCCGCATTCAACAACTCTCATCCACCTAGGGTGCGTTTTTTCATCCCTCTTTTATAGATCGGTTCTTATTATTGTCAATATCGTTCCAATTTCGATTGGGAACGATTGGCTACCTCTGGACGGTCCTTGATTGACCCAACGATTTCATTTTCTTTTCCTCAAATAGAATCGTATAAAGTGAGGATTTGAAACGGTTCTTTGTTGGAATTTCACATGTGCTCTGTTATAAAATGGAAACATTTTACCCGAAACTGAAGGTCAAGTATTTTAGAAAAGTAATCTTCAGGATATGCGATAAAAGAATGTCGGAGCGTTACCAAGATACACTAAAATTTTGTGTTTATGTAGGGAAAGACAGTTAATCATTTATCATAATTATTTTAATAATATCACAATAGGAAACTATAATATTTTCAATAAAATGAAACATGAAATCCACCAAGCCCAGATGAATTTCAGAGCGCGTTACATTACGCCTGTATCAATGCAATAATTTTAGAAAATAATCACAAGAATTCACCCCAGATAATCCTCACCCAGGTCACAACGATACTGAAATTGAGTCATTCTTGGACAGTACTTGTCAGATGTCTCTTCCCATAAAACCTTACAAACCCAAAGAGGTTTTTCCACGAGATCAAGAAGTTGAAAGAAGCCATAATTGTACTCAATCCAATAAACAACCGAATGATGAGTATATATCATTTTTCCGATGATTAAAAGTAAAACAACTTAATATCCGCCACTTTTAATCATCCACATGTTCCGACAAGTAAAGACCGATACAATCAAACATATTATTTTTTCCCCATCTGGTAATATGCAGAAATAATTTTGATACCAAATCCAAGCAAACCCGAACAAGATGTAAGATCCTATAAGCCCATAAGTCTATTTCCAATTTCAGGAAAATTGTTTGAGAAACATATCGATCTACACAAACTTCAACCAAGCCACTAACTAGGATTTAGAGAAAACCAATTAGCAACACATCAAATACAACGGGTAATAAACACCATTTCAACAAATCTCGAAGAATTCTGTAATTTTGTAGACTCATCTCAAGCTTTTGACACAGTTTGGCATAATGGATTTCTCTTTAAATTGGAAAATCTTTTTCCATATCTGATTCTGAAATTCTATCCGATCTATACTTTGCTATAAAATATGGGGATCCTCTATCCCATTAAAACCTAAAATTGCAACTAAAGCAGGGATTCCACAGGAAGCTAAATATGGTCTATTGCTTTATCTGATATGTACATCCGACATTCCAGAAAAACGGTACACTACACTAGCCACTTTTGCAGTCGACATAGCGACTTTGATATGACAATGCAGCAACAGCTTCCAAAAACGAACTGGGACAATGGTACCGAAAATGGCGTCTTACCACCAACGAAACAAAATCCGTGCAGTATACATTCACCAACAAAAAAGATATATGTCCACCAGTTAAAATGCATGAAAAACAAATTCCAGTTAAAACAGAGGCAAAATGCCTGGATATTAAGTTAGACAAACTTGGAAAACAACACGTTCAATATAAAAAGACAAAAACAAATATCAAAACTAGACAAAGGTATTGACTAATGGAGAATGTCATAATTCTTTTTGTCGCTAAGTTGGCACAACTGTCCTCTATACATGCGCGCAATTTAAGCGTAATTTTTAGTTTGTTAACAGTGCTGCATTTTGTCTGTTCATCTTAATTATGTTTTGCGATAACTATAATAGATAAAAATATCGAACGAAAAATTTTGCATTTTAAATAGAATTTTGTATGCGAACGCACTGAAACTTGTGTGTACGAGTGCGAAAAAAGTAATTCAATGTCGATCCAAAGTGAAAATGATGTTGACAGTTTTGTTTTCAGTATGGTATTTTGCATTCATGATTGTTGACAGAAAGTTAAATAGAAAATAAAGAATGCGATATAAGATGGCCCACATATGAGAGTCTAGACTAGGATTTCCGAAAAACCATAGAGAGGTTTCCTGATAAACTCTAAGAGTGTTCTGGAAAACTACGAGACAGCTCAATTTTTGGTTAGAAGAGGACATCTTCACAAACTATATCAACTGGCGATTGACAGGCCAGAGGCAATAGTGATGGGAGGCTCAGACTGCTGAACGAGCTTGTAAAGAACAGCACCCCATCGATGCCCTGGGATCTAATGTCAAAAGTCACGAGCCAAGAACGGCATTTCAATGTTATTGTCCCCAGCCGGGACGAATGGACCTTGCTTGCTGAGGTTCTATTGAGGACCGACTTTGGCTTATACACAGACGGCTCGCGAATGACGAACAGAACGGAAGCGGGAATCTGTGGGAGCAAACCAAGAATCAACATCTCTTTGAGACTCGGTCAATACGCAACCATATTCCAGGCAGAACTATTTGTCATTGGGACCCCGGCAGATCTGCTGATACAACGGCAAATCCACAACGGTAAAATCAAAATATTCACTGACATTCCGTCAGCACTAAAAGCTCAGAAATGGAGCTCTGGAGTTGTCGCACGGCTTTAAATAGGCTCAGTATGTATAACAGAATCACTCTTGTTTGGATACCGAGCCTTTCAAACTATTTGGGTAACGAAGAGGCAGATCGGCTGGCGTTTGCTGGAGCTCCGCTGTCTCTGGTAGGCCCGGAAGCATTCCTGAAAATACCACATGACGTGGCTAAGCGAACGATAACAGACAGGAGACTACAGACTACAGTCTTTCTGGCTGAGCCATTCTGGCCTGAATTCGAAGGTGTTCCTTGGAACGGCTTCAAACAAAAAGATGGCGGACCTAGCGCTAGGTCTGGATAGGGCCAAACTAAGAACACTTGTCGGAATTATGACAGGTCACTGCAGACCGAAAGCGCATTTGAACAAAGCCGGTCTGACTGAAGATGATGAATGCAGACTGTGTCTTGAGGACACTGAAACAGCCATGAACATTGTCTAAGAGTGCCCTGCGGTGAGTCGCATCAGACTCGAGGTCTTTGGTCAGGCTTTTATAGCCCACTGCGAACTATAAAAATTACCCCCGAACACTCATGGCAGTAACTCTCTGCTCTTCGAATAAGTAAGTGTCTATATTCACTCAAGTCGCAATTAACGAATAACACACTCAACATTCACTTAGGTCACAGTCAACGCATCAACCCGCTTCCATCCACTCAAGACACAGTCAGCATTATCTCAAGTCACAATCAATGCATCAACCCGCTTCCACTCACTCAATTGGAAATTCATTAACACGCCTTCATTCACTTAAGTCACAAAAAGCATTATCTCGCTGCGCTCCGACCAAGCTATCACGCCAATCACTCTCTGCTCTTCGAACAAGTCAACGTTCACTCAATTCACAGTCATAAAATAATCCGTTTCCAGTGGCTCATATCATATATCCAACCACTCGATTTCTTCACTCCGGTCCGATGAGTTGAGGAAATATTCTCTCTCAATAATACATAATCGTTTTATTACGCACTCAAGGAAAAATCTTTATTGGCATCCATTCGTCACTTCACAATTCCAATCTAAAGGAACATTATCATTCATCCTCTCGTAATAATACAATATTGCAATAAAAAAAGTGAATGTAATATCTTTAATATTATATAATACTCGTAATTAAGTTTTGTGAATTTGTGAAGTGAACCAAAGTGAATTCAGTACAAGTGAACAACGCTGAAAAAACTCAGCGATCTACTGCACTTATTCTTGCATGGAATAACCTCTTAAATTCATCTTATTTCATATATAATAATTTTTGATTTGTTTTTCCACATATGCGCACAACAACTGTTCAGTATGAGTGAATGTGGACCAAGTTTTGGTTACATATAATTTGAAAAACGTTTTGAGTTAAACTCATTGTATGTTATAGAACATGCAGCTTCAATATTTTTTTAAATCAAATTTTGTTGAGAATTCAAAGAATTAATTTATTATATTGAATTTATTGGTAGGAGTAATGGAAAAGAATACTTGAGATGTTTAGTCATGCAATATTTGAAGTGGATATTGCGTGAAACAAATTTATTTTGTCAAATTAAAACAGAATCTTTTATTTTCTTTAACGTTAGAGTTAAATATCGATAAATTCAATTCATCTCATATATTTAATAAACGCGGTTGACCAAGAAACTAGTCAAGTAATAGAAACCTTGAGTACGACAAAACCTATCATTGCTGTGTAGGTATCAAATCAACGACTTGATGCCTCTTATTTTCAAATGTATTCTATTGCCCGGGGAACCTACTTTGTCGAAAACAAAAACAAGTTCAGTGTACTTCAATCAATATACCGTCTTTTCTTTCCATCAATTTACTATGGCATTTCTCTAAACGGAGTCCTCATCAAACATTGATTAATTGATTGCAGGGTCCCTAAATATCCATCACCATTGTGTATTTCAGTGAACGTAGCTGTAACAATATTTATCCAAGTAAAATAACACTTCAAATACTGGGACTGAAGCAGGAATAGATATTGTCGAATGGCTTAAGTGAAATCGATCGGGGAAAGCTACGACGTGCTTTTAGAACAATCAAGAAGGCTGAAAATAATAGCATGCCTCCGAAAGGTTAATGTAGCTCATTTTCTTGAACCCAAACCTACTTCCTTAATAATAAAAGAATCATTGTATGAAGGCTTAGAAGTAAGAAGCCGAGACTTTCTAATTAATCACCTAGGGATAATGGGGTTCTATGCTGAATATTTCCCCCCAATCTTCTGTGGATAAGCGTTCAGCAAACAAACTACGACATTGTTTAATATTTCCTCAATTTTTTTATTATATGTGTGTACAACGCTTTGTTTTGTATACGTTAGTTGTCGCATTTTGTATACTGTTGGAAATCGTATGAAACTTATCCGGTTCTTTAACGTTTTCTTCACTTTTACTGTTTAAAACATCGTTTTTTTGGCTGACACATTGAAATACGGAAATGTGTGCCCCCTTCGAATTCTGACAAAGCTTGCTGACCAACCACAATATTATGGAAACTTTCGCAGAATCATGGTTATTTTAATGACTATGTTCTACAATTTTTGAAAATTTCAATAATAACTCGAAATAAAATAAATTGAAAATTATGTTAACGGATGTTTTTAAATATTTTAGACGATAACCTCATCAATTCGAAATCCAAATAATCCTTAAAAAGTTTTTTTGAAGTTGAATTGAATAAAATAACCAATAAAGAATAAAAAAAATATAAAATATTGACTGTGATCATTTAGCGAACATCATCTAAGACTGCCTGTTTCCATTAGATATTCAGAAATAACAAATTTCATTATCAAAAAATGCTCCACATGAAATTTGAAAAGTTCTTTTTTTTTTCTTTTTTAAAAAAGATATAGCTCATTCTCCAGGAAAAGAATTTCTTTCCCATATTCTTATCAGTCGGAAATTATTTGGATGCTAAATTAAAAAATAAAAAAAATTATCTACATACCTTCATTCACCAAATATCGTTTAGGAGCGAGTAAACGTGCTCAGCTAACTGAGCACCATATATGAAACTAGCTAGCTTTTTCTGTAAAATGTACTATATTTCAAAAAAAAAAATGGAAAAATAACTTTTTAAATTCTAGTTTTTGGGTATGGAATTTATTGGATGACGCTTGCTGCAGGATCATGGTCAATATAATATATTTTCTTTTGATTCTTTATTGGTTAACTGCCGCATATATGTGTTCATATGTCTATAAAGTAGAACAGTGTTTCTAAAACATTTTATTCAATTATATTTTTGAAAATTTTCTACAGATTTTAACTCCAGTTAAAAGAGTTTCATCTTTCAAAAACTCTGTACTTTAAATGAAGAATTAAGTTAGTTTATTCAAATATAATTTTCCGTAGTGATACATTTGGCGTATTGAGTTCACATCAGGAATGTAGAAAATATAAATATATTAAAGAAACAAACAAAACGGCATCGAATAGTAATTCAAATGGCTTTTCATTTAAATTATAATCTAAATTTTCCGAACACTACTTTCTATGAAGAACGGTATGAACAAAATATTCTGCGTTGTTAACTTTCACTGAGTTCACTTGGGTTTACTTCATATATTAACTAAACTAAATTACAATATGAAATATTATAGATAATGATAATATATAATAGATTTATGTATATATTATAGATAATACAGTTACTTTCAGACTTTTAATTAATTAAAATACATATTACGAAAAACAACATTCACAGACACCTTAATTCATAATAGTAATAGTAGTTGAAAAAATTTTACATTATCAACTATATTCCCAAAATTATTACCCAAATTTGCGATAGACTCAAAAAAAAAACAACATTATAATAATAATAATAATTTATTCATTCCCAATACGGTAAATATCAGAGAATATGAATAAATTTTTAACCCATCAAAACTTTCATGGGGAGTCAGGTACAATTTTGTCTGAAAATAATAATAAGTATATATATATATATTAAATGTTGAACAAAATAAAACAAAACATTATTCAAACAAACAATAAATAAATAAATTTGGCCAGACAACGTATTTCATAAAAATATATAATATTTTTCAAAAAGAACCATTCAGGTATTCTTGTGTTGAGTAGTATGGTTTTTTCATTAGGAGACATTTCGGTTCATTCTTGAGCTTTATTCGTTTTAATTCCTTCATTCTGGACGGCAGTTTGTTGAAAATTTTTATAGCTAGATGACTTACATTCAACTGTGTACTTTTATACGATGGTATGGTATGGTGAAGTTGTTTTTGTTTCTAGTATCATAGTTTTGAATATCAAAACAGATTTAATCTGTTAGTCTTCTACAATTTTAATTTCAAAAAAATTTTTTTTTCAAAAAACTTTTAGAATTAAATTAATGTCTACAATAAGCACCGCTTAATATATACAATGTCAAATGGAATAAATAAACCAACCAATATAAAAAAGGCATCTAAAATTAATAAATAAATATTTGAAGGAGACAAAATTTTGTTTCTGATCTTACCACAGCGAAACCAATTCCTTCTCAAAAACATAAAACACAACTTAAGGATTTCTGAAAAAATATAATTTATTTGAAATATTTAGATATTCAAATAAGTTAATTCAACAAAATTTTTTTTAAATTAAAATTGTAGAAGACTAACAGATTAAATCTGTTTTGATATTCAAATTTTGTTATATTTCTTCTATCAAGTAAAAAGCCTTTTTCTATTTTATCATAGTTTTGATTATAGTTCTTTTTCAGTAGTATGACCTTATTACCATGGATGTATATTACACAGGTAAGTATAAGAATGGACGTTACGGTAAGAATTTTTTCTCTGGGGAATAACTCTCTACAGCTTTATCTGCTACTTACGTCACATAGTATTCTCAGTACCTGCAACTGTTTTATGAATACTTTCTTACATTCAGACAAATCCCCACAGAAAAGAAAGTCGAAGTTAAGGACACTATGAAAGTAGCTGAAGTAAGTAATCTTGGCTGCTTCAACTCCCGCTATTTGCTTTATTCTCCTGAGTACATAGGTAGCTCTTGACAACTTAGGATCATTTCATCAATGTAGACAGAAAACTTGAGATATGATTGCAAAAATACACCAACAAGCTTCATGTGATTGTCCGGAGACATCTTTGGTTCAAACAGTAGTCTTTCTGTTTTATCACTGTTCATCATCCTTCTGTTTGCGCTGAACCACACCTGGGCTTCCTTTAGTGTCTTCTTGTCTTTCTCTGACAATTCCTGGTTGTCCATCCCTTTATTCAGAAAAGAAGTGTCATCAGCGAAGAGGACGGTTTGATCTGATTTCACATTATCTGGAAAATCATTCATATATATCACAAACAAAAGAGGACCAACACAGAACCCTGCGGTATGCTATGACTCGCAGTCTCCCAACAAAAAGACCTGCCTCCCAAGCTTGTTTTTTGCATCCTGTTTGTCAGATAACTTTTCATCAGGTCAAGAGCCACCATATGTACAAATAAGAAAAATCTAGGGTCAATTTTGGTTGAAACCAAAGATTGCCTGAAAATTGGAGAAAAAAGTTGCATATACAAATTACATTGTAGTGAGTGATCGTTCAATCAACATTATAGTAGACAAACATAAGAAATCTATACTCCAAAATAAAACAACTACTGGTTTTCTGCTCATTGCGTAAAATAAAGCCACTTCATAGACTTCGGTAAAACCGAAATTCTACATTCATGTAACAAAAGTAAAAAGTTAGACCTACTCGAATATATAGAGATCTCATTGGCCCATAAAAAAACATCTGGCGATAACAAATGATAAGTTGGAATTTCATTTTTCCCCATTACTGAAATTTGTTAATAACTAGTTCCTTTGAAAAATAAGCAAAATATCGCCAACTGGTATAACTTACTGTTAACAACCTCAAATAAAAAAATCCCGCCATTTCCATCTGTTGCAGAAAAATATATATATTGTAGTGTTAAGAACATTCTTCTTGATTTGAAAATGGGTTGAAACCCGAAATATATATGTCAACAACATAAATTAAACTTTTGTGAAAATCAATCCAAGTGTATTTGTTTAACTTATCAATATTCAGGATAATCGGATAAACGAACATGTTCTTTGAAATTGAAAGTGTCAAGTAGCACATAAGTGCGAATACATTTAAGTTCTTTAGTGTGTAGCGGAAAAGATAATTTTCTCTTGACATACTTGTTCGAAGAGAAGAGATTTAATACCGTGACCGCTTGGTCGAAGCGCAACGAGTTAATGCGTAGAGATGTGATTTGATCTTTTGAGCCTTCTACGAAAACTGAGGCATTTTAAGGGGTTTTATTTAGAGGGCCTCTCCGCAGTGACATTGTTAAAGCCGGAGAAAGTGGATCATACTACCTTCCATGTACAGAACCTTGTTGAATTTTGATGAAATCGAACATATATGAGCTCATTAAAACTAAGATTGATAGGTTAAGAGCATTTTGACTCGAGTAAATACTTTTTGCGAAAAAACTTTATTCGTTTAATAGTTGAATTATAATTATACCATTAAAATTAACAGTGCTTCAGACATATATACTCTTCGTGAACTGAATGAAATTGAACAAAACTTTCAGTATTACCCAGTTACAAGCAAGCCATAACAAATGGGCTATCCAAATTATAATGAGTCTAGAAAAATATCCCTCCAGGGAACTTTACGTGGCAGATAAGGGTAAACAGAACGGAATGGAGTACACGTACTGATAAATCGATATATTCCGTGTTGAGTTTCAGCCTCAAACCTGATAATTACACCCGATAATATTTCCTGGGTGAATCTATTCAATCTATCCGAAACTGGGCTAATCATAACACACATGATTTCCAACCCATAAATGTTTGATGTTTGTACATTCTGATTTCCCCATGCGTCATCAGATACCAAGTAGTTCGAGAATCCCATTACGATCAGACATGAAACTTGATTCGCTACATGAGAACATCAAAGTCTTTGAACTATCACATGCTGAAGCATTCGTGGAAGCTGAGTAAACAACGTCTTAGAAATAGGCGGTATACTGTTGCATATAGAGCTTTTTGTACTAAATGTTGTGAGTTGACTGGAATATCCAGCTGATGCACCTACTTCGATAACTGTTTCAATAAAGCACTGTTTTCCTGAGCTATTTTTCAAAAACTCATGAACCTATGGAGTCTAATAGGTACAGTTTTTCTTGAGACTTATGTTCAGTGACAGATTAGGTTGAGATCAAAATTTATTTTTACAAAAATGTGAAAACGTTTCGCTCGAAGGCCTGAGTTTATATTTTATATGTGTTATGGTATTAATGAATGAAATTTTTATATTTTCTTTTGCCACACTTTATTAGTGTAGTCAATTTGATATGGTTTAAATATATATAATTTCAGAATGAATACTAGTTAGATCACCCTTGTATCCGGTTGCTCGTATTCTATGTTGCCAGCTAGCTCTTAATATTATAATTTTGTTCTTGAATGATTGAAATTTAAATATTATTAAATTCGATTATCTTTTAGGGTGGGTTCAATTTGAATTTTCAATAGGTTGAATTTTTCGAAAATATATTATATGAAAGTAATTTGAAATATAATCATCAGTGATTAAAATAATTTGAATGTTTAATTCTATGTTCTAACCTCACCCTATCTAAATATCGTAACGTAATTCTAACGTAAGCAAGCAATTATTTGTTTTGAATTTTAAATTGGAAAACTTTACATAAATAAACTAATTTCTACCTTTGGTAAGTTTAATTGTCCATTAACAATGTTCCTTTGATGTTGGCTTTGATCTATTTCAGGATTTTGTTTTATTTCCTGTAGAATATTTCCGGCATGTTTGGATCTCCCAGCTCACTTAGTTGATTGCTTCTTATGGATAGAAATTGATGTATTCTTGATTGTTATTGGGGATGTTTCCATTCACAACATTCATGTAAAGTTTCTTCTGGATTCATTTTCAATTCACAATAACCTAATAATCACTTTTTTAGATGATGATACTTTTTTGGAACTTTAATTTATGGTCCGACAAGGACTCTACTCTGAATATATGGAAACTGACTCAATTTTTCTGTGTCTGCCCTATTTATATTATAGTTTTCACGATAAATTGAATTTCCAAGCTTACTAGCTTCTGTCAAAATTACTGAAAAATGATGCTTTCGATGATTTTACAAAATTTACAATATTTCTTGGTTTGAAATTACTGTTGAAAATTAGCCTATTTTTCAAACTACATTTTGATGTATGTTTCATGTTGAACAAAACAGTAAAAGGCTTGCTTTTCATCCGTACAGTATTTCAAGTGTCAAAATTTAACAAAGTTTAACTTCTAATGCTTATAACCTATTAATTACTTAATATAACTTAAGAAATTGATTAAATTTCCTTAGTTCAGATGCTATTACAATACTATTGATGCCTAAACATCTTGCAGGATATCACTTACATTAATAATTTCAGAATATCTGACGTTGATGTATCTTTCATTGAATTAATTGAATTTTGATCAAATTTGTCCTATTTACATAATTCTGGTGAGTTATATTCAATTTAGCTTGTTCTTTGTCAATAATTTCACTGAAGTTTATATATAATTCATGATAATTACAAATCTTTTCAACAATTTCTTCATCAATTTCAAACTAGATATCAAATTACTTCTATTTCTTGCATCTTTGGTAGTTTTTACATTGAATAATTGTGAATTGAATTCTCCATGTGAATTTTATTTATGGATTGTCAACAATATTACTGATTTTTAATCACCTTTCAAAGAATTTTTACTGAACTAGTCGTTATGTACTCTGAATATGCTTTTTCTTCATAATTTTAGCTTGTGATTAATTGTATGAATTAAATTATCGAGAAAATTGAATATTAAAACAAATTGAAATATGTTCATCTTCTACAATTTTCATTTCAAAAAAATTTTTTATTCAAAAATCTTTTAGAATTAAATTTTTGTCTACAACAAGCACCGCTTACATTTGATAGACGTATATAATCAAAACTCAATATATAATGTCAAATGGAATAAATAACCCAACAGATATACGAAAGTAATTAAAATTAATAAATAAATATTTAAAGGAGAAAAAGTTTTGTTTCTGGTCTTACCTTTAAGAACACCAATTGCCTTTTAAAAACATGAACACACTTAAAGGACTTCTCAAAGGATAGAATGTGAGCGGTGCTTGTTATAGACAAAAATTTAATTCTAAAAGTTTTTTGAATAAAAAATTTTTTTGAAATTAAAATTGTAGAAGATAAACATATTTCAATTTGTTTTAATATTCAATTTTGTTATATTTCTTCTATCAAGTAAAAGGCCTATCTATTTTATTTTATATATAATATTTAATTATATTTTGGCTTTAATAAATCTCATTATGGAATGTCAATGAATTTAAATAAACCTTAAAATAACTCACACTGCTCTTTGATTTTGTTAGAACATAGATCAATCTTGAATTATATAGTTGATCTGTATTTCGCAGCTTTAGTCTTTTAACACGTGGAGAGATATAGGTTAGTTTTTTGATTTTGATATTTGGAATATTAAATGAGGACTGAAGACGGGATTGTCTAGAATTATATTTGTTTTTTGAAGATATACTACACAATTTTTAGAGATTTTGAAATAACTTATTCGAATAGTCAAATATATTAAATATTTCAAATAAATTATATTTTTTGAGAAGTCCTTTAAGTGTGTTCATGTTTTTTGCTGTTCTTAAAGGTAAGACCAGAAACAAAATTTTGTCTTCTTTAAATATTTATTTATTAATTTTAATTACTTTCGTATATCTGTTGGGTTATTTATTCCATTTGACATTATATATTGAGTTTTGATTATATACGTCTATTAAATGTAAGCGGTGCTTGTTGTAGACAATAATTCTATTCTAAAAGTTTTTTGAATAAAAAATTTTTTTGAAATTAAAATTGTAGAAGATAAACATATTTCAATTTGTTTTAATATTCAATTTTGTTATATTTCTTCTATCAAGTAAAAGGCCTTCCTATTTTAAATTATTGATATATCTATCATAATGGATATTATTTAAGTAATTTTGGTCTGGTTACGCTCTAACGAGTCAACTTAGATAGATACAACGTTGAGTCTTTTCCTTAATATATTTATGTATTATAATTATTTAATTTAACTGTAAATTCCATGACAATATATATATATATATATATATTTAAAAAACTTTTACGATTGCTCTTGTATACAGTTGAGATGGGCTGCCGGCTAACTTTGATATTTTTCATTCTGTCTAGAAAGTACCGGGAATTATCGATTTAAATCTGGCGGGGCAATGAGGCAGGTAAAAATTTTTTTTCCTAGGTTGGTACCACTGTCGTTAATTACTATGCCAAGCTTGAGCGGGATCTGTCAACTAGTGTGTTTGCAACAGCTGATTAAGTCAGTCGATGTCAGAGTGCGTGCCGATTTTTACTATGGGTGATTACGTTGAGCAAAGAGTTTGTTTAAAGTTTTGTGTTGCAAATGAATTTTCGTGTGCCGATGCATTGAAAATGTTGCATAAGGCCTTTGGTGATAATATTCTATCGAAAACTCGTGCATATCAGTGGTACAGAGCCTTCAAGGACGGTCGTGAAGTGGTCGCCCATCGACGGATTCGATCGAAGATAACGTCGATAAAATTAAGGAAAGGGTGCTGGAAAACCGTCGTACCAGCTTGAGAGAGATAGCACATGATCTTAAGATATCCCTCGAGTCCGCACGTACGATTTTGATTGATATTTTGGGCATGAGAAAGGTGGCCGCACGACTCGTACCGAAAGACCTGAATTTTCTTCAAAAACGTCATCGCGAACAGGTTGCTTCAGACATGCTGGATCGCTGTAATTCCGATTCTACATTCATGGAACGCATTATAACTGGTGACGAGACCTGGGTCTACGAGTACGATATGCAAACAAGCCAGCAATCATCGGAATGGGTGGCAAAAAAATGAGCCAAAACCGAAAAAACCACGCCAAAGCCGCTCGAAAATGAAGGTGATGCTCATTGTTTTCTTCGATATCCGTGGCGTGGTGCACTACGAATTCGTTCCAGAGGGTCAGACGGTAAACAAGGAGTATTACCTAGGCGTTATGAAACGTTTGCGTGAGCGTATCCGTAAGAAGCGGCCAAATTTGTGGGCGAAAAACTCATGGATTTTGCATGGCGATAACGCGCCTTCTCACCGAGCTACGATTTTGACTGACTTTCTCGCCAAAAACTCAACAAACGTGCTTCAGCAACCACTGTATTCGCCGGATTTGGCTCCCTGCGACTTTTTCCTCTTCCCAAAACTAAAATTGCCTTTTCGTTGCACCCGTTTTGAGTCGATTGAAGCCATAAAACAAAATTAGGCGCGAGAGCTAAAGTCCATCTCGGAAAGCGCCTATAAAAAATGTTTCGGTAATTGGAAGTGCCGTTGGCATAGATGTATTGGAGCAAATGGAGCCTATTTTGAAGGCGACCCAATAAATTTTGACGATTAAATGTAAAAATGTTGTTTTAATTGAAAATTCCCGGTACTTTCTTGACAGAGTAGTATTTATATTTGATAATTGAGATTTCAAATTTAATTAATTTTGGTCTGCTTTCTTATATTGAAACAAAGTAATTCGAAATGTGAAATCTGTGACAAAAACAATTCTATTTCTATGCTTTATGATCTAACCCTATGTCAAACAGTAATTAATTAAGATGTATTAGAAAATTAAAATTTTACAAAATTAAATGGTTGTATCTTTTTGGTGAGTTTAACGGTCACTTAATAAATGTTCCTATTAATGGTTTCCTTGTTCTGTTTAGGAATGATTCTGGATTCTTCGAGTTCAATTATTCCAATCATCTTTCTTGTCGATCATGCCAAATTCTTTTGTGGACTTTCATGGTTCACACATGTTTTTTTCTATCTCTTTATTGGCAATCAGAAAATCTTACAGTCTATAAGCCAATAGGATGGCTGAAACGATTAATTTATTGTATACTAATAGCGTGATAGGGTAGCAGTATGTAATGTTTCCTCAGTTTTCCCTAGGGTCTATTGGCCATTTTCTTCTGAGTCTCCTGTTACGAGGGGATTGCAGCAGTTGTTGTAATAACGGATTCGAATGTTCTTCTAATTTGCTGTGGTGCGTTGTACAATTTGCTTTCATGACATCATTGACAGATGGTATTTTAAGGTCGTTATGTAGCGTACTGCTTGAAACATACCATGGCGCATTAGCTATCGTTCTGAGTAGCTTGGACTGTAATCTTTGGATGATGGCAGTGTTCGATTTGCTAGCACACCCCCAGAGCTCTATGCCATATCTCCAAATGGGTCTTAGCACTGCTTTTTATATGAGGACCTTGTTTTCTAACGAGAGGTTGGATCTCCTTCCAATGAGCTAATTGATTTCTCTAGCATTGAGATCTAGTTGGCTCCGTTTTTTGCTTATGTGGTGCTTCCAATCGAGCTTGCTGTCGAAATATAATCCCAGATAATTATCCTGGTTTCTTTTAGGAATTGTGGTCTGATTCATGGTGACTGGAGAGCAGGTTTCTCTTCGGAGCGTAAATGTGATATGAGAGGACTTGGACTCATTTACTTTTATTTTCCATTTTTTCATCCAACCATCCAACAAATTCAAGTGTTCCTGAAGATTATCATTTGCCACGATTGGGTCTGTGTCTGTGGCAAAAATAGCTGAGTCGTCCGCGAATGTCCCAACGGTAGTCTTCTGAGTTGGTGGCAAGTCATATATATAGTATAATATATGGTATATACATGCTTAATCTGAATACTGAATTAACACATCAGGCATCAAAGCACAAATTTGTTGTGATTTTTCCGGCGACTTCATTGAGTAAACATAACCTCTATACATCATCTACGGTGGTTATTTTATAAAGGAGAGTACACACTATCAAATTCAATTGTGATGTCGCTGGAAAGAACTAAAGATGATGCCACGCACGATTTCAGTCCTAAACGCTTGTACGAGGAAATAATCAGAAGTAGAGAGGACGTGAAGAGCTCTATCGCAGCAGCAGAGACAAGACTCGTTCTGGAAATTCACTCTTTAAAGAAAAGACTTGATAATTTGGAAAGAGAAAATAACATCCTGAAGAAAAGCATTGAAGACATAGATAGAAGAAGTAGAAGAAATAATATAGTAATATTTGGATTGGACGAACCGTTAACTACAACTACACCGGATTGGATCTGTGGCGAACTGCGTAGGTTATTAGGAATTGATTTATATAAGAGAGATATAAATGACTGTTATAGGCTAGGGAGGACAGAAACTTCCCCCATAAAAGTAGAGTTGGTTTCATATCTGAATAAAAAAGATATTTTTTCCAAGGTGAAACAGTTGAGGGGAACTAATATTAGTATTGCCAACGATTTGACTGAGACTCAGCGAAGCGAGTACCGGGTGTTGAGGGCAAATCTTCTTCGAGCAAGAAAGGACACATCTGTCAAATCTTTTATAAGAGGAAATCGTCTATTGGTGGGCAACAGGGAATATACTATCGAAGACCTGCTCAATAGCAGTCAAGAACAGAAACCCCATAGTGCACCACCTACCCCTTCAGTTTCCGGTAAACCAGGAAAGAGCGAAAAGGCCGAAGATAGTGAGGATATTGAAACAGATTGGGAAACTACGGGAGTGTTTGTGGAGGGGGACAACTCATCTGGAAAAGCCACGAATATTGGTAAAACACCTAAAATCCAAAACACGGAGAAACCACCTAAGAAGAAATCATCGAATAAGAAGGATTCAAGATTGGCCATGAAACTCAGGACTGGGTCAACTAGAACATAATTGTATGTACCGATAAATTTTTTTTCTTATTTTCATTATTGTTATTTGATGAATGTATTTTGTTTTTGTTGGTTTATTTATGAAACTATGAATTCGTTTATTCGAGAGTATAAGGAGGGAAAATACGAGACGAAAATAATTGAAAATATCAACACCTTCAAACACAATGGTAGCAGGGGTGAGCTAAAAATTTTTCACATGAATGTAAGAAGCACCGCAAAGAACTTTGATGAACTGTTAGTTCTACTGGAAAAGCTTACATTGAAATTTGATATCATAGTCTTAACGGAAACTTTCCAGATGAGTAGTATAGAAATTTTCAACATTGATGGTTACGAAACTATATACAGTGAAGGTTTGTTCAATAAAAATGATGGCGTTTTGGTATATCTCAGAATACCCAACTATACTTATAAAATAATCAAACTGGGAGAAAGTAGATCTTTAGAAATAAGTACTAGCGGAGATGATGACCTTACATTGACGGCAATTTATAGATCGCCCAGAACATGTGTGGATGCCTTCAATTCGGATCTTTATTCGTATCTGGAAAATATGCACCATGTTAAAACACACGTGTTAATAGGAGATATTAATATCAACTTGCTGGACAATGATGACTTCGTTGATGAATATAAAAATATCCTATATAGCTTCGGATTCATATCGATAATAAATAGTTGCACAAGACCTGCGGGAAAAAGTTGTATAGACCATATATTCATTAAGATAGATCACTTAGAAGATCAATTGGAGGGTATCAGTGGATATGTTTTGGACTATCTGATAACTGATCATTTTCCTATCATATTGACCATGAGTTCTCGTAGTAGGGTGAAGACACATAAAATTAGGGAATCAAGGATAAAGAAATTTATAGATTTTAATAATTTGAGAAAAGATTTATGTAGAGAGTCCTGGTCGGAAATGTATTCAAAAAAAGATGTTAATAATATGGTAGATTCATACATTGATACACTAAAAAATCATATAGTGAACAACACTAACTCTGTTAAACTAAAAAAAGAAGAAATACCCCGTAAAAAATGGATTACTCCGACGATATTGAAAGCAATTACAAGGAAGAATGAACTCTACTTGCAGTCAAAAAATAATCCTAATGACGAAATCTTAAGATCACAATATACTAAATATCGAAATAGAGTTCAAATTTTAATAAAAAATTCCAAGAAAGAATATTTAAAGAAAATAGTCAATGCCAGTAAGTGTGAGTCAAAGGCAGTATGGGAATGCATGAAGAATCTATGTGGTAGCGTAAAAAACTCTAAAACTAAAATAACAAGCATAAATTATGGGGGAAAACTAATTCAGGATGGAGAGGAAATAGTAAATTTGTTCAATAAACATTATAGTCATATCGGAAAAATGTATGCAGATAAAATCATTTGTCCACCAGATTATATCGAACCGAGTAACAGTCAATGTAACACTTTTTATTTGGTTCCTGTTGACCCATTAGAGATAGAAGACATCATAGGAAGATTGAAGACAGGAAAAGCCGAAGTTCTGGATACACTCAGGTCTGAAACATTGAAGGAGATAAAGCATGAAATATCAACACCTTTAGCCTATTTAGTGAACAAATGTTTCGACGCAGGATGCTTTCCTGACACATTGAAAATGGGTGTTATCAAACCGCTTTTTAAGAGCGGAGACCGTTCTGAGATTGTTAACTATCGACCTATAACATTGGTATCAAACTTAGCAAAAATTTTTGAAAAATGCTTAAAAAATCGCATGATGAATTACCTGAAAAAATATAATATCATAGATAAAAGGCAATATGGATTCGTCGAAGGTAGCTCAACGGAGGATGCCATAAGGGAGTTAACAGGTAAATTGTACGAATGTCTAGATAAGAAAATTCCATCATTGTGCATATTTGTTGACTTATGTAAAGCATTCGACACTGTTTGTCATGAAAGATTGCTGGAAAGATTACAGAAATTTGGATTCAGAGGCCCCATATACGAGTTACTCAAGAACTATTTATCAAACAGAAGGCAAGTTGTGGAAATCGCTGGTTCGAGAAGTTCGGAGGAGAAAGTAACGTATGGAGTGCCGCAAGGTACAGTCCTAGGACCCATAATGTTTCTTATATACGTCAACAGTTTGCTAAAGATAAAAGCAGCTGAGGATGCGATTTGTTTCGCAGACGATTTGGTTGTTCATCTCAGGGGATCTTCTTGGGAAGAGTTGAAGGAAGAAGCGCAAAGAAAATTTCAGGAGATAAATAAATGGCTCAAAAGTAATAAACTCACATTAAATATCGAAAAAACAAAATATATGATCTTCAGCTCTTATTCTAATGATCTGCCTAGTATGGGAAATCTTGTGATTGACGGCGACACTTCTATAGTTGAAACTAAAAATATGAAGTATTTGGGAGTGACGATTGATCAACAATTAAAGTGGGATGAGCACATTAAGAATCTCACAAATAGAATAAGAGGCTTGTTGTTCAAATTCAAGTACTTAAGAGCTCATTTGGATAACAGTAAATATTTGAAAATTTTCTACAAAGCATTGGTTCAAACACAAATTAGCTATGGTATTATGGCGTGGGGTGGAGCTTACCGAAACCACTTGAGACCATTGGAAGTTATTCAAAAATGGGTCTTGAAACTAATTCACAGAAAACCACGTTCCTTTTCAAGCCACGAGTTATTTAAGCTAGCCGAAGTTCATGATGTAGGACAATTGTATGCCATCAAAATCCTATCCCACGTAATGACTAAAAAAATATCAGTAAACCTCCTGCAACATGATTACGAAACCAGAAACAGAGATATTACTTACCGAACACCTAGATGCATGAAGACTATTGGCCAACGATGCTATATCTATCTTGCGCCAAAAATTCTGAACGTAATTCCAAATGATTTAAAAAATATAAAAAATATTCAAACATTCAAAAGAAAACTAAAAGTATGGATGAATAGTAATACAAGGCTTCTTATCAGGAATGTAATAAATTTCAACTAAGAGACGTTTATTAACCGATGTTAAGTAATTTGAATTAAAAGTGCTGATAACAAATTGGACATTCGCTTGCCTGTTTTGAAGATTTAGCACCGAGACCCGCTGTGGATGGATCTGACCGCTTGGATGTTTCTCTCTTTGTTGATTGTTTCTCTCATAGGGGATTTTTAGAATTATTATTAATTTAATATTGCGTACAGGTTATAATTTCATTATATACCTCAGCGATGTATTCAGTTTATTTAGCCAAATAAACTTTATTATTATTATTATTATTATTATTACAGGAACGGACCTAATATGCTTCCTTGTGGTACATCAGAGTGGACCTCTTCACCAACGGAAATTTGTTTTTGAGGGTGGGCGTGGAAGCTTCTGAATTATTTGTTGAGTTTTTTTATTCATTACTTCATCTTCTCTTACCAAGATCTCTAGAGGGAGGTATTAAAAACCTTGACAATTTGCCACGAAGGCGTTTGTCCTTCTTTTTGGGTTACTGGACGTCGAAGATTTTGAGATCAAAGAATGCGAGTCTGTGAAGTATCTTGGATTAGTCATCGATGAGCATTTCAGATGGTATAAACATAATGTGAGTGTTTGAACAGCGTTGAGGAGTCTGCTGTATAGGTTGAAATATCTGCAGGATTTTCTTGAAGGAATACATTTGAAAATGGTTTATAATTCGTTGATAGAGTATAGAATTTCTTATGGAATAGGGGAGCAGGGGAGTCGGCTATGAAAAAATATATTCACAACGTAGACGTTTTGCAAAAGGCGTTTTTAAGAATAATATTGACTATACCAAAACTGTATCCTTCTGATCTGATTTTCTCGGAGTTTGGGCTTCTAGATATAAGTCAAATTTATTTTTTGACAGTATGTTGAATTCAAACAGAGGTCTAATAATTATGACACAAAAAGAGTAAACAACTATTTCGAAATGCGCTATGCTTCGAAATCAATAGGAAAACGAGGATATTCTTATCTGGTTCCACGTTTCTTCAATTACTTGCCGGACGATATTAGACTCTCAGTTTGGGTGTATTCACAAGAAGATTGAAGTCATTTCTGAGTGCAGGAGATGGATACGATATCCATCGTCTGGTTGAGAGATGAACTTCTGGGAATATCTTTGCTGATGGAATTTTTCCAAATTTTGTTCAATTTCTTTCGTTTTTTTGGGAGGTGATGATGAAGACTACCACTGTGTTGTTTTCTCAAGATAATTTTTGTCACAAACAGTCTTTGACTTTGTGGTTGTTCACCCTATTTGCTGTAGGAGACCCGTAAGTTATATTTTTATAGTTAATTTTGTGAAATCATCAAGTTTATTATTTTATTATATTTTGTACCTTTTTTGAAATAAAATATATATAATTATTATTATTATCTCTTCCTGTCAGAGTCGCTACAAGATGATAAATGTGGCTTCGAGACATTCTCTTATGGCAAAAGATTGACATTGTAACTATAGCATATTTCAAATATAGCCAACCTTTTGCCAAAAAATCAAGTTGCGGAATTTACTTCTTCTCTGTATAACACATAATATCATAGAATACGTTTTTGACGAAAACAAAGTGTGTTTGTTAAAAAATAAAATTGTCTACAATGTCACGTTTCAACAATACAGAGTACATATTCAGATTTGTTCATTTCAGACCAGCATAATGTGGTTTAAATTCACCTAGTAAATAATTAATCATATTGAGAATTGACGGTGAAAATGTCATTATTCATTATTCAGGTGAACCGAACCTACCATTTATGGATTGCAATTCAGTTATTACGAATAATAAGTGTGAATTCAATAGAACCACAATAATAATATATGGTTGTATTTTGAATTGAAATTATGATTAAATTTTCAGGTATTCAATTCGCTAGTTCTCCCGGAATACACGAGTAGTCGTCTTCAAATTAAAATTCGTGCTGTGGTTTAGTATGAACTATGAATTCAATGGAGCTCATTGTATATTCAATTATATAATTGCTAGGAATATATACCATTTGTTACTCCTGAAACAACAGATGTTGATGTTTCATTTTGTAATGAGCAACTCTGTTTCATTTAACCTCGAAAATAAGAATGCTCGTATTGCATTAAACATTTATTGTTGACTATACTGATTGTTTTAACAGGAGAATTTCATCGAAAAGTTTTACATTCTCGAATCTCGATGACTTTTGAGCACTTTCTTGAACGAATATTTATTTCCCGGAAGAAAAATGCAAACGATCAGAATTTTTCAGTAGCATGGTGTTGAAATTGAATCAATACTGATGTTTCTGTTAAAAAAAAATCATTCCAAAATAATATAGTATTCTAATTTACCAATCAAATTTATTATTTGAAACGTACAAAAATGTTTATTTCAAGATTTAGTACTGCCAAGTAATTTCTATGTGAAAATTAACGAAACCATAAACATAAAACGGTAATTTTATTTTGCAACGATCCTAACTGAAATTCTTGAAGATAATTCCTCAAAAATATTATTGGTCATAAGTTGTAAATCTCACCGTTTTCGAGAAATTTGACCATTTAACATTTTGAAATTTGAGTTCTCATAAAATGAGGAATACTTGTAAATTAACGGGATTTTATTGAAAAATGAAGTAAGTTGAAACAGAAAGCTAATTGAAGTAAATATTTAACATTGTTTCCTATAAAATCCTTCATTTTTCGCCTCGAATTTTCCCAAACTCTTAAAAAATTTGTGGTTTTGGAAATTGAAATGCACGTATAAGGCCTTCTTTGATTTGTACAAACCTGTTATTTTTTCCAGCTTTAATATCCTGTGTCACTGTGGAAAAAGTAGAGACCTATATTTGCAGGAAATTTGTTCATATTTTCATTAGTACTATCTACCTCATCAGTTTACTACACCTACTCTAGAACAATCTGTATGATAGTTCCAAACGAGAACGGAATAAGATTTGATATAAATTGCAAAATTCAATTACTATCCAAATAACAGTTTTCCCCTGATTTTACCAAATGTATAATCTGGTTCGATTTTCTGAAAAGACACATGACTGATATAATTGATATACACAGGCACCCAAAATTCAGCATAAAAATAGTAACAAATCTAAAAAACTTTCGCTTTGTTTATTGAGAAAATATATAATATAAATAAAACCTTAATATTTGTTTGAGAAACATTTTGTTTCTTTATATGGCATTACATACAACATTAATACATGAATTTTTGCCTTAAAAACGTACAGATATGATAACAAACTCGATTCAAAAAATAAGCTAATAGATATCTGAAATGGCGCCGTTTGTAAAAATCTTAATAGCTCCTATTCAAATAAATTAATTCGGCTGATTTATACTAAAAACCATTAATGAGGAGTATGAGCTATGGTAATAGAAAGTTCTAGAAATCGAGATAGTATAACATACAGCTGTATAACAATTCTATACTCAAACAAACTCGACAGGTATTTGTTGATTACAGAGGGCTTTCAATAGAACTTAATAGACCCTTAGTAGACTAAAATTAATAATTTCTTCATTTGTTAATGGCTAAGTATTTAATTCATATGATTACGAATTAGATAGTTTGTTGATCATTTTTTCATAGATAATACGTCTATTAGGAGACGGACTTACCTGCGTTATACATAATTCATTATTGTTGTTATTGCAGGTGGCCGCGAAAGCGCTTAAATCTTTTATGTTGATATTTCAAATCGACTTTTTGCTGATCCATGTTAACTTCGAAGAATTATTACTTGCGACACTTCAGATTATTTTTCCTCTAATGAGTATATATTGTCCTTAGAAAACTTGGAAAGTTTGAATGCTCTTGATATATTTAGTGCTTAGTGTTAAGTTAAATTCAATGCAGTGTAAGTTATGTTCTGTCTCATTCCTTCTTTATCGGTCAGCAGATATTAGAAATGTTCCATCACAAAATTCCCATTCCGAAAGAACTGTTACCAGTAAAGATCTATTTCATTGGGAGTTCACAGCCCACAAATTATTATTAGTTCCAATCAACTTTGTTGATTTCCCTTTTTGTTTTGATGAAATAAATCAATTCTTCCTCATGCTATGTTAAAATTATACCCTTAAATATAAGTAGTCTAATATTAATATTCTCGTACTAGTCAAATTCGTCGTTTGTCTCGGGTGTTTTTTTTAGAGTGATAGAACTTTTAATTGAAATAAAACACATTTAAATTAAGATTGAAATCAATTTTTTTTATTTAAAAGATAATTTTATGACATTAATGTTTTGGAAATAATTTCTGGCATATGTCCACCATGACTAGCTTTGAGGAACCGCATTCGACCAGACCAATTTTGGACCACTTTTTTGATTAATCTAGGCCTTATTTAATCAATAACAGTTATAATGGCTTCCAAAGCGTCTATTGTTTCTGGTTTATCAGCATAAACCAATGACTCGACATAACCCTAAAGAAAATAATCCAGTGGACTTATGTCGCATTATCTTGGAGGCCAGTTAATTGGACCATTTCTCGAAATAATATTATCGCCAAATCTTTCTTTCAATAAATCAATTGTTACGGTAGCAGCATGAGGTGTAGCACCATCTTGTTCAAACCAAAACACTTCTGGATCGATATCGTTCAAATTTTGAAACAAATAATTATTGATCATCGATCTGTAACGAGCACTATTCACTGTAACATTAGCTCCAGGATCGTTTTTGAAGAAATATGGACCGTTCATACCTCCAGCGTGTAAAGCACGCCCTACAGT
This sequence comes from Megalocaria dilatata, assembly GCA_034642435.1. Taxonomy (NCBI): domain Eukaryota; kingdom Metazoa; phylum Arthropoda; class Insecta; order Coleoptera; family Coccinellidae; genus Megalocaria; species Megalocaria dilatata. The sequence goes on along the minus strand of CM067857.1, from coordinate 37,152,494 downwards.
GCATTTTTCAGGATGCAATGGAACCTGCAGGACTTCTTGAGGATTGTTTTCACTCCATATCCGCCAATTCTGCTTGTTTATATAGCCGTTCAACCAGAAAAGTTTACGATAAAAAAGTGGATCAACTTCAAGCTGTTCTAGTGCCCAATCAGCAAACAAACGATGGTTATTATGGTCAAGTGGCTTTAGTTCTTGAACCAGTTGGATCTTGTATGAGTGTAGATCAAGATCTTTACGCAAAATTTTCCATGTGGTGGATGCACAGATTCCAACTTGTTGTGAACTTCAACGAATAGACAAATATGGATAATCATTAATACTATGACTTACAGAAGCGATATTTTCTTATGTACGTACCGTTCGTTGTCTTGTTGTTGCTCTGATGGACGATGATGTACACAATAAAGCGCTCTATAAGTTTGGCGAATAGAACACTGATTTTGAAAATAAATTTCAACAATTTGTAAGCGTTGAAGCGGCGTGAGTCTTTCCATGATAATTTGTCAATTGAACAGAAATATCAAAACAACATGGCTTCTACCTTCTGTCAAATCACAGTTATCCCTTCCGAAATTTCTATCACTCTGAAAACACCACTCGATATATTGTACAAGATCATCGCGATTATCCACATTACATTTGTTCGTAGTGTAATTGTCACTACTTTAGCTTGGTATCATATACAGTGATACCAAAATATAATCGTTTTTTGTTATAAGTGTTTTACTTCAATTCCTCATCGTCGTTGTGGTTTATCATTATTAGATAAAGGAAATGGGAAACTACTACACACAAAGTGTTCTATGAAGTTGAAATCACCGCTACTCAACAAAGATACAGTCCACAAAATTATCGTAATTTATCATTGTGATTAATTAAATTGAAATTGTCTGTTATTTCAACATACTGAACCGCAGACAAAATACTGCGGTAAACTAACCATAGTACGAAACAGATAATGTGGTTAATGTAAAGGTAATACTTACTTCGCATGTGGCCAGAGCGCACAGTCCAGCCAACATAGCCCAAGTCCACCTGACCATCTGCACTCTGGCCATGCTTTCTGCGACCTGCGCTCGTGCCGGCTAAGCCATTACCGGTTTCTCATAAATTCTGAAAAAAAATTATATATAAATAAATGCTCAGCAACAAAAACGAGAATATCACTTCAATTCAGCATATTCGGCTGGTATCCCAAAAATTATAATCCAACTTTAGTCCAGTAAAAATAGACAAAAAGAAGTTAAAATTTAGCCAAAATTCGCATTGAGCTGAAAATTGGTATAAACCGTATAAACGTTTTATCGTGAAAATAAGTGGGATTAAACTTGTAAGTAACCGGATCAAATTTGACCACGTATCTGGAAACAGCATTAAATTTGCTACAAGATAAATTCTGTGTGCCAAAAAATTCTTAGTGTGGGGGTGGTAAGGAGATGAATATCACAATCTTGAAGTGAACAAAATCAGTCATATTTGACCAATGGTTTTATCGATGAAAAATTAGTAATTATGGACATTTTTTCTTTTCAGCAACAAATTCCTCATTTAGTTTGCTTTCGACATATCAACTTTTGTGCTAGATTCTTGTCCTCTGTTATAATATCATGGCTAAGAAGATAACAACGACAAGTTGAAATATTCCAAACCTGAATTTGCTGTTTATGATTGAATATTAAACTAATTCTCATAGAAATAATGAGATCATCTGCCGAATCAAAATGATTCAAAAGAATAAATTAAATTTTAATATTACAGATTCCATGAGAAAATGTGAAGAAAACAGATTACTACTACTTATAAGAATTGTTCGGAATGTCCGCCGTCTTGTTCAATACATTTCACACTGAATCTATCGCGTGTTTTTTTAAAGTGATAGAACTCTCGATAGGGATAACTATGATTTAGCAGAAGGAAGAAGCCATGCTGTATTGACATTTCTGTTCAGAAAGCATTGGCAAATTATCATGGAAAGACTAACGCAGCAACACGTTTACAAATTGTTGAAATTTATTTTCAAAATCAGTTTTCTATTCGCAAAACTTATAGAGCACTTCGTGAAATTTATGGTTCACATAATCGTCCATCAGAGCAGCTTATTCGTCGAACTATCGATAGATTTCGGACAACATCTTCTCTACTCGATGCAACAACAACAAGACAAAGAACTGTACGTAAAGAAGGAAATATCGCTGCTGTAAGTCATAGTGTTAACGATGATCCAGATTTGCCTATTCGTCGACGTTCACAACAATGTGTGCATCTACCACATGGAAAATTTTGCGTAAAGATCTTGGTCTACACCCATACAAGATCCAACTGGTTTAATAACTAAAGCCATTTGACCATAATGAGGGTCGTTTGTTTGCTGATTGGGCCCTAGAACAGCTTGAAGTTGATCCAAATTTTTTTATCGTAAAATTGTGTTTAGTGATGAAGCTCATTTCTGGTTGAACGGCTATGAAAACAAGCAACATTGCCGTATATGGAGTGAAAACGATCCTCAAGAAGTTCTGCAAGTTCCATTGCATCTTGAAAAATGCACTGTATGGTGTGCTTTACACGCTGGAGGCATCATCGGTCCAAATTTTTTTGAAAACGATAATGGAGCTAATGTAACAGTAGCGCTCGTTACAGATCGATGATCAAAGATTATTTGTTTCAAAATTTGAATGGTATCGACCCAGAAGTGTTTTGCTTCCAACAAGATGGTGCTACACCTCATGCTGCTACCGTAACAATTGATTTATTGAAAGAAAGATTTAGCGATAACATTATTTCGAGAAAACGTCCATTTAATTGGTCTCTAAGATCATGCGACATAACGCCACTGGATTATTTTCTTTGGGGTTATGTCAAGTGTTTGGTTTATGCTAATAAAACAGAAACAATAGACGCTTTGAAAGCCAACATAACTCATGTTATTGCTGAAATAAGGCCTGAATTATTCGGAAAAGTTGTCCAAAATTGGTCTGATCGAACGCGGTTCCTCAGAACTAGTCGTGGTGGACATATGCCGGAAATTATTTTTAAAACATAAATGTCATCAAATTATCTTTCAAATGAAGAAAAATTGGCTTCAATATTAATTTAAATGTGTTTTATTTCCATTTAAACTCTAAAAATAAACACCCGATACAACACTGCGATGTTCACAACGTTTCTGAAGCATTTCTGCACAACACAATTTTATTCTTTCGATAGGATCATCTCGAGTCTGAACGCGAATATGATATACTTTTTCTTTCAAAGTGTTTCATACATAAAATTCCAAGGGCGTAAGGTCGGGGCTTCTTGGTGCCATTTTACCGGACCGTACCTTCCAATTTTGCACCCCAAAATAGTCATTCATTAAGTCCCGTATATTCCGGCTATTATGAGCTGGGCATCCATCCATTGTGTTTGTTAGCCAGGGTCGTTTTATCCAATATGTCCAAAAAGTTCACCTGTCATGTTGGAAATGAGAAATAATAATATAAATCCCATTTCGTGAAAGAGGCCTCATCTCTCTTAACTTATTGTTATCCTGGCCTTACTGACTCTTGACCACCTTCTCTGATTCGGAAACAACCAATTGAGCTTGTTTCACCTAATGGCCTGAAAACTTGTACAAATGTCTTTCTATTGGTTGTCGTCTGTTGGGAAAACATAAACCGTACCCTAGAACCGCTGGGCGAGCGTTTCCTTTCTCAAATCCATAAATTAACAACATATCGCTATCTTCGATGTTTGAAAAAACGGGCATAATTTTATCGATTTTGTCGAGAATACTTACTGTAAATTGAGTTAATTCGTTAGATTCAAGAAAACGTACTAATACTCAAAATTATTGAGCAACAGAAACTGTCAGATTATAAATTCAATGTTTACTTTGATATTCAATCATAAGGAACTTCAAGATAGAGCCAATTTAGGTTTGGAATATTTCAACTTTTCGCTGTTGTGGCAGTGTACAAGCAGCTAGCACAAAAAATGATATGTCATTCGAAAGCATATTAAATGAGGCATATATCCACAATTAATAATTCTTCATTGATAAAACCATTGGAAATATAGGACTGATTTTGTTCACTTAAAAATCGTGATATTCATCTCCTTAGCCCACAATAAGGATTTTTTGGCGCACAAAACTTCTTCTCTCGGGCAAATTTAATGTCGTTTCCAGATATGTGCTCAAATTTGATGAGGCTGCAAGCATAACTGAAGTATAATTGATTTTATGGAAAAACTTGAAATATTTCGTGAAATCAAGAAATGTTGAATTGAAGAATAACCATCATCATTTCGACCATGTGTTTTATAACATTTTTCGTTGTGAATAACTTGCATGATCTCCCCTTCAAGTTTGACCCTTTTATAAGTAGACATTCTGTATATACCATGAAGTGTGTCTATTTTCATGCCAGCATTATCCTCTGACACTATGCAGATATGAGGAAAGTAAGGTTGTTTTCAGAATATTTTATATTGTCACCATTTAAAATATTAATTCCTGCAGTGAATATTATCTCATCATCGAAGATTTCTAGGTCAAAACTATAGTTTCTGAAAATTATTGGGATTCTTGCAAGGATATCCACTTTGTGCTTCCAAAAGTAAACGTAAATAAAACACCCTTTCATTTAGAATATTGATCAAACTTTCACTTCAATCTAATGCTTGGACCTTGGCATCATGTGTGGAATACAACATCGCGTGATCTGTTACAGGATTCGATCCTTGTTAGGTAATTTTCGATGACTCCCCGGCACATTTCTGGCAATAGCTCACCAATTACTTGACGGATTATCGGCATAAACACGATCCTCCCCACAAAAAATCCAAAAGCGATAAATCACAAGATATTGGTGGCCAATTCACATCGACGAAAAAGGAAATTCCGCGTCCTGGGAATTTTTCTTGCAATAAAGTCATAACGGGTCGTGTTGTGTGTGGCTTGTTGCACCATCTTACTGGAAATACATATCTTCCAATTCCATCATTTCAGGCCAAAAAAATCGGTAATCATTTGGCTATAGCGATTAGAATTGACGATTTGAGTGACACCTTCTTCATTTTCGAATAGTTCCGGACCAATCACTCCACCACACCGAATTACACACCATACAGTGACTTTTTATGGATGTGATAGTCTCTCAGCAGTAACATGAGAAGTTTCACTGCCCCAAATGCCAAAATTTCGCTTGTTGACATAGCCATGCTTCGTCGCTGAAGAAAATTCGTAGCGAAAAATTGTCATTTTGTCCAATCGGCATAAGTTCTACGCTTTCTATGGTCAGCAGGTTTTAGTTCTTGTGTCAACTGAAACTTATAAGGATGGAGGTGCAAATCCGGATGCAAAATACTCCATAGCGCGCAGCAAGAGAGGCCCAAATGTTGTGGACGCCGATGAATCGATAAATTTGGATCTTTTTCAACACTTTCACTTACAGTAGAAATATTTTCGGTCGAGTATGTATTCGGATGATGTATAGGCTTTAAGACTTCAGTAACTATTCCAATTTGTTCACTGTGTTACCAATTGTACGCTCAAATGGACGATTATGTCGACCATGAAGTGCCCTTCATGCACGAAGCGTACTTAAAACATAATCATTTTTTGTAGTAAGTTGAGGCCTATGATTTCACTATAATATAAATATGTCAGAATTTACCAGGAGAGATTTTACAACTGTGACGCATCTGAATCAACATTTTCGTCCTTAAAACTCTTTCTTATTCACAAGCAGGGAACCACTCACTTCGAAACTTAACAGAAAAAACTGTTCACCTGTCACCATATATAACTTAACCGATTCTCTACAGTCACCATCAATGTTTACAGTTGGTATGACGGCAACGTTATTTTTAAACAACATTGTATATATCGAAGTAAATTTTGATGAATGAAAAATGCTGGAAAACAATAAGAACAGTTAAGCTGAACCAAAAATTCACGTTTAATTTAAATGAGGTTCTCCTTACGAGTATGCTATTTAAACGTGTAGACTATCTTGAGTTAATGTGAAAAAGTGCTTGAAAAATTTTTATTTTATTGAGAACGTTCAATATTCATTCAAATTCTATCTATTTCAGTTCTCTGTTATTAAATTTTACCATTAAAATATTAAATATCAATATTTGATAGATTCGGTCTTCACTTGGTGGAAACTCATTTTAATTAAAAAAATGCTGTACAATGTAATACCTGAAGAAGCCACATCATGGTGAAACAATTGTTGTATTAGTAGAAACATTTTTGTGGAAATAAATTACTGTCATATATACATTTTTTTATTAAATATCAGTTGATACACTTTTTAGTGCCACAATAGACGAACAATTTTTTTAAGACATAATATTAATATAATGTATGTCTTTTATTTTGAACATTTACTCGTGAAAGTTACAAAATTTTCCTCATTCTAGTTATTCTAAGAAACAGGTATAGACAATTATTGTTATAGACTGTATAATGTAAATTATTTCGAAAATTTCGGAAGGAAATTCTAAATTTTCTGTACCAAAACTATCAAGTTTCTATTTCTCTAGACATAAATATTATTGAATGAAATACAACCGAAGATCCGACTATTATTCAGCTATAGTCAAATAAATTTTACCCTAAGTCAAGCCTGAAAAGCTGCAGCGGTGAGAAGCGTGCTTGACTCTTACAATAGTTCCATTCATTGGTCTGAAAACGCGAACAATATAAGCTGCAGAATAGACAATAAATATAGGGGATTAAATGAATATCACAACAGTTACCCAATGGAAGCTTTAACCACATAGACAATTGTTCAGGTATGATTTATTGGAAAATTTCCCATTAGTGGGTTATTCAAAGCTTCGGTTGTGAATTGTAGCTATTTAGAACTTGTTCGGGGCCTAGATAACTTGAACAATATAAATGAGTTTCACCAATTATTTCCTCTATTGGAAAACTGTATTGACCTTTTTCAATATTTTTAGATATTAAAATTAACATGAATAAACTTTAAAATTTATAAATTTTCATTTCAATTGACTGTGAATGGAATCTGTACTGTTTCTGGCATTTCAAATGAATGGAGTATGCCGTTGGCTCTAGGTGAAACAGTATAAAAATTTTATTCAAAAAAAATTCATACAGTTTTTATGTTTCCAAGTTTATTCAGAATACTGACACGAGTTTCGGTGTTTTGACCATGTTCAAAGGAATACAAAAAGTAACTAAACTTAAAACTGAAAAGGTTCTCATTACACTTAGGACATCTGTGTGTATTGTGGATGGAAATAACAGCATCCAATATAGGGGTATTTCCAAAGAGCTTGAGATTGAAATAAAAACCAGCTGGTTCATCAGTTTACCCTTTTCAACATTATATAGTAAAGTGACATGTTTTTCATCAAAGAAAATATTTTTTCAATACAATGTTCTGCAAAACCGGTTGATTTCTGATTTTTTAAAATAGACATCTATGTTCTTTAATTTTATGTTGTAAACATCAGCCTGTCTGTCCTTTACATGTAGCATTACAATCATTACATTTAATTTGATAAATCCCTGATTCGGAAAAGTTGGGGTTCCTTTCTTTATTGTTCACCAACATCTTAACTAAATTATTTCTGTATTGAATTGTATCAGTCCTTACTTGGTGAAAATCCATATTAAATAATATTGAAATAAGGTTCTTCTGATTTTCACAAATTTTATTGTTAAATTCACAACAATTGTTTCGCTATCACAGAAGCATCATCAGGCAAGATCACATTTTGAATTCAAAATGTTAAAATGTCAAAATGTTATTCAAAATGTGATCTTGCCTGATGATGCTACTGTGATAGCGAAACAATTGTTGTGAATTTAACAATAAAATTTGTGAAAATCAGAATAACCTTATTTCAATCTTATTTCAATATTATTAAATTATTTCTATTTACTGCTAAAGTATTAATTCCCATTTCATAAAGACCATTAGGGTTTTTTTATATAAGCCATTGAAAACCATATTTTCTTTTCTTCATAAGGATCATGATGCTGTTATTTCTCTGCGCCATAAAATACACAGATGCCCTAAGTGTAATAAAAGAACCTATTCAGTTTTTATTTTAGTTACTTTTTGTTCTCCTTTGAAAATGGTGGAAAATTCGCAACACCTGTCAGGATTCTGAATAAACTGTGAAACATAAAAACTGTGTGAATTTTTTTTTAAATAGAATTTCAATTTTCAACAAATTTTGTGTTAGATACTTCTTGTCATTCCATTCGAAAATATGTATATTCTTTCTATATGAAGCACATGTGAATTGAAAAGTGGTTATCTGACTACTAGAGAGTATTACACTTTCTTTGCTTTTATGATCGAATTTCACGTCTGATTTTTCATATTTAAGTTTTTATTAGAACGCTTTCGTTTATGTTCTGAATTTGCGGTTCACTGTGAACGTACCCCTGTAAAAGTGAATAAAAACTTCGCTAACGAGAAGTTAATGAAACGTCCATAGATCCTCAAACCTCTGCAATATAATGTATCAATTCGTATCTTTCTGGCTAGAAAAAACGACGAATTGTGGAAGGAAAACCAAATAATAATTCTCGATGATCTACCCTAGGAGTTATGTTTTCCAGGTTTTTTTTGTTCTCGATTGATTTTTAATTTTATTCAAGCCCACTGAATACAGTTTAGTCAGTTATTCTCCAACATTACCTAAACTAGCAAGCAACACGACTGAAGCGTTTAAAACTTGTTGGGAATGTGAGGTTATTTCTATATTTAGTAATAGCCACTCATTGAAGTATCTGCTATTGAAATGTCATTGAATATACACTAATCAAAATAATCTAGGTAACAGCAATTAAATTTGAAAAACACATATATGTTTTTTCCATTTATTTTCAGTAGTTGAACACATGATGCATTTTACGAAATTGTAGCTTCTTTCAAACATCTAGTCAAAAATTTGTTAACAAACCAAATATTGTATGTTATCATAAATTAAGTTTTGAGATTATAATACAGTTTTGATTATTTCTGGAAAAATTATCTGATTCCTACAAGAATAGAACCAATAGAGGTATGGTCATTTAGTGAATTTCTTATTCGGTTTATTTCGAAACTTTCAAATAAGTACAGCTTTATTTTCCTTATGTAAAATCTAAAAACGCTTATCAATATCACGTTTTTCTGTTATTAGATGTTCTGCATACGCAGAATTGAACAGCTAGAATTGGTCTTATTATTGAGGAAAGATCGCCAATGCTCATTTAATCCAGAATCAGAAGACCTTCCAATATATACTTTTAGGTAGCTACTACGTGATAATTGATAAATACCTGATAACCTTGAGATAATTAAGGTTAAGAATATCTTGAAAATTTTGCGAAAAATTATTTGTTCTAGAGGATTCGTCTATGTTATTAAGGAGCTTCTTTATTCGCAGAAATGATTAACAACAGTAGTTGAGAGAAAACGACCGCAAACGGCTATGTTGAACACACCGATAAAGAATCGGATGTCAAAGGTCAAGCTGCCTGACCTCTAGACCTCTTTTTCATATTACACGGTCTTGACAATCTGCATCTGTAAGGTTTCTCTCTCTCACGGCTTTCCTAATCCCTTCGTTCCACGTCTTCCTAGGTCTTTCCCTTTTTCTCCGTTCGTTGGACACCCATTCTAATGCTATCTTTGGAAGTCTTCCTTCTGACATTCGTTGAAGGTGGCAGTACTATATCAGTTGTTTTTTCGTGATATCTTCTATAATTATTTGATAGATTCGGTCTTTACTAGGTGGAAACTCATTTTAATTGAAAAAAATGTATATGAGACAGTAATTTATTTCCACAAAAATGTTTGTACTACTACAACAATTGTTTCACCACGATGTGGCTTCTCAGTACAATGTAATACCTGAAGAAGCCACATCGTCGTGAAACAATTGTTGTAGTAGTACAAACATGTTTGTGGAAATAAATTACTGTCTCATATACATTTTTTTTAATCTTCTATAATTGTTTGCTTGATATCGGCTATTTGTAACACTCTCTCCTTTGATATTCGTTGTCTCCGGTAGATTCCGCATGATCTTCTGAGGACATTACTTTCGACCGCTTTTATCCTTTTTTATCGGCTTCCGTCAACTTCCACGTTTGTTCTTCTGCTTCCTGTCCATCGTATTCTCGTTCGATAAAATCCCTTATAACTCTCCCATACAGCCTAATAAAGGTGGATGTTGTAATTGTTAGACCTTTATTACTTCAGCTTCATCGATTCCTGGTCCACTTACCTATTCTATTATACAATATAAAATAGAAAGGCCTTTTACTTGATAGAAGAAATATAATAAAATTTGAATATTAAAACAAATTGAAATATGTTTATCTTCTACAATTTTAATTTCAAAAAAATTTTTATTCAAAAAACTTTTAGAAATAAATTTAAGTCTAACAAGCACCGCTTACATTTAATAGACGTATATAATCAAAACTCAATATATAATGTCAAATGGAATAAATAACCCAACAGATATACGAAAGTAATTAAAATTAATAAATAAATATTTAAAGGAGACAAAATTTTGTTTCTGGTCTTACCTTCAAGAACACCAATTGCTTTTTAAAAATATGAACACACTTAAAGGACTTCTCAAAGAATATAATTTATTTGAAATATTTAATATATTTAAATATTCGAATAATTTATTTCAAAAATCTCTAAAAAAATGTGCACTATATCTTCAAAAAACAAATATAATTCTAGACAATCCCGTCTTCAGTCCTCTTTTAATATTCCAAATATCAAAATCAAAAACATAACCTATATCACTCACCTGTTAAAAGACTTAAGCTTCGAAATACAGATCAATTATATAATTCAAGATTGATCTATGTTCTAACAAAATCAATCTTATTTTTTTGAAATTGAAATTGTAGAAGATAAACATATTTCAATTTGTTTTAATATTCAAATTTTATTATACAATAATTTAAAAGATTTCTTTAGGTCTTCTGATTTTGTTTATATTCTTTCTCCTTCTGCACTGGTAGGGTGCAGTTCCTCATTTATATATTCGGGTCGATTTTCGGTACCGAAGATAAAATATTTAAAAATATAAAATATTATTTCGGAATAAATATCCGCCGAAGTTATTAATTCATTTGTAGAGAAATACTTATTATTGCTATCGCGGCTAAATAGAATATCACTTGAGCATAAGGAAGTTTTCTTCGTTTATATTAAGTAATCGGGAACACTTCTTGAGTTAGCTTGGTGGGGTATGCTGCGTATGTATATTGACGTTCATTAGATGACGCTATCGTTTACTAAAACATTAGTGCCCTATGCAGTGCAAATATAGGTGGCTTCATTTCATTTATCGGCATTTCACAATTGCACTGAATATAAACCAACAAGCATTGAAACATGCACAACCTTTTCTACTTCAAACACGGACCGAAAAATTCTAAAAGCTTAGGCAGCCAGATAGCTAACGGATCGTACTTTGAAATTTCGAACCAGCGTTTGAGTTCAAACGAAGCGTTTTTTTATAATGTTTTCCTATGCGATTTCGGCAAACAGTATGAAATATATGAAAAGTATATGAAGTTTTGCCCAATATATACTTATTTCACTGTTTCTTGATGATATGTAATGATAAAATAAAAAAAGAGGTTTTTTCTTGATAGAAGGATTATTACAAAATTGTGAATATCATACAGATTTATTGTATTACCTCCTACAAATTTTTAGAATTAAATTAATTTACGCTGATCAAATATTTTCATCTGGTTTTAAAGTAATCCATAAAAGACCTTGCAAACTTTATGTAATTTCTGTGACGAACATAGAATACGTAGGATGTTTATAAGTTCACTTCATTCTAGTCTTTGTCCAGTATACAGCATTCAATTGGTTTGGTGAAATATTTCTTAATCATTATTTTAATTTTATTTTTTAAATATGAAGTTCAGCTGATGAGTTACCGTTGTAATAATTCTAAATTTGCTTTTTGAAGATGTTCTACATGTTTTAGGAATTTTTTTCAGAGTAACTTATTTTGAGCAAGTTGTTTTTGAAGAAGTTCTTGTGATTATGTGTTGAATTTTTGGAAAGGAGTTTAGTTTTCAGGAAACAAGGAATGAAACAAAATTTTGTAATCTTCAAGTATTTATTTAATAATTTTTAGTGGACAATATATTTCTTTGAATATCATTCATTCCCTCTAGTACTGTGTATTAAGTATTAATTCTTTATGTCTTTTGAATTGAACAAGGTGTTTTGAAGATATTTATTCAATTTAATTGTAAGATTTTTTTTTTTAATTTGTGAAAGGTTAACAGAATAAATCTGTATGATATTTAAATTTTTTCTAAAATATGTAACGATGGTTATCGAAGGATTAAGAACAGGGTCTTTCATCCATGCATTTTTCATTCTTCTGAGCCTTTTTGTTTCTTCAGGAGAACAATTCTAGAATGAAAAAAACGAATTTCGTTTGACTTTCGATTAACAGAACACAGAATTTTGTATTTTTCATTATATGTAGCATTTTCAAGAAGAAATTCATAAATTTAAAATTTTCATGGGAAATGGACCGTTAAAAAACTCCATAAAAGCTTGTTAATTTTCGTCAGTCCTTTCCACCATTTTTCAACCCACATTGGTTGATAAAATTAAATCCACATTCAGATCGATCCTCACAAACATTTGAATACTCATATTTACTTTTAACGCACACATTCGGCAGAAAAAATCGAATTTTTCGATATGCGATCTGATAGAACGCAAACATTTATTACCCCAGGAAACAAAATCAACTGGTCGTGCAACTCAATCATAGGAAATAATTAATTCTCCAATTACCATAGCACGAAAGTCGAAACCATCTGAAAAAACTGTTTTTGCCATTTAAAAAACAGTTGCCGTTGGCGGCTCTATCTACTCGGTTTTCAAACAAGGTCCATTATTCTGAAAAACGCTACTGGCCCACCCGGATTGCAATCAGAAGGCGAAGCAAATATATCGACAAAACTTCGAATTGTATATGCCTTCGGATATCCATAACGTTAATTATAAATTTAATTCGGGAATGCTCTAGTTGTCGCGTTCAATGAGATCTGATGTTGTTCAATTTCATTTCCGTTCGGACTAACTGGATGTTTTATTATTTCATCCATGATTACATATTTGATAGTAATATAACATGATACAAGCAAGTTCTTGGAAATAACGGAGAAATATGTAAACTATAAAAATAAAGTTATTTCGAAAAACTTTTTTCCAGTGGACGTTGATTTTAGTTATTTTGAGAAAATAAAAATTTTTGCCATTTGATATAGCATATAGTTTTCATTATATACGTCTATTACACGTAAGGGGTGCTTTTTTTAGACATTAATTTAATTCTAAAAGTTTTCTGAATAAAATTTTTTGAAATTAAAATTGTAGAAGACAACATATTATATTTAATTTGTTTTGATATTCAAATTTTGTTATATTTCTTCTATAAAGTAAAATGCCTTTTTCTATTTTATTTATATATAATATATAATTATATTTTGGCTTCAATAAATCTCATTATGGAATGTCAATGAATTTAAATAAACTTAAAAATAACTTACACTGTTCTTTGATTTTGTTGGAACACAGATCAATCTTGAATTCTAAAGTTAGTTTATTTTCGAAGCATTCATAACTTATTCGAATATTTAAATATATTAAATACTTCAAATAAATTATATTTTTTGAGAAGTCCTTAAAGTGTGTTCATGATTTAAAAGGCAATTGGTGTTCTTAAAGGTAAGACCAGAAACAAAATTTTGTCTCCTTTAAATATTTATTTATTAATTTTAATGACTTTCGTATATCTATTGGTTTATTAATTCCATTTGACATTATATATTGAGTTTTTATTATATACGTCTATTACACGTAAGCGGTGCTTATTTTAGACATTAATTTAATTCTAAAAGTTTTTTGAATAAAATTTTTTGAAATTAAAATTGTAGAAGACAACATATTATATTTAATTTGTTTTGATATTCAAAAAAAAAATAGCAAGATGTGAATAAAAAATTTAATTATTAGCATTATCCCTCTTTCTTTTCTGGGCCATCTAGAGTGTGCATTTGAAATAGTGGTTATTTCGAGTTTGACAACACAATAAAATATATAACTTTTATTTATTTTCTGTGGACTAACATATAATATGAATGGTAATCATCAAGAAAACATAGAAAGAAAGAAATTTTGGATGACCGTCGAAATTTTATAATTAATGAAGAAGAAGGATAACACTCATTAATTCAATGAATTGAGAAAAACAAGTGGAATAAAAATCTGAGAGGCGTGAGAAGCATAGGTTAAGGTGAACTGTGATAAAATTGAGAGTTTGCAGGGAAAATACGATAGTTTCAATGTACACAGAAAAGTTAGACAACTTTGAATAACTTTAAATTCAGAACCATATCTTCTACTTCTTCAATAAATATTTGAAATTATATACGAAAACTGTCAAAATGATATCATAATAAATATATCACAAAATCAAACTTTAACTTATCAAAAAAGATAAAATTTGGAACGAATCATCTAAAAGAAAATTTCAAAGTATCTAAAGTACTAGAGAAATGGGACATATATTGCAAGCCATTGATCATTTATACTTAGAACACATAAAAAATACTAGAGATACTACTCCTCCCAAATAATGTTTCATGATAAGAAAAAAGACCAGAATTTCATCAATAATATTAATTTAATTCATGAATTAAAAAATAAATCAAAATGTGAGTCAATATTACACAGAGGTAATTAAAATAACTTGGAATTCATATCTTCTAACTTCTACAATATAATTAAAACAAATTGTAGAAATTACTATGTTTCACTACCAAAAGAATATTTATTACACATTTTCTTGTGACTCGAGTTTCGGGAAATGAACTATCCCATCATCAGACAACTGAAGACCTAACAGTGGTACAGTGGTATTTAAACAAAAGTGTTAGATATTTTGAATATTTCAACAGATTCTTGGTAATACCTAATAGTCGTACAGAGGTTTATAATCGGAACGTGATAAAAAACCGGGTTAAAAAAGAGGGGCCTTCTGACAGATATCAGAATGTCAGCAATCGACAAAGAAGGTTGTTATACAGATGGTACCCATTTAAATATCTCAAATAATTTTTGGGTTTACATGGCTCCGTAGTCATTCATTATTTTTACATTATTTTGTTGTATATCTCAAATATTTGGATTTAGAAAGCTCCATACAGTCATTCATTATTTTTTACATTATTTTATTGTGAACGAATTTGAAAATTTCAATAATCAAGTTTCTTTTCTTTTGAATCTACGTGTAAATTTTTTTCTTAAGATTTTCTTTTGTGGAAAGGATTTTCTGAAGAATGACTGGCACAAGTTGAATTTTTGTTTACTTTTTATTAAATTGATTTTATGTTCGTTGAAAAAGGTTTTAAACAGATGTTACTTTTTAAATATTTCAAATATTTTCGATTTACATAGCTCCGTACAGTCATTCATTATTTTTACATTATTGTTATTGTTAACTAATTCGAAAATTTCAACAGATTCTAGGTAATCGAGTTTCCTCCCTTTTGATTCTACATGCAAAATTTTAAGATTATCTATTGTGGGAAAGGGATGACCCTTTTCTAGACAATGAGTGGCAAAAGTAAAATTTTGTTTATTTTTCCTGAAACTCATTTTATATTCGTTGAACCTCGTCTTGAAGAAACGTCCTGTTTGTCCTATATATTTATTACTGCACGTAGAACAAGATAACTCATAACCTCCTGATTTGTGTATGTTTGGAGTAGGGTCCTTTGCGTTAAATAAAACCGATGATAATTTAAATAATAGTATATATTTTTTTGGTAGTAAAACATAGCAATGTCTACAATTTGTTTTAATTATGATCAACTACCAAATATGCTGAAACAATTCAGTATCTTTCTACAATATATATTGAAAATGATACAAAAAACTATTAGAATGATATCCTAATATATAATCAATATAAAATATTGTTCATCGTGACATGTAGATGCAGATATATAACTAATTTTAAAAACAAATACGGAAATACCATAATTGTCAAAAATGAAAGATATCGATAGATAGAACAATTATTTCATGACTCACAACATGACCATCTGCAGATGTTGATGATACAAAACCATCTATTTTAGTGGATAACTTAGGAGAAGATAAAAACGTTGAAATAAGGCAAATCTCCTGAACCTGATAACATCAACTGAAAGTTCTTGAAGCTTCTGGATGAAGAAGGTATAGGATGGATAACATCAGTTCTCAATGTGATATACACGAGTGGTAAAATTCCACTTGAATGGCTCAGATTGAAATTCATCACCTTGTTAAAAAAACTCAAAAAATGTTATCGAACAATCACCATTTTTCCCCGATTTCTTAACCCCGATTTTCCGACTCTTAACTCCTACGAAAAATCGGAATTAAACTTTGTCGCATTCGTTATCACTCGATATGCGTTTAAAATATGTTTTCATGAGTGGTGTTCCATCTCATTAGAGATGGAACGTTAAACATATTTCATTAATTTGTTATCGATACTTAGGTCTTTCAAGTTGATATTTTGATCAAGCAGTTTTCAGCTGTGTCATTCGAACTGTTCAACACTTCAGCTGATTTATTTTCTAATGATTATATATAGCATTAAAAACATGAAAAGTCTTTAGACCATTTTGATATATTTATTACTAGATACTGAACTGTTTCAGCCGTTACTATTTAGTAATTGTGACTCAAGTCACAAATGAACATTCACATGACACAGCATTTGGAATTATAGACTGTTTCTATTCCTATCTTCTGCTACATTATGAATTATCGTTCGGATGTAGTCTCCGGATAGTCAAACTTGTCGCTTGTGATATTTCGGTCCAAGCTATTGAGGTTATTATTGATAACATAGTAATCCAGTCGATCGCCAAAGTAATGGCAAATTCATTACATTTCTTTTCAGTGTAGTTATCATACACTTGGTTTATATGGAGTAAAACTAGAATAATAATTAGTTGTTATTATAGTGTATTACGAGTGTCTTACTTAAATTCCTTATCATCTTCGTTGGTTTATCTTATTAGATAAACAAAGCTATGCTCTTGAAATTAAATTTTTTGCTACAATACGTTAAATAGAGTTTACTGAACCTCTCGTAATTAATCATTGCCATTAATTAATTTTGCAATTGTCTGTTATTTCAAAATACTGAAATAATAGGCGAAATACTGCGGTAAACTAACCGTAATACGTAACAAGCGGATTATCCGTTGGCATATCTGTATTATTTTTTCAGAATCCTACGTTGAAGGCGGAATTGAATTCGTAAGAAAAACGAAAATTTTTGTTTCATCAACTGATTTCTTTTTCTATTTAAAGGGTTTTTCAATAAGCGGTTTTATTTTGATATAAAAAAACGAGGTAATTTTACGAGAAATCAATGAATGTTGATTTTATTGTGTATGCCATTGACAATGGAGGACGATATCAGCCAAATGGCCGCCACGGCTATGGTTGGAGCACCATATCCTTTCCATGAAATTTTTCACGACCAATTCGCACATTTGCAGCTGTATATCCTCGGTAACTTCCAATTTTCAGGTCTTGAATCTCTTGTATACGTATACGTAGAATTTTTAAAAATTCACTTCATTCTAGTGTTTGTTCAGATGAGTATGTTCAGTTTGTCTGATAAGATACTTTTGGTTAATTATTTTTATTTTTTGAATGTGAAATAAGGCTGATGATTTGCCGCTTATATAATTCTAAATTGCTTTCTAAAGATGTTCTGCATGTTTTAAAAATTTTTTGAAGAAACTCATTTTGATCCAGTTGTTTCTGAAGAAATTCTTTAGGTTATGTTTTGCATTTTTGGAAAGGAATTTCATTTTAATAAAACAAGGTACGAAACAAAATTTTCTATCTCGAGTATTTATTTAGTAGATTTAAACGATAATTTTTATATTTCTTTGAATTCTTTTATTCCCTTTAGTACTGTGTAATAAGTGTGTATTGCAGTCCAGTTAGCTGCATTAGGATTTTTCACTTCACTGACAGTTTTGTTGTTTCGTAAAGATTAATTGTTTCTAGAAGAATTGACTTTTTATTCTAGATTTTTGTTATAGGTATGTTGTAGTTATAATTGATATGTATTTACTGAATAAAATTTGTTATATTAACTTACATCGAGAGAAGTTAATAAAGAATAAGCAAACAATTTCAGAATTATAAATCGAAAATAAAAAGTCAATTCTTCTAGAAACAATTAATCTTCACAAAACAACAAAGCTGTCAGTGAAGTGACAAATTCAAATGCAGCTAACTAGACTGCGTTACAAGTGTTAATTCTATATGTGTAATAAATTGACACTGTGTTTTAAGTCATTTATTTAATTTAATTCTAAGAGTTCTTGAATAGTAATCTTTTGAAATTAAAATTCGTACGAGGTTGTTAACAGAATAAATCTGTTTACTTAAAATTTTGTAAAATTCATCTGAAAACTAATAAAATAGAAAGGCTTTTTACCTGATAGAAGAAATATAACAAAATTTGAATATCAAAACAAATTGAAATATGTTTATCTTCTACAATTTTAATTTCCGAAAGAATTTTTTTATTCAAAAAACTTTTAGAATTAAATTAATGTCTAAAACAAGCACCGCTTACATTTAATAGACGTATATAATCAAAACTCAATATACAATGTCAAATGAAATAAATAACCCAACAGATATACGAAAGT
The DNA here is from genome assembly GCA_034642435.1 of Megalocaria dilatata. Classification (NCBI taxonomy): domain Eukaryota; kingdom Metazoa; phylum Arthropoda; class Insecta; order Coleoptera; family Coccinellidae; genus Megalocaria; species Megalocaria dilatata. The sequence goes on along the minus strand of CM067857.1, from coordinate 37,133,728 downwards.
AATTAAAATTAATAAATAAATATTCAAAGGAGACAAAATTTTGTTTCTGGTTTTATCTTAAGAAATACTACTTGCCTTATAAAAACATGAACACACTTGAAGGACTTCCCAAAGAATATAATTTATTTGAAATATTTAATACATTTAAATATTCGAACAAATTATTTCAAAAATCTCTAAAAAATGTGCACTATATCTTCAAAAAACAAAGATAATTCTAGATAATCCCTTCATCAGCCCTTTTTCAATAATCCAAATATCAAAATCAAAAACATAACCTACATCACTCACGTGTTAAAAGACTTAAGCTTCGAACTACAGATCAACTATATATTCAAGATTGATCTATGTTCTAACAAAATCAAAGAACAAAGTGAGTTATTTTAAGGTTTACTTAAATTCATTGACATTCTATAATGAGATTTATTGAAGCCAAAATATAATTATATATTATATATAAAATAAAATAGAAAGGCTTTTTACTTGATAGAAGAAATATAACAAAATTTGAATATCAAAACAAATTGAAATATGTTTATCTTCTACAATTTTAATTTCCGAAAGAATTTTTTTATTCAAAAAACTTTTAGAATTAAATTAATGTCTAAAACAAGCACCGCTTACATTTAATAGACGTATATAATCAAAACTCAATATACAATGTCAAATGAAATAAATAACTCAACAGATATACGAAAGTAATTATAATTAATAAATAAATATTCAAAGGAGACAAAATTTTGTTTCTGGTTTTATCTTAAGAAATACTACTTGCCTTATAAAAACATGAACACACTTGAAGGACTTCCCAAAGAATATAATTTATTTGAAATATTCAATACATTTAAATATTCGAACAAATTATTTCAAAAATCTCTAAAAAATTAATTCTAAAAGTTTTTTGAATAAAAAAATTCTTTCGGAAATTAAAATTGTAGAAGATAAACATATTTCAATTTGTTTTGATATTCAAATTTTGAAAACTAATATTGCGGTGAGCTCAGTCTGTTGACGTTTTGTTAGTGCTTTTATAATATATGTCATTTAAGAAACTTTCATGTCGCAGAAATGATGTCGCCAAACTTCAAAGAAACTTTCAGAGAACCCGTATCCGAATTGTTTCAACAACGATGTAATCAAAAGGGCAACTTCTATCCATCCCTATGGGAGTCATGCTTTGGGTACAGACATAGTGCCATCAAAAGAGTCATAAAAGAGTTCCTACTCATTACACTTTCACTCGGCGTTGTAAAATCTCTTTGGTAAAAGCCTCATGTGCCTGCCTTCCGACCTAATGAAATTTGTATCATGCGTTAGACATCAAACGCCGTACAAACTACGAAATTGCACTGGACAAATTTGATAAAGACCCCAATGCCTCGAACGAAATATCGTACCACGCATTTTATTTCATCCATGAAGATCGAGATCGAAATCCTAAAGTACACCCACGCTGGACTGACATCCATTTCCCATTTCGTTCGGAAAAATTAAGTTTTGTCAGGTGGGATATTTCCCTTTCGGGACACTGAACCCAAGAACGGTTCATATGTGAATAGCGCCGTATATCAGATAGAATTCGCATGTGTGTATCTGGTGGATCGACATCGTTCTGGACGTTTCCGCTTAATTAATAATTTTCAAGTCGATCTATCTCTTCCCTTATTTTTTTCAACAGTGAATAAAAGTTTCGGAGTTCAGTAGTTTCAGTTCACAAGTCTATGATTTTGAATCAACCAGAATGGCAGATATTTGTTAAATCTATGATTGTTTCGGTCTTTACTTGACGGAAATTCATCTTGAAAATATGAATAAAAACAATATTCTCATTTCCGCTAATATTTTATTGACACTACGATCGTTACGTCATACCATGACTTTTTCAGGTGAGTATTACAAGATACTGAGTATACCGTGAACAAGAACTTCATTTTATAGTACATGGATATAACAAAAATAGAAGAGGGGGTGAAGAGAGTTTTACAATACTTTTGGGAAACTGAAAAATGGTTCAAAAAAGATTCAACAAAGGGTAGTTACTTAATTCAGTTTGGTCATTCAATAATATTTTTCTTTTGTAAAATAAAATAGAAAGGCCTTTTACTTGATAGAAGAAATATAATAAAGTTTGAATATTGAAACAAATTAATATATGTTTATCTTCTACAGTTTTAATTTAATTATTTAATAATTGTTTCAATATTCAAACTTTATTATATTTCTTCTATCAAGTAAAAGGCCTTTCTATTTTATTTTATATATAATATATAATTATATCTTGGCTTCAATAAATTTCATTATACAGTGTCAATAAGTTAGGTAAACCTTAAAAATAACTCACATTGTTCTTTGATTCTGTTAGAGCATAGATAAATCTTGAATTATAAAGATGATCTATGTCTCGAAACATTATTCATTTACACGTGTTGAGTGGTTTGGTACAGGTTAGTTTTTTTTTTTTTTTTGATATTTTGAATATATTTCAGGACTGAAGACGGAATTGTTTTGAACTATATTTGTTTTTTGAAGATATAGTGCATGCTTTGAGAGATTTCTGAATTTACTTATTCGAATATTTAAATATATTAAATATTTCAAATAAATTATATTCTTTGAGAGGTCCTTTAAGTGTGTTCATGTTTTCAAGGTACAAATGGCGTTTTAAGAGCAAGACCAGAAACAAAATTTGTCTCCTTTAAATATTTATTTATTAATTTTAGGGACTTTCGTGTATCTTTTGGTTTATTTATTCCATTTGACATTGTATATTGAGTTTAGATTATATACGTCTATTAAATATAAGCGGTGCTTGTTTTAGACATTAATTTAATTCTAAAAGTTTTTTTTGAATAAAAATTTTTTAAATTAAAACTGTAGAAGATAAACATATATTAATTTGTTTCAATATTCAAACTTTTTCTTTTGTGATATCTATTAATTTCTAAAGTTTCTAATAAGTTTAAACTAAAACTTTTGTTTTCTAAGTGTAAAATTTCAAAGTTACTATTAAAACTATGTCCTGTGTCTAGAAGGTGCTCTGCGTAGGTTGAATTTCTCTTTTTGTTACAATAGCATTTTTCATGTTCCCTGAGTCTCGTCTGGAACGATCTTCCTGTCTGACCAACATATGCGAAATGGCAAGTACCGCAAGTTAACTTATAAACACCTGATTTCTTGTTCTTAGATGATTTATCTTTATTATTTTTTATTAATTTTCCTAGGGAGTTATTCGTTTTATAAGAAATTCTAAAATTGTGATTCTTCATTAAATATCTAGCTACCTTTTCTGTTTTTGGTCCCAAGTATGTCAACGAAATGTATTTACTTTCAATTGGATCATTATTAATGGGATATACTAATTTCATTTATTGGTATAGATATGTCGACGACGTTCTATGTTTATTCAATGGCACTGAGAGACAATTTTCTTTGTTTGTGGATTTCATGAACAAATTATCCCCAACCATACAATTCACTTATGAAGGGAAAAAAAAACAATAGTATAAACTTTTTAGACTTAACCATCACAAAAATTAATAATAAACACGTTTTTTCAATATACCGGAAACCAACCCATACAGATAGCACAATTCACTTCACATCAAACCACCCATACTCACAAAAATTAGCAGCATACAATAGCATGTTATATAGATTAGCCAACATACCCATGTCACGTGAGAATTTTGACAAAGAATATAACATCATCAAACAGATTGCGTTGAACAACGGTTTCAACGTCCCGATTATTGAGAATCTTTTCTTAAAAATACAATTAAAGCTGGCCTTGAAATTAGTATATCCCATTAATAATGATCCAATTGAAAGTAAATACATTTCGTTGACATACTTGGGACCAAAAACAGAAAAGGTAGCTAGATATTTAATGAAGAATCACAATTTTAGAATTTCTTATAAAACGAATAACTCCCTAGAAAAATTAATAAAAAATAATAAAGATAAATCATCTGAGAACAAGAAATCAGGTGTTTATAAGTTAACTTGCGGTACTTGCCATTTCGTATATGTTGGTCAGACAGGAAGATCGTTCCAGACGAGACTCAGGGAACATGAAAAATGCTATTGTAACAAAAAGAGAAATTCAACCTACGCAGAGCACCTTCTAGACACAGGACATAGTTTTAATAGTAACTTTGAAATTTTACACTTAGAAAACAAAAGTTTTAGATTAAACTTATTAGAAACTTTAGAAATTAATAGATATCACAAAAGAAAAATATTATTGAATGACCAAACTGAATTAAGTAACTCCCCTTTGTTGAATCTTTTTTGAACCATTTTTCAGTTTCCCAAAAGTATTGTAAAACTCTCTTCACCCCCTCTTCTATTTTTGTTATATCCATGTACTATAAAATGAAGTTCTTGTTCATGGTATACTCAGTATCTTGTAATACTCACCTGAAGAAGTCATGGTATGACGTAACGATCGTAGTGTCAATAAAATATTAGCGGAAATTAGAATATTGTTTTTATTCATATTTTTAAAAAATATACTGATTTTTGAGTCAGAGCCTCCTGGACCTAAGCACAGAAAAAACAAAATTCTCGACTTTTTCTGCTAGAAGTGTTGATCAGTCAGATAGAGATTTTCTGAAGGTGTATGATGATGTTTGCCGTGGTTTTTCGCATTGTTCATTTGAACAAATTGTCAGAAATTGGATGGTTAAACACCTGGTCAGCATTAGATATCCATGTACTATAAAATGAAGTTCTTGTTCACGGTATACTCAGTATCTTGTAATACTCACCTGAAGAAGTCATGGTATGACGTAACGATCGTAGTGTCAATAAAATATTAGCGGAAATGAGAATATTGTTTTTATTCAGATATTTGTAAAGTGAATTAGTTACAATTAAACCGTGGATCACTCGGATTGAAAAGCACTGGTTTTTGAGCTGGCAATTATCATACTAAATGTGTTGCTCTCACGGCGAGTCAGCTGAATTTCTTGTTGAAGTCCAATAATGTTAAATAAAAATGTGTGTTCTTTGAAAGATTGTCACATACTCTGAATTACTGTACCAATTTAGTTGATATAATGTTTTTGTGTGGTGATATGAACATTGATCATCTGAAAACTGAAAGTACAGATGAAAGTCTATTTACTGATTTGATTGAATGTTTTGGTTTGAAAATTACCTCACGTAGGCCTACCAGGATATTTACAGATAGTGCTTTCTGAAATTGATTATGAATTGACAAATTTTGATCCATTAGACTGTTATGCTGAGGTTTTTGAAACATTCTTGAGTGACCACAAAGCACTTAAAAATAATAAAAGTTCGGGATCAAATTCCGTTTCTGCTGAAATTCTGAAGTCAATAGGTCCAGTGATATGTCAACATTTTACACACTGTCAATCTACCGATAGTCCAGGTAAATTTCCTACTTCGTAGCTACGGTGATTTCAGTTTTCAAAAAAAAAAAAATAATATTTTTGACATTACCAATTAGAGACTGATTTCTCTATTGAACTCGTTATCAAAAGCTTTCAAAAAGATATAATAGTTCTCAACAGAATGATTAAATTTATTGATAAATATAAAATTTTGAATACTTCACAGCACGGCTTCAGATCTGGCCGTTCAGCCGAAACTGCAGCTATTCAATTCACTGAACATGTATATAAATCTCTTGATAACGGGTACTATGTCGCCGGATTGTTTTTTGACCTTTTGAGAGCCTTTGATAGTCTCTCTTTCAAATTCATTATTGAAAAATGTTATAACCTAGGTTTCAGAGTTATATTTCTACAATGGTTGAGGAGTTATCTTGAGCATAGACCAGCAAATGTTAGAATCGGGGATACTTTTTCATATGTTATGTTATTTATGGCGAGCGGGCGTCTGTCCACCCTACCACTGCGTCCACACGGACTATTGTGGTTCACCCCTAATTTATATCTCCCCAACGAGATCCAGTTTTTGGATAAAATCGATAATCTTGTTCAGGGGTAATTTTTTCAGTTTGCTGTGGGCTATAAAAGCCTGGCCAAAGACCTCGACTCTGATGCGACTCACCGCTGGGCACTCTGAGACGATGTGCATGACTGTTTCAGTGTCCTCAAGACACAGCCTGTATTCATTGTCTTCAGCCAGACCGATTTTGTGCAAATGCGCTTTCAGTCTGCAGTGACCTGTCATAATTCCGACAAGTGTTCTTAGTTTGGCCCTATCCAGACCTCGCGGTAGGTTCGCCTTCTTTTTGTTCGAAGCTGTTCCAAGGAACAACTTCGAATGTTTCAGGCCAGAATGGATCCGCCAGAAAGACTCTAGTCTGGAGTTCATTCTGCCTGTTATCGCCTCGTTAGCCACGTCATGTGGTATTCCCAGGAATGGTTCCGGTCCTACCAGAGGCTTTCATATGAGTACACTAGAAACTAGGGGTACCACAGGGATCCGTTCTTGGCCCTCTGTTGTTCTTACTGTTCATAAACGACCTTCCTGATGATGTTAAAAATAAAATTTTCAGATATTGCTCGCAAAATGGTATAACATCATTTTCGAAAATGTGCCTAATAATTTTGTTTGCTGATGACACGTCGTTTGGTATTAGAGCTCCTTCTTTCGAAGAGCCTCAAATTTTGTGCACTTTTTTACTAGATTGTTTTGTGAAAGTGTGCCATACAAATAATCTTGTAATTAACAACGAAAAGATAGAACGTATTCTTTTTTCAATCTACAAGGAACTTGTTCCTAACTACTTAGATACTGCTACCACATCGAAAGATTGTACAAAATTTCTAGGAATTTATTTGGATAAAATTTGAGATGGTTCAACCATACTGATTTGGCCTGTAGCAAAATAAATAGCTCATTTTATGCTTTAAATATAGCGAGGCATGTGAAACCTATTACATCACTGATTAATACTATAGCTTAGTATATAGCCATCTGTCATATAATATCCTTCTTTGGGGAAACTCATCAGAAGTTGGTACGATCTTTATTATCCAAAAATGTTTCCTGCGCATGATGTATGATATAAGTCCAAGTTCGTCGTGTAGACCAGTTTTTCTTCAGAAAATAGTATTCTCACATTGCCTTGTATTATATTTTTATTCTGAAATCCCTAATATATATTAGGGAGGGACAAAATAATATCTCGAAATTATCTATCGGGTGTTTTTTTTGGAGTGATAGACCTTGCGATAGGGATAACTGTGATTTGACAGAAGGAAAAGGCAATGTTGTTTTGACATTTCTGTTCAGTAAGCATTGACAAATTATCATGGAAAGAATCACGCCACAACAATGTTTACAAATTGTTGAAATTTATTTTCAAAATGAGTGTTCTATTTGCCTAACTTATAGAGCACTTCGTGAAATTTATGGTGTACATAATCGTACATCAGAGCAGCTTATTCGTCGAACTATCGATAGATTTCGGACAACATTTTCTCTACTTGATGCTACAACAAAAACAAGGCAAAGAACTGTACGTACAGAAAAAAAATCGCTGCTGTGAGTCATAGTGTTAATGATGATCCAGATTTGTCTATTCGCCGACGTTCACAACAAGTGGGACTCTGTGCATCCACCACATGGAATATTTTGCGTTAAGATCTTGGTCTACACCCATACAAGATTCAACTGGTTCAAGAACTAAAGCCACTTGACCATAATAAGCGTCGTTTGTTTGCTGATTCGGCCGTAGAATAGCTTGAAGTTAATCCACATTTTATCGTGAAATTGCGTTTGGTGATGAAGCTCATTTTTGGTAAACAAGCAAAATTGCTGTTTATGGAGTGAAAACAATCCTCAAGAAGTTCTGCAGGTTCCATTGCATCCTGAAAAATGGACTGTATGGTGTTCTTTACACGCTGGAGGCATCATCGGTCCATATTTCTTTAAAAGCGATGCTGGAACTAATGTTACAGTGACTGGTGCTCGTTACAGAGCGAAGATCAATGATTATTGGTTTGAAAATTTGAATGGTATCGACCCAGAAGTATTCTGGTTCCAACAGGATGGTGCTACACCTCTTGCTGCTACTAAAAATTGATTTATTGAAAGAAAGATTTGAAGATAACATTATTCGGAGAAATGGTCCAATTAATTAGCCTCCAAGATCATGCGACATTTTCTTTGGGGTTATGTCAAGTCATTGTTTATGCTGATAAACCAGAAACAATAGAGGCTTTGAAAGCCAATATAACTTGTGTTATTGATGAAAAATTGAATTACTCGAAAAAGCGGTCCAAAATTGGTCTGGTCGAATGCGGTTCCTCAGAGCTAGTCGTGGTGGACATATACCGGAAATTATTTTTAAAGCACGAATGTCATAAAATTATCTTTCAAATAAAAAAAAATGGCTTCAATCTTAATTTAAATGTGTTTTATTTCAATTTAAAGTTCTATCACTCTAAAAAAAACACCCGATAGCTTTCATAACCACCATACAAGAAGTGGGGGAGTATTGTTTATACCTAACCATAAATCGAAAAGATTCGAAATGTCTCCCACATATCAGGGCATAAAACTATTTAATCATTTGCCCTCACATATACGATCTCTAAAACTTTGAAAATTTGTCCTTTTCAAATATTTAATTCAATTCACAATGATAAGAATCCGTATCAAAAAAATCGTTAGAATTGTATAGTTATTAAGGAAGATTTGATATAATTTTAAATATTCCGATTCTGAGCGATCAAAGCAGCAGTTACGTAAAAAGTTGGCTTGATCCACATAATGAGGGTAATTTTATTTTATAAGGAATAATTTTCACGCACGGTTCATTCCATTATTGTATCTATATATGTTCATTGAATAAACTCATGTAAGTCGAAAAGATCATGTGTTCCCTTAGAGCTAAATTTAGCAAACTGCCTTCTGAAACTGCAACAGCAGGAACCCTCAGTAAAAATAAAGGAGTATACGAGTGAACTTAATGCCATTAATATTAATGTCCAACCTCATCCTCACGTTCTTGCATCAAGACTTTCGTGCGAGAAATATCTTACAACCTCACATCATGAATTAGTTATACTTACATTAAAATGTAAACTTGACATAAATCACCGAAAAACGAGAAATTGATCCACAATATCTAATTCCAGTGTCGATAAAGCTCCTTGTTCACGGGAAACACACGCACTTTTACGCCGGGAAACAAGCACTTTTCTTCGCGAATCTTCAATTTTCCAGAATTGTCCGGTGAAGAATTCAACCTTGCTTTAGCGATAGTACAACAACGTTGATCTCAAATCTGAATCAACAGTTTAAAACGCGCAATAGGATACTTCCTGTGCCAACCATTTTAGAATATAGATAGAGAAGAGTGTCGGGCGTTGAAAGTTATTATTTGGTATGAGAAATTGAAGTGGTACTACAGATTTATGAGGGGCTTAATATAACGCTTGTCAACGGATTCGGAATATGATTCCACTCTACCGCGAACTTGATTTAGGGGACAAAATTCCTAAGAGCACTGACTTCGTGTGTGATGCTACAGTGTATCAATAGAAGGAGTTCCTTTTATTTCATTTACTTACCAGTAATTAAAATTCAGTGAAATATTAAAAAATTCAGAATATGTAAGATAACAGCATCTGGCGAAGGTTTTGTAATCAAATTTGTTACTTCATCAAAATTTACAAGGATGAAACAATCGAAACCATGTGTGTAGTGTTTGTTGTTGGTTTCCATGAAATAAAAAATTCTAGAAAAGCACCAATGTGAAGTCAGAAAATTTTACGCAATTTTTCATATTACCCATTATCCTCACGAATTTTTGCGTTAGTCTTCTTGTTATTTTACATCGAAATGCTGAATTTGAACTGAAATGGAGAGTTCTTATGGTTTCCTTAGCGCTCAACGTAGCTTACAAAATTTTTGTTTCTGTTTTGAATCCTCCATTCATACGATACTCATGAAATTCTGCAGGAATATGTCCGTTATCATTCGTTTTCTGAACCTTAAATTTCTGATCAATCGGGTTTCCCATTTAGAAAATATTAATAGATATATGGGAAAATATGAAATGTGAATAAATGTCAAACCAAGAGACTGATTTTGCGTAATAACGAAACCAACCAAGATATTGAGGTAAAAAATCCACCCTGAAACTTTCAAAGCTCATTCTCTTTCAGTTCGACAGTTGTACTGCTTAAGCTCAATGCTGAAAGTCTCACAATTTTTTTCACTTCTGATCAAACGATCTCCACGAAATTTTTTACGAAAATGCACGTAATTCCGTTACTTTCAAATACCGAATTTCAGATCGATAGAATCTGTAGTTTGAAAATAATGAACAAAATACGAAAATTGTCCAAATGTATGTAACTGCGAAAGTATAAAACCTACGAACTTGATCGAGATATTTAGACAGTTTACGTTCCCTGAAAGTTTCAAGACTTTAGCTTTTTTCGTTCGACAAATAGTGTGTTTACTGACGGACTGACAGGACAGTAGATTGTAAAGCTATGTAAACAAGCAAACTTGCCATCTATGGAGTGAAAAAAATCCTCAAGAAGTTCTGCAGGTTCCATTGCATCCTGAAAAATGCACTGTATGGCGTGCTTTACACGCTGGAGGCATCATCGGTCCATATTTCTTTAAAAACGATGCTGGAGCTAAGGTTACAGTGAATGGTAACCGTTACAGATCGATGATAAATGATTATTTGTTTCAAAATTTGAATGGTATCGACCCAGAAATGTTTTGGTTCCAACAACATGGTGCTACACCTCATGCTGCTACCGTAAAAATTGATTTATTGAAAGAAATATTTGGCGATAACATTATTCGACAAATTGTCCATTGAATTGGCCTCCAAGATCATGCGACATAACTCCACTGGATTATTTTTTTTTGGCGTTATGTCAAGTCATTGGTTATACTGATAAACCAGAAACAATAGACGCTTTGGAAGCCAACATAACTCGTGTTATTGATGAAATAAGGTCTGAATTACTCGAAAAAAAGGTCCAAAATTGGTCTGGTCGAATGTGGTTCCTCAGAGCTAGTCGTGATGGACAAATGCCGGAAATTATTTTTAAAACATAAGTGTCTGCTATCAAATAAAAAAAAATTGGCTTCAATCTTAATTTAAATGTTCTATCTCTCTGAAAAAACACCCAATAGTTCAAAGAACATCAATCGTCGTTAAGGAACTGGAAAGATAATTCTAATTTTGCGAAACATGCTTTCGAAAACAATCATATCTCCCCATTTCTGAAAGACTTGCACAAGCCAAAGCCTTCAACGAATATATATAACCTGTTTTATTCAGTACAATCTGTTTTATTCAGTTTGAAAATGTAGTAAACACAACGAAACTCGAGTCACCGTATATTCAGTAAAAAAAAGTGATAGAAAACTAAGTAGTTTCTTATTTGATTTCATTTTATAATATTTGTTAAAATAAAATAAGAAGGAACGGTTTTTTATTTGATAGAAGAATTATTACAAAATTTGAATATCAAAACAGATTTTATCTGTTGTATTCTACAATTTTAATTTCAAAAAATTTTTTTGAAGAAACTTTAAGAATTAAATTAATGTCTTTATAAGCACTGCTCATATTTAATAGACGTATAATATCAAAATTCATCATACAATATCAAATGGAAATAAAATCAATTAAACAATGTATAGACTTACCGAGTGCCATCTTAGAAATAGATGATCTTCAAAAACATGTAAATAGGTACATTTATATCCAAGCTACTCTATGTTCCATGTTCACAAAAAATCATACAAAGCTTATAAGGCACTTGGTCTTAGTTAAAACCATTCAACACTGTATAATGAATTTCTTCATTTGAAAAGGTGCTTATAAAGACATTAATTTAATTCTTAAAGTTTCTTCAAAAAATTTTTTGAAATTAAAATTTTAGAAAACACAGATTAAATCTGTTTTGATATTCAAATTTTGTAATAATCCTTCTATCAAGTAAAAAACCGTTCCTTCTTATTTTATTTTATATATAATATATAATTATATTAGGTTTTATAAATAAAGAAATTCATTATGCAGTGTTGAATGGTTTTAACTAAGACCAAATGCCTTATAAGCTTTGTATGATTTTTTGTGAACATGGAACATAGACTACCTTGGATATAAATGTACCTATTTACATGTTTTTGAAGATCATCTATTTCTAAGATGGCACTCGGTGAGTCTATACATTGTTTAATTGATTTTATTATTTTTTATATGTAAAGTTGAACTGATCTTATCGTAATTTTAATTATTTCTTGAGGATGTGCTACATGTTTTGAGATTTTTTGAAGTAATTTATTTAAATATATTGAATATTTCAAATAAATTAGTTTTTGAGAAGTTCTTGAAATTATGTTTTATATTTTTGAGAAAGAGTTATTTTTCATTAATATAGGATCAGAAAACAATACATTTTGTAACAAACAGGGCTTCGTACGTTTGTCTGAAGAGTTCAGTACGCATGCCTGGAACGAAACAAAAAATGTTTGCTTATTTATATTTTAATTTCAATTGAAAATTTATATTCGTTGGTTTTTCTTAATTCCATTTGATATTGTATGATGAATTTTGATTTTATACGTCTATTAAATATGAGCAGTGCTCATATTCAAACAATTTCAAATTTCAAAAAAATTTTTTGAAATTAAAATTGTAGAAGACAACAAATTAAATCTGTTTTGATATTCAAATTTTATTTGTTAAAAATTTAATAGGGTTACAGAATATGTTGTACCTTCTCGTTTAGATTGAATTAGACTACGTATTTACGCCGATTAATTATATGTAGTTTCATTTTAGATGACTTGAATGGAATCTATAGTTTCTGGCATTTCAATAACATTTGCCGATAAATGGCATATGTTTTTTCAATTGACAAATCATATTCTCACCTAAACTATTATTATTGATTTCGCTTCTGTTTTTTTGAATTGAAGTGTTGATGGGAAGTTTTTTCTTAATTTTCTGAATTACTTTAGAAAATCCTATGCAACGGTGTATAGGAATTCTGAAAGCTTTGCTGATAAGAAGTTAATGAACCAGGTGGTATAAAAAACATGTTTTAGAATTCCTAGATCTTCAAACTCACCTTTCGGATATTTTGGATCAATTAGTATCTTTCTGGCCTACAAAAACGTCGAATAATTGAAGAAAAAGCCGAACATCCAATTTCAAGGATGAACCAAAGAGGCTAAGTGTTCAAAGCTTTTTCTTGTCATCAGTTGGTGCTCAATTTTATTTGAAACTCCGAATCAACTCCTTTACTCCATTTTTCCATAACACTACGTATTCTTCATCCGTAGGTCTAATGTAATTTTCTCAAGAAATTTTCGGTTGGAAACTCGCAAAATGCAGACATTTGCACGAAATTATAGGGTTCAATAAGGCAGCAGGCTCGGAGCCTTCAATTATATACTCGTATAATATCTAATAAAAGCTAACACGAGCTCGTAAAAATCGTGGAATCGGTAATAATATTGACTCTCCTTCATCTGAACGATCGACCAGGTGGTCGTTTGTGAGCATGATAACCTTTGCACGTAAAATCTTAAATTTCAATATTTGCTGGCAGACTTTGAGCTGAAATGCACAGATCAAGTAGGTGCATAAGAAGAAGTATCATTTGGATGATGAAAGTCCTAACAAAACTTTTTTCTGCTTGATATTTCAAAAATGACAGATCCAAGCGCTCTAAACTCAAATATTTTGTCTTGAATGGTGGAGGTCCTCACTTGATGGAAATCCATTTTCATTTAATTTAAAAGGGATTAAATAAAAACATATTTAATAAAATTTCCACATTTATTGTGTTTCAACAATATTGTAACACTACATTTGCAACAATTGTTTCGCCAAATTCTTGGCTTCTTCAGGCGAGTTCGATGTTAAACTACTCTAAAAATTTTTATTTTTTCTCCTTATATATTTCTCAAGATGGAAGAGGGGGGAACGGTATTCTAAATGCTTCTGGGAATTTTTATGGCATGTTTATCAATGGTGATCTGTTGACATCGGTTTGGTCATTAAGTAATATATTCTGCCTGTTATATCTGTTAATTTCCATTGCTTCTAGAATATTAAGTCTTCTACTTTTGTTTTCTATGTGTAGAATTTTGTAGTTTGAATCAAACATATGTCCCTCGTCTAAAAGATGGTTCGCATAAGTTGAGTTCTGTTTTTTATTCAGGAAACTACTCAAATGTTCTTTAATCCTCTTCTTGAAGTTCCTTCCTGTTTGTCCAATATATACTTTCTGGCATGTTGAATTGTGGTTCATGCCAGAAAGTATATATTGGACAAACAGGAAGGAACTTCAAGAAGAGGATTAAAGAACATTTGAGTAGTTTCCTGAATAAAAAACAGAACTCAACTTATGCGAACCATCTTTTAGACGAGGGACATATGTTTGATTCAAACTACAAAATTCTACACATAGAAAACAAAAGTAGAAGACTTAATATTCTAGAAGCAATGGAAATTAACAGATATAACAGGCAGAATATATTACTTAATGACCAAACCGATGTCAACAGATCACCATTGATAAACATGCCATAAAAATTCCCAGAAGCATTTAGAATACCGTTCCCCCCTCTTCCATCTTGAGAAATATATAAGGAGAAAAAATAAAAATTTTTAGAGTAGTTTAACATCGAACTCGCCTGAAGAAGCCAAGAATTTGGCGAAACAATTGTTGCAAATGTAGTGTTACAATATTGTTGAAACACAATAAATGTGGAAATTTTATTAAATATGTTTTTATTTAATCCCTTTTAAATTAAATCAAATATTTTGATTGCAATAAATAAATTTAGCCGATCTGTACTAAAAATCATTAATATGGAGTATGAGCTATTATAATAGGAAGTTCTAGAAAAAAAGACAGTGTAACATACATTTGTATAACAAATCTATACTCAAACAAACTCGACAAGATTTTGTTGATCACAGGAGCAAATTATAGACATGAGGACGTTTCAAACTCATTGGTTTTCGTCAGTGCAATGGATGCTAGTGACTGTTAATCTGTCCAGTATCTATATTCGCTAAACACAGAGACACTAAGGTATTAATAATACACTAGCGCCATCTAGAGTATGCAAAATACATATAAGACATACCTTTGCGAGTTAATTCGAGTAAAGAAATGTGTTATCGATATTTTCACGTTACGAACGCAGAAAAAAGTTTTCTCATCCCCATGTTTCAGCATACAATTGTTATACAGATATATTTATTATTATTATAATAAATACAAAAAGAATTTGAGATATAAACCTATAAACTCATAAACAAAAGGATACAAAAGTTGATGATATAATTAATGTGCTAAGATACAATTGTCGAAGCGATCCTTGCGTTAACTGAAAGCGCACCAACAACATCAGGTCGTAATCGATTCCAGCGCTCAAATATCTTGTGGGAGAGGAAGTTTTGGCGAACGGAAGTTCTAAATTTCTCCTTGGCAAGCTTATATTCGTGGCCCCTTAGGTGATTTTGGTTCACTGTGAATAAGTCTTGCAGACAACCATCAGCACACCCATGGAGAGCCCGGTAGGTCATTATAAGATCACCCCGCTCACTTCGATGCGCAAATCTAGGGATGCCGAAGAGTTGGAATCAGGAGTCATAATCAGGGCGGTTGCGGCCATGCGGCCATATGGCAATCGTGTATATGTGCGCTGAACAGCCTCCAATGCTTCCAAATCACCCCTGAATGAAGGTTGCCAAGCTGGACCGGCAAATTCCATTATCGGACGGACATGGGAGGTGTATAATAGCTTGCACGTTGGTAGAGTGCATCCATGGAAGGAGCGACATAAGGAGTAGCATAATTGCTTGGTTTTGCTGCATATATTGGCAATATGGCGGGACCAGGACAAATTAGAGGTAACTGTAACTCCTAAACCACAGTGCTCGACAACAGTTCTCAGCAATCTCCTCTCGATGAAATAGTCAATTTTTGGATTTTTTCTGCCTATGTGGAGCACGCAGCTCTTATCAATATTGAGAGGCAGCATTCATTCTTGACACCATCGACGATGACAATTTCATGTCATCGGCAAATAATGCACAGTTCGATTTTTTTTTATATATGTTACACTATCCCGATTTCTAGAACTTTCTATTACCATAGCCCATACTCCTTGAATATTTTTATGTTGAATAGGAATTTAATGATTATGTGAATTTAATTTTTTATGCCATTTGAATAATTGAAACTCAAAATGATTATTTGAAATAAATTTTGAATAACAAGATAAAATTAATTTTATGCTTATATGGTTCGATAAACTGGAAAAATAAAATGTAGGAGTAGTATGATATATTTTCCACTTCACCGAATTTGGAGAGAAGTTGTTCCAAACACTTTTATATTTTTAGAAGATGGAAGCACTGCTTCTGGAATAAATTCGTATTCATTCACATTATCTTCACATTATATAAAATGAAGTCGCTTCCGCTGTCTGTTCGCTTAGATCTTTTGAAATATTTAATGGATTTTAATGCAGTTTTCAGCAATAGATAGAGCTATTCAAGGGGAAGGTTTACATGTAAATACTTACATATTATAGAAAATAAAGGCCGAAATATTCGAAGATTTTTGAAATGATGTCGTAACAAACATATTTTTGTACGCTTTAAATTAATGTACTACGCAATTGTATATCTCGAAAAGAACGATAAAAAAACGTGATGATATTTTTTTATCTCCAAGGAATAACCCACAGTAACCATATTTTTCTTTCACATATTACAAAAAAATATATGTTTACCAAGCTATTTTATACAATACAGTATTATTCCTTATTTGATAAGATACATTACATACGTTGTACATTTCATGTATTTAGATTAAAACTGCCCTTAACAGCATTTATTTAAAATAATATCTTAGAAGATATCATAGATGGTATGGGGGTTATCAACTAAATTTCTTCTATCTAAATCTAAATTTTTGGATTGTCAAATAGCTATTATAATATTATTAACTATTGGATATAGTGTGAAAATAATGGATTATTTCGCATTTGGCCGAAAAGAGTCAATTTAAAAGGACCTTCAATAATACACCAAGTCGATAAATCCTCTTTTTCTCACAGTGAACTTCAAAAGTTTCCAATTTCAATATTGTCCTATTTTTATCTTTACTCGATGACAATAGTTGTTGATAGTCCCAGGAAAAAATTTGAAATTCTACATATATCCAAAGCTAAAAGTAGTTTTCACGTTATCAAACGTTACCAGAGTAAAACGAATTGACGAAAATAGATGGTATCGTATGGGAGACTAGAGAACAAAGATAATCCGCCGATAAGGATGTGGAAAAGTCAATTGATGTGTTGGAGTTTCTTGGCCTGTAAAAGGCCTTTTTTACTCACTTTGAATAAATTGAAATTTCTTATCTAGGGACTCCATTTACATTCAGCTACCATTGGTTAGAATTTTTTCAATACACAGTGCGTCAAACGAACTGGATGGAATTGTAAATCTCTGGAATATACGATCCTTAAACTTACTCGTTGAAGGATCTAAAAATGATTGTTTGAGACTCAGAGAGAACTAGCATCATTTTAAATTATTGTTTGGGTAATTGAGATGCTGTACCGCTGAACTAGTGCTGACAGACAGAGTTATCTTTGTGAACGAATTTATGGTCAAAAACTCAATTAATCTCGATAAATTTCATAGAACAACCACCGAATTTTACTGCAATGAGAGAAAAATGAAGGTATGGATAAGTAAAACTTCTTTGAAAAGAAATAGGGTAACATACATCAGTTCAGAGCTCTAATCGACCTATATATATGAATTGTCGAGACATAAGCAGCAAACATGTATATTTCGGATATTTCTGAATTTACCATCAGTTTCTGCTTAAATTCTGACAAATGAAACGAATCTGTGTACCCATATTTATCCTGCATAGGAACGCTAGCGTTTTCACCAAACACCAGATCTATCTATGCATGTGAATACAGACCACATTATTCCCCAATGAGCTAATTCAAGCTCCATCATATTTAATCCACTTATAATGAAGTAATAAATATAATCCTAGAACTCTCTGTCTTATGCTACATTTCAATTTTTTATCAATGTATTTTGACAGTAAACTGATAAATTACTATGATCATAAGAAGTGGTTAAAAGCACTGACGAGAAGTCGTAAGCTTTTGCGCGCTTGTTCAGCAGTCTATTTTCCCTACAAAGAGAATTAATTCTTGAAGAAGTTACAATGAACGTCAATTTTGCAAATACTGAAGCAATGGAAGATCTCATGTCAGAAAAATATACAGCGTGTCCAAAAAGCGTATCGGGTATTTGTTTGGCATTGCATTTGAAACTGAGTGGTGAGGAGTGGTATGGGGATCGTGGTGTCCTCCTTTTTGTGGAGTCTTAGTCACGATGGAGCAGTACCCGGGAACGCACGGCTCTTTTTGCGTACCAGCGTATCATCGCAACTGTGATTCAATAGTGGTTTCTCATGCGAAATATCGTACACCCCATGCACTAAATGACGACAGCATTAGAAAACGGATTCGGATGTTCGAGAATACAGATGCAACGGTAAAAATTCAACACTCTAGCCGCCCTCGTACAGTCCGCAATGAAGAAACGATTCGAGATGTGAAGGCGTCAGTTCGTCAAAATCCGTCTGTATCCATCCGAAAACGAGGTTAATCATTAAACATCATGAAATCGTCTTTGCATTTGATTTTAAGGGGAATATTTGCATTGAAAAGCCTATAAAATTTAATTGGTTCAAGAACTGAAGGATACTGACTATGCTAATCGATTGAATTTTGTCAACGAAATGCGGCGGTTCAACAATTTTGATAACATACTCTTCAGTGATGAAGCAAACTTTTATCTGAATGGTCATGTCAATAAATAGAATTTTCGATACTGAATAGAGGAAAATTCGAAACGAAAGCATGAACGACCCCTGCACATACCAAAGGTCGTTGTTAGGCGTAATCTACCCTTATTTTCATAAAGATCGACGACGCCGACCACTCAATGTGAATAGTAACCGTTATTGCGATATGCTGCGAAACAATGTCGATTATTTGAAGCTCAAGGCATTAATCATTACTAGATGGTCAGCGTAACACTTACCCTTAACAGGTCCTCACATCCTTCGAAGTGAAAATGAGCCTCATCGCTAAAAATTATTTTTCTGGGAAAATGCTTATCAATACGACCTTGCGATCATAAGCCCATTGAGCGAAGTGGAAACGCATGAGATGGTCATGAGGCTTCAACCCTTGCACTAGTTGAACTTTGTGTGCCTTCATACCGAGGTCTTTAAGCAAAATTCTCCTCAGCGAAGCGCGAGAAATGTTCATTTCTTAAGCATATAGATGAGTTGATGTTGATGAATGTTCATCCACATTCCGGATTAGAGCAGCAATGTTTACAGGTATGCTTACTGGACAAGAACATGAACGTTTTTTTTTTATCAAATAACGATTCAGTTTTCACGAACAAACTGATCCACAAATTGTTGTGACGACTTTTATTTCTTCTGAATTTTCCACGTGAATTTCTTACAGTTTGATTAGAAGATTCACCACTTTGGAAATAAGTTTTTGATATTCTTCAATTTTGTTCAAGCGTTAATCGACCCATTTCGTTAATGTCAAATATAAGTCTAACTTTCTGTCAAAACACGAATGACAGACGTGTTGCCAGACTAGAAATAACCACAACTTCAAAAAGCACACTCTAGGTGGCCCACCCTTCACTTAAATACATACTAAATAATATTTTGGATCTCTATCGAATGCCCTCAGATTAAAAATAGTATCACAGTTAATAATGAACGTGAAAAGCCGTCTAACTCCAGCCAATTATCAATTGAATAAAAATTTTCCCTAAAAATCAACTGTCTCTCTTATGAAAGAGTTCAGTGCAAATAATGAACTGTCGAAGAGCCGTTTATACAACATATAATCTGTTACACGGATATCACATCGTCGACATTTCCAATATATTAACCAATTGCCTCATGACATTAATGTCTTTCAGTCCTTGTCATGCCCTACAATGAGAGGCGTGTAACACAATTCTGGAATTCCCATTGATACCAATCATTTCGCAGGAAGCCAGAGGCGGGAAAATCGATTTTCCTCGAATATTCAAGATCCGTGACGCACATCTGATTTCAACTGCGCCATTGTCGTATATATATATTGGGAAAAATCTTTCGACACTCGAATGTTATTTTCTTTCTTTACGGTGGTCCTTGAATGTCAGATGTGAGCGGAAGGAAACGAACATTGACGTATTTACGAATTTCGACGTCGAGAGAGCGCATCGAGTATATATATAGTATATATGGTATATATAGTATGATGTAGTCTGCATAATTGTCAATTAGGGCGGCATTGTAGACGTGGTGATGTTCGGAGTGGATTGGATAAAAGAACGGCCGAATCCAATTGTTCCCAGAAAGAATTTCGAGAAAGATTTCGCTGGCTGCATACTACTGAAACGATTTCGACAGCGATTTTAGAAAGGTTATACAATTCAATGACTATTGGAATTCCTGAGAGTACACGAGTGAAAATTTCTGATACCCAACTTACTACTTGACTGGTGGAGCAAATTCATTAGAATTTCCAACTGAAACAAGTTCTTAGAAATATTTATGTTTAACTATAAAAAATTAAGATGTTTACACATTTTGTGACTGCAGTTCCGAAGTATTACTTCATCTTCAGACAACAGAAAGCTTAAAGATAGACACAAAGTATTTATGATATACTACTCTGTCAAGAAAGTACCGGGAATTTTCAATTAAAACAACATTTTTACATTTAATCGTCAAAATTTATTGGGTCGCCTTCAAAATAGGCTCCATTTGCTCCAATACATCTATGCCAACGGCACTTCCAATTATCGAAACATTTTTTATAGGCACTTTTCGGGATGGACTTTAGCTCTCGCGCCAAATTTTGTTTTATGGATTCAATCGACTCAAAACGGGTGCCACGAAGCAGCAATTTTAGTTTTGGGAAGAGGAAAAAGTCGCAGGGAGCCAAATCCGGCGAATACGATGGTTGCTGAAGCACGTTTGTTGAGTTTTTGGCGAGAAAGTCAGTCACAATCGTAGCTCGGTGAGAAGGCGCATTATCGTCATGCAAAATCCATGAGTTGTTCGCCCACAAATTTGGCCGCTTCTTACGGATACGCTCACGCAAACGTTTCATAACGCCTAGGTAATACTCCTTGTTTACCGTCTGACCCTCTGGAACGAATTCGTAGTGCACCACGCCACGGATATCGAAGAAAACAATGAGCATCACCTTCATTCTCGAGCGGCTTTGGCGTGGTTTTTTCGGTTTCGGCTCATTTTTTGCCACCCATTCCGATGATTGCTGGCTTGTTTGCATATCGTACTCGTAGACCCAGGTCTCATCACCAGTTATAATGCATTCCATGAATGTAGAATCGGAATTACAGCGATCCAGCATGTCTGAAGCAACCTGTTCGCGATGACGTTTTTGAAGAAAATTCAGGTCTTTCGGTACGAGTCGTGCGGCCACCTTTCTCATGCTCAAAATATCAATCAAAATCGTACGTGCGGACTCGTGGGATATCTTAAGATCATGTGCTATCTCTCTCATGCTGGTACGACGGTTTTTCAGCACCCTTTCCTTAATTTTATCGACGTTATCTTCGATCGAAGCCGTCGATGGGCGACCACTTCACGACCGTCCTTGAAGGCTCTGTACCACTGATATGCACGAGTTTTCGACATCGACTGACTTAATCAGCTGTTGCAAACACACTAGTTGACAGATCCCGCTCAAGCTTGGCATAGTAATTAAGGACAGTGGTACCAACCTAGGAAAAAAAATTTTCACCTGCCTCATTGCCCCGCCAGATTTAAATCGATAATTCCCGGTACTTTCTTGACAGAATATTCTGATTCTACATGTAAAAGTTCTTGATTATTTTTTGCAGAAAAAGGGTTCCTATTTTCTATCCAATTGCTTGGAAAGGTGGAAATTGGCTTGTTTTTGGTGGAAGTCATTTTATGTACGTTGAATCATTTCTTGAATGAAAGTCCTACCTACCCCAATTCATTTATGATTAATTTTTAACTAATTTAGACTCGAAATATAATTATTCATATAATATGAGTTGATATTAATACCTGCATTAGATCGTAAGGATATATGTAACAAAATTATTTTTTGAATCAGTAAAAGTACTATTTTATTGGGAGTACAATACAATACAAATCAATGCGGTTCGTTTTCAGACGATGGATTTAATAACATTGAATTTTTGGATAGTAACAACTGATTGTCGTGGTCTTAGACATATTGGACATCTGCCAATAACATCCAGTTTGAATTGTTTTGAGTTTCATACAAAGGTTTTTTGTTATGATGTTGAAAATGTCAGAGTTTTGATAACTTAACAGCAGTTGCGGAAGTTCAAATTATTTGTTTTAATCAGAAAAAATGTGCAGCTGATGCTCAACCTATGTTTGTGGAAGTTTGCGGTGACAATGCTCCCACTGGTAAGTCATGTAGAGAACGGTTTCGGCGCTTGGTGATTTCAGCGTTGAAGATAGACTTCGCTCGGGACAGCCAAAACATTCGAAGATGATGAATCACAGATATTACTCGACAGACTAATCAAAATGTGCCTAAAACTAGAAAAAGTGAAAAATGTCAAAAGTTATGGTCTTCCAAGTGACACATTTCAGCTAAGTGCCCACTGATACCTATATGGTTGCCGGAATCAACCAAAACAGTAACATATTTTTCAGTTTTAAAATTTAGTCTCTAGCGAAAATATGGATTATTCACCAGTAAAATTCGATATGCCTGTGTGTCAATAGAACTTAATTTTTCGAGGAGTAGAGCATGTAACATGATTATTGCTTAACCTTTTGGTCAAAGCACAACGAGAGTGTGTGTGTCGATGTGTCTAGGCCGAGTGCCAAAGAGATATTGTTATATACTCAGCGCGGGGTGGCAAAAATCGACCGTGTTAGGAGTCATGTGTGGCATGTAGAAAAATCTATCCTAAATGTCGAAACGGTACTAGTGTGTATTTGTAATACCATACTTTGTTCAATTTCGGAGAAAGCGAAAGTGTTCGATTAGTTCTTCAGCAAGTATTTTGAATAACTGAATTATTGAATGTATTTGTCATTTTCCAGCTGAACTTTGTGAACTACATATTGATAGATTCATCATTTTGTCGAATTTTTTTCTTCATGATTTTAGTTCGTTGATTTTCTGAAATTTATAAAATCATTATTTTTTCACATCTCAGTTCCCGATTTAAATCTTACTGTATCTTTATTTTTCAAGCCTCGAAAAAAAACCATCAGACTAAAGAAAGAAACTCAACAAATGATAGCATTGTTTTATTTCAGCAAAGGCAAAATGTATGGATTTGATTAATCTCTTCTTTCTAGTGTGCATGACATAACCTAGAGGTAATTTTCTGAACTGTATATTCATGTGCCTGAGGTTAAATTATGTACGGATGAATGGAAATTGATTGGTTGATTTTGATTCCTGAATTTTTGTTGTACAGTATAACTTAATGTCGGCAAAACCTCAGACAAAAATCTTTGAAAAAGAAAGAAGGATTATAATGACAAATCATAAAAAAGAATATAAAATTGCTGCAAAAAGTAGAAAGTGTTGTAAAATATCCTTAAACTGAAACAATTATTCTAGTTTGAATCTGACCATAGTAGATCAGTTTAATAAAAAAAATTTAAATAAATAAGAATAATACGAATAGTTAATAGAATAAGTCCTGGATTTATATTTAAAACTAAAAGGTCCAGTAATTTGAATGGGGGTGGAAATTGAAGAAATATTCAAGATATTAATTTCAAAGTACAATTAACTTAAACGATTATCCACGAGATTGGATTGAATATTTTGCTTCATGATAATATGTTTGAACGACAACCTTCCTCTCGCTCATAAAAAGTGATCATAGATTGTCACCCTATTTCGTGTGAGTGAAATGTTTTTTCCATCTTATATAAACTACTACTCTCCGTCTTATGGCAAACGAGTATAGGAACACCTACTCTCCATTTATATAAAATGTCATCTTTTCATACTACTGGATGTGCTACGTGCTTTTTACAGCACCATATTATATTATGTGTTCCTCCATTGTACGAGCCATCAAAACATTAAACTTCTTCTACGAAGTATACATATCTATAACCATAAAACAGGATCTTCCTTATAATAAATGACATAAGTGCTCATAAAGTTTTAGAAGGCCCGTAAAGTGAAATATATAACATTTATTAACTTAGTGACTTTTTGCTACGTATTTATTCTGGAGATTTATGATGTGTGAAATTGGCGAGTGTATTCGCTGACAGGAAAATGCCTCAACGCGGAGTAATAACTTTTAAGTTCCAGTCATGACACCAGTGCCCTAGAAACGGTTCGATATCATAATTTTCTCATGTCATAGGTGCATAAAATTTGTCGTTAGTTTCATCTTCATTTTGAGTGATTAAAAAAAAATTCTGATCTGATTTCGGCAAGAAGAATGAGAAGTAGTGGATGCTGGATAGTTAGATGTGATTTATACCAATCTATTGTGACCGTTCTATACTGCCCATCATAGTATACCGGCATATGTTAGTCTCTTGAGATCATAATTACTGGACAGACTGAATTATGTCTTCTACAATGGTTTCATGCTTTCACGTGGCGTGCCGCAGGTATCAAATTTGGGACCGTTATTGTCATTTATAAAGATGATCTCCTTGGTTGTTCAACACTACCATATGCCGACGATTTGATGATATACCTACGGATACGTAAAATCTGTGTGCTGAACACCACAAAAGTTTGGAGTAGTTTAAGCAATACCTTTGCCGGGAATGGGACCAATTAACGCCCGAAGAGTTGCGGTCCATTATCGAAAATTTCAAGAAGCGACTGAAGCTATGTATCGCCGCCAAAAGAAGCCACTTCGAAACTGCTTAAATATATTATTACCAAATGTTTAAATTTCATTATTCGTTGTTGTTTTGTTTGATAAAGATAAATGAAAAAAAGTTTGTCCGAAATTTTTCTTGTCACCCTGTATTATTAAAAGTATATAAAGTTGTCTCAATATATTATTACCTTTCCACTCTTTAATGCGAATATGTGAAGACGCAGAAAGTAGGATCAAAAATGTAGCCTTTTAACAATATATCTTTCAGATATTGAGAACTGACCAGAAGGCGTGGCTTAAAAAACATGGCTACGTATTGTGTGCAACCAAAGAGTTTACCCATTAAGTTTGCATTAAGTTAGAGTGATTTTTAAGTTTATTTATGTTTTCTTTAAAAGAAATTTTTGATTGGGTTGGTTCAAATCCAGCTCAAAAAAATGTTGTAAGTGCAGAAAAAATTCTAGATGCTGGCCATTTAATTAAATGCGGTAAAAGCAGTGAAAGTACAAGCGGTGATGTAAGTTTCACAAGGTTATGTTTACAAAGCTCCCACATAAAAGAAAAACCCCATGAAATTCATGGGTCTGTTTCAAAAGGGAAGATTTTATCAATGGAATGCTCATGTAAAGCTGGACTGGGCGAAAAATGTAAGCATGTGGCTGCAACTTTGTTATATTGCTATCGGTACGTAACTTTCTAACCTTAAATGTCATTTTGCAGTCAAGAATTTATTATGATTTCATAAACCTTTTTTTACACAACAATAATAATAAAAAATAATTATTTTTTTTAGGAAAGGGGACCAACTTGGTATTTTATCATGTACTGATAAAAAATGTGAATGGAAAAATAGACAAGAGCGTGTCGTCAAAGAGTATAATTCTACTCCAATCCACCTGCATGCTTGTTTTTCTAAGTTGAAATGTCAAAATGAAGTCAATAAAAGTTTAACCGGTGACCCACTCGTTGTTAATAACCGTGTTACCCAAGAAGATTATGATGAAGATCTTGCTGAAGTTCAAGAAGGTAAATTTTTGGGGAGGTGATATCTACTGTTACAATAAAACGGAAATGTCCTGCATGGAGTACTGTAAACGATCTCACTGAAAATCAAAAAAAGCTTGCAACTGAAAAAGTTTATGCAAGATTAAAAGACTCAGCATTTGTTAAGCATCGGTGAATATTTATTTATATATGTTTATAAGTAACCAATTTTATGATTCATTGATATAAGTTTGTGGTTTAATTGTTCGTTAATTAATTTTTAGTGATGGGAGGCATGATCCTATTATAATTGATAGAAATAACAGTGTTGAAATCACAGATACTGAAAAAAAAAAACAATTAATAATGATATTTACTTCGCAAAGAAGTGATTTGATGGAAAACATTAAAGCTATCAACGTCACGTATTCTCATCAATGCTGTAAAGACACGTTACACGTTACACACAAATTACCAAGATGTTTGCTTAAAAACCAAGATAGAGTATTCAGAATGGCATAAGGAGAAAAGATTTCGCATTACGGGATCTACTTGTTATCAACTTTTTACTTACACTAATAATAAGCGACCGGAATGTGATGCTCATTTTTCTCCGAAAAATTTTCGATCTGAATATACAGATTATCGGAAAAAACAGAAGGAGAAGCTCGGAATGTTTTTATGAAAACCACAAATAAACGGGCCTTATTATATCGCAGCAAAATCCGTGGCTGGCTTATTCCCCTGATGGAGTGATTTTCAAAGATGGAAAATTATCTGAACTATTGGAAATTAAGTGTCCTTTCAAAGGTAAAACCAAAGATGTCAAAACAGTCGTTGAATTTTCAATTGGAAAATTTTAAGTCAAAGAAGGTGAGAACATTTATTCAAAAAAAAACATGAATACTATGGATAGGTGCAACTTGGAATGGCTATTATCAATGTAAAAAAAACATCATTCGTTGTATATTCATCATTTGAGAAGCAAGTTTTCATACTAACTGTAGAATTCGATCGTGTATTTGTAGAAAAAATGCTCACAGCTTTAAAAAAAGCATTTTTTCAAGAAATGCTACATGTAATCTGTGCAATCAAGCAAGGGTCTACAAAAGACAATAATAATGATGTTAATAATAATAATATTAATAAAGATGTTAATAATAATAATGTAAGTCAAGTCTAAAAACAACCAAAGATAATTATAGTTTAAAGTCATGTTAAATTAAGATTAGTTAATAAAATTGTTTGTTGAAATAATGCTTACAGCTGTAAAGAAAGCATTTTTTCAAAAAATGCTACATGTAATTTATGCAATCAAGTAAGAGCCTACAAAAGATAATGATAATAATAATAACGATGTTAATATTGAGTATAATAATATTAATATTAATGATAATAATAATGTAAGCCACGTCTGAAAATATCCAAAAATAATTATAATTTAAAGTACTGTTAAATTAAGATTAATTATTTTAATTGTTTGTTGGATAAATAAAAGAAATATCAAGTGTTTCCATATTTTTGTTTTTATTTAAGTACACAGATTCCAAAACATAATTTTTAATTTTTCATAAATTAATCATCTTTAAGAATAGGTGAACTGAGATTAACTGTAGCACAAATCACAGTAAAAATATCCTCTACGACTTCCACAAGTTTCACTGACATTGTTTTACCAACGACAGCAAAGGTTTTGATTCGTTGATTGGATCGTTCTACATGTACTCGAGCTTTTGCAATTCGTGAGGTCGAAATTGCTTCACTTTTAGAAAATTGTTTTTTTTCTCTTAAAAAAGGCGGTCAAATAAGTTTCCACGACTTTCGCGCACAAAGCTCATCAATTAAAAATCTTCGATCACACATTACTCCATCTCCAACGTCCAATACTTCCATCGTGATTAAAAATTTCATATTGAATTTTTTATTTAATACTGAAATTATTACACACGATTCTATATTAAAGTGCACACTAAAACTAGTACTTTTTTTAGCCATCAGACGTCGTGACCAAAGTGGTCAGTTATCAATCAGATATTAGGATTCACCAAGAGTAAATTTATAAAGTTGTAAAAATGACGTTTATTCGGCTGTTGGATGACAGAACACTGTGTTCTTATGCAGAATATGTAGCTTTTTCAAGAAGTGATTCAGATTTGAAGGTTTCAGACAGAATGAACTATAGAGAATGTGCGAAGAAGCTCCTGACTTCACGTCAACGCTTTTCTCCATTTTTAAGTTTCATATTTAATATATTGTTACCGAAATGTTGAATAATATATTTAAAATCAGAGACTAACTTGATATTTTCTCCGAATATTATACAAATTAAAATCCATTGAATAAGTAAACACCAATATTATCGAAAATTCAGCATATGGAATTATTTTCGGAAATAATAAACTGAAACTGTTATTCTCAACGTGACCAATTTCGTAGATTCAATTTCCGAGCAATTTAACCTTTTATTCTAGAAACTAGCATCCAATGTGGAGTTCTATACATCTATAGAGCGCAGAAATTGCTGTTTCAAACTTTTTTAATTTCGCATAACGGAAGCGAATTCAATCCTTCGACCGCGGCGATCGCAATTAACACGCACAAAACAACAAATTTTTGGGGTAGAAAATGGCTCTATGCAACCAGTTTGAGGCGAACACGTAATTTTCAGATTTATATTCAAGGAACGTGAGGGGAATGTGAACGGAAAAATGAACAGGGGAAACAAAAGTGCGTTGACTTATTTCTGGATCGATAGTTACGTTATCCTTGCATGGGGAGAATTTACATTGTAGAGGATGATATAAAGAGTATAAAGTAAATATTTTTGGATTATCCTGAACGATAAATGTAGCTTTTTCAGTCGTTGTTCATCGATTTGTGTTGCTCGATTATTTATTTGAATGTCATTGTTTGAACTGCTTCGGCCGCTACTAGTTGGTAGTTGAATAATAAAAAGTGTATTTTTAATCGGTAGTACGTTTTTTCAATATCTTAAATATCAGACCGTGTAATTCGATCATCTTTCGCCATTAATTTCAATTACAGAAAATTTCTTACAACCCTTTTAAAATCAAATTGAATTAATGCACTAGAAAAACTGCTTTTTTTTGATAAACAAGGAAAATTGACACTAATCATACAGTATAAAGAGGGAATAAAAGAATCCGAAGAAAATATAGAATATTGATCCAACTTACTCAATAAACATTTAATGGGTTCAGTACTGTTTTATGCCACCATTATGAAAAACAAATTCCACTCTTAAAATGCCCAGCATAACCTTAAGAAATTTTTCGAAACAACCTCTCTTTGAGAAGTTCTTTCAAACAAACTCGAAACTATATAGCACATCTTCAAAAAGGCATTTGAAAAACTCACCGATAATCATCAGCCCACTTTCATGTCAGAAAAATAAAAACGATAAATGAAAAATACCTATTATATTTACACAACTCATGTTATTCCAAACCAACGATATAATACAAATGATCTATTAGTGGTTAGACCAAACTACCATTCGCATTCAATGTTCGTATACAAAATATACACAGAGGTTGATTAAAGTAATTTTAAAACTCGATTATATAAAAAAAATACTGTGTGCATGAGTGAAAAGAATTGTCAGTATTTTACATAGAACTTGGCAGAAGCTTTCTTCAGTATCATAAATATTGAACAGAGTAATTCTGTTATATCGGGTGTTTTTTTAGAGTGATAGAACTTTCGATAGGGATAACTATGATTTGACAGAAGGAAGAAGCCATGTCGTTTTGACATTTCTGTTCAGTAAGCATTGACAAATTATCATGGAAAGACTCACGCCGCAACAACGTTTACAAATTGTGGAAATTCATTTTCAAAATCAGTGTTCTTTTCGCTAAACTTATAGAGAGAGCACTTCGTGAAATTTATGGTTTACATAATCGTCCATCAGAGCAGCTTATTCGTCGAAATATGGATAGATTTCGGACAACATTTTCTCCACTCGATGCAATAACCACAATGAGACAAAGAACTGTACGTACAGAAAAAAATATGGCTGCTGTAAGTTATAGTGTTAATGATGTTCCAGTTTTGTCTATTCGTCGACGTTCACAACAAGTTGAACTCTGTGCATCCACCACATGGAAAATTTTGCGTGAAGATCTTGGCTACATCTATACAAGATCCAGCTGATTCAAGAACTAAAGCCACTTGACCATAATAAGCGTCGTTTGTTTGCTGATTGGGCCCTAGAAGAACTTGAAGTTGATTCATTTTCTTATCGTAAAATTGTGTTTAGTAATGAAGCTCATTTCTGGTTGAACGGTTATGTAAACAAGCAAAATTGCCGTATATGGAGTGAAACAATCCTCAAGAAGTTCTGCAGTTTCCATTGCATCCTGAAAAATGCATTGTATGGTGTGCTCTACACGCTGGAGGCATCATCAGTCCATATTTCTTTGAAAACGATGCTGGAGCTAATGTTACAGTGAATGGTGCTCGTTACAGATCGATGATCAACGATTATTTGTTTCAAAATTTGAATGGTATCGACCCAGAAGTGTTCCAACAAGCTGTTACTCATGCTGTTACCGTAACAACTGATTCATTGAAAGAAATATTTGGCGATACCATCATTTCGAGAAATGGCCCAATCAATTGGCCTCCAAGATCATGCGACATAACTCCACTTGATTATTTTCTTTGGGGGTATGTCAAGTCATTGGTTTATGCTGATAAACCAGAAACAATGGACGCCTTGGAAGACAACATAACTCGTATTATTGATGAAATACGGCCTGAATTACTCGAATAAGTGGTACAAAATTGGTCTGGTGGAATGAGGTTCGTCAGAGCTAGTCGTTGTGGACATATGACGGAAATTAATTTTGAAACATAAATGACAAAATTATTTTTCAAATAAAAAAAAATTGGCTTCAATTTTGATTTAAATTTGTTTTATTTCAATTTAAAGTTCTATGAATCTAAAAAAACACCCGATATTTTGTTGGTTATCAGACACATAATAGTATATGTAATAATATCTTTTTGTGAATGTTATTTCAGGATTTTCTGATTGTTATTTCAACAATTATAATTTCACAGAAGCTCCAAAATTTTATATTAATCATTACGAGTGCCTGAAACCGATAAGTCGGTATTTCTATGAATTTTGATAAAAACGCATCATTGGTGCGAACCCCGATATTTCCTTTCTTCAATTTCTGTCAGTCTTAATTAGGCCTGAATAACCAACTGCCTAAAATTCTCTCATTTTAATAAATGGTTCATACCTTCCCCAATTGTTTTCCGGAATAGCGAGCATAATATCAACGCACCTCCATGCTCCATGCGGACTGATGACACCCTTTTCGACCGCTGGAGAAGCTCATTAGAGCATTCAAATAATTTCGCAGGGTGTAATGAGCGACAAACATGTTAGCCAAGGACTAATTGAGATAAATAATTGATGGACAAACAGCCTCCGATGATATATCCTCAGAAGATGACTGGCTTCCAATGTTCGAGGCTGTTTGTGCGAATCTCTTTGTATTCTTAACTGCTGAACCCTCGTTATACTACGTGATGTTTACCCAACCTTCAAGAACTTGCGGTTGTGTATAAACTCCATTTTACTCTCGATTCCAGTCCCTCTCTCCAATCAATTATTGCGAAATGTTCATTTTGTTAGTATTAACTATATGGGGTTTGCCATTGTGGGGCTTTGCCGTAATTCCAGAGTAAATAAACTGATTTAAACTTGGTATTCACATGGAATATGGTGAATTGTGTGTTTTCCATTGAGTTTCAAATTAAGAAAAAAGTTTTGAATAAATATTCCATAGTATATAATTTTTTCTTCTACGTGGTTTGAAGAAAATCCGATATTTTTTAAAATTTCAACCCTTAATGCCAATTGATTTGGAAGAAGCATTTGAAGAATCATTGTTGGAAAGCACCCGATTCTTGTAACAGATTTAACGAAGCTCAGGACGACATACGGTGGACTGACGGATCCTTTTGATTCCGTATTTGGTATAAACAGGAAGAATCTTTTAGTTGCATTATTAATTTCATCCATAAATTTATCTCTTCTAATAAGACAATTTTTTCATTCATCATTTTCAAGATTCGGTTCAGGTAAAAGTTTTGAGCTTTTGAAAATTTCATGATTATTATTATCATTATTATTTTGAATGACTGCAAAATCTTTTTCAACTTGTGCGAGTTACGAGTTCAGTTGTGTTCTGGGTAGGCTTTGTTACTGTGATCTTGCGCCACTAGGACACAGCACTGTTAATTTTTGACCCAAAAGTGAAATGGTGGCCGACACCTGTCCAACTAGAAAATGTATTTTCCACCTGAAAAGGATTCGAACCCGGTCCTTCCGGTCACGAGCCCAATGCTCTACCACTGAGCTATCCGCACTCAAATGATAACGCAAAAACTCATACATAATTTCGTGAAGATGAATCACGAGAATTTTGAAATAACACTTAAACAAATAATTTACAATAATATTTCTAAATATAATCTGTATTTAGGAATAACCAGAAACTTATTTGATAAATGAGTTCTTTAGTTAATAAAAGTAAATAAAAACAACTTGGCTTAAGGTTCACTGTTTATTTCATTTCTGTTGACAAATATGTTTCGGTTTTTTAGCCCATTTTGAAAACTGAAAAGAACAAAACTTAAAATCCTATTTATAATGGTAGGGTAGATCACAGGTACAATTTTGAAGATTATTATTAATATGGTGTTAGTTCGGTCCTAATATTTTACAGATAAGAGCAATGGTAATAAATTAAATTGAAGTTGTTTATTTGTGATTGGTAGCTTCTAACCATGTGCTCAACAAATTGCCAAACTCTCTAATGACTTCAAAACTTTAATTTCCTTAGTGAGTCGAGCAATGGTTACAATACGAACGTAATCGATAAATTAATTTTTAAAAAACAGCATAAAAAGGCTCTATCTTCTCTTTTATCTATTCTTCAGGAAAAGGAAACAGAAAAATTCCATAGCATAAACTACATACCACAAATTATTGACAAAATTTGCAAACGACTCAAACAGAATAATATTAATATTATTTGTAAAAATAAGAAAAACTTAGGTCCACTCTTAGTCAATAGCAAAGACTGTCGTGAAACGTGTGGAGAAAGGGGTATACACAAATTATCTTGTAATGAATACCCTTGCATTTTACATAGATCAGAAACGACGATCTATAAACATAAGGGTAGAAGAACATACAAAATAATAATCGTCTTTATTTCAAAAAAAAAAAAAGTATGTGCATACATAGATTTGAAAACAAATTTGTAGATCTTACAAGGACCAATCTGGAGCGAAGTTTAGTCGAGGACTATTCTTACACTTAACTCACAGAATGTACCCATTCATGTCGCATGTGGACTTACAAAAAAAAAACGAATATCCGCTCCCTAAAAAGTATATAACATAATAAAATAACATCTGGTTTTTAGAAATATTGTATAAATAACAACCATTTCATAGATTTCAGTAGAACTGAGATTTTACACGTAGGTAATTAAAGCAGAAGCATTAACCTTTTAGAAAGTTTGGAAATTTGTTTAACATATGGAAAGAAGCCACCAGTCACAACTTCAATTCAATTTATCACCATTGCTCTTATCTGTAAAAGATTAGAACCCAACTAACACCATATTTTTACACTCTTCGAAATTGTAGCTGTGATCTATCCAACCATTACAAATAGGATTTCAATTTTTGTACTCTTCAGTTTTGAGAATGGGCTAAAATCCCGAAACGTATATGTCAACAGACATTAAATAAACAGAGACACTTAAGCACAGTTGTTTTTATTTACTTTATTAATTTTAAAATGTTTCACCAAGTGATATCCGACAAATCAATATCATGAGTTCTTATTATTTGGACTCGTGACAAAATTATTTCACAATTTCCAACTATTCGTTTAATTCAATGGGAATTTACTTGATGAAAATACAATTAACATTAAATTTAAAATAAGGTTAATCGGAATTTCTTATATTCATTACAAAAGTAGCAATTCTTATGTTATCACAGCAGCATCCTCATATTTTAAATTTTCAAATGATTAAACTGATTTCGAAAATATATTCATTTTATACTCTTGCTGATATGTTTGTCCGTTAAGTAAAATTTCGATTTTATCGTTTCTATTCATTTCTAGTACTACCAACAAATGAGGTTAAAACATTTATTTTAAACATGACAAATTTTGAAACTTTGGTTAAAGTCGTGCTCCGATGTTTGGTTTCAATTAATGGAATTATTTCTCTCGTTGTGGAAACATTTTAAATATTCTTGAATCCTTTGTTGGATTCTTGTAAACTTTTCGGCGAACAACCTAACTTAAAACTTGATTTATAATCCTTGGATGTAATGGATGTGAGATCTTAATCGTTTTTATTGAGGTTTAAATGTGGTTTTTCCTTATATTATATTTATCCTGCATATATGAAGCAATCTTTCCAAAAATACTTTCTGTATATTTCGATGAAATATATCCTCAATTCCGTCGAATTCTTTTATTCCCTTTCGGTACTGTGTAATAAGTGTTAATTCTATTTGTCTACCGAATTGAAACAGTGCTTTTCTAAAACATTTATTTTATTTCTGAAAATTTTTGAATAAAAATGTTTTTGAAATTAAAATTTATAGGAGGTTAACAGTATAAATCTGTATGATACATACAATTTTGTAATAACACTTCTATCAAGAAAAAACCTCTTTTTATTATTTTATTATTCTCTGCACTTTTTCATTGAACTGCAATTGAAGCAGTTCCTTCCAAAAACATTTTCGATGACAAACGGACAACCGGAGGGATAATATTGAATTTGAATTACACATCAGTATTTCTGATGTTATTGTGAAAAACTTTCGACTAGAAATTCGATTCGAACTTAACTGTAGCGCCCTGATAAAGCGTGTAGAAATAGAATGACTCCTTTCAGTATATTCACGATAGAACAAAAAAGGAGAACGTTGCAAACTACAAAATAAATTATGTTTTTTAGGAAAAATTTTCCTGTATTTTATGTTATCATAACAAAAGAATCTGCAGATAAAAGTCTAACCCTCTAGCTATTTATTTTTCCCTTTCGGTATTCGCCCCGAGTCTTTTTTCATGAATGTTTTCATTTTCGGGAAACTTAAATAACTGAATTTACGCACAAAAAGGACAACTTAATTGAATGGCGTGTAGGATCTATGACGGGAATCGAAAAATAAGGTCATTTCTACTCCGGTCGATATTTTTTCTTTGTTCATTTGTTAATTATTCAGTCCAAATTTCGGTTAAAGATATTTTAAGGTTTTAAGATAAGTGTTTCGTTCACTCATATGAAATGAAATCATTGTACGCTTTTTGATGTTGGTAAGAGTACTTACGCAATAGTTAGTGCTAAAAACATTTGTATTATTTATCCAAACCCATTAGACGTTGATGAGTGTCACGTGTACTGATCAGAAGACCATTTACTTCATGTTAGTGTGGGAGTGGAAGCAAATAAGTGGTTTATTTTTGATTTACAATCATCTACATTTGTAGTAGATTGGTAAACTAATCGAAGTGGTTTTTTTGATCCTGTATAGCCTGTCCGCAGAACACCAAGCTAATATATCCCTCACATGCTATTAATTGCTTCAGCGGCATGATACAGAAGCTTTTGACCACTTAAGACAGAACAGAGTTTTCTATGATGATCTAAAATGCAAAAAACGTTGTTTTCTCCAAATCAATTTTCATTAAGAACGGTTTAGTCATGTTCATATCCGGCTTTTTTGGTGAAGCATTCGCGGAGTATTTTATTTTGAAGTACAAATGTAAAACTGTGAATAACTGGATCTAGTAAATCAATTTCTACTCATGAAGCACCTACAGTTCGTCAACAGAAAGTAATATGTTATTCTAGAATACGACAATGCAACACAACGCTGAAAAAAATTATTTGCCTCACCTAATACAATACATTAGTTTGCAATGGATTTCAATCAGTAAAAATGTTTGGGGACGAATTGTGCTTGAATTTGTGCTTCAAACTTCAAACAATTATTGGATTATTGAGTATAATGAAACAACTGAAACAACAGTTTGACAAAGATGTAAAATGTCAACATTTGATCTCTTCACATTTGACACAAATCCCTTCTATGTATAATATATTATTTTCGTAACATTTTTCTACTGAATGACTTCAAATATAGGTTTAAATTACTTTCACGGACATGCCAGAATCAAATGTATTCAAATATCAAATACAAATTATATATGTATGTCGATAGCTCAGTGGTTAGAGTCTTGTCAAGTAGGAAAGAAATTTTCTAGTCTGACGGGTTTCGGCCACCATTTCTGATATGTATCAGAAATAATGAAAAGTTTATTTGCTTTCCATACATAGGACAAAAATCTGCACAAATAGCTAGATATTTAAAGAAAAAACGAAATGTCAATATCTCATATAAAACAATAAATTCTTTAGGTAAATTAATAAAAAATAATAAAGATATCGTCAATAAGAACAAGAGATCAGGAGTATATAGGTTAAATTGTGGTACATGTCCATATGTATACATTGGCCAAACGGGTAGATCTTTTGAGAGTAGGATCCAGGAACACCAGAATTCTTTCGTTAAGAATAAATTAAACTCCACTTATGCTAGGCATCTACAAGAATCCGGATATGATTTTTACCATAACTTTGAAGTTCTCCATTTCGAGAACAAATGCAATAGATTGGACCTTTTAGAAGCAATGGAAATAAACCGGCATCATAAACTGAATATTTTGTTGAACGACCAAACAGATGTGAACCCTTCTCCGTTGTTGAACCTTTTTTAATAAATTCCTTGTAAACTTCATTTTATCACGTATTTTTAGGGAAACTTGTATTTAAGGAGAAAGATTTTGTAAAGTAGTTAGTAACCATACTCACCTGACGAAGTCAATATGTAATTGACGAAACAATTGTCGTTGAAAAATAAAAATGAGCGGAAATAAAGTGTTTTACTTCAAATCATTTACGATGAATTTCCGTCAAGTAGAGACCGAAACAATCAAGAATTTTCTTAATTATGTTTTCCTTCCATGTATGTCTGCTATCGAAATACATGCCCAAGAATTTTGTACTTGAAACCTCTGGTATTTGTACATTATTCATATATACAGGTGGACACTGGCCTCTCCGTAAGGTGAAATTGACTTGTACAGATTTGGACTCATTTATTTGGATTTTCCACTTGTGGAGCAATCTTTGGATTTCATTCGAAATGTTTCTGTAATTTATTAGTGACACTTCGTCAACAGCTAGAATGCCTGTATTATCTGCGAAAGATTCCAATATGGTATGAGGACTTGTAGGCAAGTCAACGGTGTACAGCACATACAGAAGAAGTCCAATAACACTTCTCTGAGGAACTCCTGATGGTATTAGGAAGTAGTTCGATTCCTCACTACCAATTCCCACTCTGAATCGTCTTTCACTAAGATAGGACTTCAATAATTCATAATAACAATCAGGCAGATAATTTTTTATTTCAAACCAGAATGCCCAACTTTATCAAAAGCCTAACTCACGTCAAGAATGCTGATGTACAGTATTGCTTTTATTCAAGTGCTTTACTTATTTAGTGGTTAATTCTATGAATTTGCTGTATTGTGAAGTGATTTGACCGGAATCGAAGCGGATGATCTGGTATCCCCCCCTCCGTATTTAGGTCGGAGTATATTCTTTGAAGTACCAGTCTTTCTAAGATTTTTGACAGAACTGGAGCAAGTTAATTGGTCGATAGGATGTGATGGTGTTTGCATCTTTACCTGGTTTAGGGACAAGTATAATTTCGGCTGCTTTCAGTTGTTCTGGCCAGTAGTTAATGTTAATTTTCCAACGAAAGAGGCTTTATATTGTCAGGGCAGTTTTGGACTCAA
The DNA here is from genome assembly GCA_034642435.1 of Megalocaria dilatata. NCBI lineage: Eukaryota > Metazoa > Arthropoda > Insecta > Coleoptera > Coccinellidae > Megalocaria > Megalocaria dilatata. The sequence goes on along the minus strand of CM067857.1, from coordinate 37,095,869 downwards.
AAATCTGTGAATCTATTCACATTTGAAACTTTTTCTTATTTTTGCAATAGTTTCTAAACAACTGAACCTATCAATAAAAAAAATTTCTTACTCTTATCTAGCGAATTATAAATATAAGATGTCAAAAAATTTATTGCATCGTCTGTTGACTTCTTTTCTCTAAAATCATTTTGATATGGTGATATTATTTCATGTTTGTTGCAGAAATTTATTATTCTTTTTCTAAGTATCTTTTCCAGTATCTTTGCAGTACTGGAAGTTAACGATATTGGCCTATAGTTTTTCATCCCTAACTTATCATCATTTTTAAACATAGCTTTCACGATTCCAATTTTTAACCTTTTAGGAAAGTATCCTTCATCGAAACACCGGTTTATCAAGTGGGTTAGGAAGGTTTCCATCTCATCCGTTATTCTAATCAAAGTTGTTACTATCATGTCTAGGAGCTCTTTTCTGCCTCAGTTGCATAATTATTTCATGAACTTCTTTGGTACTCGTAGGAAAAAGGTATATGGAGTTCTTTATTACCTTATCATTTTCTCTATAGTTGTCAGGGTTTTTAATTTTTTCTGCGTACGTTCGCTCTAAAGTACTGAAATATGTATTGAAGCTATCAAAAATATGTCTTTTGGACTCCAAAATAGTAACATCCATCGACATAATTTATTCAATCTTTGTTTCAGGCCTAGAACGATTACAGATGTCATTCATACCCTCCCAGAGAGCCTTGGACTAATTCACGTTGTCTCTTATCAGTTTTTGAGCATATGTTTTTTCGCGAATTATATTAACTTGGTTACTTTACTCTTATATGCAAGGTAGAAGAACGCGGAAGTAAAGTGCACTTCGTTCACTTTTACAACTTCACCCTTTTTACCAATAAACATTATTCAAATCAACATCTTCCCTTGAAGACAATTCTGTCCCGTATCATAACAACCCAAATATTCTCCCTTCAAATTCCGGCTGGTCCAAATGGCCTTCTCGTGTAAACCCCAACGATTCTGGCCACTCTAGCGAACATTATGCGCGATCCCAGATATATATAATAAAGTTTTACGAACATTGCTATCACAAGGGAATTATAATCCACCGATCACGAAATTCCTGTGATAGGTTCCAATAAAAACCGCTATTGATTTATGGCGCTGTAGCGGTGAGCCATGCTGTGTTGTTCTTCGGGGATACATTATCCGAATTTATCGATTTGGGGACATTATCCGATTTCGAAGCAATACGCGAAGTATCGTATTTTATTCTGGCAGACAGATATTTCTGGGTTAGATAAAGGGAAAGGTGCGAGATAAAGGGAATGCTTTTGTCGCGTTTAGGGTACAGGAATGAGGTCGAAGTAATCTTCATTTGGAAATTTTAATAGTATTTATGTGGGGTCAATCATTATAGAATAATTCAGAATGCGAGTCGATACTTGACAGAAGTAATTAAAATAACTTTAAATTCAGAAGAGATATGTTGCTAGAAGAATGAATGTTATCCTATTTACAGTCCAAAGAATACTGACAAGGCATCAGGAGGCAGGCAGGCTGACCAGGAGACCTGGATCTGGAACAAGACTTTGCACATCGTTAAGGGATAACAGATTTATGGTTTCCACAAGTCTTCGAAATCGCTATCTTACTGGTGCTAAAGTTCGAAATTGATGGATGGAGGTACATCAGGTAAACGTAAGTGAATGGACCATGAGACGTTGTCTCTCAGAATCGAATTTACAACCATATAGACCTGCGACAGATCCAGAACTTCTCAGAGGGCATCGAATTGCTCGTCTTCAATTTGCACGAGATCCCATAAAGTGATTAGAAGTTCAATGGGCCCAGGTATCTTTCTCTGATGAATCCAGATTCAGCATTCGAGGAGCTGCCATTTATAGACGTCCAGCAGATGCCTGTATAGAGGAGCGAGTTCCATTCGATGGAGATCTGTTATGGTCTGGGGAAGTGTGTACTTAGAGGTACGCACAGAGTTGGTCTTTGTAAATGGATCTTTAATAGCAGTAAAGTATATAGAGGAAATTCTTATGGACCATGTAGTACTTTATATACCATTTCTGTGAGAGCAGGGAATTTTTATGCATAACAATGCACGCCCACATACAGCTCGAAGTCCTGACTTGAATCACACCGAACATCTATGGAACCAACTGGAAAGGCGAGTCAGAACTATGGTTCCATTGTCCAATAATTTACAAGAGCTCAGGGAAACCCTTCGTTATGATTGGGATAATATTCCGCAAGAGAATAATCGAAGGCCCCTCACGAGCATACGAAGACGTTTGGAAGCTGTGGTCAGAGCTAGGGGAGGTCACTCATCATACTGATACTGAAATTTTCACAGTAACGATACTTTTCTCAATTTCGAAAGTTTTAATTTTTCAAAAAAAAGTCATTATTTTTATACAAATCGAATAAAAAGTTTCCTTTTTCTTTGGCCAATTCTCATTTCCCTACCATTTCAGAAATTCCATGATTCTCGTAAAAATTCAAACTAAGAAAGGTATTTGAATAGTAATGATCAAGCGACCCGTTTTTTCTGCTTCCAAGTGTATTTTTCAAATGTCTAGGAAAAACATTTTTTCATTTTACGACTCAAAAACGTATCAATACAAATACATTATTAGGAGTTGAAATAAGTTCGTGCGTTTTGATAACATATGTCGCTATTAGTTTATTTATTCATTGTTTTATCTGGCAACACCCCACTTTAAAGTGTCATCATTAAGCTTCCGTTTCAGTATTTGTCTTTACGCTGAAGTGTAAACAACATAGTTTTCCATGTAAAAATGTCAACATTTGAACCGAATAACGTGTTTGTCAAAACAAATTCAAATATATTTATCTCCTACAATTTTAATTTCAAAAAATTTTTATTCAAAAACTTTTAGAATTAAATTAATGTCTAAAACAAGCACCGCTTACATTTAATAGACGTATATAATGAAAACTCAATATATAATGTCAAATGGAATAAATAAACCAAAAGATATACGAAAGTCATTAAAATTAATAAATAAATATTTAAAGGAGACAAAATTTGTTTCTGGTCTTAACTTCAGGAATGCCATTTGCCTTTTAAAAACATGAACACACATAAAGGACTTCTCAAAGAATATAATTTATTTGAAATATTAAATATATTTAAATATTCGAATAAGTAAATTCAGAAATCTCTCAAAGCATGCACTATATCTTCAAAAAACAAATATAATTCTAAGCAATTCCGTCTTCAGTCCTGAAGTTAAGACCAGAAACAAATTTTGTCTCCTTTAAATATTTATTTATTAATTTTAATGACTTTCGTATATCTTTTGGTTTATTTATTCCATTTGACATTATATATTGAGTTTTAATTATATACGTCTATTAAATGTAAGCGGTGCTTGTTTTAGACATTAATTTAATTCTAAAAGTTTTTGAATAAAAATTTTTTGAAATTGAAATTGTAGAAGATAAACATATTATAATTTGTTTTGATATTCAAATTTTGTTATATTTCTTTTATCAAGTAAAAGGCCTTTCTATTTTATCGAACAACGTGTTTTGCGGAGAGTTTGACTTAACTACTTTATTATGAAGAAAAAGTCATCATATTTTAGTTATGCTTTAGCCGAATGAATGTGCCTGATTTAAAAGTAGAAATTTTGATTTGGAAGACGAAGAACGATCCGCCACCAAAGTTTAGAATGAGGAATTATAGGCAAGGCTCGATGGTGATCCATCACAATCGCCAGACGAAACCGCAAAAATACTTAAAATCACTTAACCAGCCGTTTTCAACCTTTTATAAGCAATGGGAGTGATCCGAAAGGTAGGAAATTGGATGCCGTATGAATTGAAGCCAAGAAACGTAGAACGGCGTTTTTTCACTTGTGAACAACTGCTCCAGCAGCAAGAAAGAAAGGGGTTTCTGCATCGAATTGTGACTGGCTATGGAAAATGGGTCCATTACGATGATCCAGAATGCCGGACAACGTATAGATGTCCCATCATCAACTGTTAGCAGAATATTTATGGCGAGAAGATCCAGGTGTATATTTGGTGGGACCAGATAGGTGTAATGTATTATGAACTGCTACAGTCATATTATTTTGAACCGATTATGATACTTTGTCCTCGAGATTTGATGATGTATGCTGCACCTCTCTTCTGTGGGTGAAATTGTTTGGTTTCCTTTGATGTCTGGTCATCCTGCTTCGCTATATGTGTATATATCTTTTTTTAATTTTTGGTACTACTAGTGAAATGTTTTAGGTTTTTACTGTTAGAACTAATAGGTGAACTATTCACTAGTGAGCCTCTGTTCATCATCTTGTTTGTTTACCATATCATTGTATAAATATTTTTCTCCTTTTATTCTTTATATTTGTATATTAATTATGGGCAAATAAACCATTATTATTATAAATCGAAAAAAAGGATCACAGGGAAGGTCTGCTGTGACAATTGATGCGTTTGAGCCGAGCATTGCAAGAAGAACGGTCGCAATATGACACGACAAAATTATCGACAATGCACGGCCACATGTTGCATCGCCTGTTGAAAAGTACTTGAAAACGCTCAAATGGACAGTCTTACCCCACCCGCCGTACAGCCCAGACTTTGCTCCTTCCGATTACTATCTCTTCAAATCGATGCAACATGGCCTTGCTGACCAGAACTTCTCCAATAACAATGAAGTCAAAAAATGGATGCATGGATAGCGGCCAAAGAGCCGGACTTTTTTCGAGATGGAATCCCTAAACTGCTAGAAAGATGTAAAAAGGTAGCTAGCGTAGGACGAAACATTGAATGTATTAATTTTTCACGATGAAGCTTCAATTTTTAACAAAAAAACCACGAGAGCTCCAGATAACGCCTCATTTATAGGTAATAAACATGCATATACAGAAATAATCTGCTATTCCAAAATTATACAAAATGAAGGAAACAGAATTTGAAAATTTGACAAATATTTTGTTTAAATTTTTTTCTGATATCTATCGAATTCAAATTCATAAACATTACAAAAAGATTTTCTAACTTACCAGAAATATAAAACTTGGATAGGAACAAGTTAAATAATGTAGAAGGCACTAGAGAGATTATTTATAAAAATCATCATAACCCACGTGCACTTGGAACACAGAAAACCTTAACAGATGTTGTTCTTGCCAAACAATGTTCCATGATGAAATTAACTAACACCTCAAAAAAATACACAATTAAGGAATATTTTGTAGATAATGGCTCTATATGAATTATTCCATAATTCACTAAATAAATTGAAATGTTGATATCTTGTGTATTGTATTTGAGGTGTTAGTTTATTCCATTCTTATTATGCAACATTGCATTATTTCATACTTAGCGCATTAATTGAACCGTTTTATATGGATATTGTGAATAACAAATTCTATACTAAAAAATGCCTCAAATAAATTCGAAAGTATTGTCTATCACCTTTTTTCCATTTCTATAGTTTTCTTCATATTTTGAATTGTTGTACTATATCTTGAGAAATCTATATATTCACATAAATGGAAATATATGTTTTCTAAGATATTTTGATCAAACTTTTTAAAAGATTAAATTATATTAAGTTTTACAGGAATATTCTGTTTTTACAGTTGAAATTAAATATTATCCACTAACAAGAATATACTCTTTAAATTCATAATATTTTATATATAAGGGTTTGATTCAAAATAAGTTAACGTAGCCATGAACTACAATAATTTTCCTGCGGCTCGTGACCGCAAGGTCCGGGTTCGAATCCTGTTCGGGTGGAAAAGAAATTTTCTAGATGGATGGGTATCGGCCAGCATTTCACTGTTGGGTCGAAAATGAACAGTGCTATGACCTAAAGTGGCGCAAGATCGCAGTAACAAAGCCTACCCAGAACACAACTGAACTCCTAACTCGCACAAGCTGAAAAAGCTTCTGAGGGATCTTCACAGAAGATCTAGGAGTATCAGGATAATAATAATAAAATAAAAATAAACAAAGGAAATATTTCAACTATTTTAGATGACATCCTCTTTAACAAACAATTAAAACAAAAAATAAAATAAATATGAGAAGTGTGTGCTTGATAGAGATAATATTTATTTTTAAATATAAAAACAGAGTTATTCCATGAAACCTTTACATAATTCTATACAAGTAAGGAATTCTGAAATGATGCACAACATTCCAAAATTTAAGGAAATCTCTAAAAAATGAGAAAAATTAAACCTGTACCAAATGCACTATTTGAACTTATAAAGGTAGCAAATTCTCTAGAACAGCGTATGAAAGTCTCATTTAAATGGAGGAAATGCCATGATGCTTTTTTATTTTTCATTCTAAAATTCGGCTGAAGATTATGTGAGTTTCAAACCTCTCAAGTAATTCTTTGGTACATCATTTGTTATTCAAAATATTCATATAAAACACCTCACTGCATCGGATATGTATGTTTTTCAATTTCTTCAAATTTCCTTTATTCTCGATATAATAGATTTTCTTCTATTTTATTGGGCTGTTTGGTATTTCAGAATTCTATATATTTTCTTAAATGAACATTAGATATTTGAAACGGTTTGATTTTCTAAAAATTAAATTATGTAGAGATTTTATAGAACAATTTTGTTTTCATATTCAAAACTGAAACTTGATTTTCCCCATTTTTTACACATGTAGACTGTTATTAATGATGAAATTGTCAAAGATATTCCACTCGAAATATAAAAGCAATTAGAAAATTAAGCTCTTATCTAGGAAACAGCAAGATCAGCACATTTACAGTCACTTGAAATTAATAGATAAAATTTCCTTGTAGCGAAATTGTACAGGAAAATACACTTTCAGGGGGAACCAAAAGTAGAGTTTGGTGATTATGTAAATTTGTCACAATCAAGATAAAAATAAGGCCCTAGACACAACATACAACTTCCGAAACACACTCTCCCAAAGTTACGTACTACACAAGCTCGTCTCTTCATAAATTCAATAGCGGTGACCATTCACCGGTTCCTTTTAACATACTACAGACGTTAGTGCTTGGTCGACCTGAAGTGATTAAGATTCATCATCCAGATGCCCAATCTATCCATAGACACCTGAGGAACTCGAATGTCAGACGAATTTAAAGACATTGTGATAGATAATAAAGTATACCATTCGTTTGTCTTTCCATCGATTCATATCTAATTTCTACAGATCACATGTCCTCTAACTCATAAAATCAAAGAAATAGAGAATGAGAAATTTCTTTCATATTACATCTGACTACTCATTGTTACATCTGAATACCATGGCATAATTTAGGAATTTCAGTGACTTACCCCAACACGTCTTCGCTTTTGTCCAGTCCAATCACCACTTTCTAAGATCTGATATATTTTTTCCTTATAATCAGTTCAAAATTTAAACCTGAAAAAGCCATAATGTGGTGAATCAATTTTTGATATTTTAATGATGAATTCGCAAAAATTTAAATTTCTTTCAATTTTCAAATTGACACAGTCTGACCATTAAACGACGAAAATAATTGTGGATGAAGGAATAAAATATTTTTAAGTTATCATCATTGGTTTTATTACAGTAAAACGATATAATGAGAATTTGATTTCGCAGCAAATTGTAGAGTGTAAATAAAAAATTTGAATTTAATTTCCGCTCTCATCCCACGTTACGCTTCTGAAACACATAAAATTGAGTGTTCTCTACGATATTCTAATTAATAACCAACATTTTTCGAAAATCATTCGATAGATGTAACCCATTCAATTTCCGTTGATTGGATTTTTCCTTTGCATTTTGCCAATATGAAAATGATGGAGAGGATCCTCACATTTTTGAAATTATCGATTCCATTAGCGAAATCCCAGAGGAATGGTGTTGGGGATTCAACAGGGGAATACTGCAGATGTTAAAGCTCTTCATCCGTATCATAAATTAATTCTCATTCCTCTGTTGCCAAGGATTATGCTTCTTCACTCCGAGTTACGGCGGGAGTTGAGGTAGGTGCATAATTAGCTATATTATTTATGAGAAAACCAGCGAAAATATATGATATGAAATGACAGAAAAATGAGGTGAGAAAATTGTTTATTTTATAATATTAAATGATATTTATTGAATATGCAAAGTTCATAATCAAAAAATTACAATTAATCAACAATATATAACAAATAATGGATAAAGTAGTTCGTTACTTTGTGATAGTTTATTGTAAATATGGAGTTAATAAGAAATTACTTTGTTACCCATAACTTTTTTAGTATCGTGGATACAGTGACGAGATTCGTCGTTTTTACTCCATTTTTAAACCGGTGTATAACAAGTTTTATCCAAAGGTTTCAATATATTTATGGAAAGTTTCGACTTGTATAGAACTTCGTGGTGTCGGGAATACCAAAGACCCGTCTGCTCGTTTAATATTTTCACTACGGGTTCAATTTCTGTAAACCTCAATTGATGAATATTTACTTTCTTTTCTTTCGGTTCGAGATATATAGTATTTCAAGATTATCTTATTCCGAGAAAACTTGACTTGTATCGAAAAGTTTCTCCTCAAAATCAGATGGTGAAATGATGCTTGATGATAACTTCAATTAGAAATAAAAATGAAAATTCCTTTGACATAATTAGAAACCCCACAACGAAAGATCCAAACTTTTATGAACTCGCTACTACAGAGTATTGATACATTGAGCATTTTTCATTCTGTTAAATGATTGTGCTGAAACAGGAAGTAAAAACAATTGAAATAATGAATGATCATTTTGAAAATCAACTTGAATCTGAGTCAATACATGATAGAAGTAATTTAAATGACTTCAAATTCAGAATTATATATTCTAACTTCTACAATATGTATTGAAAAATATATAACAACACCTTGTTATATATTTTGGATAGTTTAAACTTACTTTGTGTTTATTCATTCCAGGTTTTATCTTATTTAATTAAGTATATAAAAACAATTTGCCTTAAGTTTCATTGTTTATTTGATGTCTATTGAAATATATGTTTCGGGTTTTTAAACCCGAAAATAGCAGCTATAAAATGTTGGAGTTCTCGTTCAATTATTTTTATTTGATCCTTCATTTTGAGAATTTTAGATGATTTTGGAATAGTGGATTTTCTTGTATTTATATTATTATTATATTATTACTAATACGTTTCATGTCGGGATGTTATTAAGGTTTTTTATCGAGACATTGAGAAATATTTTATATTGATTATATATATATGGATAACATTTTGATAGTTTATGTATAAAGTTTCAATATATATTGTAGAATATATAACTCTGAGTTTAAAGTCATTATCATTTGGAAACATATATCATATACTCTTCCATGAACAAACAGAAACAACAACTCATTCTAAAATAAATATACCTGACTTTCAAAACAAAAACAATGACAAAAGAAAATAAATGAGGTTCTTTTTTAATTGGAGACTTTTCCAAAACCCTAAATATCAAACACGTTAATTCTGCTATATCGCTACAAATTTCAATTGTATAAAGTTTCTTGGGAACTTTTTAAAATGAAGTTAAATGGAGCCTTAGAAAACAGTTCTAGCAGACAAATAAAATTAACACTGATTACACAGTATAAAAAAAGAATCCCAAAAAATATGTAGCACATCTTCAAAAAGGCGATTTCAGATTCTAACCGATAATATTCAGTCCACCTTCATGTCCGAAAAATAAAAACAATAAATAAGAATATATATCATACTCGATGACCTCATGATTTTTTCAAAACCAAGATAGAAGTAAAATGGTTTTTTGAAGGCTACCATTCGCATTCTATGTTCGTCCACAGAAAATATACGAGGGTTGTATAAAGTAGTTTTCATAACTTAGATATATCCAAAAATATGATATATATCATTATTGATTGTTTTTATTTCTGGGATATGAAGATAGACTGAAGATTATCGGTTAGAAACTCAAATCGCCTTTTTGAAGAAGTGCTATATATTTCTGGAGGATTTCTTAAAGAGAGGTATTTTCGAAGAATTTCTTGAGGTTATGTTGAACATTTTTGGAGTGAAATTTGGTTTTCATAATAGAGCACTGTTTCCACTAAATGTATTTTGAGTAATTTTAATCAGTATTCTATATTTTTTTGGATTCTTTTATTTTTTTTTTGGTACTGTCTAATGTTAATTTTGTATGTCTACTAAAATTAAACCACTGTTTTCTGAGGCATTTATTCGATTTATTTTTTAAAAGATTTTAAGAAATTTTATAAAATTAAAATTTTAAGAGGCATAGCAGAATGAATCCGATTGATTTTTGAGGCAATGACAAAAGATTCGTAAAAATAGCACCTTTTGGACCAGTTTCACAAAAAGTTGCTCAAATAATCACAATTAACATAAAAATAGCTTTCGCACCCCCACATAAAATATATAAATAAATTATGTTGTCCATGTTGCGTATATGTAAGACAAACCAGCAAAACTTTCAGAGAAAGGTTCAAATGTCAGGCATCATTTAAGATTCTAATTTTGCGATACATTTTTTCGAAATAAGTCATGTTTTCCCAGAATTTCCCAAAACGCTTTCCAGACTGAACGTTTATTTGAAATTGGAACTAATTAACCTGAGCATGAATCATAAAATGTTTCTTTCTACGGTTTCGAAGATCCCTGATTCATCGTGAACTTTGTAACACTGTACAAGAGAGGACAGTTAGTGGAAGGTTGCCAAAGTGAAGGCAGGACAAGCCAAGAGTGCAGGTAGAAACGTGAGTGGCCCAAAACGACGTTAAGCGCTATTTAGACGGTTTAGACGTTAAAGGCAGAAAGTAACGTGAGTAAAGTTCTTGAAGCTGACTAATCAATCGTAAGATCGATTTTATGACAGAGTTAAGACGTTTTGCTTTTTGCGTAAATTCGCGTAAATATACCTGTATATATCAGGTGATTTAATTGATAGAAGCGGAAATAAGGAAGAAGTGTAAGGCGTTTGAAAATCAATTAAACCGCTAGGTGATTGAAAAAAATTTAATATCAAAGCAACAGCTATTTCGCTGTGAATTAACCATGCAAGAAATTCAAAATGAGGGAAACAAATCTTAGGTATATCCAAATTGTATATATAAACATATATAGAGTATATTCAATATGTATTGAGTTCGAAAACAGATTGAATCTATGTACTTACTCCAAATACAGAATAGTGTTCAATACATGAGGTCTTTAATTTTTACAAATTCAAAATATTATACAATAGTTGATTCAGATTCTGAAGGTAAAAGTTACGGAACACTCCATCCATTTTTGAATTTTCCAAATCCTTTGAGACCTTTTTTCGAAGAAAATTTTCTTAATACATAGATTAGGAAGAAATGAAAAGGCCCAGATACGAACGCGCAGGAAAGATGTTCCCTAAATTAATTAGCCGTCCATAAAAATTCCAGGAACAAGAAATCCGCTTCAAGAAAAGCCATTTTTGGAGTCCTCCACTGATTGTTTTCTTGCTAATTATGTTCGAGCAAATACAAAATTAAGGTTTTCCTGATTGGAATCTCTACTTTGAACGTGTTCGCGATTTTCTTTCCGTTCCTTATTTCCATTTGAATAATTCATTTCAGGTTTGAATGAGTCTGAATTGTTGGTTTGATGAACGCAAGCAATTTCCGGCTATTTACTGAAACTAGGTTTTCTGCCACTGTTCCAATTTAGTGTATTCTACATAAATATTTCAATTAAATTGATGTTTCGTATTTCCGACTTGAATAACTCATTTTGCATTCATCCCTACTATGAATTAATTCAATTCCTTTTTGTTATGAATATTTCTCGCTCATTTTGTGTCTTTTGATTGAAAATATCGAGAAAGGAGATAACATTATGCGACTCCTCAATTAATTATGCGCCTTGGTAAGACTATTTCTATTGAGGATAAGTATTACATTTATTTCAAGTTGAATTGTTCCTCGAATCATACAATATCATCAGACAATATGAGCAGAAATGTATTAAAATACATTTAATTGAAATATATTATGATATTTGTATTTACGTTTCTTGATAAAATCAAGATCCTCAGCAAATATAATAATTATTCAATAAACTCACATGTAAATATTATTCAAAATGGAAGGGCAAACCTTAAATAAATTGAAATTGCTTTTATGGAGTAAGGTAAACTAAACGTAGAATAAATTTAATGAATACAAATGCAATCTTGATTTTACCTTTTAAGACAACACTAATTGGTGAGGTAACTTTCAACAGCTATAACAAATTGAAAATTTTTATTTAAGATTCATAGTGATTTCAGTTTTTACATGAATTTTCCAGAGGAGTATATCACGAAGAGGAAACATATTTTATTCCTTCTTTCCATTAAAATATTCATTCAAGAAATAACACTAAATCTATGAAATAGAGAAAGTTAGTTTATTGCTCGAAAATGCTAAAATTACTCATTTTCGTGTTTAAAGATAATTAATTATATTTCTTCGTATTACGGTGAAATAAAAAATTCCAGATTCAACAGCGAAATTTTTGATTGATAGTAACTCATTTTATGTTCTAAAAAGAAAGTAAAATTGCCTGTGATTATGACGAGAATTATTAGTGGGCGTTATGGAGTTAACAGTTGAGTTTTGAATAATTACTTGGTGATTCTTATGATACCAATCGATTCGACCTTTTTCACTTCAACGTTAAAACGAATTTTAAGTTTTAAAATGAAATGTATTCAAGTGAAATGAAAACAATAATTGTTTAATTTACACTTTTATATATTAATAAAAGTGTAAATTAAACAATTATTGTTTTCATTTCATTTGATATGGATTAACACAAAGTAAAAGCCACCTACATTCATTTTGGAAATGTATTCGATAGTTCATGCTTCAGTTATTGTTGTTGTTTTAGTGGAGCTGGGTTTATGCAATTCTTACCTAATGAATAGTCGATTCGAAATTGAAAATGAAGTTTTATTCACAAAAAAAATACCATTGATGACATAATGCTTAAATTTATCCGCTAATTCGTACTATATAAATGATATGAAGAAGTTTCCAGAATATCACATTGCCCGTATGCCCGATATCATATCAAGATTTAATGTTTCACGAGGATCTGATTCACATAAGTTGTTTCATCATAATGACACTTCACCAGAAAGATATGGTTCTTTTTCAAAAATTTATCATAACTAGTATATGTATTCTAGATAACAGAGTGGTTTTATTATGTCCAAATAACTATATTTTTCTAATTTTGAGCCAGAAATTGTCTCAAATAACTAGACTGGAGTCACCGATGAATAATCCGAGGTCAAAAGTAATTCTGTCCAGCCTGTCCATCCTTGAGCACTCTAACTTTCGAACAAAGAGAGTAAGAGACTTAAAACTTTTAAGGTAGATTTGTGACTTGAATATGTCATTACAGTTCGTAAGAGGATAAAATCGTTCGAAAGTTTCCACAGTTATTCAACCTGAATTTGTTTCTTATTCCTTCTAATATTTTTGAAATTAGAGGTCCGATTGATCCAAAATTTGGCATTTCGAAGAAAAATTATGACGCTCATGTTTATGCAAAGTTTATTGAGGATAATCAATTAGAAAATTGAAAAAATAAGTTTTGAGAACAGAATAGCGTTGAGCGTTACGGGAAACATAGCATCATGTCTTCGATCGAAATAAAATTTATCGGTCAGATGTAAAAAATTACAAAAAGGCTAATGCAAAATGTGGTGGGGATCATGTCTGATATGAACAAGTATACAAAAGCTCCTGAACTCACGCCATTGCCTTTTTACTATTTTTCTTCTCAGAGTGAAAAAAATTATATTGTTATTTATCATGTCTAAAAGATTGAAGAGCGTTCAAACACATGAATTTCATAACTTTTTCCTGATGTTGCTTGCTTTTATATCATATATATGGATGGGAGCTAATATTATCCACATTTTTTCGACTTTCTAATGCTTTTATGATTCCTTGTTCGATATCAAATGAATCAAATTATTATTATTGAGACTTAGATTTAAATTAAAATATAATTTGAGCATTACGGCAAAATAATGGTCTGATTTGAGCATAAGGAAAGTTTATTGTGCGTTGGTAACGTGAAAATATCGAAAATACATTTCTTTACTTGAATTAACTTGCAAAAGTATATCTTATATGTATTTGGTATACTCTAGATGACGTTAGTGTATTATTGATATCTTAGAGTCTCTGTGTATGTATTTTGCACGCTCTATATGGCGCTAGTGTATTATTAATATCTTGGAGTCTCTGCGTATAGCGAATATAGATAGATTTAGAGTTCACTAGCATACTGCACTGACAAATACCAATCAGTTTGAAACGTGCGCATGTCTGCAATTTGCCTCTGTGATCTACAAAACCTTGTCGACTTTGTTTGAGTATAGAATTGTTATACAGATGTATGTTACACTGTCTAGATTTCTAGAACTTTCTATTACCATATATAGCTCATACTCCTTATTAATGACTAATATTTATATAATATTCAATAATTATTATTTTAATCAGCTCTATAACCATAGGAAAAAGGTTACATCTGGCATTTGATGAGAGAATGATAAGGACATTTAAGGATGGCTTTCAATGCATAAATACCCCTGAAGACCGGGAATATTGCTGGAAGACACTGAAAATTGCTTATATAATCTTGGAAGGCCTTTATAGAGCTTTGGAGTATCCCTGAAGGTCCTCGAAAGGCACATGGAAATATTCAGAAACTGCTATAAGACCATGGAACATCCCTGAAGATTCGTGAAAGTCCCTAAAAGTTTATATGGATTTGAATATCAAAACAGATTTAATCTGTTAGTCTTCAACAATTTTAATTTAAAAAAATTTAATCAAAAAACTTTAAGTCTTATAAGCAATGCTTATATTTAATAGACGTATAAAATCTAAACTCATAATACAATATCAAATGGAATTAAAAAGACCCAACAAATATTAAAATTGTAGAAAACTAACAGATTAAATCTGTTTTGATATTCAAATTTTGTAATAATCCTTCTATCAAGTAAAAAACGCTTCTTATTATTTTATTTAATATCGATATCTGAAAAATACTTAGAATCATTTGATATGCCCTGAAGACCCTCAGAAGACCATTTTCTCGTATTAATCATAAAATGGCTGCATATCAATTAATTTTATTCCGCACCACCACCCATCAAACACGGACACTCAATAGAGATAGAAAAGATTAAATCGCAGAAATTTGCCTTCAAATAAAAGATGAAAAAATACATTAAAGTCTTAGGTTTCGTGAGAAAAAATAGAATATTTCGGAACTTCCGATTCTACAATTTGCAGCCCTAACTAGTTCATATTGAAATTCTTCTTGAATCCGACGTATAGAAACAATGATGAATTGATAATTCTAATTAAGCATTATTCTTAATTAAAAACCATCAGGAGAATACGAGAATAAACTCAAATATCAGTTTTTTTGATACAATCAGAATGCGTGTATTTTATTTAAAATCCTTGTTTGATAAAACAGGAAAGCTATATTCGTTTTTCCCTCAAAGCAAACCTCAATAACCAAGGGTGATAATTTCATTAATATGAGTGAACCGAAAACCCATTGCTTGTTCCTAACATGAATCACATAATGTTTGGCAATACCCACATTTCAGTTAGAACCCGTCATTTATCCAACTGGTGCTTATGTTTAATATTCCGGAGCGAATAGGGGAATTGTTTATATTTCGACCCGAAAATCGATTTTGTTACGTCGCGCTAGTTTCGAATGGGGCAATTGATCCCCTCGAATAGATAAGTGGGCTGATTGACAGGATATTTCGTTTTGTGTGCACAATAATTTATGATGTTCTGTTCGCATGTCGGGCTGTTGACATATATCATCTCCATGTTGAAAAAATTGAAACTTGCACCTTTTTTATAGTATTAAGAAAACATTGGAATCACAAATTTCTGACATCGACAAGAGGTTACTATTAATCAAAAACTAATTACTTGGTGCTAATGAGGATTGCAATATGACAAATGGCTCAATTCTGAAAAAACGCTCACATTTTCAACGGTACAGAAAAACCGTACACAACTTTGATTCGAACCGAATTCAGAGAATGGAACCATAAATGTAAATGGTTCGCAACATCCATTTTCAAGAATCGACATCTGTGCTCACCGCGAATTTTCTTTTTTTTTCTTCTGTCTGATAGGATTTGTTGAGTTTCTGACCTGAAACTCATTTACAATCATAGCCTTGTGGAATAGTAGTTTTTTATGGTTCAAAATCAATGCACTATCTCTAATCAAATCTAGTCTTTTTCAACTTCGAATCATGTTGGTCGTTACTTGATAGAAATCCATTGTACACTTAAATTAAATGATACACATATATATGTTGATTTCTATTCATTATAGTGAGTTTTTCACATGACAAGTTTCGTTCATATAGTAACTTTTTCAAATGCTTATGAGCAACTAATCTGAAATTTGGTAATATACTAAATTTAAAAGGTTTCTGTTTTGAGATAAGGGTGCAACTACTTTCGGTTAAACCACCGGGTCCTTAGGTGAATAAAATAATAAAATATCGTGTAGAAATAATTTCAATTGGAAATTTAATGTACAGAAATTTTATTTGTTCGAAGGTTTTCATATTGATTGAAAAATTTTGTAACACCAAATAAAATTTCAATATTTAGACCCTAAATAAGATCGTGTAATGTTGCACGCTCAATTACTCGTTCTAATTACTTATACTTAATAGAGACTATAGAGTTTCATGTTCCAAGAGATACACGTGTAAACTCAACTTTATGAGGAACTTGGAATAGTCTGCTATCGTTATTCCTTCCGGAAGTGCACATCGGAAAATATTTATTGATTATCCGGAAAGAACATAAAACTATATTTATGAGTTCCCCTTTTTACGCTCCTGAGAACTTGATGCTCATAAAAGATTGTTTATAGATCAATTCTACCAAAATTGACCCGCTGCCAAAAAAATTATTTTGACAATACTAAATGGTGAACTCTAGAAAGATTGCTTTGATGAATGAGTCTTTTGCGAAAAGGAACTTGTCTACATTTGTGATTCAGTATCTATGGCTTATCGTGTCATGTCGGTTTACACTGTGAATGAATATTGTTCTGTGATATAGCCTTTAATGTTAAATATCCTGTATACCATTTCACATACAAATTTATGTGTTCTATTGATTAAAATCTTCATTTATATTCTGGAAATTTTATACTGCAACTTTATGTGATCCATGTTTAGACCTCTTATAGACCTCAAAAATGTCCTTCTGTCTTCTCCTCTTCCTATTAAACTTGGGCTGATAAAAAACTTTGTGAAGGCAATGAATAATGATTGTGATGGATTCAAATACTTAAAAGAAGTCTTTCCAAGTTACGAGATGCCAAATTTAAGAAAGGCATTTTTATTGGACCACAAATCAGAAAATTGCGTTTGTTTTACATTTGTTAGAGTAATACGAGGATTTTTGGGCAAAAACATAGATGCAAACTTCCAACAATTAGTTGATGAACTTTTAGATGCCAACAAATCGCTTGGTGCCCGAATGTCATAAAAAATTAATTTCCTCCATTCACATCTGTCATTTTTTCCTGTAAATTTGAGAGATGTCAGTGACGAGCAAGGTGAAAAATTCATCCAAGACATTAGGACAATGTAAATTCGCTATCAAGAACTATGGGATCCAGCCATAGTACTGGTTTTCGAAGAGATAAGATATGACCCCTCATAAAAGGAAAAATAGAATTTAATTATTATTTTTAGTCAATATTTTTAATCTTTCTGTTTTTCTTAAATGAAAGGTACGTTTAGTAGGTTTTAAACTAAATAAAGTCGATATATACCGTTAAAAAAGACTGAAATCATTTTTTTCCAATACACATCAGATATTGTAACATCTTGTGTTCTATAAATTTAACAAGAAAACTTTACGTGTTACAACTTTTTTTTTCTCATTTGTGTAGTCGGATACGTACATTTCACCATTTTGCTATTCAGTCTTATGTTACAACCAAAAAATTTATTTTGTCGCCCAGTGTGATCGTTTTTGAAGGAAGTTATCGAAAGGTTAGAGAAACACTGAAGTGATTATTGTATGGCTCTTGGAGTATGTTATGAATAGTCAAATTAGATCAATAAAATAGGTTCATAAAATCGGTACTCTTCAACGGATGTTTTAGGTAATTCATTAGGATTAGCTCAATTTTGATTGAAATATTATTGACTGATCTCTCCAAAAAGGCAACTGTTACTCAGAGATTGATTATATTTCATTTATCAATTTTTATCAGGAGTAATATGAACCTACGTATGAGCAGTGCATTGAGTAAATTGTAATAAAAACAATTGTTCCATGGAGAAGAAAACGTTCCTAAACATGAATTAGATTTCAAATTTATCTGTGGGCTAGAGTGTAACTACTCGTTGTGCTATAGTTTCCTGGCTACAGTGAACTTGGACTTATTATCATCAATTGTGATGAGATTAGGTCACAAATTGTACAAGATTTCTACATGAAATATTAATTGCTGTCAACTACGTATTACGTAGTTGACAGCAGCAGTAAAAAGGATAAATCACTCAATTGCATCTTTGTGTCCAATCTAGGACGATTCATTTTGCGCTGGCTACATAAAAGAGCGTGAAAAAATAATGAAAATTCTCACGTTAGTCGTGCGTGTCTCGTGAATTCGTGACATTTGAAATATTTGCTGGATATCAAGTAATCCGTAGTATTAAACCGCATATACGCAGGAACAAATATTTGATTGATCATACCGTATAGCACTTTGTTTACAATCTATGATGATATGGTTTGCTCATTCAGCACGTAATTATGGGATATACATGATAATAAAATGGGAGTGGTTGTTGAGCAGGGCTTGGCCGGCTAATATCGAAGGAACTATAATTTCAAAAGAAAATCCATTGGATCTGATGAACTCAGATATATTTCCGGTTCGAATCTCCTCCTCTTCTCAGCAAGTAATTGAATAAATTGGATTAATTTATATCTACCCTAGTTAGAATCTTATCTCAGAGGAAGGATTGAATATTTATTTTTTGTGTTTTTTTCTAGATCATGGTGTAGGTGTTCTCATGAATGAAGGATCTTTATGCATGAATGAACTGTGTTAATTATTATCCTGATACTCCTAGATCTTCTGTGAAGATCGCTCAGAAGCTTTTTCAGCTTGTGCGAGTTAGGAGTTCAGTTGTGTTCTGGGTAGGCTTGGTAACTGAGATCTTGCGCCACTTTAGGTCACAGCACTGTTAATTTTTGACCCAACAGTGAAATGGTGGCAGGCACCCGTCTAATTAAAATTTTTCTCCACCTGAACAGGATTCAAACCAGGACCTTCCGGTCACGAGCCCGATGCTCTCACTGTGCTGTCCACACTCAATTCTGCCATCAGGTGAGTTCAGTTTTAGAATTCTTATTTTAATTAACGATTTCGAAGTTCAATCGAATGCTGTGAATTCAATTAAATCCTAAAATTCTATGACGGCTTAACCTAGAATTGCAAGTTTGTATAAACACCGACGTCTGAAACTTTTTTTGCAATGAATCTGAAACTGAAATTTGACTGCTGGATCTAAATAACCGATTAAGCTTGCCTATGATTCTTGGAATCTAACTGGGGTATGATCCCTCGATTCGGTTCTAGAATTCTAGAACCTACTTGTAACTGATTTGTATGCACTTTGATAAATTTTATTTTAGAGGGACGATGTTAATTCTGTCTAGGTCACTTTTATTCAAAATATTCATGAACAACTAGATACCGAAATATAATATAGTGCATAATTTAAATATTTCACTTATTTAGGTCGTTCACCAAGAACTGAAGCAGTAAATAATGGGATATTTCTTAGGTATAAAAATTAAAAAACTGAACAGCAATGAAGCTTTGCCATATACCGTATTACAACATATTATATATAACCTATATGCTACCTTGAATCATTCATATTCATCAAATTAGATCATTATGGAATGTCAAAGAAAACCTTATAATACCTTACAGTTTTCTGTGATTTTGTGACGAACGTAGACTATCTTAATTTTTAAAGTTAGTCTGTTCAAGCAACTATCTGGTACCACTTTGAGGTAAGATATACTGATTGTTAGTTGAATTTGATATTTTAAATATTATTTACGGCCGATGAAGAGACTATCGGATTTCTAATTGTTTTTTGAAGATATAGTGCATATTTTGAGAGATTTTTGAATTAACTTTTTTGTTATGAATATTTCAAATAAATTATATTTTTTAGAAGTCCTTAAGTTGTGTTTTATGTTTTTGAAAAAGAATTGGTGTTCATAATGGTAAGATTAGAAACAAAATTTTGTCTCCTTCAAATATTTATTTATTAATTTTAAATGAGTATTTATATTTGTTGGTTTATGTATTCTATTTGACATTGTATACTGAGTTTTGATTATATACGTCTATTAAATATGAGTGGTGCTTATGTAGACATTAATTTAATTCTAGAAGTTTTTTGAATAAAAAAAAAATTAAAATTGTAGAAGACTGACAGATTAAATCTGTTTTGATATTAAAATTTCATTCATATTCACACAAAACAGCAGCATATAGTATTCTTTATTGATTATTTAAAAAACTTTTAAGACAGGAAAATTTTGACGAATAATATAAAACGATTAAACAGCACTGAATAATAAATTCAATTCATCAACTATAGAAAATACAGGGTGTCCCGGTAAGAATGCGACAAACGGATACCTGATTCAAGGTCATCATGGAAGACTTATATCAAGAGATTTTAATCGCCTGAGAGCCTTAGCACATAAATTTCCATCCTAGAATATACTATTACTGGTATATCGGGTGTTTTTTTAGAGTGATAGAACTTTCGATAGGGATAACTGTTATTTGACAGAAGGCAGAAGCCATGTTGTTTTGACAGTTCTATTCAGTAACAATTCATTGACAAATTATCGTGGAAAGACTCACGCCGCAACAACGTGTACAAATTGTTGAAATTTATATTCATAATCAGTGTTCCATTCGCCAAACTTATAGAGTACTTTGTTAAATTTATGGTTTAATTAATCGTCCATCAGAGCAACTTATTCGTGGAACTATCGATAGATTTCGAACAACATTTTCTCTACTCGATGCAACAATAAAAACAAGACAAAGAACTGTACGTACAGAAGAAAATATCGCTGCTGTAAGTCATAGTGTTAATGATGATCCAGATTTGAATATTCGTCGACGTTCACAACAAGTTGGACTCTGTGCATCCAT
Organism: Megalocaria dilatata; assembly: GCA_034642435.1. Taxonomy (NCBI): domain Eukaryota; kingdom Metazoa; phylum Arthropoda; class Insecta; order Coleoptera; family Coccinellidae; genus Megalocaria; species Megalocaria dilatata. The sequence continues at coordinate 37,074,568 of CM067857.1, read as the reverse complement.
CACATGGATAATTTTGCGTAAAGTTTAATCTATACCCATACAAGATCCAACTGGTTCAAGAACTAAAGCCGCTTGACCATAATAAGCGTCGTTTGTTTGCTGATAGGGCCCTAGAACAGCTTGAAGTTAATCCACTTTTTTATCGTAAAATTGTGTGTAGTGATGAAGCTCATTTCTGGTTGAACGGCTATGTAAACAAGCATAATTGCCATATATGGAAAGAAAACAATCCTCAAGAAGTTATGCAGGTTACATTCCATCTTTCTTTAAAAACCATGCTGGAGCTAATGTTACACTGAATGGTGCTCGTTACAGATCGATGATCAATGATTATTTGTTTCAAAATATGAATGGTATCGAACAAGAAGTGTTTGGGTTCCAACAAGATGGTGCTACACCTCATGCGGCTACCGTAACAATTGATTTATTGAAAGAAAGATTTGGCGATAACATTATTTCGAGAAATAGTCCAATTAATTTGCCTCCAAGATCATGCGACATAACTCCACTGGATTATTTTCTTGGGGGTTATGTTTAGTCATTGGTTTATGCTGATAACCAGAAAAAATATAAGCTTTGGAAGCCAACGTAACTCGTGTTATTCATGAAATAAGGCCTGAATTACTCGAAAAAGTGGTCCAAAATTGCTATGGTCCAATGTGGTTCCTCAGAGCTAGTCGTGGTGGACATATGCTGGAAATTATTTTTAAAACATAAATGTCATAAAATTGTCTTTCAAATAAAAAAAATTGTTTCAATCTTAATTTATATGTATTTTATTTCAATCTAGAATTCTATCAGTCTAAAAAAACACCCGATAGATATAATGTGGATTCCTGATATGTGTGTGCTATTATCAATAAACCTTACTACACCAAGTATCTTCAGCATGTCGTTACTAAAATTTACCAATTGTACGGCTCACAAAGCTGTATAATCCTTATGAGAGCTTCAGACCATCTAATTGTAATTATTATGTCTTAGTGAGACCCAAGGGATGCTTAAGCTTTCATTTCGCTTTCACTTTAACTTGGATCTTATAGATTTTCTGAAAATAACTAACTCAACATGTTCCTCGCATAACTCCAGATTCCTCGATCGCGTAAATAGGTTGTTTCATGCGAAGCTCAGTAGGATAATTTATATTATATCAATATTAATTAAATATTCAAACAAACGAAGCTGCAGACTCAAAAATAGATGCTGGAGATAGAAGACAGTATTTTTATCGTTGGCTCTTTTGTGCCCATTCTCTAATAACCCTTAGCCAAGCGACTGCAGATTCAAATTCAAATATTTATTAAGGATCAGCAATACTTATACGAAAAAGCATCAAACACCATATGCTAAATAATTATATATGTGAAGAGATTCAAGCAACCAACATTAGAGTGTTCACAGAAACATGGAGCTTCGACATATCAGCAATCTACTCACCTCCTCGGCACAAAATACCAGAAACAAAGTACAAGGCGTTTTTTCGAATCTTCAAAGAACGATTTATAATTGGGAGAGACTGGAATGCAAAGCACACCCACTGGGGATCAAGACTAATAAATCCCAAAGGACGCAATTTGATGAAGGTCATATCTGATGAAAACTGCGAAGTAATCTCACCCGGAACCCCAACATATTGGCCAACCGACCGTAATAAAATTCCAGATATTCTAGACTTTTTTGTTTCAAAGGGCATAAGTAACAACTATATCCAAATAGAATCATCTCCAGACCTGTCATCAGATCACACGCCCATATTAATATCGATCAGCTCAGTTGCAAATTTGATAGAGGATAGACCTACACTTGTGACGAATAAAACTGACTGGCTAATATTCCAGGAAATACTATCCAGAAACATCTCATTGGACATTGACCTCCAGAAACCCGAAGACTTGGACTATGCAGCAAACTATATGACAACATTGATTCAAAGCGCGGCTAATGAAAGCACACCTTCCACAGTAAGAAACCAAAATTCTGAATCTAAGATACCTCTACAAATCAGGGAACTACTGTCGGAAAAAAGGCGAGCAAGAGGTAGATGGCAAAGAACTCGTAATGCAATAGATAAAACTACATACAATCAACTTACTAGAAAACTCCATAGGACCCTCCAGAAATACTTCAATTCACAATTCGAGAACTACATACAAAACATCAACGATAATAAAGATCATGACATATGGAAAGTTACAAAGAAGTTCAAAAGACCAACAACAAAACAGCCACCCATTAAAACGACGAACGGTGAATGGGCTAATTCAGATCACGAGAAATCAAACACTTTCGCTACTCATCTGGCTGAAGTATTTACACCAAATGATCCACATCCAGGAAATAGCGACACGGAAATAGATTCATTTTTAGAGGTTGCTTGTCAAATGTCTCCGCCAATAAAACCTTTAAAACCTAAGGAAGTATGGCATGAAATAAATAAACTCAAAAACAAGAAAGCACCAGGCTATGACCTTATAACGGCGGAAATACTCAAAAAACTACCTAAACCGGCGATAATGCTCCTAAACAAAATATTCAACAGAATGATGAGCTTATCTTACTTCCCTACCATATGGAAATATGCTGAAATAATAATGGTTCAAAAAGCAAATAAACCCGAAAATGATGTGAGATCCTACAGACCCATAAGCCTGCTACCTGTCATTGGGAAACTTTTTGAAAAGCTACTCCTCAAACGGCTGAAGAACGACATAGACTTGCACCAACTGTTACCTGATCATCAATTGGGATTCAGGGAAAATCACTCAACAACACATCAAATTCATCGCATCATCAACACAATATCAACAAGTCTTGAGGAAAACAAATTTTGTTCGGCTGTATTTTTAGACTCGTCCCAGGCGTTTGACAAGGTGTGGCACCAGGGCCTACTGTACAAATTGAAAATACTCCTTCCTCAATCGTACTACCTAATATTACGATCCTATTTGGCTAACCGACACTTTGCAGTGAAATATGGAGAAGCGAGATCGCATCCTTTTGGAATAAGATCGGGGGTACCACAAGGGAGCATATTTGGTCCAGTGTTATACCTTCTCTACACATATGATCTACCAACACATAAAAAAACGACGATCGCTTCGTTCGCAGACGACGTAGCAACACTTGCAACACACGAGAATGCTGTTACAGCTTCCGAATATCTCCAGCAGCACCTAAATGACCTAGGACAGTGGTATCGAAAATGGCGTCTGACAATTAACGCATCTAAAACTGTCCAAGTAACATTCACCAACAAAAGAAGCATCTGCCCTCCCGTCACCATAAATCAGAATCCAATACCAGTCAGCACTGAGACGAAGTATCTAGGCATTCATTTGGATCAACGTCTCACTTGGAAACAACACATCCAAGCAAAAAGGAAGCAAATTAGACTAAAGATTAACAATATGTATTGGCTCCTAGGCAGAAAATCCAAACTATCTCTTCAGAACAAGATAAGAATATACAAGGCAATCATAAAACCGATATGGACATATGGAATACAGTTCTGGGGGTGTGCAAAACCATCAAATACAAAAATTCTACAGAGAGTCCAATCAAAAATCCTGCGAACCCTAGCAGACGCACCCTGGTACGTCACTAACCTTACCATTCACAATGATCTAGGAGTACCTTTCATCACAGACGAAATCAGAAAATACTCAGATAAATATAAACAGAAACTAGCGGGCCACGAGAACAACCTCATAGACCAGCTGGCAAGAAATCCATTTGAATCCAGAAGACTGCAGAGAACTTGGCCAATAGACTTCAATTAAGTGTTCTAAAGAAGTGTTAATAATTTAATATCTTCTTCATGTCAACTACCTACAGCATGTTTGCTCAATACTTCAATAGAAGTAGATTGTAAACTTCAATAAAATGCTAAAAAAAAAAAAAAAAAATATTTTACTTTTATTTATTTTTATATGTCTCCTTGTTCCATTAAGTATGACTTGAGATACCCACACTCAACGCTTAGTCCCTATAACAAGATGATCAGAACGCTTTGGTAGCAGTAGTGCTGTTAATCATCAATATTTATTGACGAATTCAAGATTGGGATCAGAGAAACATAAATATTCTAATATTTAACCTGATATGCTATTAATCCCACCTCAACCTTCACAGGTGATGAATTAAATCTTCGAGGAAACGATTTATAGACTAATTCAAGGAATCTTTACTTAAATTTCATACCCTCTACCCATAAGTAATATTGTTTACTTCGAATAAATATTTTTCATAATGAATCATGAGGTAACGCCAGCCAAGGGCTAAAATAGGGCTTATTACTATGAAATTAGGTCGCATTCATCACGATCATGCAACATGCAAGGTGAGCCGTGAAACACGAGAGGGAGGGATGTCAAGGCAAGGGGAGAAAGTTCGTTATCTGCGTTGAGCAACAGGGTCCAACAACCTTCGAGTACTCGAGGCGTAGCAAATCCTTCTGTGGGTTTCCCTGTGAGTGTGAAATATTTTCAATTAACGTGTCCAAAGTTTTTTCCTTTGAAATATCGAGTTACTTAACAAGGAACGTGACTCGAGTTGAAACACTAGAAATTTTCGTGGTATTGAGCTAGAAGAGAAGGTTACATCCACCTTTCCAAGGGCTTAATGTTGATCAAAACTAGTACTCAGGTGACTGAGAATGAAAAAATTTAAAGTGAACATACTAATATAATATATATAAAATGAAATAAGAAGGAACGGCTTTTTACTTGCTAGAAGGGTTATTACAAGATTTGAATATCAAAACAGATTTAATCTGTTGTCTTCTACAATTTTAATTTCAAAAAATTTTTTTGAAGAAACTTTAAGAATTATATTAATGTCTTTATAAGCACTGCTCATGCCTGTTTTTTTGAAGATCATGTATTTCTAAGATGGCACTCGGTAAGTCTATACATTGTTTAATTGTTTTCATTATTTTTTATATGTAAAGTTGAATTGATCTTATCGTAATTTTAGTTAGTTCTTGAGGATGTGCTACATGTTTTGAGATTTTTTGAAGCAATTTATTTAAATATATTGAATATTTCAAATAAATTAGTTTTTGAGAAGTTCTTGAAATTATGTTTTATATTTTTGAGGAAGAGTTATTTTTCATTGATATAGGATCTGAAAACAATACATTTTGTAACAAACAGGGCTTCATACGTTTGTCTGAAGAGTTCAGAACGCATGCCTGGAACGAAACATAAATGTTTGCTTATTTATATTTTAATTTCAGTTGACAATTTATATTCGTTGGTTTTTCTTAGTTCCATTTGATATTGTATGATGAATTTTGATTTTATACGTCTATTAAATATGAGCAGTACTTATAAAGACATTAATTCAATTCTTAAAGTTTCTTCAAAAAAATTTTTTGAAATTGAAATTGTAGAAGACAACAGATTAAATCTGTTTTTTTTATACTGATATAAGATTGCAGGTGAAATTTGTTACTTGATAAGCCGATTATATTTGTGATCAAATATATCTTGTTTCGACAGGTTGAGGTTACATGATTTTCGTATTTCTATTTATAGCGGCCGTGAATGGATCCACAATAAAATTCACACTCAACATATGCCAGTCATTGAAGAAAATTTGGACATAGACTTATTCCTTTGGGGTGTACTCCCCTTCTTCATATTCCTGACCAGCTTATCGAAAGAATACATAGCTGTTGTAATATGGTAAGGTAACGACGAGGGTAGTTGCGGAAAGCTGTAGATTCTATCCGAAAACGATGTAGGCTTTGCAGTAGAGAAAGTTGCATATATATATATATATATATATATATATATATATATATATATATACATATATATATATATATATATATATATATATATATATATATATATATATTATATATGGTGTATATCTCACTGGTTGCTCTTTGACAGTTTCACATTCATTGTCCAATGAAAATGAATTTTTAATTTGATGTATTATTCGTCGTTGGAATTATTTATAAATAAGGCAGTTTTTGCACATAACGTCTTGAAGGTTTACGGGGCAGAATTGAGAGTAAACTTCGATCAAAGATTATGGCTGAAGCAAACTTTATAATATAATAATTTTTTCCATAACCACCGATAATTGAATTTGAATATTAAAACAAATTGAAATATGTTTTTATCTTCTACAATTTTAATTTCAAAAAAATTTTTTTTATTCAAAAAACTTTTAGAAATAAATTAATGTCTAACAAGCACCGCTGACATTTAGTAGACGTATATAATCAAAACTCAATATATAATGTCAAATGGAATAAATAACCCAACAGATATACGAAAGTAATTGAAATTAATAAATAAATATTTAAATGAGACAAAATTTTGTTTCTGGTCTTACCTTTAAGAACACCAATTGCCTTTTAAAAACATGAACACACTTAAAGGACTTATCAAAGAATATAATTCATTTGAAATATTTAATATATTTTAATATTCGAATAAATTATTTCAAAAATCTCTAAAAAAATGTGCACTATATTTTATTCTAGACAATCCCGTCTTCAGTCCTCTTTTAACATTCCAAATATCAAAATCAAAAACATAACCTATATCACTCACGTGTTAAAAGACTTAAGCTTCGAAATACAGATCAACTATATAATTCAAGATTGATCTATGTTCTAACAAAATCAAAGAACAGTGTGAGTTATTTTAAGGTTCATTTAAATTCATTGACATACTATGATGAGATTTATTGAAGCCAAAATATAATTATATATTACATATAAAATAAAATAGAAAGGCCTTTTACTTGATAGAAGAAATATAACAAAATTTGAATATTAAAACAAATTGAAATATGTTTATCTTCTACAATTTTAATTTCAAAAAAATTTTTTTTATTCAAAAAACTTTTAGAAATAAATTTATGTCTAACAAGCACTGCTTACATTTAATAGACGTAAATAATCAAAACTCAATATATAATGTCAAATGGAATAAATAACCCAACAGATATACGAAAGTAATTAAAATTAATGAATAAATATTTGAAGTGAAACGTGTAGCTCCACATGACAGTCTTTTTGGATGAATTTACCAGCGACTACGAGAAAGTGGTACATTTAAAATAAATAAAAATAATTGTGGTCGCCAGCGCGAAATTAGAAACAATATAAGAAACAGTACTGAATCTTGTCGACGAACAACCTGACATCATTACTTGAAAAATTGCCCAGCAATTAAAAATTCACCATATGCCGGTGTTTCCGATATTAAAGGAATAACTTTTTATTCATGTCACATTCAACGTGTTCAGGGTCTCTTACCACGGGATTTTCCGAATCGTCTCCAATTCACAACCCGGATGTTGGGAATGATTGAAGAATATACCCAATTATTGAAAAAGGTCCTGTTAACAGACGAGGCTAATTTTTTTACAGATCCAATAACTAATTTTCATAATAACCACATATGGATCGAAAAGAACCCTCTCGCTATTACTTGAGCTACCAAGAACAATTTTCTCTGACTGTCTGTTTGGGATATATTGGGGATCAGTTAATTGGTCCAAAAGTTCTATCACCTATTTTGAATGGAAATACATACGTTCAATTTCTAGCAGAAGAACTTCCCGTTCTTCTTCAAAATATTTTTTTGCGTGTCCGAAGGACAATACGGTTTATGCATGATGGCGCTCCCACACATTTCAGTATGAGAGCACGTCAGCATTTAAATCATAAATATTCAAATCGATGGATAAGGCGACGTATTCCTCAGTTCTGGCCTGCCCGATCACCAGATTTAAATCCTCTGGATTTTATCTTATGGTGTCATTTAAAAACATTTGGTTTAAAAGACTCCTGTTCAAGATATGGAAGACTTAAGGAACCGTATTGTTCTTTCATGTAGGTATATTCAAAATACTCCCGGAATTTTTGACCGGGTAAGCCAATCTATGCGCCGACGTGTACTCTTGTGAAAAGGCTGAAGGTGGTCACTTTGAACATTTGATATGATCACAAATAGAAATCTGCAAATTTGTTGGTACATTCGATGAATATTTCTTTCTTGCCGTTTGCGATGTATCGCATTTGGCCTTTCCGCTTGTACCTGCTACCTATTTAATATGATATATAATTTGTGAAAAATTCAAAATTGTTTGTTTTGTCATATTGTTATATTTATTTAACATTTATAACAATTCTCAATAAAAATGTCAAATTGACATCCGCCTAATGGATAAATTTAAGGTCGAAAATAATTCCAGCCTCTACGACTCAGGCGTATTATCTGTTGGTAAGTAATTTTATCTCAAAAACTGTGCATTTTAACGTGAATTGACAAGAAATTTTATTTGATAAGAATAGATCGAGCTATTCTAAACAAATCTTCTTATTGTAAAATATGAATATGAAATAAAGTTTCTTACGAAACAAGGTTTAGGGGTGGCTCTTTCTACCCCTTTCAATCATAGAGGAACACCACCAAAAATTTTTTGAGTGCTTTTTCGTCTGCATGAAATGTCTGGTTAATTTCATTCTTGTCAGTTTTTTAGTCTTCAAGAAAAAAATTAAAAACTGTTTTTCGTGCGCCGTTTTTAGGGGATTGTAACTCAGCAGAGGGGCTTAAAAAAATTAAGTTTATATAAAAGACCCACCCTATTTTTCGACAAGGAATAACCCCTCTTAATATTTTCACAACTATTCATATACATCCTGTATATTCGAATAAAATAACATGATAAAACAAATCAACTATTTCAGAATAAATAATGAAATCTTCTGTAAAATTTGTTGACTGCTTGACGTATACTCGCTACCCGAATTCATAATAGGCTATTTTTAAAATATTATTGATGATTCGAAAAATGAAACCTCGAGAAGGAGTACAAATTAAAGGCTTGTGACACTAAATCGCCGTCTCGAATAGCACTACACAAAGAGGACGCTAATTAAGTGACTGCAACAACAGTGAGGTGTTCACGAGTTTAATTAATGATACTGCCAATATTTAGACTGCAAAAATGAGAACGCTATGTGTAATAAACTTCAGAAAATTCATTAAACTTTATCAGGGGTTTCTGGATTCTGAATAAGTCATTAAATATGAATTTTCTCTGCTCTTTATGGATTAGAAGGACGATGGGGAGGGTTCAGACGAAACTTGGATAGATCGTTATTTAGGCTTTATTTTCCGTTCTGCCTTAACTCCAGCTGAAAAGTCAATAAAAACGCCCTAATAATTATTGAGATTATTAAAAAGGGAAATAATCTTTCGCACTCAATATACTCTTCCAATTATAAAATTGTGTTGTCCTGAGAAATTATATAATTATATTTACTCCTTTCATTCAAATGATTATATTTTTTATGTTATAATTACAAAATGGGGTTCATGAATATTTATTCCCAAGAAAAAAACACTAAACATCCCTAAAGACTTTTTTACCGTATGAAAATCTAGGAAATATATTGAAATATATATTTCAACAAAATTTTAATATACAATTCAATTATTGAAGAAAAAATTCAAGTCGAGAGCTTTTGCGCGCTTGATCAACAATACATTACTTATTAAAAAAGCTACATATGAATAAAACACAGAATTCTGTGTTGTGTCCTTCAAAAGTCAAATAAACGCTATTTTCTGCAATTAAATGAGTTCTCCTAGATAAACGGAAACTCACATGGAAAGAAATGAATACATGATTAAAAGGTTCAATTTTTTCCTTCAATATGCATGGTTCATAGTGACCGGAAAAAGTGGAACAAAATCTAGCGATGAAACCTTCATATAATTTTCATATATATAGTTGGATTCCAAGCCTACCCTGAAAAACTCTGGTTCTAGGGCTTTTCGTTCCGAAATAAGCGTTTTCAGCTTCACTCATCTGAATGGCTGATCCTCACGAAAATTGGATAAGATCTTTGCGTCATTGTCATACAACTATGTATCAAATTTTGTTTCGATCGAATTAGTAGGAATTATCGGTAAAATTAAAAACAACTTCAAATGTAACTAACTGCGGAACCCTTAGATCGATTCAGCCTATCAACAAACTTCACCGAGTTATTCAGGCTTTGAATCTGCCCTGCAATTTTCAAGTTTCTACCTACTGTTCAAAAGTTAGAGGATTCATAGACGAACGGGACTGACTTATTTTTGATCTCGAAATCGTCATCAGTGCATCCAATCTAGTTGCTTGGAACTATTGTCGACAATTCCAGACATTAGCGCAAGACGATAGGAATAATACAATTAGAAATTTGTTTACAAATCTGAAAAACCCTACTTCAAATGGATGTGTAGGAAATATAATTTAAAAAACTCTTTGTACAAGGTGGCATGCTATTGAAAAAGTTGAAAAACAAAATCCTTTAACTTTAGTTAATGAAGAATAGTATTAAGAGAACTTAATGAATGATTTACTGTTCTTGCTCCTTTACTTAATGACCATCAAACAAATGATTCACTAGGAGATTTGCAGTGAATCAGAGTAAAAATAAAATTTTATTTCATAGATATAAGCCAGCTCAAATAAGCACAAATCTCTATCGTCCTTATATCCAACCAACAAAATATGATATAAATTATTGATGTCGCAAAAATGACATTTCAATGATGTTAAACGATGAATGAGATGATTAAACTGAAACAGTTGAATAATTGTTCATTTCTTCCGATTTTGGGTATGAGAGACAAATCTCTGGTGGTGATAAATTCGAGGTAATATAAAGTCAATTATATGCTCTTTTGCAGGAACACCTCTAATTCAAATTAAAATAACTCTTGAAAAGATTTGCAGTCTGAAAGTGGTTGCAATTAAATAACGGCGTTAAAAATATAACGATGAACTTCTGGAATGAGCGATCAAGAATGCCTTGAGCGTAGTTTCACCCAAGTTCTTTCTCAGCCCCTCGGTTAAGCAAATTTCCCTGGGGTGATATGACGTCACCTGGAGTGAGACAGGGAGCACTAGAAACAGTGTTGTATATTGAATTATGGGCGTTGGCCTTAGGCCTGTCAAATGCAGAATGAAAACTTTAGATTACGGAAAAAACCGAAATGATATGAAAATTTAGGTATGAAGAATACGAAGTTATTCCAGGCAGGAATAAACTCAGTTCAGTTTAGAGGAGGAATTACAATGGAATCTGTGTTTTTTTCATCCAGTTTCTGATATTAACTTATATTTACTAATGTTCAGTCCTGCTCAATAAGTTTCTCTACTGCCATGAATTTATCATAGAAAAGAACTAAAAATCGTAAACCCTGAACAGTCTTAATTCAAATATTATTCTTATCCTCTGCAGTTCAGCGTTCTGATTTCGTCATTCAGTATCAACAACATAAATTAAATATATTCTTCGAATGGATGATTTCGAGAAGGCAAAATTCAAAGTTCAAATAAGCATTCCACCCAACACGTATTGAGTCTTAATTTAATTTTTCCTTTTCCAATCTATTTCATATGTCATTTGAACAATGATGTCTAACCACCGCTATTTTGGAACGGATTAAATCAGTGGAACAATTAAAGGTTATTAACTGCACAAAAATTATAACTAAAACGATAGATATAAGATGTGATGATGCTATTGCAACATCGAAAATATCACATAAGAGTTCTAAAAACCCATTTGTTCACAGTTATCATTCCATTTACGATTGAATTTTATGGTTACCGATTCAACAGCTGAAACCGGTCGTATTTATTGAAAAATAAAATTTCATTTTTTTTATTCAACTCTATGGATATTTGCGAAAAACGGCGTTTTAACAATTCATTGGAAAAACACGTCAGGAAAAGTAACCTCGTCAAATGCTACAGATTGGCTTTAACTACTCTTCCATTTTCATTCTCAAAAAATATTGGGTTGATTATTTTACCATGCCTCAAACCAGGCAAGGCACTCCAATTAATTTTTTTAATGATGAAATTCAATGAAATAGATGTTTCATTCGAGAAAATTTGAATCGATATTGAATTTAAGTTACTACAGAGCCCAAAACACTAATGATGGTGAATGGGCTTCAGATTTGAATATAACAGTCTTACATAGATGCAAACCTAAATTTTTCTCCAGAAGTACCCAAGTAATTTTTTTGAAGGACAAGTCCTAATAACATTAGTTAATCGATCTGAATATCGTTGCCTCTTCGGTATTCTGATATACTACTCTGTCAAGAAAGTACCGGGAATTTTCAATTAAAACAACATTTTTACATTTAATCGTCAAAATTTATTGGGTCGCCTTCAAAATAGGCTCCATTTGCTCCAATACATCTATGCCAACGGCACTTCCAATTATCGAAACATTTTTTATAGGCGCTTTCCGGGATGGACTTTAGCTCTCGCGCCGAATTTTGTTTTATGGCTTCAATCGACTCAAAACGGGTGCCACGAAGGGGCAATTTTAGTTTTGGGAAGAGAAAAAAGTCGCAGGGAGCCAAATCCGGCAAATACGGTGGTTGCTGAAGCACGTTTGTTGAGTTTTTGGCGAGAAAGTCAGTCACAATCGTAGCTCGGTGAGAAGGCGCGTTATCGTCATGCAAAATCCATGAGTTGTTCGCCCACAAATTTGGCCGCTTCTTACGGATAAGCTCACGCAAACGTTTCATAACGCCTAGGTAATACTCCTTGTTTACCGTCTGACCCTCTGGAACGAATTCGTAGTGCACCACGCCACGGATATCGAAGAAAACAATGAGCATCACCTTCATTTTCGAGCGGCTTTGGAGTGGTTTTTTCGGTTTCGGCTCATTTTTTGCCACCCATTCCGATGATTGCTGGCTTGTTTGCATATCGTACTCGTAGACCCAGGTCTCATCACCAGTTATAATGCGTTCCATGAATGTAGAATCGGAATTACAGCGATCCAGCATGTCTGAAGCAACCTGTTCGCGATGACGTTTTTGAAGAAAATTAAGATCTTTCGGTACGAGTCGTACGGCCACCTTTCTCATGCCCAAAATATCAATCAAAATCGTACGTGCGGACTCGTGGGATATCTTAAGATCATGTGCTATCTCTCTCACGCTGGTACGACGGTTTTCCAGCACCCTTCCCTTAATTTTATCGACGTTATCTTCGATCGAAGCCGTCGATGGGCGACCACTTCACGACCGTACTTGAAGGCTCTGTACCACTGATATGCACGAGTTTTCGATAGAGCATTATCACCAAAGGCCTTTTGCAACATTTTCAATTCATCGGCACACGAAAATTCATTTGCAACACACAACTTTAAACAAATTCTTTGCTCAACGTAATCACCCGTAGTAAAAATCGGCACGCACTCTGACATCGACTGACTTAATCAGCTGTTGCAATCACACTAGTTGACAGATCCCGCTCAAGCTTGGTATAGTAATTAAGGACAGTGGTACCAACCTAGGAAAAAAAATTTTTACCTGCCTCATTGCCCCACCAGATTTAAATCGATAATTCCCGGTACTTTCTTGACAGAATGTAGAGTAAGATGATTTGTTTTGAATTTTTCAACTATTCGTTGAATAGCAATCACAGAAAGACGATTATTCCATAATATCTATGGAAAATAACTATATTGTTGAAGTATCTACTTTGCCATGATGAGTTCGAAAACTATATTCAATATAAACAAGAGTCAGTGACTTTTTATGATTTCAAATACAACTGCACTGGCATATTGTACAATTTCAATTGAAAAACCCCTTACCTGATGAAAATCAATACCGTTGCCGACTGAATAATTCACTTGGAGTATTTAATAAGTCATCCCACACTTTCAAAACATCCAAGCAAGTTATCACCAACTTTACCACGAAGCCGCGAACTCTCTTCCATCTCACTCTCATGGGTATCAAAAGCGTCAACAGGCCTAATAACGATCCACAACTGATAATCAGGGATACGGGTTCACGTAAGTACAAAAGGAAACCTCCAAATTGGCTTTCTTGGGGAACTTCCCTTATTCCCTAGTTAGAAGAGGAGATTTCCGTTTGGAACCTCGTTGCAGATGGAACAGAGATGAAAAAACATTGAGATGGGACGACTGAATTGGTTTATTGTTCATTGCGTGTTTCATTTCGACCTGAAGAAATATATCTGAGGGTAAGGGGATAGAGCAGGGTCTGAATACGTTATTTGAATGTGGAATTAGATTATGTGCTCCAAAGGGCGGGCTGATGAATTCGAATGTTGGTACAGGGTGAATAACAGGAAGCGAATGTTTTTAGTATTAATAAACTTGGGTAGTGTAGGAGAGTAAGCAATTTCAGTTGTAGCCGTGATGTGAAATTTTGAACATCTTATGCATGCCTACACCGTATCAGCTACTCAGGCAAAAAGGGTCATTTTTATATAGTATATATTTCAACATTGTGTTGCACAGTGTGATACAATATTGTGTGAATTACATAATGTAGACCTGATACGAGGAACTCATCATTATAAAACAAAACTCGACCAATATGACGGTTAGATCGCTGTACTATGTTGAGCGAATACGGCTTCTCATAGAGCAGAGCTTTCTTCAGCCATTCGATAAGGAAACCGACAGGAGCTCACAGACATCGCCCATCTACATCCAAAAGAGCTTGCAGTATCTTTTAGGTCATGTAGAGATTAATGAAAACGACGGGGTTTACGAGCAGTTAAGCTTATTTTTTTAAGGACTGCTGTACGGTTTGTGGACTGGGTGAAAGTTGTAGATATTTGTTTGAGCAAAATGGTAATGCATTTAGAGTGAAGTGACATATGTTGGAAAATTATGTTCCAAACTGAGATTTTGTTGTATTGCGATATGTAATGGAATGACAGGAATTTTACACTGTTATTCACATGGGTTCACCGAGTTCAATTCACAAATTCACTAACCTTAATTACAAGTGTAAATATATATACTTTCGAAGTTTTTAATCACGGATTTGCATTATCACTAGAGGAAGAATGAAAATATTTCTTGAGATTGAATTTGAGAAGTTAAAGATGAATGCGAGCTAGAGTTCCCACTACGGTTGATGACTCATGTCAGAGTGGTGTTTATTCTCTAACTGCTTTTGGAGTGACCAATGTCGGTTTAAGATTTCTACGTAAATTGACGGATTTTTATTGAGGTTGAGTTTATAGGGCCGATCAGGCTTTCTTCGAAAATTACCGCCATTGTAACAGAGCCAGTGCTGCTAGATATCCTAGTGTCTGCGGCATCGATGATATCTTCACACTACATAATCTATACCTGAGTTGTGTTCATTGCCTAATGTGGACACATTTGATTACGTAGCGCTATCAGTGTTATGGGTTATTTCTTTAAGATTGACAGATGTCAAGGAGCTATTAACTTAATGATAAAGAAAAACCTTGCAAGTAGCTTCAGATTGTTTCCCTTATATTGACTTTTGGTTCAAGTAAAGTTCATAAATTATTGGTGGAATTCCACAAGTGCATTTATGACCCTGACGCAACAACATCTGATTGCTTAACATCTGCTGCTAGTGTGACGGTTACTCAATGCAATGAATAAAAGGATGGGCTATCTGGAGAGTTAGGCCCTTAAACAAGGAAATTGTCGACCAGATAACATACAAAGAATGAACAGTTAGAAGGAGTTAAAATTATAGATTTGCAGAGAGTATTTTAAATCAAAGAGATGCAGAGAATGGTTACAAAGAGAAATTAAAGTTTTTAAAAAAATGTTACCATTTTAAAATTTCAAAAATTCAACATCTTCTTGTTGTTAGTTGTTTTCAGATATTTATCTGCGTTTATTTGTTATAACAATCTGAGAGAATAAAACTCAGTTTAATTGTCGACAATGCAAATAAAAATTAAGGAAGGAATGAAAATCCATTCCTCCTAGACAACTCACAACAG
Organism: Megalocaria dilatata; assembly: GCA_034642435.1. NCBI lineage: Eukaryota > Metazoa > Arthropoda > Insecta > Coleoptera > Coccinellidae > Megalocaria > Megalocaria dilatata. The sequence goes on along the minus strand of CM067857.1, from coordinate 37,058,755 downwards.
AAAGTTATGAAATATTGTTATTCTGCCCGGCGTAATAACAAATTTTCCGTTTCAACTTAATAGCTTGAATCCCGTGAATTATTTATAGAACGGAAATTATTAGGAGAGACGACTATAAATTACACAGAACCGATGGAAATTTCCTCGTTCCGCAATTGAAATGTAAATTGCAGAGGCGTCGCATATAATTCAGTGACTAAAGCGGTGCTAGGAGAGTTTGAATCTTTTTATGAAAGTTGTTTTCATTTCCAGGCATCGCTCAGAATCCATAGACGAGACTAGAATTGGGAATTAGGGGGATATGAGGCTAAACACGAAACGAAAGCATGTACGAAAAACAACTTTAAGAAAATATCGTAACAGCTTAGATTTTGAAGGGTTGTAGTGATGGCCTGATAAATATAGTTCTTCTCTCTCTCTTTCTCTTGTTCGATAATTTTCAAAGAATATACGGAGTCTTGTTATTTCTGATGTTACGCCGTTTAAAGTCATGAAATTATTACTGCAGCATAATCTTTCAAAATGAAAACTATTAACATTAATATTTGCAAATTGGCGCATGCGCCGGTCGTACGTAATATTTCACTAACTGATGTCTTAAATGTACAAACTGCACCTTACTCTTAAGTTTTTTCATTCAATATTATGAATTCTGATGTTCTAGGATACAGTTGTTTGATGGGATTTAGAAAATAGAAAATGCTTCTTTAGAAACGGAAATTTAAATTGAAATAAAATATAAAAGAAACCTTTTTGAATTACATAAAATCAGGTTTATTTGGCAGATACTTTGTGGGATTTTCAAATGAATAAGTCTTTTGGCATGCGGCTACCTTGACTGATGAGTACGTAGCGTATTCTAACAGTCCAATTGTCATACACTGTTCGCAATCATTCAAGCTGTATCTCACCAATTACTCATCAACTGTTGGCTTTCAAGTGCTCAGTTTCTAGTTTATCGTCATAGATATGTGACTTTATATATCCACGGCAGAAAATAATATAATAGCGTTAAATCACAGAAACTAGGTGATCAATTACAAGTTTCAGTGCAATTTTTCGATTGTTAAATGTTACATCTAATGTAACGAGTTAAGAGTGAAAGTATATGAAGGGGGTACATATTGAAAAATTAATTTTGAAAATTTGCAAACGTTGCTCGGTCATGAATCTATTTATGATAAGTTTTAACTAAACTAACCTCAATTAAATGAATGGAGTATGCGGATGGCTCCAAGTTGTATTTTATTTATTAATCCTGGTATATAATAGGCTCCAACAGTGTTTGAACTTATTCAAATCTTTTATAAATGTTGTCATTGCGCTATTCCGACTTACTAAAAGTTATTTTCTACATACTCTACTTATGCATTTGCTTTTCCAAATAGCTTAAACCTGTTGAAATATCAGAATATTAAAAGGACATTGAAGAAATTCAAGACAATATTAACGCAATAAAGGTAGTGTTAAAGAATTTAATTGATTAGTCAATGTTCTCTAGAGCTTGAAGTGAAAAACTTCGCAGCTTAGCGTGATATGAAAATGGATTTGTATTTATATATGTGAAAGGAGGATTTGACGGGAAGCTACTTGACTGTCATTAACATAGAGGTTAATATTCTTTAAGGTAACTTCACATATATTACATTTTCTTTCATATGAATAAGTATTAAATGAAACTTCTTGCTTACTGAATAGCTTCGAAAATACCCAAAATTTTCAACCTTAATATAAAAATCATTATAGAGATTTATTTTTCTGAAATATGAATGGATATGCCTTAACAATGATCGAAGGTTGTTCAACATCAAGCTCAACAGATTTTGGAGCTGAAGATTGGATTAAATGAATGGACATATGATAATTTTCATAAATGATAGTGAAATGCAATTTTTTCTAATGCCTCAGTGAAGTTATTCAGAGAAAATTTATATCAATACGCACAAAGGTCTGAAGAAAGAGTATTTATAATCAAATACCGAATTCTACATTACAGATCCATATTTATTTATTATTCCAGTTGCCATTCATGACAGTGAGCCCCTATAAACGACGATGTACTGAAAAATTGGATTGATCGAATGGGGTACTGTAGCTAGTCGTGACGGTCATTTGGATGATATTGTTCCTCATTCATAAATATCAAGGTTTAACCTTTATAATAAGCTCAAAACTTCGGAAAAATATTTATTAGTTTTCGATTTATACGCGATCGAAATACAAATTTCCAATGCCCCATCCCCTTTCAGTGTCAGACAGTAAGAATATTTTTTATATTTATCCTTATAGCATATCTAATACTCTTTGAAATAAGGAGTTCAATTTTCAGAACAATTTTCTTTTCAAAATAATATTTATGAATTTTTACTGTGCAAATTTTATAGTTCATTATTGATTGAAGCAACAAATCGATAGTCATTATTTTCATCGAGACTAACAAAACGTGAACAAGGTGTTATTGTATCAGCAGAAAATCATATTTTCAATTCAATAGCTATTTTCTCTGATGACCTGACCCAACTTTTACATCATGATCGGTCATTTTGCTGTCCCTCAACTTGTATTGTAATCCTCTAATCGTATAATAACTAATTAATGCTTACAATTTTACGACATAACAGACATTATATTGACAAAATTCTAACTCCAGTTGTACAAATAGGAAGAGAATACATCTCTTAAAGATCTAAAGTAAACTTCCACAACAGTCCCAAACCACAAGCATATTCAAACGAACCGCATCTGTTTCAATCTAACCGTATCCTCCAACAATAGAAAGTTTTCCTGTACGAAAAGCAGGAGATAATGCGCCCGAATCCGACTGGACTAACAAACAGAAACGGCAAATGTTTCCTAGTTGTAAGTACCGCTGCAATGAAATAGTGGGAGGATCGTTCTCCTGCTGAATTTATGACCATCTACAAGTGGTTAATGGCTCAAGAGTTCGCCCTGGCTTTTTCTCAGAATTTAATCATTATAGTTCCTTTGAAGGAGGCAGGGAGTGCTTTCGACTCTGAAGGCCGTAGAAAAAGCTCGAAATGGAGGTGGCGTTGGAGTCAAGTCGCTAAAACGAGAACTTAAATATTCTGATATATATTTAATAGCCTCGTAAACTTACTTTCACGAGGATTGAGAGGAATAATGAAAGGCCGAAAAGTTCTGCTAATGCAAGTTGAATGAAAATTTACGGCATGAAATTAACAGGTTTCTTGGAGAGCTTATATCAAGTATTGCTAGGGCTGTTCAATGTATTCTCGGTAACGTATAATTATCTCATTCACTAATGAAACTATCTAAGGGTATAAAAATAAAATTTCACTAATTTACCATCATTAGTTTTCAAGGTATACTCAGTGAAAGATGACCAGAATGCTGACGCCACAATAATGAGGAAAATGAAGCATCGCGCTGTCATAAACTAACATAACACTAAGCAGGGAAAAAGTCATTTATGACGAGATGGTTGCTGTTTATCAAGATTATGCCTCGTCGTTATCTACCGTTTCAAAGTGGTCAAGTGAATGGCAGAGAAAGCATTAACCCTCAGTTGAGCGGGGTCGTTAGCGGCACCACTGAAGAAAATGTGATAAAAGTGGAAAGGCTGATACTTGAAGATGTCAGAATAAAAATCAAGATATTCAGAGATGACAAACCTATGCGAGGGTACCATACATGTTATCCTTCATGACCATCTTAACCTCTCAAAGGTCAGTGCAAGATGGGTACCGAGAATGCTCACCGCACCTTAAAAGCGAGTGCTGTAAGGAGTTTTTAGAGCTCTGTGGAGAAGACCCATCGACTATTTTCAACCGGCTGGTTACTGAGGAGGAGATGTGGATTCATCACTATGACCCTGAGAGTAAACTCTCAGGGTGATAGATTGAAAAGGGTGCACAGCCCCCAAAGAAGTTTAAAGTCACTCCACCCGCTGGAAAAATAATGGCTACGACATTTTGGGATTCTAAAGGTATTTTATTGATAGAATAACTAAAACGGCATAAGCATAAGCATCATAACACCATCATACGCAACCACTTTGAGTAATTTAAGAGAAGCAATTAACGGCACAAGGCGGGGAAAATTCACAGCGGGGGGGTGTTGCTGCACGAAAACTCGCCGGTTAACAGAGCGTTTGTGGCGAAGGTTGCTGTGTAGGAATATGGCTTCGAAGATATTAATAATCCTCCTTAGACTCCAGACTTGGCCTCCAGTGACTACTACCAATTCCCAAATGTGAAAAAATATCTTCGTGGGAAACGACTTTCCGACGATGATGAAGTGAAGGTAGCAATTAATACCTATTTTGAGGAGAAGCCGGAGGAATATTTTTTAAAAGGTTTTGAGAAGCTTATTTCTCGATCTAACGAATGTATTGAAGGTCTAGGTGACTACATTGAAAAATAGCGAAAATTTCGCGAAATTTTCAGAGTTTAATTTCATGCCTATACCGAGAATATATTGAACGCCCCTCGTATCTTATTTATACAGTTCTCAGCTAATCGGAGGTAAAATGATATTTTTTCACATTATATCAAAAATTCTGCTTTAGTACTTTGAAGAGAAATTATGAGAATGGTTCAAATAAAAATCCCCAAACACCCTTAAAAATATCATGGAAACAGTTATTTGCCAAAATAAATTAGCATCAGGGATATACCGGACTCAAACTTTACTAAAGAAAAAATTAGAACATTACTTTTAACTCGGAGAAATCATAAAGAGAAATCAATATTTCGAAACAAAATTCGAAATAATAATTCGATAATGACTAAAGCTCAAAAAAAATTCTTTTGTTAATCTATCCAAAAGAAAATATGACCAGAAAATGAAAAATATTTTAGATAATCTTCCATGAAATTACAAAGGGAATCCACGTCAAAAATTCAACTTAACCCTTAAACAACTCTCAAAGACATTCAAATCAAGCTGACAAATGGCTGTCAATATTCATCCTATACCTTCTGAATTCTATGGCCTTATTGAAATTTATAAATAGAAGTCACAAAAATGCCCTATTGTATAATTAATCAATAGTAAAACTATCTTCTAAATTTAATACAATTTTCAAAGAACCAACACACTCAAAGTCACCCTTTTCAATTTAAAACTCAATTTCGCCCTACAGTTAACAGTATTCTAGTATCCTTTGATGTCGATGTTCCCGAGTATATAAAATACAGAATTAATGAATATAATCCAAATATCTTTACAAAAAAAACAAAATATTCACTCTTTGGGAACTTCACGGGAAGAAAATCTATTTTCAATGTAATAACAACTTTTACAAACAGTAAGATGTATCAGCAATGGTCTCACTTCTCCACCCACTTTTTGTTGAAATATTTATGTCCTTCCTCGAAAAAAATTCTAAAATCCACAAACGGAAAGCTTATCCTATTTTGGTACAGATATGTAGACGACATATTGGTTTGCTCCTGTGGAACACATTCAGAATCTAGAAAAATATCTTAATGGTTTGCACCATAAGGTCAAATTCAGTATGGAACTACACTCTGGTAATAAAATAAATTTTCTGAACATAGCTTTAACTGAGAAAAATAATAAGATTCTCGTCAATATATCCAGAAAAGACACAAGATTTGATACAACCATCCCCAACTTTTCAAACCCTCTGAACTCTCATAAACTTGGTGCTTCAAGATGGATGATGCACAGAGCATTTTCTATTCCATTAGATAATATTTTGTTGAAAAGGGAACTGAATACAATCGAACAAATAGCTATAATCATTTCGAAACAAAAATTATAAATTCTCTCGTAAACAAAAAAAAAAGAAACAACTTATTCTTCAACAATACATTCTTCATTCATTCTACATTATTCCACTCACAAAATAGAAAACAATAACAATAAATTTATTAAAATAACATATTTTGCACCAATCTCTCGAAATAAGGCTCAAATAATTTCAAACCTTACATCAAAGTGGCTTTCACGTAAAACTCACCACCTTTTTTTTAATTTCTTCAGTAGTAAAAAGTTTTAGAAAGTGAAGTAATTTTTTATTTTATTGCTAAGGTAGATTACATGACAAAGTTTGTCAGGTATAGAAAATTAAAGTCACCATTTCTTCTGGAGCTGTCGTAGTTTAGAAAGAAAACGCCTTAGTTTCAAATATTTGGCTTATATCATAAATGTAAGATCGCTCATAGAATGCAATCGTAAGCTCTTCATGATAGAATCCAAATATTTTTCTATCGTGCCGCGGTTATTTTACCGTCATATTTTGTTTATTGTTTCAGCATTTTGTATCAACAAACAAGAGCAAGTTTAATCATAATAACTGATTACATTGTGTTGCCGAGGACTGAATCGAAGTACTGTGGCGCTATTTATCATTCAAAAACACTTTATTTCCGCTTATATTTATTGTTCACTACAATTGTTTCGTCAATTGCATATTGACTTCATCGGGTGAATATGGTAGAGTTACCATACTCACCCGATAATACCCAATAAATATAAGCGGAAATAAAATGTTTTACATCAAATCATATACGATGAATTTCCGTCAAGTAGAGGTCGAAGCAATCAAGAAAAACACTTTGTAGGTAGCTACCTCAATGGTTAAATAGTTTTGTTCATTTAAGAATAAGAGAAACTATAACGGCGATGAGGAAGTGGAGAAAAACTTGAACATTTCTACGGTAACAAAAATATTTTTTAGATCACTATATTGACATCAAGCCACAAGTATAATTATTACACCAAGAATGAAAGTTATGGATTTGTCAAAATTTGGCAGTGGTCAATATATGGATTACTAGATAAATATTTTTCTGTCCTGAGGCCACAAGCGACAATAGTGATTGCTAAATGAATGATAATGCGATATTTCTTGTGCTGAAGAAAGTGACAAAAAGTTAAAATCTTAGGAGTAGTTGAAAATGAAGAAATTCCATTAACAAAAGGGGGAAATATCGAAATTGGTTGGAAATAGTGAATTTAAGTTCTGATCGGTTACAGTTTTTTCATGCTATGAAGTTTGAGATCATCTTGCTAAGAGATAAAGACGGAATGATGGTTGTTCTATTGTTGTGTTGTTGTGTATCTTTTTGAGGATAATGATCTCTATTAAATCGTCTATTAAATATGAGCAGTGCTTATAAAGACATTAATTTAATTCTTAAAGTTTCTTCAAAGAATTTTTTGAAATTAAAATTGTAGAAGACAACAGATTAAATCTGTTCTGATATTCAAATTTTGTAATAATCCTTCTATCAAGTAAAAAACCATTCCTTCTTATTTTATTTTATATATAAAATATAATTATATTAGGTTTTTTTAAATAAAGAAATTCATTATGCAGTGTTGAAGGGTTTTAACTAAGGCCAAGTGCCTTATAAGCTTTGTGTGATTTTCTGTGAACATGGAACATAGAGTACCTTGGATATAAAGGTACCTAATTAGATGTTTGTTGAGAATCGTACTTCTAAAATAGCACTGGTAAGTCTATACATTGTTTAATTGATTTTATTATTTTTGTATATGTAAAGTTGAACTGGTCTTATCGTAACTTTAATTGTTTCTTGAGGATGTGCTACATGTTTTGAGATTTTTTGAAGTAATTTATTTAAATATATTGAATATTTCAAATGAATTAGTTTTTGAGAAGTTCTTGAAATTATGTTTTATATTTTTGAGAAAGAGTTATTTTTCATTAATATGCGATCAGAAAACAATACATTTTCTAACAAACAGGGCTTCGAAAGTTTGTCTGCAGAGTTCATTACGCATGCCTGGAACGAAACAAAAAATGTTTGCTTATTTATATTTTGATTTCAATTGACAATTTATATTCGTTGGTTTTTCTTCATTCCATTTGATATTGTATGATGAATTTTGACTTTATACGTCTATTAAATATGAGCAGTGCTTATAAAGACATTAATTTAATTCTTAAAGTTTCTTCAAAGAATTTTTTGAAATTAAAATTGTAGAAGACAACAGATTAAATCTGTTTTGATATTCAAATTTTGATAATGATCTCAATAAACCTTTTAACTTGAAACGTGTAAACAAAAGCTGTCACTTTTGTTTACACGTTTTCTAAAAGGAATGCTCATATCGTTAATAACGGACGAACTAAGTATTTCGGGCAACAATGAATTTTCATCGTTCGAACAAGAGGTTTGACAGAACCAAGTCGTAAATGTCATAACTAACTAGTATGTAGATAGAAGAATTTGGGTGTATAATCGCTACAAACAAAGAAATTATTTTCTAATGCACGTTTCTAATGACTAATAATTTGAAACATTTTCATTTAGATAATTGAAATAACTTGAAAATACGTATTAGTTGATTGTATTTCTTCCGTTCGAAAACTAATTGGTAAATCTTTGTTCGGAATGTGCATATTTTAGAAAATACAGTTTGCGAGAGATCTTCAACATTAGGAACCAGTTCGTATTGTCATAGGATATATTTTAATTAGTTGAGAATATTTTAATTGGTGAATAATACATTTTCTGATATCATCAAACGTGAAAAGTTTTTCCCAGGCATAAAAATTATTTTTGCTATTAATAATTTTTAAAACATGTTCTTGAAAGTTAGTGTGTTTGAATATCTAAAAACTCAGAATAAACACATTTTTTTTTCTGTAGTTCGGGGTATTAACACATTTTCAGAGAACTCTTGAAAATGGGTTTATACCTCAAAACATACATAAAAGAATATATAAGTTTCGAATTTTTTAGTACTTTTCAATTCCTAAAGACATGCTTAATTAATGGTCATCTACAAAAAGTGAGGGTCGAAATAGTTCAATAGTCATTTCGTGGCAATTACCAGTGTATTTTGATTTTGAAAATATTTACCTCTTTAACCGAAACGTAAATTTTTTCCTGTTTGGGATATGCATGTCTTTTATCGATTTATTCGAAAATGAAGAAGATATTGTCAACCTCAACGAGGCAGTTAGTGAAGAATGACTCGGAATTATACTCTCTCCAGCCTTTTGTCTGTTACATTTTCGTAAAAAGCCGATCGCTCAAACTCAACTTTCTAAAATTTCGTCCGACATTAGTCACTCCATAAGCAGTGACAATAAATATCGCCCCGACTGAGTATTTCAGGCCCAGTAGAATGACCAGTTAGAACATCGTACTTACGGAATTAACCAAAAAGAATATGCCCCAGCAAATCGAACTTCAGTATATTCATCTCATTAACATTTTTCACTTTGGCCCGGTAATATTAAGAAATACTTTTATAAATAACAAAAAACAGTTTCGTTACACATTCAAAAAAATAACTCTACTCGCATTCATTCATAACTTCTCAAATTCAATCTCAAGGAACATTTCCGTTAACGCTCTCTCGTGATAATGCAAATGTATCAGATGAAAGGCCTAAAAATGAATATATTTGCTATGATATGTACACTTCTAATTGAGATTAGTGAATTTGTGGAGTGAACTCGATGAGCCCAAGTGAACAACAGTGAAATAGCCCGTTTATTTACTCTCCTACGACCAATAGTGTTTTCACCACATTTTTCACCTCCTATATGAGTAAATCTAGCTAGCACTTTCTGTTTTTGTTTCAATTTCTATTTGGCAACATGCCGAGCGGGTTGCTATACAATATGAATTTCACATGATGGGGAAAAACATGAATGTTGAACAGACTGTATAATGAAGCGCGACCTTGAAGAACCACTTGAATAAGACTGGATGATCCTTTTCAACGATGCCTCCATCTTCGGATGCCCGCGGATCAAAGATGCGGATGAATGCGAACCTGGGGAGCCTTTCAATCAATTTCTGCCAAATGGAAACCATTTCCACATAATAGGGATAGATTCTGAAAGAATTATTCATGCTCTCATTCCTCATTCATATCAGGTCTTCGAGAATTTCGGGTCATGCATTGGCAGACTCTATGAGATTTCAGTTCGTTACGTGTCTTATATCATTGATTGGTAGGGAATTTACATATTTTCAGTTCGTTTCTGAGGGGCTCTTTCTTAGCATTATCGTGAGTTGTAGAAGGATAAAAGCTTTTAAGTTTTTGAAGGTTGCTCTTGTTTACTGCCTTGGCTATTTATGTCCTAAACAAATTACGATTTTAGTTTTGATCGAATTATTTGAATGGATTCTTTTGAATGGATTTCTGGAGACTCACAATGTTCTTTCATGGAATTAATAAATTTCGTACAGGATATTCACCATTTTGTTTCATAGTATTAACAAATTTCGTAGAGAATTTAATTTTTGCGCGCTTCTTCAAGAATGCCACTTCATGCAAATATTCGTAACAGAATTCAACATTTGATGCTTAATAATTGAAGAGATTCAGAATGAATTTGAAATTTTTCCACTGACGAAAATAAGACTTGTTGTAAACGAATTCTAATTTTAAATTGAAAATTTACAGCGAAGGGTAGTTTTAAAATATTTCAACATTTTTGTATGGACTAACCTAGTTTTTTAGATAACGCTCAACTAGTCGACCACGTTTATTATAGTTTGCTCTCGAACATGTGAATCAAGGTATGTAGATATCTATATATATTGATTGTTTTAATTTAGCATACAAATAATTTCCAACTGAGGAGAATATGGGTAGAAATTTCAGATTCCTTTTCTGCACAATGTGCTTTCTATAAATGAAAAAGACCTTAAATTGTATGTGGAGCATTTTTTGGTGATAGTATTTGTTGTTTCTACGAAAAAAACTTGTATTGAATGATGATTCTAGATGATTGCGGTTAGTTCTTTATGTTTACTGATTATTCTTTATTGGTTAACTGCCCCTCATATGTGTTGATAATTATACATGTCTATAAAGTGAGCCGTGTCACTTCATTCAATTTAAATCTAGAATGTTCCCAAAAAAATTTTAAGTTTAAATTTATAGAGGTTCCGGAGAATTAATTCAAATTTTTTAAATCATTCTATGGTGAACCATCCAGAAGTTTTCCTCTAGAAAAACGACGGAGCGTGAGTTTAATCTCAATAAAATACAGTTTTCGTGTCACGATTTATCACGTTTAATTATCCTATCGTAATACGGCCATAATTTTAGAGAACACTGCGATAGAGTATCGCTAACGTTGCCATAATTCATCAGGCGTTTAGGTTGTAATTAATTCGAATCAACATCGTTCGTAGTCACATTTGTTCGGGACAGAAGTTACCTGAAAATCAGGTGAATAATTTTTTTCGCTTTAATTCGTCCCAAAAATAGGTAGAAAGAATTAGGTCAACATGCGAAACAAAATAAAAATTCTAATTGTTCTGCAATGAAAAGAAATCGATTTTTTTCAAATCATTCGAAAGATTATCATTTTTAAAATCATATTCACGTTGAGAGATATCGAATAAAATTATTTCCAAATCAAGAAACGTTCATGACATGATAATAAATGCTATAAACAGGGAAAAACCTTTTACATTCAATGAGACAAAATCTCACATTGTATATTCTTTGATCCTTAGATGAATAAAATAAATAATAGTTCAGACAATGTCATCTCCTCACTAAAATCATCATCATTCTACTTTGTGACTAGAAAAATCTAATGGATATAAATTACTTGCATATTACTTCCATCTATAAATATTTATTCTAGCAAATATCTTTTCCCTTAATGTCATCTGTAGTCAAGTATAAATCGTATTGTCAAGTGTTTTCCCTATAGTTTTAAAAATGGATTCAAGCCCCAAACATATACGTTAATAACGTTAATAGAAAGTGCAGCTTAGAAGTTCTTCTTTGCCTTATTAATAGGACAACTATTGCAACTATTAATCAGACGATCAAAGCTTATGATATTCCTAATTTTTGGGCGCTTATTCTAGGAAACAGAATGCTATCGTTTTACTCAAATGCCTGCAAATTTAAAATTTTGAGCCGAAAATTTTCTTAAAGGACTAGTTGAGCTCACTGACTCAAAATTAATTCTGTTTAGCCGGTCTGACTGTACGTACTCTTACTTTCAAAGGAAAATAGCTAGAAACTTGATGAAACTTTCAAAGTAGGTTTGGAGCCTAAATATCTCGGTTAAATGCGTTAATGAGCAGAATCGATTTTATGGTTCCGCTTTCATGGTATTTGGAATTCATTATTGTTTATTTTAGAAACTGCAGATTCGTTCAATCTGAAAATTTGTATTTGGACGTAAAATAATTACTCGCAGTACATATTCTGGTAACATTTCGCGAGTATCTTTCGACCAATATGTAGGACAAATGTTCGAGTATTTTCCAATTCTTTTCGGGCAAAACTGCTGTATGTGTTTGAGCGTTGTTATGAAGAATAATCACACTTCGGATGGATGTGTCTCATCTTTTACTTCCAAAAGCCAGCTTCATTTCATTAGGGAGTTTGCAATAACATTAAGCATTAATCGTAAGTTTTTCATGAAGAAAATCAATACGCATTTGCTATCCCAAAAAAACTTATCCTGCTTGTCTTAACGAGGTGAGACTTTTACAGGTTGTCTCCACTTCATTCTTGATTGTTGATATTCTGGAGTGTAATGATGCTCTAATTTTTCATCGCAGGTGAAAATATGGCGTAAGAAATCATCAGTCTCTTCTCTATATCGCGTTGAAAACAGCAAGACGGGTACGACTTACATTTTTTACTGCTGCACAGCAAACATTTTTTGTAACATTTGTAGAATTGAGTTCTTGAAATTATCTTCTTAGTGAACGGTAAAGTCAATAGACGTAAAATTTTGTGCCTCCCGCAATGAAAATTATATATATAATGATGCGTTGCTCAATAGACGTTATGTTCAGAATTCATGCTACTGACATCCAGTCAACTGTAGTGATCCTCCCCTAGACAATCCCTTCCAACTTGGCACCAAGTGCGCCATTTCACGCAGCGACCGTTAAAAAAAGTCCGTTTTATATTTAATCCACCTTGGTATTTAATAACAGAAAGCAAAACAGAACTCTGAATAGATTTTTAGGAGAGAATGATGTTTTTTGGGTGAATAAGTTATAGCACTAGATGCCAACGTGAGTAGTTTACTTAACGTTGTATTCAACTTTCGTTATAACAGACTTCAAGTCACAAGTTCTTGTTTTGAATTATTTCAAAAAGCGATACTTCTCACTATCAATCAATAAATTAAGAACTAAATTCTTGAAGTAGAACTTAAAATATGTCAACAAAAGTATGAAATGATGTATCAATCCAATCAAAATTATGGTATAAGTTAAGATCGACATTTCTATAACATACGGTAAAAAAGATGAAAATTTTCATTGCTGTGTATCATTGCATATATTCGATTTAAAAAATTTACCTCAGTGAAAAAGAAAACCCTAAGGGGCTATCGTAATTCATTTCTTCATTTCCCAAAAATATCATTTATCGGTCGGATGCTTATTCATTAATTCCCAAAGGCCACATCCTTCCGAATATAACTTCCGAGTTCTTATACTCCTCACACGAATAGGGTGGAAGAAGGGAGGATTATGTTCAACAGTTGATATAGATCGTGTTGAACACTACCAGGTCACTGAACAAAGCTGTTGGTTGAATGGGACTTTATCCACATTTACTCTGTAACACACTATCGTTGAACATTGAAGCACTCGTTAATAAAGTAGATTGTGATAAGAATAATTAAATTCTACATATGCTTTAGTTGGAAGTACAGGAATTACAAGAATATTGATTCAGAAGCTTCAGTTAATTCGTAAAATAATGTTTTAATAAACTTCACTGCCTCATAAGAAATATTCTTGTATAAAAATATCAAAAGGAGTCTTCATGAACATATTGGGAAATAACAAGAAAACGCAGATCATTTTATCTTAATTCAACTTTTCATGGAGTATAGGTTGCAAATCTATGTAATTTTGATCTTATTTAATGACACCATCAAAATTCTTTTCAAAAGAGGATATACAACAGAAAAAAAGCACAATCTTTGATAAATTTATGAGAAAATAATAATCGACTCATAGCATTTTGTGTTTGAAAGAGCATTACTTTAAACGCATGATTGATTTTTCTAATTCTTCTACTCATGATTTTACCGAAATTGGAGGGTTTCAGGACAAATCCTCAAGATTTTTTTTATTTCAACCGTTCAATTAATCTCTAGCAAATTTTTCAAGACCAAAGTTTGAGCTTCCTACGTCGAGTAAGTGCTTCCATTTATCTTTATATACCTTTGATGTTACGTTGCAAAATGGCGAATGCGCTCGATTCTTTAACATAAATAAACCTCACAAGGTTATCTTTAAGGTAAAATTAATTCCAAAGATTTTCAGGCTAGCATATTGTCTGTTGAATAATTTTTCACGTTAAGTTTTCAGAAGGAGGCTGCTTTAAGGGTGGAACAGCAACAAAAATCCAAAGATTCCAAACAAAGGTCTTGATAGAAAGTTTGCATAAATATAATGTGACAGAACTGTAATGAAATGAAGGATTGGCCATATTTAGAGTTTGTATTTTGAAGTAGTGGTTATTTCTAGTCTGCAAACATTCATGTCATTCGTTTTTTGACCAAAATTTAGTTCAATTTTGACATTAAAGAAATGGGACGGTTTACGCATGAACAAAACTGGGAAATATTTAAAACTCTGTCCAAAGTAATAAATCTCAAAACTGTCAGAAATTAACGTAGAAATTCATTGGAAATTAAAATGCAGTTTAATTTTTGGAGCGAGTTCTCAGAACTGGATAGTTATTCGATAAAACAACCCGTTCACGTTCTCATCCACTGAGCATACTTGAAAATATTGCAGTTTCAACCCAAAATGCGGCTAAATATCTATCAAAATCAACTCGTTGTCGAACTCAAAAACTGAAAATTTCTTGCACTTCTCTGAGGAGAATTTTGCATAAAGACCTCGGTATGAAGGCTCACAAAGTGCAACTAGTGCTAGAAGTGAAGCCTAGTAATCATCCGATGCGTTTTCACTTCGCTCAATGGGCGAAGATGATTATTTTCCCAAAATCTCGGTATTTTTTGGGATCAGTTTAGGATCAATATTACGCTAATAATCCAGAAACGATTGATTGACCGTTTAGCGGGACTTGACGTTTCGAACGACCTCGTCCTGAACCAGGATCGATTGCGAGACGTTTATGGGGTTTGTGGATCTTGACGATACGGCTAGACTGTTGGTGCTTGAAACCAGGATCAATTGAAAGACTTAACAAGGGTTCATGGGTCTTGATGTACAGACTGAATTGACGGTGCTCGTACCAGGATCAAATGAGGTATCAATCTTGAAACTATCTTGGTTCATGGGCCTTCGGTTGGATGGATAAGAAGCCCATTCGGCGTGTTAGTTGCCTCCCAAACAACTCGGGTATTGACCATGCAGAGCCAGTTGAGCTTGGATAGTTCTTCGCTGTAACCAGTCATTCGGTGTAGGTTTTTGAACTGAAGCTGAAACTGGACGCTGGTGGGTTCAGCTCTTCGGAGCAGTTCTCATCATGCGCGATGGAAAGGTGTAACCCTTATCACACTTTCTGCTTCTAGGGGCAGATTGTGGAGGCTTCGTGAGAGCTATGCTCATGTGCCAATATACTAATTGGTAGAAGTTATCACAAAATTGACGTTGCCATTCATGAAATTGAGCGCCAAATAATCAACAATGTACTGAAAAATTAGGTTGATCGGACGGATTGCTGTAGCCTATCGTAAAGGTCACTTGCATAATATTTTTTTTTCATTCAAAAAAGTGCATGTTCAATATTTCTAATGAACTTGGATGCTCTAAAACACATTCATCGGTTTTTTATTCATAGCCGATCAAGAATGCAAATTTTAACTGGCCCATCTCCTACAGAGAAAACTTTTTTCTTGTTCAACATGTATATTTATGAAATAAGTGAGGATATATCAATCATTTTTCTACCTATAAAACTTTTACGAAGAAAATAATATACAAAACGAAAATATTCTGGAAATTTGTATAACTCAATCCACGATGAATTTTTTATAAATGCTCATTATTCGTGGTATACAAAAACCCAAATTACTCCATATAATGAGCAATTCCAATGAATATTTAGTGAATACACAATGATACCTCTCCAATTTTCCACGAAAGAAAAATCGATATGGATGTTAACTGTCATTCAATACTCGAAAATAAACCGGAAAATATGGTATTATTCATTTTGGAAATGGTCGGAGTAGGTGCATAAAATAACACTGATGTTTTGACTTTCATGCATTAATTAGTTCGATGAATTTTCCATCAGAATTTTACATAAAAATCCTTTCGAATTACGCAATACAACGGTCATTGGAGATTGCCGTTTCAAGGACAGGTGAATTAAAGTCAATAAATTTTAAATGGGTTTAATGGCACTGCTCCATAGGTTTAATTTTTAATATCAGTTTTAACCAAGAGTTAAAAATTCAATATTCAATATTGTATGATGATATTGTTCTTGACGGGTTATTTCATCGGCTATTTTATCTGGTTTTAAATTGGACAATAACAGTTTCATACTCGAATACTCAAGCTATCTGAAAAAAAATTTTCACTATTCGTCAACTTCAAAACATCAGTCAAGAAAACATTATTCTCCTGACAAATTTCAACAAGTGACAGCAGTTGAAATTTACGGAAATTCAAGCTATAGGCAAGAAATAAGTCAACTTCTGTTTTTCTACCACTCATGCATTCATTGGTCACAAGTTTCGAACGAAACAACCCCAAATTTCAAAACTAAATAATATCAAAGGAGTACAAAAAACAACTAAATTTAAAATTGAAAAGGTTCTTTTATTACATTTAGGACATCTGTGTATTTTTATGGCGTCTGGAAGTAACAGCATCCCATATAGGGGTGTGTCCATTGTGAGACATAAAACTGTGTGAATTATTACAAATAAAATTCTACCATTTTATTATATGTATCGGGTGTTTATTTTAGAGTGATCGAACTTTTGATAGGGATAACTGTGATTTAGCAGAAGGTAAAATTCACCAAACTCATAGAGCACTTCGTGAAATTTATGGTTTACATAATCGTCCATCAGAGTAGCTTATTCGTCGAACTATCGATAAATTTCGGACAACATTTTCTCTACTCGATGCAACTACAACAAGACAAAGAACTATATCTGCATAAAAAACTATCGCTGCTGTAAGTCACAGTGTTAATTCGTCGACGCCGTTCGTTCGTCTATTCGTCGACGTTCACAACAAGTTGGACTCTGTGCATCCACCAAATGGAAAATTTTGCTGAAAGATCTTGTTCTACACCCGTAGAAGATCCAACTGGTTCAAGAACTAGGCCACCATAATAAGCGTTGTTTTTTTTTGCTGATTGGGCCCTTCAAGAGCTTGAAGATCAACTGTTTTATCGGAAAATTGTGTTCAGTGATGAAGCTCATTTCTGGTTGAATGGCTATATAAACAAGCAAAATTGCCTTATATGGAGTGAAAACAATCCTCAAGAAGTTCTGCAGGTTCCATTGCATCCTGAAAAATGCACTGTATGCTGTGGTTTACACGCTGGAGGCATCATCGGTCCATATTACTTTAAAAACGATACTGGAGCTAATATTACAGTGAATGGTGCTCGTTACAAATCGACGATCAATGGTTATTTGTTTCAAAATTTGAATGATATCGACCCAGAAGTATTAGGTTTCAACAAGATAGTGCTACACCTCATGCTGCTACGGTAACAGTTCATTTATTGAAAGAAAGATTTGGCGATAACATTATTTCGAGAAATGGTCCAATTAAGTGGCCTCCAAGATCACGCGACTCAATTCCACTGGATTATATTCTTTAGGGTTATGTCAAGTCATTGGTTTATGCTGATAAACCAGGAATAGAGGCTTTGGAAGCCAACATAACTCCTCAGAGCTAGTCTTGGTGGACATATGCCGGAAATTATTATTAAAACATAAATTTCATAAAATTGTCTTTCAAATAAAAAAAAATTGGCTTCAATCTCAATTTAAATGTATTTTATTTCAATTTGAGGCTCTATCACTCTAAAAAAACACCTGATACTTGTGTAGATGTATATTGTATGACCATTTTATTTGAATTAATATATTTTTTTTCCGATTTAGATTCGACGAAACTACTGGTTAATGATAACATATATTAAAGACAGACATATATCATTTCAGGAATTATTTGTTCGTATTCTGTTACCTTTCTTTTATGATTTTTAATAAATTTTCGGCAAGTATATTCGATGTACAGATATCCCAGTGATTTATTACAACTATAAATATATCTGTAGATTTTCAGACAAACGGATTCGTTATCCATTCCACAATTTGTCACTATAACGTGATTGTAATAGATGTCCTTTCAGCAATTTTGCCTTCGTGCACCTACTTCCTGATTAAATACTACTAAATGAGATTATTATGCTAATTACCGACCATTTGGATGTAGGTTGAAAGTTTTTACCATGCCCTTGGAGACTGCTATTTCCTTCAACAATTGTATGTAATTAAAATACGTTTTCAGGAAAAATGGCGCAGAATTTATTTTTGCATACTCAGTTTTTTTGAAAACTTTATTCCGGAATTATAATTATTTATAAAAAATTGTTTTCTTAAAGATTACTCCCAAGAGGCATGCAGTATGACGTTAGCGGATTAAAGTTGAAATCAACGGCCAATAATTCAATAACGAGTAGTTCGATGATGCTGCCTGCCATATCTGGCAATAAAAGTTATTTGTTTTGCAAGTCAGTAAGGCACAAGATTTAATTGCTGTTGTATCATAGCCTAGGGTAGAAAACCAGGCTAGGCATTGAATCTGCTTTAACTCCACGTGAATCATATAAGTTTTTCTCCTAATTGATTTCAGTTTCAATTTCTACATTAATTAATATTAACGTAATGACTTTTTCTGTCAAGTATCGTTACGCCAAACTTTTTCTGTCTAGGCAGTAAAAATGCATCTTTTCAATCAGTGAAAAGTGATTAATTTAATATCACTTTGAGAAAAACGTTTTTGTATGAATACGACTGGTGTGTTTTCGTTTACTTCAAGGTGATATTAAAGCGCTAAAAAAATAAAAACCTGTCGAAACATATAATATGAAATTTTACAATTGTTTTATACAACATTCTATTATGAATATATGGAAATAAATTCGCTTATTATTGCCAATGTATAAGATGTGTATAATAATATAATTAGATTCCAAGCTCAAGAATCATTTAAAACATAGATGGTTTTTTGGCCCGTAAATTGAAACAACATTAACAAACTGGCTGCCTGTTTTATAAAGAGTAATTTTTAACAGTTCTACTTGGAAAGTGATGTTTACTTGTGCTTTGAAGCATTCAGTAATGAAATTCTATACTATTTAGAAAAGTGTTATCCTGTGAAAAATATCCTCGCAACTAATCACTAATTAATTAAGAGTAAACAAAATTTGCACAATTTATATTGGATTCGTTCGATTATACGTTCACCATCTACTTCGATCGTGTTTTAAAGTGCAAAAACTTCAGCACACATCATTGATAAAGGCGACCTAATTCAAATATTACAATACTGATATTGAAATCTCTAATAATAAGAGTAAATCTTCGTGTAATATTGCGAATTCATACACATGTAGCAAAACCGGCCTAATAACAGATGTTTTTACTGTAGATGGGGTAAAATATGACGATCCTACAGAGCTGGTTAACATCTTTGCCAATAATTTCACTGCAATGGCTAAATTAAGGCTGAAGACTTGTTATGGTGATAATTCATCTATTTCCTATTCAGCTATATCTTTAGTTGATAATACTTTTTTTAGATCTGGTTACTAAGTTTGAAATCACGGATGCTATAAAAAATTTCAAAAGTAAAAATTGCATAGGTTTACATTATATCTAAATCAAAATTTTTAAAACCATCACTAAGACAGTTAGTGAGCTTTTTTTATATCATAAACATTTCTATTTCGCTTAGTGAATATCCCAATATTCTCAAGGAATCCCGGCACATACAAGTGGAAACCTGGATGAGATCACAAACTATTGTCCCATGTTAAGTCTTCTGTCAAAAGTTTTCGAAAGTATCGTGTTTGTTACAATATCTAAATATATCTGAATAAATACAAAGTACTTAGTAGTCGAGCTCAGTATGGCTTTACAGGTGGTCAATCAACACTCGATTTCATAGAATCCGTTTAAGAATGTCGGGATCACAACTTACCTGTTGCTGACTTGTTTTGGATCTGTCTTGGGACTTAGACACACTTTAATTTTAATTTATTTTGAATAAATGCTACAGCTTAGTATTCAGGGGAATATCTCTTGATTATTTGCGTAGCTATCTTAACCAGAGAACTATGCGTATAAAGATTGGATCCACTATTCGACTTCATATCGAAATTGGGGTTCCTTCAGGTTCTGTACTGGGACTACTGTTGTTTTTACTATGCATACATGATTTACCCATTCACTTGGCTCTCTTTCTGGTTGTGCTTTTTTCCTATGACACTTTAGGTATGGTCAAGGGAGTTGCGAGGAACTTCGTTACCTTTGCGAGACAATTATAAGCCAATTCTTGGGTTGGTGCCAGTCTTCGAAATAAGTATCAATGGACATACTCACAATTCTGGAAGCATTCAAGTGAAAAAACCTATCGCCGCTCTATGAACATCTATTTATCTTAACCTTATTCCTTCATCTAGTCCTCCAATAAAAATAAAATCGGGATGCGTTTCTTATTGCCGGCAAAAATTAAATTCTTATCCTGTTTCCCATTGTTGCCGTTCCGAAAACGAATGGGCACATGTGCCCCCATTCAATACCCCTAATCCCATCGAGTATCTCTCAGGAAACTCAACTACGTACGAGCTCCCTTGACGGGCTCGCAACTGGTCATTCCATTCTGTCCCATCGACTTTACGACGTTACACTCATATAACTCCAACGTTCCTCCAGGAGTTTTGAACGTTTGCGAGTATTGAATTTGCCGGCTTTATGGGAAATCGGTACGTTTACCCCATCCTGATCCCGAAATAGGAGGTCAAGGGTTACCGGTCGATAAAGCCGCCTTCCCACTATCGGATCATTCAGAAATATTATCGTCGAAGGAAATTCGGTTATTATGGACACTTCCGACGTGGTTGGCGGTGACAGGCGTCTAATTGATTTCTGAAACAATTAGTATGGATTCCACAAGGCACTTGGGGCAAACACGAACTTTGGCCGTCGTTGACTTGGCTGAATTGTTCTTCGACTAGTTGAATAAATATCGGTTCGATTCGAACTTCACCACGTCCTATTATTGGAAGTTTGAGTGTCTGAATTATTCAGTTGTCGGGAGTTATTGGAATTAACTATTGTGTTGAAGCAGAGTTTGGTATAATGATGAGGATGGAATAATTGAATGAAACAGATAATACTACTGTTGTATACTATTGTTCATCGATGATGAATGGTAATGCCAAAATGGATCCAAAGTCCTTCAAATGAACTTTCAGAATTTTTGGCTTTTTTTTGGATTTTTGCTTTGGATTCTAAATGTAAAAATTTTTATAGGAAATATAGTAATTCTGAGAAACCCTTACTGGTTTAATTTTAAGAAAAATTAAATCAAAATGTCAGAGACACACTGTCTCAAAAATATGAAGAAGTCTATAAAAAATATAGAATCATGGCCAAAATGATATAAGCGGTGGGCCATTTCAAATTTGCATTTTTGATGGGTTATAGATAAAAAAAAAAAATGAATATTTTGAGTTTATTGGAAAGGCTTCACCTTGATATTTACGAATAAAAAATAATATTGTTCAAATTGAGTCCAAGACTGGCTACATTACTCCATCCGATAAACCCAGTTTTTAGCCCATTTTCAATTGTTTGGGACTCAGTCTCATGATTGGTAACTTCGATTTCATGTTTCAAGGTATCAATCGTTCCTGGATGGTTAGCGTAACACTTATCTCTAATAAATTCCCACAAAAAATTGTTCTCCGAGATGAAAATGAGCTCCATCCTAAAAGATGATTTTTCTGGGAAAATGCTTATCTTCAGCCATGCGATCATTAGCCTATTGAGCGAAGTGGAAACGCATTTTTTGGTCACTTATTGTATTAGTTGAACTTTATAAGCCTTCGTATTGAGGTTTTTATGCGGAATTCTCTTCAGAGAAGTGGTAAAAATGTTCAGTCACATTCTGAGCAAACATGTTTTCAGATTTGCTTACTAGACGAGAACGTGAACGGGTTGTTTCATCAAATAACGATCCAAGTTGACCAAAAAAAAAGGGGTGAAGGCATTTTATTTTTATCGAATTTTCCACGTAAATTAGTAACAGTATGAATGAAAGAGTCGCCACTTTGAAAATGATTTTTATAATAAAATTTTTTCAATCGTAAATTCAGTTAATGTCAAATATTGAACTAGCTTTCTGTGAAAACTCGAATGACAGAAATGTTGCTAAACTCGAAATAACCACTACTTCAGAATGCAAACCCTTCACCATACTTAGCACATACAGATATTGCCTAGGAACATTATATATAAAAAAATTCTAGATCCAAAAATTCTTTATATAAATTTAAAAAATATAGCATATTCCGCACAACAGGGTTTGAAACTTCGTCCATAATCGTCAGCCGATAACTTTGAGTAATTTATAGGGAAAATTTTTAAATAGTTTATTTTCATATAAGATTATAAAGTTGGATATAAAATATAAGACAAAAAATTTGAGATTAACTGAAAACGTTTGCCAATTCTATGTCGAACCGTAGAAATAAATAAAACCAAAGCATGGTTTGAATTGTTATATATAAAATTAAGTATATTTGAAGAATATATTCCTCAGATGTGAAGAATATCATAAATTCAAACTTTTAATATCAAAACAGATTTAATCTGTCAGTCTTCAACAATTTTAATTTCAAAAAAATTTGTATTAAAAAAACTTTTAGAATGAAATTAATATCTTCATAAGCACAGCTCATATTCAATAGAGGTATATAATAAAAACTCAATATACAATGTCAAATGGAATAAATGAATTAACATATTTAAATAGTTTGATTTTAATTTAATTAATAAATAAATATTTGAAGGAGACAAAATTTCGTTTCTGATCTTACCATTATTTCAAAAACATAAAACACAACTCCAGGAATTCTTAAAAAATATAATTTATTTGAAATATTCAAATAAGTTAATTCAAAAATCTCTGTTTTTGAAAAGGAATTTTTGTTCGTATCGGAAAGATCAGAAACAAAATTTTGTCTGCTTCAAATATATATTCCATAATTCTAAATGACAATTTATATTTGATGGTTTATTCATTCCATTTGATCTTGTATATTGAGTTTTGATTATATACGTCTATTAAATATGAGCGGTGCTTATGTAGACATTAATTTAATTCTAAAATTTTTTTTAATAAATATTTTCCTGAAATTAAAATTGTAGAAGACTGACAGATTAAATCTGTTTTGATATTCAAATTTTCTATATTTCTTCTATCAAGTAAAAAGCCTTTTTCTATTTTATTTTATACATAGTATATAATTATATTTAGGCTTGAATAAACCTCATTATGGAATGTCAACGGTTTAAAGAAAACCTTATAATACCTTACAGTTTTCTGTAATTTTGTGGCGAACGTAGACTATCTTGATTTTTAAAGTTAGTCTGTTTAAGCAATTCTCCGGTTACCACTTTGAGGTAAGATATACTGATTGTTAGTTGATTTTGATATTTTAAATATTATTTAGGGCCGATGAAGAGATTATCAGAATTCTAATTGTTTTTTGAAGATATAGTGCATGTTTTGAGAGATTTTTTAATTAACTTATTTGAATCTTTAAATATATTAAATATTTCGAATAAATTATATTTTTTTGAGAAGTCCTTAAGTTGTGTTTTATGTTTTTGAAAAGAAATTGGTGTTCATAATGGTAAGATCAGAAACAAAATTTTGTCTCCTTCAAATATTCATTTATTAATTTCAAATGACTATTTATATTTGTTGGTTTATTTATTCCATTTGACATTGTATATTGAGTTTTGATTATATACCTCTTTCAAATATGAGCGGTGCTTATGTAGACATTATTATAATTCTAAAAGTTTTTTGAATAAACATTTTTTTGAAAATAGAATTGTAGAAGTCTGACAGATAAAATCTGTTTTGTTATTCAAATTTTGTTATATTTCTTCTATCAAGTAAAAAGCCTTTTTCCATTTTATTATAAATTCGAATATGAAAAAAGATTAATTCTTTCAAACATCTACATTATTCAATTTGAAAAAATAAATCAAAATAACTTATTGTTATTACGACTAATTATTAGACTGTGTCAGGATCCGTACAGAAGAGTTCTCCATTGTTTCCTTCAAATCCTTTGATATAAAATAAACACGAGTTAACAGAATCTTATTTTCTTCGATACAACGGGTTCTCTCGTCCCTTTGTCTGGGAGTATAGAGATAGACCATATAATATGGATTATAAGCTATAAACGGAAAGTTTTTGGAATCAGAACACTGTAACGTGCATCTGCGTTACAGTGCAAAACACAAATACAGCCAAATAGGTTTTGTTGATCGCCGGGAATAAGCAGCAGAAATACATGTTTCAATGCTTTTTGACATATATTCAGTATAAATCTGAAATGTCGATCAATGTTACACAGCCAAGCACCTATGTTCACCCTGTTGTAACGTTTAACCAAATAATAGCGCTGTCTAATGGACATGAGTACACAAAGGCAACACACCCCAGCAAGTTTATTCAAGAATCGAACTTTATTACTTCAAGCGTTACAAATGAAAAACCTTCCTCATGCTCAAGTATCTATGCTATGCGGCTATTATGATTGGGTTCTTGAGCAGATGGAATACGATCCTGATTTTGGCCAAAAAATCATTTTCTCAGACGAGAAATATTTTTGGTTGAATGGATTCGTTAATGAGCAGAATTGTCGTTATATTTGCGAGGGGTTATATGAATTTGAGAAACTTACTGTCAGGTGCGGCTTATGGCATGGCGTTGTCATCGGACTTTATTTTTCCGAAATGAGGACGGAACAGCCGTAACCGTGAATGATGACCGCTATAAGACCATATTAGTTGAATTTCTATAACTAGAACTTGGGAACATCAAAATTGAAGTGATGCGGCTCCATCAAATTAGCATTATATGCCATACAGTTGATGCTAGGCTTGCTTTGTTGAGGGATAGGTTTGACGATAGGATTATCTTTCAACAAGGATTTGTGTATTGGCCATCAAGATCATGTGATTTGACTTCTCTGGATTATTTTCTGTGGAGCTTTAGGAAAGCACAAGTGTATGCCAACAAACGACATACTTTGGATCACTTGAAAGAGAATATTCGTCAAGTTATGGCGAAAAACAGCCAGAAGTCATGGTAGACATTTCAGATATATTATTTCGACCATAACTGCCATTTTCATGCTTTAAAATGAAGCAAGAATTAGGTTTTCATATTAAACCTCTATTATTTTACTCGAAATAAAATTTCTATCACTCCTCCAGAAAGACCCTCTATAGAACAGTTTTTCTTCATTCATCTATTTTATATATATATATATATATTTTTTTTTTTTTCCAAACGTTGTTATTAAATTGGTATGTTATAAGTTAAAAGTTGCTGTGTAATATTTTAAAATGGCATTTATCAACCAGAATAGGAAGGTAATTTATCTAAGATATTTTCAGTATGTATTTTTTAAATAAATAATTAAACAGAGCCAATAAAATGTTAAGTTTTTATAATCGAACTTCATATTTGAAAGACACGCTGTATATTGATTGCAATTTAAATACTACCCGATATTTTCGATTATAATTTATAGACCTTGCAGCTACCCCGGATACTTGAACCAGAAAATTTAATCCTGTGTTGTTCGTGACAAAATAACGTTAAATGTTTCTGAAATCGGATAAAGATATATTAGTGTTGACATTTTTTTTCATCCACTATAATTTCAAGTTTTCAAATAAATGGTAATTATTTATGGATGGAAACTTGGGGCGAAATCAACTTGGATTCATTTTTGATTTCATGAAAGTTTTGGAAGACTGTCTTGTCAACAATTTTATTTATAACAAAGAATATGGATTTCATACGTTTTCAATTTATTCTATATTATGTCTACAGTATGAAATAACCTAAATATTTAATAGAAATCATAATCAGTGGACTTCCCATTCCTGCCATTGTTTTGGATTAGAGTGAGTCGTGAGTATTTCAATATAAGAATAGTCGTTATTACAGCTAAAAATTTTCAAGGAGTCTACTCGGATATTGTTTGAATTATTTTCATCCTTTGAATGAAGAACAATGTTACTAGTGTTAATTATATAGTCTTAAATGGACTTATTGTATGCTATGATACTCTGATGGTATGAACCAATTTTTATATATACGCTCGAACTCAAAAGTTAGGTCTTCAGAATAATTTCGATTCAAAATGTATAACTGACCTCTTATTTTGGAAAAATACATTTCGAAAATTGAATCCAAATGGAGCAATTTGGGATACATATTTTTTATCACCCACATAAAAAGAAGAGATAAATTTAGAGATTGTGGAAAGGGAAAAATTGAAGAGCGGGTAGAAGAGAGAGAAAGAGATGATAAAGAGAGAAAGATGAGTTACAAATTGAGTAGGGCAGATTGAACTGATGCTACAGACTGTCCAGAATTCCCAGTTTGGGTATTTGATGGAGTCCATTTTTTCTCAAATATTCAGGAGCTCTATTTCATGACCTGAAAAATTTCAGATAGTTTTCATTTCCAAGGTGATTGTACAAAAGTAGCTATCATCTGCTAACACATATTCTTCAAATATTGTTTCAAGGTACTTAGGACTTAATCCTTAGCATATTGCAAAACCATAATTTACTTGAATTAACTGATTTTCAAATGAGTCTGAAGTGCGTCGGTTTTCCCTTTCTACTGTATTGTTACACCTTCCTAATTTATGAAATAATATAAATACTTTTTGGATATATTATACATGCATGCACATACTTTCATTCAAAGTTTAACATCATTGATTCAACTGAAGAATCGAGAGATCAAGTAATAAATAGCTAATACTTAGAAGATTCAGAGTTCTTATTGCATACATGTAATATACATAAAATATTCATATGGGTGTTATCTTTTACATATTCTCCTAGTTTGATTTAATTAAAGAGTAAGTTAATTCCGTGTTCGTTATTCTTAGGTGTTCCCGATATTATAAACTACTTGATAATCTAGACAAGAACCGAAACATAACATTCGATATGAAAATATCCCTTGGTGAATATTAGACCTACCGTATTATTAAGTTATTCACTGTTCTCCTTGGAAGTACATCAATTTGTAATTATGTTTCCAGATCAGTATAAAATTATTAATACGGTATAAAGTGAATTTTCAGCGGAAGTCAACGTATTTAGGAGTAGCAATTTTTTTCAAAAATTGGAAGTGTCTCTTAGAAAATATTAGTAGAATTTGGGATAACGGAAAAAATATATAACTTCTTATTCGGTAGGTACACCAGAGAAAATATGATGCGGACTTTTCTTCGATTCGAATATCTTGGATGATGTCACATGATGTTAGTCGTCATTCTTCGTATTAATTTTGTTTAATCATTATGATGGCACCTCTGTCATCTAATAACTGATCCATATAAATTACAGTGGTATTTTATGAGAATTGTATGGTAAACTAAAATGTTATATCTCGTTCATCTTTCATTCCGTTAACGAACGAGTGTATGACACTCCGGCAGAATTTTAGGCAAATACTCTCGCATTTTGAAGAGTTTCTAATGAAATCTAAACCTCCTTAATCCAGGAAAATATACATCTAAGTAATTCAGTTGAAATATCTGGCATAAGATGATTCTCTAATGGATTAAAAAATTCTTTTCACATATTTTGAATCAGACTAACTCACCCGGATATAAAAAATTAGTGTGCAAACATTCGTATCGAAATCAACCAGAAATATGAATTGCTTCTTTTTTCCCGTAGGAAGTTTTCATGTCAGGATACTTCAACAAGACCTTGACTATGTAAATTGAGTCAAATTATTTCAGAATATGAAAAGGTCACATTTCCCAAAGCTCTGAAGTAATTCTCTTGTTCAAGTTTATTCTGGGACGAGTGCGTCTCTCGTTTGGGATGCAGGGGGATAATTTGATAAAGCAAAATGTGTTGATTCGAAGTATACTATTTGCTCTGGAGATGAATGTAAAATTTCTTGAATAAAATCTTCGCACCTGCTTGGGAGGCACTTACTAAAGGATTTTGGCTTTGTATATCGGATTATTTAAATTCGATCCTGAAGCATTAGAATCTCGTTAATGGTGAGGAATATTGAGTCGCTTGAAGTCTACTCCTGATTGCTTGATGTCAATATTCGTAACAGAAAGGTTTTAGTGTGGAGACGAATTTCAGTTGACGTAAATAGACTTACATTTCGTATTAAATACCCGATAATTTAGACTATTTTTTTCTATTTCATAAAAATTCCTTGAAACATTTTAAAGTCAAATAAAATGCTGTTTCCTTTTAACAGCCATGTAGAATAAACACTCATAATCTAGCCATCAAAAGGAGATGAAAGAATACAAAACTATATATAATATTGAGCGAACTTACCCAACAAACTTTCAGTGGAGACGGCACTGTTTCATACTGGCATTAGGAAAAAACAAAATCCGCTCTAAAACTTCCCAACATAAACTTAAGAAATTCTTCAAAGCAACATTTCTTTGAGAAAGAGGGTCTCTACTGAAATTTGTTGGGTAAGTTCGATCAATATTCTTTGGATTCTTTTATCTCTTTTCGATACTGTAGGATGAGTATTAATTCTATATATTTAGTACAAAAAAAACAGTGTTTTTAAGGAGTATATCTGAAAATTTTGGAGGATTAGATATGTTCCTGTCTGAGAGACACCCACAAAATTGGGGAAAGAACAAACAAAATTACAGGTGCTTCTCAAAGTTTTTTCTTAAAATGATATTAGTTTCTAGGCCTAACCCGGCTATGACGTATAAAATGAAGAATTGCGGTATACTGACCGTAATTATTTCTCTCCAAGAAAGCATTTCTAATTCAGAATTTAGAGAAAAATATGAAATAATTTTTCAAAACCTTCAGATAAATGCTATCTATCTCATGAAACGACGCGCTCCATACATCGCTCCAATTTCAATCTGAACCATAAAGAAATCCCCGATCCTCTAATAACAACAAAAAACATTATTTGAAAGTATAGCATAACAAAAAATTTTCGTGAAACACACCTAATGTTTCAATGAAAAAAAGTAAAATGAATGAAATGAATGTTAAGTGAAAATTTCTCTTTATTATCTTATTTATTGGAAAAAAATATGTTGTCTTCATGTAAGATGCTTCCAAAATGGGCGAATAAAAAAATAGCTAGTTAGCTCATGACATTACAAAAGAAGAGAATTAGTTCGATTTGATAGCTGCTCTGCAGAAGTCACAAAATTAAATTCCTTATATCCCATTTCATTTGTAGTTTTATATTTATCTTATAAGAATAATATAAAGTTTTTTAACGGAAATTAGACTTTTCTTCCAAATAAGTCTGTCAACATTGCCAACTGCCACTAAAACACAATATCTACTCAACAACTCCGTGAAGAATTTACAGCTCTTAAAATAAGAAATGTTTTTGTGAGAATTTTCAGTTGAATATATTTTCGGATTTCATATCTAACTGTCATCTAAAAAATTATATTTTACATATTAAATCGGCGGAGATTATTCACGAAATATCTGATGTTTTTCTTAGAGTGATAGAATTATCGATAGGTATAACTGTAATTTGACAGAAGGAAGAAGCCATGTGGTCTTGACATTATGTTTAAATTATGACAACTTATCATGGACAGACTCACGTCGCAACAACGTTTACAAATTGCTGAAATTTATTTTCATAATCAATGTTCTATTCGACAATCTTATAGACCACTTCGTGAAATTTATGGTTTACATAATCATCCATCAGAGCAGCTTATTCGTCGAACTATCGATAGATTTCGGACAACATTTTCTCTACTCGATGCAAACAAAACAAGATAAAGAACTGTACGTAGAGAATAAAATATCGCTGCTGTAAGTCATAGTGTTAATGATGATTCATATTTGTCTATTCGTCGACGTTCACAACAAGTTGGACTCTGTGCATCCACCACATGGAAAAATTTGCGTAAAGATCTTGGTCTTCACCCATATAAGATCCAACTGGTTCCAGAACTAAAGCCACTTGACAATAATAAGCGTCGTTTGTTTGCTGATTAGGCCCTAGAACAGCTT
Organism: Megalocaria dilatata; assembly: GCA_034642435.1. NCBI lineage: Eukaryota > Metazoa > Arthropoda > Insecta > Coleoptera > Coccinellidae > Megalocaria > Megalocaria dilatata. The sequence goes on along the minus strand of CM067857.1, from coordinate 37,028,457 downwards.
GAAGTTGATCCATTTTTTTATCGTAAAATTGTGTTTAGTGATGAAGCTTATTTCTGGTTGAACGGTAATGTAAACAAGCAAAATTGCCCTATATGGAGTGAAAACAATTCTCAAGAAGTTCTGCAGGTTCCATTACATCCTGAAAAATGCACTGTATGATGTGCTTCACACGCTGGAGGCATCAACGGTCCATATTTCATTAAAAACGATGCTGGGTCTGATGTAACAGTGAATTGTGCTCTTTAAAGATCGATGATCAATGATTATTTGTTTCAGAATTTGAATGGTATCGACCCAAATAAGTTTTGGTTCCAACAAGATGGTTCTACACCTCATGCTGCTACGGTAACAATTGATTTATTGAAAGAAAGATTTGGCGATAACATTATTTCGAGAAATGGTCCAATTAAGTGACCTCCAAGATCATGCGAAATAACTCCACTGGATTATTTTCTTTGGGGTTATGTCAAGTCATTGGTATATGCTGATAAACCAGAAACAATAGAGGCTTTGGAAGCCAACATAACTCGTGTTATTGATGAAATAAGGCCTCAATTACTCGAAAAACTGCTCCACAATTGATCTGGTCGAATGCGGTTCCTCAGAGCTAGTCATGGTGGACATATGCCGGAAATTATTTTTAAAACCTAAATTTCTTAAAAGAGTCTTTCAAATAAAAAAGAAATTGGCTTCAGTCTGAATTTAAATGTGTTTTATTTCAATTTAAAGTTCTATCACTCTAAGAAAAAACCCCATACACACTTATTATTGTAAAATATTTTATAGTATCAATTCCTATAATTTTGTTTGCAGTTTTCTAATGAATAAATAAATATAAATAAAAATATTCCATTAATAACTAATGACTTTTCGATTAGGAAATATGTAACTATTAGAAAACGAATGGATTAATCCGAATTCGAAAGTGTCAGTGAAATAATATACATATTTCGATAAGCTGATTATTCGTTCTTTTAACGCCATGATAAAAATTCCAGCTCAAACTGTTTTTAAAATAAAAGTGCATTACTTTATCATTGAAATCAATTTCACATAAATTAATGTAGATTTAAAATGGAAAACATTACACGGATGAAAATAAATATTGTGTTATTCACAGGGAATGTCTTTTTTTTTAATGAGCACAAAATTTAAAAGGTATTAATGTTATAAAGTATTCATTAGAAATTTTAAAATATGTATTGAGACAAATGGAAAAATGACTAACAGATTGGAAAAGAGTTAGTATTTATTGTTGGTCCCGAGGTAAGCACTCAACGAAATTTACACAAAAATTAGAAAGCTGAAAACGAGTCAATATAATCTTAATGAAAGTTGAGTGGGTATAACTTATTCAGAATTTTATTTAATCGGAAAAAAAGCATAAGATGTAATAAATATATAATAAATACTCTTTATTGTTATATGCAGAGGAAGTAGAGAAAAGTGGGGAGTTTTTTGAACGATGACGGCATTTCATCCTGCAGTTTTTGTATCTAAAATTTGATTCGGAACATAATAGTCGTCACAAAAAATTTCAAAAATTATTTTATTCTCATCAAACATTATTTTTTTTTAATTTTGTTAAAATATTCAAATCATAAAGTTTTATTTTTCTGCTTAATCTACAATACACGAAACATTAAAAAAAATTCCACTATACGCATTTTTCCAGAAAAAATTCTAGGAAAAAAACGACGCAGCGTAACTTATGAAACGGCCATCAGGTAAAAACTTACCAATAAAACACGGGCCTTTCAGCAGCACAAACTAACAAAGACATATCTCCACACGCGACTGGCGCTAACTGAGGCTCGGCGCCGTTCGCTTTGCGACGCTGGCGCCCGAACCCCGAGCGGGGACGCGTCGAAATGCCAGCGTCGGTGGGTCAATAAGACGCCGGAGGCGACAGAGTTGGGTCTACGACAACTGGAGGACGGCACCCACCTGCGTGAGCCAGCGTGGAGGAACAGACAAAGAGAAGGATATTTGAGAATTTTGGAGGATTCGATATATTCCTGTCTGAGAGACACCCACAAAATTGCAGGAAGAACAAACAAAATAACAAGTGCTTCTCAAAGTTTTTTCTTAAAATTATATTAGTTTCTAGGCCTCACCTGACGTGTAAAATGAAGAATTGCGGAATACTGACCGTATTTTTTTTCTCCAAGAGATCATTTCTAATTCAGAATTTAAAGCAAAATATAAAATAATTTTTCATAATCTTCAAATGAATGCTATCTATCTCGTGAAGGACGCGCTTCATACATCGCTTCAGTTTCAATATTAACCATAAAACCTTAATACAATCCCAGATCCACTAATAACAACAAAAAATAGCATAATTTAAAAGTATAGCATAACAAACAATTCTCGTGAAACAGACCTCATCTTTCAAAAAAAAAAGAAAAGTAAAATGAATTTAAGTTTAAAAGTTTAAGATTGGCTCCAGGTCAAACATAGAAACAATTTTACTAAAAAGAACTCCCACATGAATTTGGGTCTTCTTTAGATACAAACAGCACCTAATCACCTAAGCCCAAAATTATAAAGTTATTTTTGTCTACATTTCAGATATCATAAATTTTTATGTTGCATGGTTACATTTAACAGTATCAAATGTGGGGGTGGTCCAGAAGAATATTTGAGAATTTGCAGAAAATTTTTCTGTTCACGATGGAATTTTAGATTGATAATATCTATGAATATTTCCTCAGTTAAGAATATTATATAGTAAAATAACACCTTCATTGAAAAAAATTGTTCATTTTTGCATTCTTGTTCAAGAGAACAGTTTGCTACTCTTTCACCAAAATGTAACTTTCGTACTTTGAGTCGGAAAAAGTCTTAAACGACTGGTTTGGACGCAGTGATGAAGAACTCAAGGTTAAAAGTATGTTCGTCCAATCCTTCTGTAAACATGTTTAATTTCAAAAGGAAAGTGCCAGAGCCTTGAAACTTTCATAGAAGGTTTGGGGTCTAAATATCTCGGTTAAGTTCGTTAGTTGGCAGTTATTGCCTTTTAAATTTTTCTATTGTTTTTCTGAAAATTTTCTGAACTACGAGCATGTTATTGCGAAATTTCAAAAGGATCAAATGATTAGAATTCTGTAAAATGAATAAATTTTGTGAGCGGATCAGTGTTAGCGCCACCTTAAAAATTCAAATTTTCGAAAGGAAAATAATAAAGACTTGCAACTTTCAATTTAGATTTGATATCTAGTTATTCACAATTAAATTTTTTTCTCATTATTCTCAATATTTCCAAAACTACAAATCCCGTTGATCCGAAATTTGATTTAAAAAAAAATTGTAACGTACATGACTCATAAAAACACAACCAAATGAATTATTGCTATTTGTGTCAAAAACTGATCGTTGATTATTTTACAGATTGTGCTTTTGTTAATCTATAATTCGATGAACAATCAGTACGGCTACTGACAGGAGATAATTGAAAAGTCAAATACATAAGAAATATATATTTGTTTACATCTTCACCACAGATAACAACCGTGAAAAACTTTTGTTATGATTATAAATATTCAAATAAAATTTTAACAGATAAACTCAACAATGCGATGAAAATAATTCTCAGTATCATTTTGAGTTCAGTTTCACAAGTTACGTCTCAAAAATCTGCATTTAAATTTAAGTATCTTTACTCCGTCTAGAAAGTATCCGGAATTTATTATTTTTCATTATTTTAATATACTTCGTTTTTGTAACATTCTAAGACAAATGTAATGTATAAAATAGGCTGTGCAGATAGTGTGCTATAACCAAAGTTGCATGGTAACATTATTTGTTAAAATTGTTGATTGTCAACAGGTATACAATTTATGAAATAATGTCGCATTTAGAAAAAAGGAAACAAGTAGAATATTTGTATAGAAAAGGTTTTCGAAGTGTTAAGCAGTTAGTGCAACTGACTGGACTGGGAAAAAATGCTGTGTATAAGACAATAAAGATGATGAAAAATGGCATAGATATGAGTCATAGACCAGTTTCAGGAAGGCCATGTGAGATTAAAGGAATTAATTCAAACGCTTTATTGACTTTAGGACAACACAATCCGCGCCTGGGATTTCGCAAATTAGCAGTTTTGGAAATCAACGAAATATAAAAGTATTTTCAGAAACCGTCCGTATGTCACTGAAAAGGCAAGGCTATATATCAAGAAAACCTAAAGAAATCCCTCTGATGCCACCTTTACGAAAGAAACAAAGGATAGAAATTTGTCAACATTTCAAAGAAAATAATTTTAATAATGTCTTTATATCTATTTAGAGTTGTTTCCAACTTGTTTGAAATCACTCAGAAAGCCTATCAAAACAACCTATTACAGTTCAAATTTCCAAATTTCCCACCAAAATAATGTTTTGAGGAGCAATATCTCAGCGTGGGGCTATGCTTATCTGTATAGTTGATGGTACCATTAATAGTTTATTGTGGCATTCTAAACGATGTTTTACTTGAAACGGCGCATGCTTTATATTCAGAGGGGTGGCGTTTTCAGCAGGATAATGCAAGATGCCATACTTCAGCCTATACTCAAGCTTGGATGCAAAAACACCTTGTACTGTCAGACAATACAATGTAATACCTGAAGAAGCTACATCGTGGTGAAACAATTTTTGTAGTAGTACAAACATTTTTGTGGAAATGAATTACTGTCTCATATACATTTTTTTAATTAAAATGAGAGTAAAGACCGAATCAATCAAATATTTAAATAAGATGAATATTTTGTTATAATTTTTTAATTCAACAATTGAAAATATATACTAAATAATTACAATTGAGCTTTGTTGTTTCCGGATACTTTCTAAAGGAACTATAATTCATATCAGAAGTTCAAACTTCAAGTATAAAGTAAGAATCTGATTGAGAGACAATGTGTGTTAAAGATATTTCATTATTCAAGAAATATAATTCTGCCTGACTCTTTTTGGGAAAAAACAGGCATTCCTGATTGGTCCACAGTTCAAGTGCTTGGAATATTGTAACAATACCTCAGATGCTCCAAATATTGTTCAAATGCAACACAACAAAAAAACTTCAAAATTTTCAACAAATTTGAAAACTCCAAATTTGAGTATAACAAATATTCCTTCACAAATGACGAAAACTCAAATGATTGCTGGTAACAAATAATAAAATAATCAATACCTGGAAAAATATCCTATCTAATTACAACACAGTAGATAGAATAATTTCAAATAGTCACTAAATCACCAAAGGTCATAAGATAATTAAATGAAGAATGATCAACCAATAACGATAAAATGAATATAATATGTTTATCACACTAAAACCCTAACAAACTTTGTCTCATGCATATAAGTCCTTCGATCATCGATTTCATTCAGCACATCGAAACCAACAAATTACTGCGATAAACTGATTATGGTCTTAACAGTGAATATGATAACATATAAACTGGTCCAACAGTGAAAACCTCGTCGCGGGAATACAAAAAGTATGCTTTTAAGTTGAGAAAAACTGACTAAGAAATATTACACTTGCATAATTTTTCATTTTGAACAGGCATAAACTTTGCCGTGAATCCCATTTCTACTCGCTAATGAATCGTATTTCCAAATTATATGAAGACAGAACGCTGTAAGGTGAATAGTGCTCGCCATACAAATATATCACTTTTAATAGGTGAAGTTCTGCCGGGATAAAGGCAGAAACCCTCCGAGGATTTCCAACCATTGATTCAATAATTCTCAATAAAGTCTTGAAATGATTCGTTAGAGGATACTATTCTTGAAGACGCTGGTGAATTCAGAATTGTTTCAGAGAGTGAGTCCTGGAATTGTAAGATGAGTTAGTGCTGATCTGCATTTGTTTTATAGAGAAAAGTAGCTTCATACTGAGCATTTCACAGGATTTGTAGGAACGAATTGTTTATTTATTCATAAATTATATGAATATAAGTGATGATTCACATACCCATAAAAAATGCACAAAAGCAAGATATTTAAAAAATTACCAAAAACAGATTCTCAAAGAAGAAAATAAATTCATATAGTGTTTACCGCGTAGATTTCAGTTGTTTTTATGATTCAACAACAATAATAATTTAATTATGGGTTATCACTGACGATACTCGTATTTAGAAAAATTGAAATGTATTGAAACACATTTCCATTAATAACTTCTTCTGGAAACTTATTTGTTTCATGAATTATTCATTATATGATGAAATTTGTGAATTAAAATAATAAAAAGAGGTTTTTACCTGATAGAGGGAATATTACAAAATTCGAATATCAAATCAGATTTAATCAGTTAGTCTCCTATAATTTAATTTAAAAAAAATATATGTTGAGTTTTGATTTTACATGTCTATTAATTATAAGCTGTGCTCATTAAACATTAATTTAATTCTAAAAGTTTTTGAATAAAATTTTTTGAAATTAAAATTATAGGAGACTAACAGATTAGATCTGTTTTGATATTCGAAATTTGTGAATTGGTGAAATGGCTTTTCAAGAAACATAGAAATTTGTAACACTTATTATTTAATGAAATAAATAGAGGTTTATACTTGATAGAAGGTATATAAAATTATTTAAATATTTTAATATTATAAATTCAAATTAATATTTAAATTTTCAGTATTCATTTACCAGAAGCTTTCTGAATTGTTAAAAGGTGAGAGAATATTTTTGTTGATTGATGTTATATTTTATTGAATACGAATATAATTGAGTACTGACGAAGCAAAGGCTCTCTTAAAACTTGTTTTTTAGTAATGTTTTTACATACCTTGAGATTTTATAAAAAGAAACTTAGATGTCCAATAATATTGAATATTCTAAGTAAGACAGTTTCAGGATGAAATTCTTAAGATTATGTTAAACATTTTTGAAAGATATCTGTTTTCATAAGATTGATGAGCAGAAACAAAATTTTGTCTACTCAAATATTTAATTTATAGGATTTTGGTTAACAATTTCTCTTTATTGGATTTTGTTATATCATTTGGATATCTTATAATGAATGTTTATTTTATATGTCGTTTGATATAAGTGATACTTATATGAGATTAATTTAATTTAATTCCTGAAGTTATAATTATTAAATATAATTTTTTGAAGTTAAATGTGTAGAAGGCTAATATCGAAATATTTAAATAACTTTTTATTTATGGAAAAAACAGCCGTTAATTAATCAATTTAGTAACATATATAGTACATATAAGTATTTTTACAAAATTTCATTTTTTGTTGTTCACTGACTGTCAGAAAAATTTTATATATATTATACTCAAATTTTGAGGTTTCATTGAAGGATATGAAAGGAAATTCTAACAAGCGGCAGCAGTTTTTTTTGGATGAGTAGATTACTTCAATGTTTTCTCAGTTTTGATGTTGGAACGAAAAAATAATTCACTTGAAGAGTTACTCAGGCGTTAAAACATTATTCACTATATCGGGAAGTATCAATGATTCATCTATCTTTTTGCCCAGAGAGAGATCTCACTACCTGTTAGAAACGAGGCGTTTTACATTGTAAAATGTCTGGATGCACCCGTTCTCATATCTGATATGCGTGTTCCAGTATCTTCGTTATTTTCAATATAATTTTAAGGATTTCCTCTAATGTTTAGTAATGTATAAGTAGGTATGTTTAAATTCACTGTCAATTCACCCAGAAACAATGTTTCCAATCAATTACGTTAATTTTCCTATTTTTGTTAGAAGGGATGCATCGAGCACCTCTAACGTTCAGTCTTTGAAAAGACTCTAAAATCATTATCATTCGCGTAATCAAACTTGTCGCATGTAGCCTTTGCTACATTAAGCATTATCGTTTGGGTAGTCAAACTTGTCGTATGTAGCTTCTGCTACATTATGCACTACCATTCGGATAGTCATACTTGTCGTATGTACCTTGAGACATTTCGGTCCAATTTATCGTGGTTATTATTGTTAATATAGTAATCCAGTCGATTGCCAAAGTATTGGCAAATTCATTACATTTGTTTTTAGTGTAATAATCAAACCTTTTGGCTTGGTTTATATATACTAAACCAAGAATTATAGTTCGTTGTTATCATAGTGTATTACAAGTGTTTCACTTACAATCTTCTTTCGTTTATCTTATTGGAAATTCAAATCAAATTCGTCATTGAGATAACTACATACAAGTGCCCTTGAAGTTAAAATCACCGCTAATCATAAAAAATGCAGTCCACTTAAACATATGGTAATTAATCATCGAGATTAATTAATTTGGAATTGTCTATTATTTCAAAATAATGAAATAATAGGTGAAATATATGATTTGAAGTAAAACACTTTCTTTCCGCTTATATTTATTGTTCACAATAATTGATTCGTCAATTTCCAATTTCATATCGACGGGTATCATCGGGTGAGTATGGTAACTGTTACCATACTCACCCGATGAAGTCAATATGTAATTGATGAAACAATTGTTGTGAACAATAAATATAAGCGGAAATAAAGTGTTTCACTTCAAATCATTAACGATGAATTTCCGTCAAGTAGAGACCGAAACAATCAAGAAGTTAATAGGTAAATACTGAGGTTAACTGACCGTGGTACGAAACACATTATTCGATGCTGCCCAAATCTACACAAACTGAACTACACATAATTAATCTCATGAGAAAACATTTCATTCCTTTTATGTATGAAACAGTTGGTTCCTATTTAATCCCGCTTCTGCCTCAGTATTTTACAGACAATATGTTCTACATAACACAATCTCAGCTTCACTATTTCATCGAATATTCCATTGATTAAATCGTACGTAAAAATGTTTAAGAGTAACTACACATGTTTTTTTTCATGAAATATCACACTAAAAATTGTTTCTAGAAACGATTGCTCTTCGGCAGACAATTGCCAAAGTGCAAAGACTCTGGTTCCATTACTCTTAGGTTTGCAGTGATTATTCTCAATCTCTTTGGTAGACCTATTGAAACACTGAAGTGAACTAAAAGCTGCTTGAAAAATGTATCCATAAAATACTTCTCGATATTTGTAATTGGAAAATAGGATCACCTTCAGAGCTCCAAAAGACCCACCTCATTGAACAAGAAATTATATTGATGCTGTTTAAGATCAGTAACAAAATATGTTTGAAAATTTAGATAGAAAGGAAGTTTTTATTCGAAAATCCCGCTATTCAAATTGTCGACATGATAGGAGCTTCCTTGCGTCGCACTTAAATGTCCCCAAAGAGAAGATATCTCGAATGCTTTCTCTGTGTCGCCAAATGGCCCACTCTATGATACGGAAAATAAAACGCCCCGTTCCCCGAGGCATATTTTTGATAAACTCATCTCCACTCCAAATTTTAAATTCAGAAAGAACTCGAATGAAACTTCCACATTGCGTCCGGTTGAATTCCCCAAAGAATATTTCTCCAAATATACAAAGAAAAACGTATTCAGGGTGAAATGCTCCGACTTCAGCGAAGTGAACATCTCTTTGATTATAGAGATTCAATTGAAGGACCCTAATTCATCTTGAATTACTTGATTAACATTATTTTCTGCGATGTCGCTTACGAATGTCAGACGACTTGATTATTCTATGGTCTAATTACAATTTATCTTGATTAAAGTAGGCCAGGTTGCCATTCTGACCCCCCGTTAATTATGCTAGATATTGTATTACGTAAACATCTCCTGCCGCTTTTTGTGCAAAGGTCGTGCAAGAAGTATATACTTCGGTGTGCTGAGAGAATGTCTAGATAATAGCTACCGGTCAATTTTTTTATATGAATTACGTTACTGCTTTATCATTCTAGGAAGACAAAAGAAAGTTCAGGGTAGATGATAAATTGTTATAATTTCAAATGATTCCCCCTCTGGTTAGGCATTGCATGAATTCAATATATGATATTATTATACAAATATCAGAACGTTTTAATTTTCTAATACAAACCGTGGTACTATTATTGAACTTCTAAGTTAATAATCTGATGTCGGAAACTAAACAATTTTTCACATAAAGTATTTCAAACTTGCTAGTAAAGAGAGCAAAAATTTTTGAGAAATTTTAAATCAGTTAAATAATACATGTCAAATTACATCCGATATTCCAAATGAAATAATCGATGGGGAAGGCAGTCTTATTACAAAAATAAAAGAGAAAGCGCATAAATTCAAAACTTTCTTGCTGATATTGATGTTTTGAAGGTCCCACCGAAAATGTCCTCCATTTTCCTAAAGCTTGTTGATAAGAATGAAATTGTGAGCATCGTCGCTTCACTAAAGAATGGCGCTTGCCCTGGACCTGAAGGTATTGATGAATCTCTTATCAAACACATTCACGCATTAATTTTGAAAGTTCTAACTGATATAATCAATTCAACTTTTTCGAATAGTACAGTACTGACAAAATTGAAAAGTCACATGGAAGTTGCACTTTTGGAAATATATTTGAGTTGATAAATTACTGTCTAATCCCTATGATCAATGATTTTGATCTTTCAGAAATGTCTCAACAGGAGACTGATCTCGTTCCTTGAAAAGAAAAGATTTATTAGTTAACAGAAAATTTGGGGTTAGGCAAAATATTTCAACCACAGATGGGATACAGGAGCTTTCGAGAGCGTCGTTCACTCTATGGATGAAAATGAAAAAGATCTTGCAATTGTTTTAGATTTTGCTAAGCTTTTGATACCGTGGGTTACGTTCTGCTCCTTAACATATTAGATGTTGGGAATTAGTCAGTTATTTGGATGGTCGGGCTAGATATGTTAAGATGGGAAGTGTATTGAGGCATACGTTGCGCCATAATATTGACATACCGCAAGGAACTGTATTTGGTCCGATTATATTTCTAGTTTTTAATGACTGATTGCTTAGGATGCTTCGGTGCTGTAGGTCTTGATGTGGTTGCGTATGCTGATATGTCTTAAATTTCGAAGAAAATACATGACAGGAAGCATATCAGGTTGCGGTGAAGAGTATGAAAACTGTTTATAAACTACTGTCATACTGCTTGTTGAATTTGAATACCTATAAAACAACATTCATTACATTTTCGCTTATAGCATTTGAATTATTACTCCTACATAAGTATCAATGTAACTAACAGAATTGTCAGTGCTCAGCTGTCAGGAAAACCGAGTCGATCAGGTATGTTGGGCTTTCGTGGATCCAAATTTGAGATGAAATAAATATACAGCTAAGCTTGAGAGACGAAATAAGAAGTTGTAATAAATTTTTTATAATATCAAAAATGTTATGTCCATTCTGTCAGGTATGGAAATGTGATATGGGCTGATGTCAATAAAAATAATCCTTAATTCAGGTAGAAAGTTTAGGAATGAAAGGCTTCAAATAAAATCTGAAAATTTAATATCAAATAACTGTAAATTCATGAAGCTATATTGAATTAAATGAAAAGAAGAAAAAAAATTAATACGGTATCAATTAGAAACAAGATTGGTTTTGAATAAAAATCTTGTAATTCCACGGTTCCTTGAAGAACATCTACAAGAATGCCTGTCGTTAATGGTCCGAAATTCAATAATATCCATCCCTATGGATTGAAAGCCACATTCAATGTAAGGAGTGAGGCATCTAAAAGTCGTCTTCAAACATATGTTATGTCGGATTTTGTTTGATTCCAGACCGTTATTTCTGCCTTCTTCTTTCGTGCAGTTTGACTTATCTTTTCAATTATTTGAACCTCTGTGAAATTCTATTGTATTTTAAAAACATTTCATCATTTGTATTTGTAGAACACGACAGTATAGTAGATTTCTTAGACTGCATATTTCTAGAAACAAAAATTGTTGTATATAAAAATAATCTGGAAATAATGTATCGCCAAACTCGCCGATGTAAATCACACAAATTCATATAACATCTAGAGTACTCAATTCCTGCATAATCACTCAAATTTTATAGCTGTTGCAAGTTTGTTATGTTAAGTTTCCATCCAGCATACATAATTCACAAAATGAAAAATGTAGAAATACTTTGAAAGTAGAAAGGAACCACAATGTGAACACATAATTCACACAAAAATATAAAATTATGAATTTTTTGATATATCTTTAGGAAAGAAATAAAAATCATTACATTGGTATTTCAACGAAAAATGTTCCGGAGGTCATTGAAGTAAGTTATTTTTAACGAAAATGAAATCATGGACGAAAATATTCCTTAGTAACTAGTCATCACATATGGTCCTTGCATTTTGTTTTAGAGCAGAAAAACGTAAATTTTTATTATGAAATGTATTATCTTCATAGTAAAAAGAGTTTTAGTTATCACCCCTTGAAATTAGGATATTTTCTTGTTTGGTATCCTGTATGATATTTTAAATAGTACAGCATCCATGTGATAATCACACTGAATAATTAATGAACTCAACATCTTTCCGTAATTAACGGAATACCAATTTAGAAACTGTGGAAATATAAAAGATTTTCAATGAATTCATATGAACTTGTAGAAGAGACTTCCGCCGGAAGGATACACCTTTTATGAAGTTCATTTCTATGTTCCAAAGTTCAGTAACTCATCTTTCAATTAAATTAAGATGAAAATTTCTCCGAAGTAGGTTCGTAACACTTGGATAACAATTTCTACCATGTGAGACTGAAACTCTCAACGATGAAACGAAAAGCAGGATCAAGTTACCTTGAATGTACAGTTGTTCGATAGGGGAGGCTTCCCAGAGATATTTTTTATTTTTTCAACATATTGAGGGATGCCTGGCTGAATCTGGCCTGCTATCCGTTTGTAAGCTCGGTTATATTAGAAACAAATAAATTGGTATCTTGAAATATTCAGGGTTGGTCTCAAGCCCAAATAAAAGGATCAAAACTACGAACAGAATAAATCAGGCTATCACATCTGGAAATATCATTTCAAATTTGGTTTCTCAATATTTCGAAAATTATACATATGAATGATTATACTAAGTATACTAAGTAATGAATAATATTTCATTTGAATATGTCATTCAAAATTAACATCGCTCGTCAATTCGACGTATTCAATTTCTTGTACAAGTCTAGTGCTTTTGTGAGAATGAATTATTGCAGTTTTTTCCATAATTGTAATTGAAAGACGAGAATTTCTTGACATTTTTCATGTCAAATATAGCTTTCTTGAAAACATGTAGCAGGATAATTCACACCTCCACAAATTCTGATGAATGTTTGATAATTCTATATGTCTACTGAAAAAAAAACAGTAATTCTGAGGCATTTCATTCAATTCAATTTGTTTTCGATTTTTTAGTAATTTTTAAAAATGAACATTTGCAAAAGCTTGACATTTAGGATATTGAAATAAACCTTCTTTCTTGCAATTTGTTTTATTTTGTGTATAATAATTATAATTTGTGTTTTCACAAAGCATCTTACTGCTATAGTTGAATTTGAAGCATGCCTTTTCTACCTCTGTATGTTTTCTATACAAAAACATAGAATGTAAAGAAATTTTTTAGGTTAACCTTTAACAGTTACCCTTGTTCTAACCTCCGACAGAATAATTCAATTAAATATCTTTGCCCTCTATAATGAAACATTTCCTTTCGCTACTCAGTTCTCCATTACCTTGAGAATGGGTTCTCTACTATACTACTTTTTCTATTGATTCGATCAAACCGTGGTAACGAAAAGTTCTGCGATATCTACGAAGAGCCAGATGCTTAGATTGCTTTTTGATTAAGATATGAGGGCTGTTTGATGAATCATTGATTCATCGCCTAATTACTTTAAATGCAACACTACTACTGTCAACTATCAGATATCTTTCATATATTGAGCGAGCTGTATCATTTGGTTTGTGCTTGATATCCCCTGAAAGCAGTTAACCCTGTGAATTCCTACGACATTGGAGGACCATGCTCTAGCTAAACGAACGTGTCATGAGTGGTTTCCCTGATTTAAAAGTGGCAATTTTGATTGGGAAGACGAAGAATGACAGGAAGTACCATCAAAGTTTAAAGATGAAGAATTTGAGGCAAGGATCGTTGAAGATCCATCACAAATACAAACCAGGAACTCGCGAAAATACTTGGAGTCACTCAATTAGCCATTTGCTATCGTTTAAAAATAATGGGAATGATCCAAAACGTAGGAAATTGGGTGCAGTATGAACTGAAGCCAAGAGACTTCGAACGGCATTATTTCACGTGTGAACAACTGCTCCAACGGCAAAAAAGGAGGAGTTTTTGCATCAAATTGAGACTGACGATGAAAAATGGGACCATTACGATAATTCAGAATGTCGGTTATGGCTGCCTCAACAACTATCAAGCTGAATATTCGTGGCGAGAAGATCATGCTGCGTATTTAGTGGGACCAACTGGGTAGTGTATTAAGAGCTGTTACAACTGAACGAAAGGATTAGAGGGCAGGCCAACGGACGATAATTAATGCGTTTGAGTCGAACCTTGCAAGAAAAACAGCCGCAATACGCCTACAGACTCGAAAATGTTATTGACAATGTCTGACCACATTTTAGGTCGCCGTTAAAACGTACTTAGGAACATTGAACCCAACCGCCGTACCGACCAGACATTACTCCTTCTGATTATCATCTCCTCCGATCGATGCAACATGACCAGCACTCCACCAATCACGATGAAGTCAAAGAATGGATGGATGCACAGACAAATTGCATTGACAAATTATCATGGAAAGACTCACGCCGCAACAACGTTTACAAATTGTTGAAATTTATGGTTCAAATACTTGTCCATCAGAGCAGCTTATTCGTCGAACTATCGATAGATTTCGGACAACATTTTCTCTACTCGATGCAACAACAACAACAAGACAAAGAACTGTCCGTACAGAAGAAAATATCGCTGGTGTAAGTCATAGTGTTAATGATGATCCAGATTTGACTATTCGTCGACGTTCACAACAACTTGGACTTTGTGCATCCACCACATGGAAAATTTCGCGTGAAGATCTTGGTTTACACCTATACAAGATCCAACTGGTTCAAGAACTGAAGCCACTTGACCATAATAAGCGTTGTTTGCCTGCTGATTCAGCCCTAGAACATTTTGAAGTTGATCCACTTTTTTATCGTAAAATTGTGTTTAGTAATGAAGCTTATTTCTGGTTGAATGGCTATGTAAACAAGCAAAATTGCCGTACAAGAAGTTCTGCAGGTTCCATCGCATCCTGAAAAATGCACTGTATGGTGTGCTTTACACGCTGGAGGCATCATCGGTCCATATTTCTTTAAAAACGATGCTGGAGCTTATGTTACAGTGAATGGGGCTCGTTACAGATCGATGATCAATGATTATTTGTTTCAAAATTTGAATGATATCGATCCAGAAGTGTTTCGGTTCCAACAAGATGGTGTGCTACACCTCATGCTGCTACCGTCAGAATTGATTTATTGAGAGAAAGATTTCGCGATAACTTTATTTCGAGAAATGGTCCAATTAATAGGCCTCAAAGATCATGCGTCATAAATCCACTGAATTATTTTCTTTGGGGTTATATCAAGTCATTGGTTTATGCTGATAAACCAGAACTAATAGACGCTTTTAAAGCCAACATAACTCGTGTTATTGATGAAATAAGGCCTGAATTACTCGAAAAAGAGGTCCAAAATTGGTCTGGTCGAATGCGCTTCCTCAGAGCTAGTCGTGGTGGACACATGCCGGAAATTATTTTCAAAACATAAATGTCATAGAATTATCATCCAAATAAAAAAAAATTGGCTTCAATCTTAATTTAAATGTTTTTTGTTTCAATTTAAAGTTCTATCACTCTAAAAAAATACCCGATATAATCAAATTTTCACAATAAAGCTTCAATTTTGGAGAAAAACTGCACGAACTAATTTTTACTCCAGGAATATATTCTTTAAATTCCTTTAATCTTTTTTTATTATACTGCGATGTGAGTTGATCATATACGTTTACTAAAAATAAACAGTGTTTTTTTTTTCATTTATTAAAAAAAAAATATTTTCTAACAATGAAATCTGTAGTGTAACGTAACAGAATTACTCTATTTGATATTTAAGTTATTGAGGAACTCTCCATCAATTAAAAAACACCCTATTCTCTGAAACTTGAGCGCGTTACATTACACCATAGACTAAGGAATAGTCAAGTGATGGGCTTTTCCGGGGGTACTATAAAGAGTCAAGGTGTTTACCAACATGATCATGGCATCAGTCTTTTTGGATGAACAAGATATCATTCTCCTTGATTACATTGACACGGTTAAAACGATTTCTGATGAACAGTATTCAGGGCTGTTAGACAGATTAAATATTTATATATAGAAAAAACGGCCGCATTTCACAAATAAAAAATGCTCTTCCATCAGCACAAAGCAGGCATGCACTCGTGGTACCACATTCAGCATATTTTCCTGCTTCCAAACCTGAAGGAAGGGCTCATAGTCAAGGGATTTGGGACGAACGAAAAGATATCGAGAAAACCTATTGTTTTGAAGAAAAAAAATTGAAAAATCGCTGATCCAAATGTATCGTATCTAAAAGAGACTATGATCGAGAAAAAAGATCCAGTTTTCGAATTAATTACTGACTCACCAAACATCCCTTGTTTCCATATGATAATAATGAGAGAGATTATTCAGTAAAAATTTCACAAAAAATAAACTCTATAGTAGGTACTCTAGAGTGAACAACCTAGAATTTTAACTGTGCGCAGTCCATATCATTTCAAATTCTATTCTTGAGAAGTTCACAAAATATTCAGTACTCTAGTCAGTTCACTGCTAACGTGTTCCATCACAAATATGCTCAGTAGATATAAAATTCATGCCGTAATTATTTAATTCACGAATTTAATTATCTTTACTATCAGATTCGGATATTCTATTGGATTTGATTTATCAATTGATGCATTTATGCGCTATCATAAATCATTATTCGCTTTTTTTATTCCTTTTTAAATGACATCGCTTTTCTTAGTCCTTATTTCTTGGGATACTAGAGACAACACCTCTGGGGCTATTTATGTGCCACATCTATGGCCTATTGTTTTCGATGATCTTTGGCCTTCAAGATTATTTTCATTTTCATATGCAACTTCTACACCTCCTTAAAAATGATTTCGTAATAAGACGAGCCTATCTTCTTGATGCGATGGCTTCAGCAGCTTCTGCAAGTCTTCGGCACAGCTCGTCCAAATCTTGGATCAGTTTGGAATACACTTTCTCCTTTATTGTACCCCAAAAGCAGTCTATTGGGTTTAAATCGGATGAACTGGCAATCCACCTATCAGGATATTGTTGATTGAGGAATTCTCTTACTGTGGCAGCATAATGCGCTGGGCAGCCATCTTGTTGATACCACATGCTTCCATAAATGCTTAGTGGAACTTCCTTGTGAATTTTAATTTAATTCACAACTTAAGGGATCCACTGAATTTAATTTCAAACTCAGCTTAAAATGGTGCATTAGAATAATTTTTAACTGAGAGATAAATTTGTTAAAAACATTTCCAAAAAAAATATCTACAATATCATCAAGAATTTACCAAGTCTTATACCATTTCTGAATTTTTACAAAATGCGCCAAATTTGGACGGACAGTGAAAAGTCCGTCACAGGGTGTAGAATTTTTTTTTAATGTCTCTCATTTTGAAAGCAGGCCACATAGATTTTTTTAATATTTATCTGTTAACCAGTATGATCGTCAGATCGATTAAAGATCTACCAAAGTTGGTGCACTCTTATCCTTATGTTCATAAAAGTAAGTTGTTAGATCTCTTATTTCATCCTAAAACGAAATTCCTTGTCGGACACCATACTGTTTTTGTGATAAAATCTTAAGTCTCCAATTAATTGATTATTCGCACTTTCAGTAATTTCTCAATAATTTTTGCTATGTTCAAGATCAGAGTAATTAGCCTATAATTCATCACTTGTTACCTATCTCCCTTTTTGAGTATTGGTTTTATAATATCAGGAAAACTACTTTTCTCGAAGCAAGTATTCAGTGGATAATTCAGGGGTACTGTTATTTCATCTTTTATTTCTTCCAGCTATATGTATCTATATGTATATCGGTAATAATTGCTATGTAGATTTTCCGTTAAATATTACAAGCACTGAACAATTTAATTTTTCCTGAGAAACAGTTCAGTTTTTTATTCATAATATCGATTCCCAATGAGGTTTCGTACAATATCGGCGAAAACACCACGGATTTAACCTTCCCACATCGAAGGTATCTCCTGGAAGAACTCAGCGATTCCCACCCTTGCTGCTAATCCATACCTGCCCAATCCCCTCCTGGTATTGATCCCTCGGATCTCTCCTCCACAAGAATATAAAGCGGGATACATGCAAAATAAAATATCATTCGAGATCACGGGTCCCGGTATTTCCGGAAATACAACATTTCAATTTGGGGGAGATGGAAAAATTTCGCATGCGGATTATCCCGCGTGAGATTACAAACGGAAGAGTTATCTGACAAGTATCGTCCAACTGTTGCAGCGTTTCGGATCGCGGCAGATAAGCACGGTTTTTCCATTTTCCACTCTTCATGGGACCGCAAACGCTGCTGCGGAATTTCATTCCGGAATAAACAGCGTGGCAGTTCAGCACGGAGTAACTGATAACTGGGTGGAAGCTTTTAATCTTGATTCGAAGAAACTACGTTGTAGAGGAACGTGTTAAAATCAATGTCTGCATAATTAATAAAGAGCGAAATATGAAGCCTGCGTGTTGAATCATTAATCGCATATGGGGCGAACCCTTTCTGCCCTGCGTAATTTCATTTGAAATCAAAGCGGCTATGTACGTGCGAAATTAAGAGGCGATTATGAAATTTTCGGACGGAATGCATGGCTGGAGGGCGCCAATTTAGAAACTGAGCCAATTTTAACATTAATTTCGACGTTGAGGTCGGGTACTGAATTTTATGGTATTAGCGAAGCGATGTCGAAAAATAACAAAGGGTGGGCCATCTGGAGTTTGCATGGTGAAGTAATGGTTATTTCCAGTCTGGCAACACTTCCATCATTCGTGTTTAGACAAAAAGTAAGTTTGACATTTGACCTTAACGGAATACATCGATATACGCTTGAACAAAACTAGGAAATATCAAAAACTTTCCAAAGTGGTGAACTTGCTATTCAATCTGTTAGAAATTAACGCGGAATATTCAATAGAAATGAAATGCCCTCTCGACAATTTTTGAATCAATTTGTTAGTGAAAACTAGATAGTTATTTGGCAGAACAACTCGTTCGTCTGGTGAGCACACCTGAAAACGTTGCAGAAAACTCGACATTGTGCTCAACAACTGAGCATTTCTCGCACTTCTCTGGTGGGAATTTTGCATAAAGACCTCGGCATCAAAGCTTACAAAGTTCAACTAGGGCAAGAAGAGAACTCTAGGCGATGCGTTTCTACTTCGCTCAATGGGCTAATGATCGCATGGCCGAAGATGAGCATTATCCCAGAAAAATTACCTTTAGCAATAAAGTTCATTTTCACCTCGGAGGACTATTTTTGTGCGGATTGTTACGCTTATAATGATAAGCGTTTCTGAATGCAGAAACGGTTGATTCCTTGAAGTCGCCCCCCAGGCATTAGAGTTTGACGAGATGGGGGCGCTTGTCATGACTAGAACCCTAGTTTCGTCTCGGCGAAATGGAGGGTTAAGTCTTGGTGCCTAACGTAATGCCATTCGCGCCAGTCACTGAAGCTGTGTGGTGGAAGATCTCCGAATGGGGCTCTAGTTTTGCCGTTCTGGTGAAATGGAGGGCTGAGCCGGTTGATTAACTCAGTGAGAGGGAATCTGTCGCAGCACAGGGCTTCTCCCTTAAAACTAGCGTACTCTTCCTATCGCATTAAATCTCCGAATTTTTCTGTGCAATGGCCGAGTCCGTTATGTAGCATACTGTGTTACCTCGGGGGGGTCGATTGGCCTCGGGTGTTATTTGTACCACCTGGCCACCCCATTGGTGTTAGACTTGAGGGGCTGTGGTTGAAATTTCGCATGCTAGACTAGGGAGGTATTTCATTTATCTGTTCGCAGACCCCCATGTTCGGGATATTCTCATAAAATGTCCTGGCCCCGGATCAATGCGTAACTATTTAGAGTTTGTGGATTTCGACGAAATGGCTTAGCCGTTAGTGCTTGACGCCAGGATCAATAAAAAAACCTCACATGGGTTCAGTGGGTCATGACGTACAAGCCGTGTTGACGGTACTCGTAAAAGGATCAATGGAAGTCATCAATCTTTGGATTATCTCAGTTCATTGGACTGCGCTCGGGTGCTTGAATAAGAATTCCTTTCGGCGGGTGAGTTGCGTCACAAGCCAACTCGGGTACTGACCTGCAGAGCCAGTAGAGGTTAGATAGTGCTTCGCTGCTACCAGTCAGATGGTTTTAGCTTTCGGGCCGAGGGCCAAGCTTGAAGCTGGTGGGTTCGTCTCTTCGGATGGGTTCTCGCTTCGCGCGATGATATGGCGTAATCCATATCACACTTTCTACCTCTAGGGGTGGACTGTGGAGACTGCTGGGTAGTCACTTGGTGAAGAGCCATGCTCACATGCCAATATGAAAACCTGGTAGAATTCACGTGATGCATTGAAGTACGCTATCGAAAATGCCATTCATGAGATTGAGCCCCAAACAATCGACAATTAAATGAAAAATTGTTGATCGGATGGACTACTACGAGTATAACCAGTCGTGGTTGATATTGTTTTTTATTCGTTAATATGAAAGTTCAGAGTTTCTAATAAACTTAGAACTGTCAAATAATATTCATTAGTTTTTTTTTATAGTCGATCAAAAATTCAAATTTCAAATGCCGTACATTTTACAACATTCAATACCATAGAAAACCCACAGAAATTATTGTTACCTCTACAAATTTCTAAGTGTTCTGAAAAAACCGTTTTTATTCAAGACAAATTGAGGATTTTGTTACAAATTATATAAAGGGTCTTTCAATGCGATCGCCCATTTTTAAATTGACATTACTCACGCATGGCAGCCAGCCACTGTTTATTTGTGACATTGACGGTTGTATTTATCAATGTCTACCATTTAATGATAGAAAGGTACAGACTTCAACAACGTTCACAAATAATACAAAACTTATTATTACAAAATCGCGATCTGTTGCTCTAGCTTTACGTGCTTTAATTCTAATTTTTGGTCGATGTAATTGCTCGGATGAAAAAACAGTTGAACGTTTAGTGAGGAGGTTTGAAACAAATTTTACACTTCATGATGTTACAGTGCCAGTGAGACGAAGAAATGGAAGAAGTGCAGAGAATATTGCTGCCGTATGTGAAAGTGTTCGTGAAGACCAAACTTTATCGATTTCTCAACGTTCACAAGAACTAGGCATCTCCCAAACGTCTTTGTAGCGAATTTCACGAAAAGACCTTGGTTCACATCCATACAAAATTGTTTTAACTCAACATATCAATTAAAGCGTCATGTATTCAGTGAATGGTGCTTAAGAAAAATCGGAAATGACGCAGATTTTCATAAGTAAATCATTCTCAGCTATTTATCTATATTGGACCTCTTTCGTTGGGGTTACATTAAGTCATTGGTTTACAGCAATCATCCAGCAAATTTGGACGATTTACAGATCAATATTGAACCAGTAATTGCTTACAAACGACCTGATTTTTATGAGAGGATCATGTTAAATTGGGTTCAAAGGCTTCATTCCTGATAGCGTTTCCGTGGTGGAAATTAAAATGATGTATCCGTTGTACTTTCTAATGAAATAAAAATTTCGATAATTTTCAAATAAATAATGTGTCTTATTTACAAAACAAAATGGGTCACTGTTGATTAAAAGACCCGTTACTATAGTGTCAGAAAAGAACCCGGAATCGGTCAATCAAATAGAAGATATTTCATGAAATATATTTTTACAATGAACAAATACACTTAGTTGACATGGAAAAGTCTCACATTGAATATAGGCACAAGAGAGCAATTGGGTTTGAATCATTAAACTGAGATCCATTCTGATAAAATTATTTACAATTAAATTTATGAAAAAAGTTATATATTTTGAGCACCCCTGTTGGAATCAATATTAACTATTTATGTTATTGTTTTGGTCTTTACTTGACAGAAATTCATCTTGAAATTATGAATAAAAAACAATATTCTATTTAAGCTAATATTTTATTTCACAACAATTGTTTCGTCATACCATGAATTCATCAGCTGAGTACTACTAGGTACTGATTATACAATGCTCGAAAATATCTATATATAGTACAGATCGCATAACAGAAAATAGAGGGAATGAAGTAAGTTTTATATTTCTTTGGGAATTCCGAAATATTTCAAAAAAGGTTCAATAGGGGTATCTGCTTAATTTCTTTGGTTAATTCAATAAAATTTGTTTTTTATGATACCTATTAATTTCTAACGTTTCTAATAGGTCAAGTCTGAGACTTTTGTTTGCAACATGTAAAATTCCAAAATTACTATCTGAAGATGGGATCGTTAATTCTTGAAATTCGAGTTACAATTACATGTGTAAAATATCAATGTATTGGTAGTAAAACATAGTAATTTCTACAACTTGTTTCAATTGAGATATCTTTTTCATGGATTTTTTGTATTCAGCATCCAAATAACTTTCGATAGATGAGAATAAGTGTAAGCTTTTGAAATGCTTTTTCCGGAATATTTGCTATATATTTTTTTGAGAGGGAAATGAACCCGACCTTTTTTAAATTAAATTTGAAGCATTCTTTAAATGGAATGTGTTATTTATATCCAATCGAGTTTAACTTTGTAGTGGTTCGGAGAATTGATCCAGTTAATCTCGAAAACTATTAATGTTAAGGTTATATTCCTATTTATTCCATTAAAACTGCATATAGAATCTAGAGATCAATTTTCTTTGCAATATAATATACTCGTAGATATCCAATAAGTTCAGAAAATTCAACTCATAAAGTTATCACGTGTATTGATTTCACACGTTCACGTGATTGGGGAAAAGACCTACGGAAGATATAATCATGGTGAAATATAATATTTATGAAAGTTTTTGATAGTTCAGATATTACAGCTCCATCTAAATTAGGTTCCTGGGGGAACAGTTAATTTGAAATGAAGCCTGAACGATATAACTTCCTAATTAATTTCAACTAAAATTCACTTGGCCTGAATTTTGCGGCCAGAACAATCCGAAACGAGAATTAAAACAAGTTGTAGAAATTACTATGTTTTACTACCATTAAATTGATATTTTACACATTTAATTGTGGTTCGAGTTTCGGGAATTAACTATCCCATCTTAGGACAACTGAAGACTTAACAACCAGGACAGGGTATTTATGCATATACAGGCAGAAGAGGTGATAAAAACAGGTTAAAAAAGAGAGATTGGATAACAACTATTAGGATGCCGGCACGCCAAAAAAGATTGGTAAACAGAGGTACTTATTTATATATCTCAAATATTTTGGATTTGCATAGATCCGTACTGTCATTCATTATTTTTATTGTGGACTAATTTGAAAATTTCAATAGATTCTAAATAATCAAGTTTCTTTCAGTTCGATTCTACATGTAAAATTTTAATATCTGTTTATCTCTATTTATTTATATCTATTGTCGGAAAAAAATGGCCGTTTTCTGAAAAAATCAACCGGTTTTGCAAAACATTGTACAGGAAAGAATATTTTTCTAATGAGAAAGATGTCGCTTTACTATATAATGTTAATAAGTGTGAATTGATGAACTAGTTGGAGATTCTTTCGATCAAAAAAGCCATTGAGAAAAAGGATAATTTAACAAATTCCCAAATACTCTTTGGCAACACCATATTGGATGCTGTTATTTACATGCGCCATGAAAATACACAATGTCCTAACTGTAACCATTTTCAATTTTAAGTTTAGTTATTTTTTGTACTCCTTTGAAGATAGTCGAACGGCCGAAACACGTGTCAGGATTCTGAATAAATTGTGAAACATAAAAACTGTTTCTTCTAGTGAAATTAATAACATAAATATTAGTGTTATTTCGATGTGAGTTGTTTTTTTTCCTTGTCATCAAAATTAAAATACTGTTTGATTCGTGTTGTATTTTGAATACTCTAACTTCACTAGTAACTTGCCTGTGAAGGTATTATTTATGTTATCCACACAACATAGAGTCCCTTTGTCTCTCAATCAGACGAACACTATAGAAAGACGAAATTTTTCACATAGTCTTTAAGGAACGGAAATTCATCGTATATGATGAAGTCAAAATATAATTTTTTTTTGATTGCCTCGGTGTTTACTTGACGGAAATTCATTTTCAATATAGGAAAAGCAAATGTTAACTTCCGCTATTTTATTGATTTACACGACAATTGTTTCGTCATACCATGACTTCATCAGGTGAGTATTTAAACTGAGGTATACAATGCAACACATGATCTTAAATACACAGCTCTGGTACAGAAAATAGAGGGGTGGAAAGAGATGGTTTACAATTAATGAAAAATATTAAGTACGGGGATCTGTTTAGATATATTTGATCATTAAATGAAATTTATCTTTTATTATATCATTTGATCTCGAAAGTTTCTAACAGATTTAATTTCTGACTTTTGTTTTCGATATTTAATATCTCATAGTTCATATTAAAATTATGACCAGTCCCTAACAAATGGTTGGCATAAGTTGAATTTGGTTTATTATTGAAATAACATTTTTCATGTTCTCGTATCCTTGTTTGAAATGAACGCTACGTAGATGACATAATTTGTTTATTTAATGGCACAAATAGACAACTTCGTTCATTTTTGGAATCTATCAATAAATGATATCAAACAATTGAATTCACACAGCAATATGAAGTAAATGATAGCGTCAATTTCTTAGATTCAAAAATCACTGAAATTAAAAATAGACCTGAATTTTCCATATACAGAAATTCTACCATCCATTTTCACAAAAATTTTCATCTTATAATAGTATGCTTTATAGATTGGTTAACATATCCATGACGAAAGAAAATTTTGACAAAGAGTATAAAACCATTAAACAAATAGCTTTCAATAAGGATTTTAATCCGTTAATTCTAGATAATTTACTTACAAGAAAGCAATATCACTTGTATATCCAAAATTCCAAAATTCAAACGAAACAAAATTTATTTCATTGACTTAAATAGGCCAAAAATTTGAAAAAGTTGGTAGATATTCAAAGAAGAAAGAAAATTATCACATCTCTGTTAAAACCATTGATTCTTTAGGCAGCTTAATAAAAAATAATAAAGACGTCATTCCCAAAAACAAAAAATTAGGAGTTTACAAGTTAACATGTAGTGATTGCCCATGTGTATATGTGTGACAGACGTTCATTCCAAACAAGGATACGAGAACATGAAAAATGTTATATGAATAAAAAACCAAATTCAACTTATGCCAACCATTTGCAAGAAACTGGTCATAATTTTAATATGAACTATGAAATATTACATATCGAAAACAAAAATGAGAAATCAAATCTGTTAGAAACTTTAGAGATCAATAGATATAATAAAAGACAAAATTTTATTGAATGATCAAATAGATTTAACAGATCCCTCCTACTTAATATTTTTCATTAATTGTAATCCATCTCTTTCCACCCCTCTATTTTTTGTACCAGAGCTGTGTATTTAAGGTCATATTTTGCATTGTATACCTCAGTTTAAATACTCACCTGATGAAGTAATGGTATGACGAAACAATTGTCGTGTAAATCAATGAAATAGCGGAAGTTAACATTTGTTTTTCTTATATTCAAAATGTAATTGACAAAACAATTGTTGTGTAAGCCATAAATATTAGCGGAAATGATTTTTTTTACTTTAAATCATATAGAAAAATTATTTAAGTTCAAATTCATTATTTAATTTCATGAAGTATATACTGAACTGAATGAGTTATTCCTTCATTTAGCGAAGAGATTGGATAGAAACAATCCTGTTAATCATATTTACACAACTAAATCGACATATCAAAAAGTAACGGATCACTCTATTCAAAATTTAAATCGACATAGTTCAATTGTTTGCGAAGAAACTTTCTCACGTCTTTCTGAAACTCAATAAAGCAGAAGTCGTGCCAAAATATCATTCAGTACGGCAATGGATCGCTGTCATAAAATCTCACAAAGGATTTTCTGTTCACCATTATTGCCTCAAAATTTACATTTGAATTGTACTGTGACGCTTATGTATGCAAGAAAAGACGAACCTCATAGGTAGGAATTCCACGAATAATTTAATCTCGCCATTTCTCTAAGGAATGAATCCTTGCGTTGGAAATTGCTTTTCGCAATTTATTCATAAAATTATGAACTTCCACCTCATTACTGCGAATTATTCGCTCGTTTTACAGATCCTAGCAGGTATATAATGCATCTGGACTAATTTATCGTGATGCCAAAATCATTTAATACAGTAAAACAAATAAAAAATTGATTGAATCCCTTGAGTTTTCCAATGCCATTTTTGTTTTGTTTAACAATCCTTTAAGAATCTCAACGTTAGCTTTTCCAATAAAGGTGTGATAGATATAATTTTTGCAACGTGTCGAAAAATGTGAAACCTGAACATTTGTTGAACCAAATTATATGATATATTACTGAACGGAAAAATATGTCACCATGATATACAAAAACCTCACCCATGTTTGAATTATTGTTTTATTAACTATTTTTTCTCAGTGAGTATAAGATATACAGTAATTAACAAACATAAAAATTTCAAATGAAATGAGAGTATTTAATTCAGTTCCTATTGTCGCTTCTTCTTATTCACTATATGAAACGTCAGATCAAACTAAAAAATCTTGCATACCTATTGGAGCCCGATAACAATAAAATAATATGAATACAATAAAAAAAATTTTCCACTATCCGGACCAGAATCATCAGAATTAAAGATTTTTCAAATTTGTCAAGGTTAGGTTTCGTAGAATGATTTACCGAATAAGTTTTCAAGTTATATGTAGTCTGAAAACTGAAAGTGTAACAATAAGCATTTTTTCATGCATGTTTTCAGCGCGGATATGAAGTTTTGTGTTTTCTATTTCAATTTTCCACAGATAAAAGGACGTTAAGAACTATTTACATCAACAATCTGAGAACAGTTCTCTTTATTGGGGGTGCATGCTATGCACTGAATGATATCGGGTGTTTTCTTTAGAGTGATAGAACTTTCGATAGGGATAACTGTGATTTGACAGAAGGTAGAAGCCATGTTGTTTTGAGATTTCTGTTCCGTAAGCATTGACAAATTATCATGGAAAGACTCACGCCGCAACAAAGTTTAGAAATTGTTTAAATTTATATTCAAAATCAGTGTTCTATTCGCCAAACTTATAGGGCACTTCGTAAAATTTATGGTTTACATAATTGTCCATCAGAGCAGCTTATTCGTCAAACTATCGATAGATTTCGGACAACATTTTCTCTACTCGATTCAACAACAAAAACAAGACAAAGAACTGTACGTACAGCAGAAATATTGCTGCTGTAAGTTATAGTGTTAATGATGATCTAGATTTATGAATTCGTCGACGTTCACAACAAGTTGGACTCTGTGCATCCATCACATGGAAAATTTTGCCTAAAACTCTTGGTCTTCACCCATACAAGATCCAATTGGTTCAAGAACTAAAGCCACTTGACCATAATAAGCGTCGATTGTTTGCTGATTGGGCTCTAGAACAGCTTGAAGTTGATCCACTTTCTTATCGTAAAATTGTGTTTAGTGATGAAGCTCATTTCTGGTTAAACGGCCTTGTAAACAAGCAAAATTGCCGTATATGGAGTGAAAACAATTCTCAAGAAGTTCTGCAGGTTCCATTGCATCCTTAAAAATGCACTGTATGCTGCACATGCTGGAGCTAATGTTACAGTGAATGGTGCTCGTAACAGATCGATCATCAATGATTATTTGCTTCAAAATTTGAATGGTATCGACCCAGTAATGTTTTGGTTCCAAAAAGATGGTGCTACACCTCATGCTGCTACCGTAACGATTGATTTATCGAAAGAAAGATTTGGCGATAACATTATTTCGAGAAATAGTCCTCCAAGATCATGCGACATAATTTCACTGGATTATTTTCTTTGGGGTTATGTCAAGTCATTGGTTTATGCTGATGAACCAGAAACATTAGACCCTTTGGAAGCCAACATAACTCGTGTTATTGAGTGAATAAGGCCTGAATTAATCGAAAAAGTGATCCAAAATTGGTCTGGTCGAATGCAGTTCCTCAGAGCTAGTCAAGGTGGACATATAACGGAAATCATTTTTAAAACATAAATGTCATAAAATTATTTTTCAAATAAAAAAAATTTAGCTTCAGTCTTAATTTAAATAAGTTTATTTCAATTTAAAGTTCTATCACTCTAAACAAAACACCCGATATTATTGAATTGGTCTGTGTAGATTTTCTGTATTAAGTATTTACGCAAAAACTAAATAAATGGTAGCCAGAATACAAGAACAGTGAAATACCGATACAGTGATAAGAGATAATTATGCAAAATTTATATATAATTCATAGGTGTTGAATATTTTGGATTTATAATAATTATTTTGGTAATTTATTGTTTGCGGATTTGAAAGAATACAAGCTGTGCGACTAATGAAATTCGATCAGCAAACATCAGTGTATACAGCAACATGGAACTTCTATATATCAGAAGGTTATTTACTTCCCCAGCACAATATTTATCCATACCAATAGTCATTTTTTCAAAACTTCCAACAATGTTTCATAACAGGAACCGAAACATACAGACTGGGGATCTAAAGTAATAATTCTCAAGGGTCCTAATCTAATGGAAGTAATAACAATTAAAAATTTCGATGTAATTTCACCAGTCTCAATAATTTACTGGACAATCGACATAAAGAAGATCCCAGATGTCTTAAAATTTTTCCCGAACTTCTACAGACTTTAATCTAAATAAATCTCATGAAATATTTAGAATTAAATTTTAAAACATGTTCTGTATACACTGTATCACTTTATAGACATATATATTATCATCACATGTGGTGAAAATCAACGAATAAAGAATTGAAGGAAATATAAAATAATCAGCAAATTATTTGGACAACGCCTTATACATATATATGTTTCGATTGGTTGTTAAAGAATCAGAAATTTTATCACCAAAAAATGTTCAACATATAATTCAAAAAGGCCTTTTTTATTTTCCTTTTTTAAAGAATATATAGCACATTCTCCAGAGAAAGAACCTGGTAAATTCGGACCCAACATCTCTTCAGTAAGGAGGTATTTGAATAAACAAAATAATCATTTAAAAATATATGAAAACACCTTTTCTATCACTACATTTCTGCAACAACCAACCAATATTGGGATAAGCATGGCCTATATAAAAATTACGTTATATCACAGAAATATACAATGGGAAAAGATATGGCTTAGACTCTGCATTAGATAACAGCCACGTGCATATGATATAATACAAAGAAATTTCTCTATTATTAAAAAATATATATTGAAAATTACTATGAAGAAGTATTTGCATATTACAGAATTATAACTATTATTCTGTTATATGCAAATACTTCTTCATAGTAATTTTCAATTTATATATTAAAATTTTTCGTCACGCATGGCATTAAAAATAACCACTTCAGACCTTTTATCTGGCCATTCATCAATTTTAATTACCCTACACGCAATACCTAATTCGAATGGAACCAAATCTCCACTTACAACAAATAAAACCGAATGTAGATATAATTATGAAAGGGTGACTCAACATTAATTAGACCAAAATGTTTTCACAATAAAAATACATGTCCTCCTGTCAAAATATTCCTCTTCTTCTTCTTCTTTCTAATTATTAAGCAATATTGCTTGTTTTTCTTCGCTTCTTTGCCTGTGTTCGTTCAAGTATGTAAATTTTCACTCCACCGTTTGCGTGGTCTTCCTACACTCCTACGACCAACTAGTGACTTGTCTCTTGCCATCTTTACAATTCTGTTTTCATCCATGCGGTCGATATGCTCAATCCATTGCTGTTTCCTTTTCAGTACCCAATCATTGATATCATTATATTCAACGTGCTCAACGTGTGGACAGGTGGATTTACGTTCTCTCTTGTGTTTTCCGATTCTTTTCGTTCGAAGGTGACTTTTATTTTTCGAGGTTGTGTCTGTTGGGCGCGGCTCTGCGACTTGTTCCTGTTGCTCTGTGCATTTGTCGAAATGGCCGATAGATCATGTAAAATTTGTAATAAATCGGTAAATCAGAGGAAACCCGGGCTGCGATGCAGTGGTTTTTGCGGCCGATATTATCACGGACAATGTGTTGATATCGTGGGTACAAGACTGGAATCCCTCAGCGTTGACGGAATTTCGTGGATGTGTAAGGATTGTAGAGGTCGATCGCGTTTATCGGTCGATAAGACGGTGCGGCAGGACAGTGAATCCCGAGCTGAGTCATCATCGGGCATGCTAGAGGAAATCCATGCGGAACTGAAGCGGATACGCGAGCAGCAGGCGGTACTTCTTCAGTCAGTACAGTTTTGCAGCGATAGGATTTCGGATTTCGAGATTGAGATGAATAAACTCAAGGATTACATGAAGAAAACAGATCACTTATACTCTGAAACGGATAATTTGAGGGCTGGATTGAATAACTTACAGAACAAATTCAACGATTTGGAGCAAGTATCACGCTCCAATAATGTCGAGATTCAGGGTGTCCCTGAGAAGAATGGTGAAAACCTCTTCGAAGTGGTGGAGAAAATCGGCGAATTCGTTGGCCATAGCATCGTTCCTCCGAGTATTGACTATACCCACAGAGTGCAGTTGAACCAGACAGGCTAAAAGTGGATTAAAAATATTGTTGTAAGATTCACATCCCGGTGTGAAAGAGACAGATTTCTAGTGGCAGTAAAGAATAAGCGTAAAGTCGATAAATCTCCCAAGTTGTCGTTGGAGGGTGTCTCAGAAGAATTTTATATAAATGAACATCTAACATTAACTAATAAGATTCTTTACAAGGATGTGAGAGTTGCCGCCAAGGCCAGGGGCTATAAATACGTATGGATAAGGAACGGCTCAATTTTCTGCAGGAAGACAGACTCATCCAGGATTCTTGTCATAAAAGACTCGGATGCCGTTGGTAGGATGTGAATCTGTTTCCTGAATTGTCGTAATTTTAATAAGTGCTTCATTTTTTGAATGGGTAAATTGCTTATTTTTGGACAAAATGTTAACGGTTTACGAACAAAGACCACAGAAATCAAACTCAATAGTCAAAATATTGATGCTGACTTGTACCTTATTACCGAGACAAATCTTCTTGGTGAAATTGGGAGTTCTGAGTTGCTCGACCCCTCGGTATATAATGTGTTCCGTAGGGACAGAGAGAACACTTTATGCTCAAACAATAAAAAATCCGGAGGTGGTGTCTTAATCGCTGTGCGGAAATCTATAAGTACAAAAATTCAAAAACAATTTCAGAGTGATGCTGAGGATTTATGGGTCACTCTCAATGGCGATAACTATGGACACAGAATACATGTGTGTTGTGTTTATTTGCCCCCAAGAAATAATTGTGCGGTAGAGTGTTTCTCTAAGAAACTTCAAGAAAATATGGAAGTGCTGTCGGGCGATCGCATCATAATGTATGGTGATTTCAACTTTCCTCATATTGAGTGGACACATAGTGAATGTGGTAACTTCTTTGTTCCTTTGAATCTCGACAATGTTAATGCCTCTTTGATCGATCAGTTATCATTTGCAGAATTTTCCCAATACAACAATGTTAAAAATTGTGATAACAGAATACTAGATCTGGTTCTCAGTACAGGGATTCGAGTCACGAATTTGACAGAATCCGATCTTTATTTGGTGAGCCCTGACGCATATCATCCTCCTATTGAATTTTATGTGGAATATTCGCAAATTAATAAACTGCGTAACTCCAATTCAGGTTTTTGTAATTTCAAAAAGGGTGATTATACTGGATTGAGTGAGTACATATTCAATGTCGATTGGCCTAGGATCCTAAGTGATCCTTGCGTGAATCAAAACGTTGATACTTTTTATAGCGTTTTGGAGAATGGCGTCAGGTTGTTTATTCCTAAAGTAATCATTAAAAATAATCGTTTCCCTCGTTACCTTTCCAAACAAACGATAATGTTAATCAAACAGAAAAATAAAATGCACAAAAACTACAAAAGATTTGGATTCAACTGTTATTACGAAAGGTTTAAGATTTTAAGAAGGCAATGTAAAACTTTTATTAAAACAGATTTCAATAATTATGTTAAAGATGTTCAGGGTGACGTAAAGTCTTGTCCAAAAAACTTCTGGAAATACGTAAAAAATTGTAAGAATGAAACTAGCATACCAGGTGAAATGTACTATAAAGATGAATTTGCTGCGAACGGTGAAGGTATAGGTGATTTATTTGCAAAATTTTTCCGTAGTGTCTTCCAACCTTACCAGCAACTTCATCATTTCAATGAAGATAATTGTGACAATTTTAATACATTAAATTCGATTACTGTTACCCATGAGACTGTTCAGGATATGATAAAATCACTCGATGCTGGTGGGGGAGCGGGAGCTGATGGATATCCATCTTATTTTGTTAAGAACTGTAGCTCTAGTCTGAATTATCCATTATCTATTATATACAATAATTCCATTCTTTCTGGTACTTTTCCTGACTTATGGAAGACTTCCCTTTTGGTTCCAATTTATAAGAACTCTGGAGACAGGAATTCAGTTGAAAATTACCGCGGCGTTTGTAAATTATCAGTTTTTGCCAAGTTGCTTGAAAAAATCGTTCTTAATATATTGCTACATCATTTGAAGTCAACAATTATGGAAGATCAACACGGGTTTTTTCCCAAACGATCAGTCGAGACAAATTTAGTCATATACACGGAGATTACAGCAGGAGCTTTGGACAATCGGCTTCAGGTAGACTCGGTATACACAGATTTTAGTAAAGCATTCGACAAAGTGGATTACAATATCTTAGTCTCCAAACTTTCTGCTGCTGGCATCCGGGGAGATCTGCTGAGATGGTTTGTCTCATATCTCTACAGTAGGACTCAACTTGTTAGTGTAAACGGTTACAGATCCTCCCCATTTGTCGTAACATCGGGAGTGCCGCAGGGATCTCACCTCGGACCTATACTATTTCTAATATTTGTGAATGACTTGAAGGATATTTTTAAGTATTGTCGTATACTCATGTATGCGGATGACTTGAAAATTTTTAGGGTAATCGCTACTGTAGGGGACTGCGTAAAGATGCAAGAAGACCTTGACGCATTTTCGGAATACTGCCGACTGAACAAACTGAAATTAAATATTGATAAATGTATGTGCATCTCGTTTACAAGGAATAATAACAGCATTGAATTCCAGTACAGTCTAGATAATATCAACATAAATCGAGTAACTCGGGTTAGAGATTTGGGTGTGATCTTTGACACAAAACTTTCGTTCATACCACATCTAGATCATTTGATTGCGTCGTGTGGTAGATCACTGGGTTTTTTAACAAGAATGTGCAAGAATTTCGATGATGAAGCGGCTATAAAGTCAGTATATTTTGCATTCATACATAGCAAACTTAATTTTGCGAGTGTTGTTTGGAGTCCAATGTACAATATTCACAAAGTGAGACTAGAAAGACTCCAAAATAAATTCGTTCGATTCCTACATTTCAGAGTCACCGGCATATATACAATACTCGGCATCAACCAAGTTCGTTCTCATTATCACATTGAGCTGCTTGAACATCGGAGAATTAAAAATGATCTCATTTTTGCATTCAGGGTGATGAGGGATTACTTCGACTCACCCGTGTTGGTTGCAATGATTCCGTTCCATGTTCCTTCAAGAACTACTCGCAGTAGAGCATTGCTTTCGGAAAATGCATTCAATACAAATGTCAGCAGGAATTCGCCAGTCTCCAGAGTATGTACATCATTCAATAAATATTGTGGGGGGGTAGATATTTTCATCTCTAGCTTATTTTCTTTTAAGAGAACCATTAGAAACATTTTTCAGTTCAGGTGAAGTTTACAAGGGTGATGTATGTGGGTTTCACGTGATGACACTTTATGTATTTCTTTTTACCTTTGTTATTTTATGAGCACCATTTAAATTTAAATTTGTGTAATTAGATTATAAGTGGATCTTTGCTGGGAATTTCTCCCGTTTGTATCCCTATTTCGGAATAAATAAATAAATAAATAAATAAAAAATCATCGATTCCACACATTTCTCTCATGTTCTCACTCCTCACCCGATCAGTGAGTTTTTTCCTGCCATCTTGCGCACCACTTTCATTTCAGCAGCCTCCAATATTTGACTCGTTCTCTAGGTCTCCGGTCGGGTCTCTGCAGTGTACGTGAGAATTGGTCTAATCGTTGATCTGTAGATTCTAGACTTGACTTCAATTCCAATGTGCTTATTATTCCACACGATGTTGTTGAGACATGCGGCTGTTCTTGTTGCCTTCATAGCTTGTCCTCTCACTTCCGCCTCGACATCACCAAATCCTGATATCTCGGCGCCAAGATATTTGAACCTCATCTCCTGTTGTACAACCTGGTTATCAATTTCCAGCTTACATCTAAGTGGCATCTTTGATGTGGTCATGCATTTAGTTTTTGATGTCGATATAATCATTCCGAACTTTTTTGCTATTATGTTGAACTGATGCAGTAGTCTTTGAAGATCGTCTTCGTTCTCCGCGATCAATACTGCATCATCGGCGTAGCAAAGTATTCTAATTTCCTTGTTCCCAAACTTGTATCCTCTTAGTTTGATTATGTGTTTAATTATTTCGTCCATGATGATGTTGAAGAGAAGAGGACTCAGGGAATCACCCTGTCGTATGCCAATATCAACGTCCATTTCTTCTGTTATTTCACCATTAATTTCTGCTTGAATCTTGTTAGCCTTGTATATATTTTCGATGGTTTTCACAATGTTGTAGGGTATTTGTCTTTCATGAAGCAAGTGTATGACATCTTTCAACTGTAGGTGATCAAATGCTTTCTCCAGATCTATGAAACACATAAAAGCCGGTCGATTATATTCTATAGATTTCTCGGTGATTTGTCTTATAACAAATACGGCGTCTGTGCATGATCTTCCTGATCGAAATCCCTGCTGTTCGTCCCTAAGTGCAATATGTTCATTGATTTTGTTGGTAAGGATTCTCGTGGTTAGCTTAAGTGCAGTTGGAAGTAGATTGATTCCTCTATAGTTAGATGGTATTTCTTTGTCGCCTTTTTTGAAGAGGAGTATTGTCTTGCCGATTCTCCATTCATCAGGTATTTTGTGGTTTTGCAGGATCTTATTTATCAGGATTACCAGTTGTTTTATGATGCTATCACCTCCGTACTTAAGCAACTCGTTGGTTATTCCATCAATTCCAGGACTTTTTCTATTCTTAAGTTTTTTGAGAGCCACTTTAACATCTTCCTCTCCAATAACTTTGTCGTCTGTTACGATCTCGGGGTTATTAGGATCACTTCGGGTCTGCTGTTGTTTATATAGGTTTTTCAAGTAATTCACCCAAGTTTCCTTTGATATACGGTTCCTATTAATCAACTCATGTGACTCCCGTCTTTGGTTCCTGATTAGCCGCCATATCTGTTTCTGGAGTCCGTAGAAGTCGCTTTCCATTCTTTTAGAGAAGACTTCCCAATGCCTGCCTTTTATTTGTCTGACGAGGTTGTTGGAAATATTCCGTACTCTTTTGTACTCCTGGTAGTCTTCGGAAGTTTGGGTACTTCTGTACTTCAAGTAGGCTTTTTTCTTTCTCTTGCATTGCTGCTTAACTTCATTACAAACCTTCATGTCAAAATATTAAAAAAGGAAATAACAGTCGATACCAAGGCAAAATAATATATCAACGCCTCACTTGGAGACAATATATCCAAGCTGTGCAAAGTCAAATATATTTGATAGGACCACGAACTTATTGGCTCATAGGCAGAAAATCCAAATTGCAAAAGAAGTGACTTATAAAATAGGCAATTATCATACCAATAGGAATATACGACAACCAATTCTGAGGTTGCGCAAAAGCATAAAGTATTCAAATTATCCAGAGACTTCAGTATGAAATATAAGATGAAAATTGCTTTGAAGGGTTTTTTTTTAAATATTAGCGACAACAACTGGATTAATTTTTCTGAAACTTCTATAAATTTAATCCATTTAATCTCTTAAAATTCTTTC
Source organism: Megalocaria dilatata (assembly GCA_034642435.1). Taxonomy (NCBI): domain Eukaryota; kingdom Metazoa; phylum Arthropoda; class Insecta; order Coleoptera; family Coccinellidae; genus Megalocaria; species Megalocaria dilatata. The sequence continues at coordinate 36,992,223 of CM067857.1, read as the reverse complement.
AAATTTGAATCGAACAAAATATAAAAGGGATTTTTTAGATTAAATTTTCAGATATTTCGGAGAATTGATTATGATCTGTAATATTTCGATCTAAAATACTACCTAGATTCATAAAAAATGGAAAACCTTCGCACTTCTAACATCAATAGGCAAAAAATAGAAGATGTATAAGGCAATACAGAAGAATCCGAACGATTCACTTCTGAGGACAAAATACCTTGCGTATAAGAGTAAGTTGACCAAATTAATAAAATTCGCGAAAAAACATATGCACAAAAACTGCTAAGAGACTATGTGAACCAGTCCAAGGCTCTCAGGGACGATGTGAATGACATCTGTAATCGTTCTTAACCTGAAACAAAAATTGAAAAAAATTATGTCGATGGATGCTACTATTTTGGAGCCCAAAAGACATTTTTCTGATGGCTTCAATACATATTTCAGTACATTAGGACGAACGTATGCAGAAAAAATTAAAATCGCTGACAACTAAAGAAAAAATTATAAGGCGATAAAGAACTGCATATACCTTTATCCTAAACTAAAGAAGTACTAAATAAGTCATAACACAACTGAGGCAGAAAAGAGCTCCCAGATATGATAGGATACGAGCAGAAACGTTGAAGAGAATATCAGATGAGCAAACAAACCAACACACGACATTTCTTCTCTATTCAAACAATGTTAGGGGTTGATGTCACCTTCGTGGGGGCGGTTTTTTCGGAATAAACTCATGATTCACACACAACAAAAGTTGACCTGATTGTCTAAAATATTCGAAAATTCTTCGTTTCAGAGTTTTGGGAGGGTCAAATTTTAGTTGAGACACCCCATATAGTGACATCACGTACAGGCAATAGCACCCCTAGGACTGAGGCTTCTATGATATCACCTATTTCTTCACCTTCTACACTGTTTCTGTATTTAACTGTGTGGATATTAGTGAATAACTATATCATTATATTAGTATTCATTATTTATATGCATAAATGCACCTCTGCACGTCTCTAAATTCACCATTCATGTTGATTTGAGAATATCATATGTCACCACCAAAAAATTAGAAAATTACTCAAGAAAATACCACCAGAAGCTGAGCTTTAGAAGGGTATGCCAACCAACTGATCGATCAACTGACAGGAAATTCTTTCAATATCCGACGAATACAGCGGATCTGGTCAAGCTAACTGATCTGAAATTATACTGATGAAGTATAAATATGATTAATAAATTCTCGTAGTCCACAAATACATTTCATTATAAAATATATTGTAAATTTCAATAAGGAGAAACAGATAAAAATCATATTAAAATTGTATCGTAAGATGGAGTAGAAATAAGTTCGTGCGGTGATAACAGATGTCACTACTGGTTTATTACTCCACTGTTTCATCTGGCAAAACCTTCATTTTGAAGTGTCATCATTCATCCTTCTTTTCAGTATGTGTCATTTCGCTGAAGTGTAAATAACATTTGCTGGATCGCTATCAATTCGGCGGTAAATAAACTTGTTTTTGCTGGGAGTTTGAATTTTTTTGTTATGGTAGGGGTGAGAAATGAGCATCCAGCTCCTGTAGATGCCCTTGCATATTATAGTTTTTTGTTTATGTTTGTCTATAATTTCTCGAAATCTTTGTTGGATAATGCATGGATGAGTCTGTTTTCTTGTAGGCTGTAAGAGATATGTCAGTTTCAAATTTTCTGTAGGTCCATGGTTCGTGTACTGGTAATTTATGACTAATATAATAGTTTCAGGGCTATTTGATTCATCTATTGAATGGTTAACTCTGAAATATGGTGGTGTTTTGAGATTCGGTTGTTCTATGTAGTGTTGTTTGAACCTTTGGCTATAAATCTGTTTTTGTACGGGATTTTCGTATCGGCAGAGATTCTCGAGGCATAGGTCAGATGAAGCATTTCTTTCCTGCATTTCTCTGCAGAGGCTGTTTGAGGGACTAGTTATGGAAGCTAGATAGCTATGGCTATCAGGAGGAGTGTAGGACTTATAACAGATCCTTGCGGTAGACCGATTTCTAAATTGTGTAAACTTGATTTTATATTACCAATTTTAACTCGAAAAGTGCGTTAATTAATGAATTTTTTTATGATATGCAACATATTGCCCTCTATATTCCAGTTTTTCAGTATCTTCACTATCTGTTACACCATCTTATGTCGAAGGCTTCAGCTATATCGAAGAAAACCGTAATCAATTCGTGCTTATTATATCATTCTTCGAGGCTTTTGTTTTCTTAGTTTCGGTTTCAATTTCTCCATTCCTATCGCTATGTAGGGCAAATTGAAATAAAAGTGCCATTTTAAATTCCTTGCAATTTCATCATGCTTCATTCAGACATACAGGTTATCCTAAAGTCTCATTCTTTGTGGCTATTCATAAAATATATAACCAGAGTTGCGATTACTCGAAACCATTATAGAAGTTCTAACAGAATATCGGTGTACTCGCCATATAACAGCCGTGAATATAAAAATCTTTTTCAACATTTTCGATCCCTACAGGATCAAATCCTCTATAACTCTTCTCGATAACAAAAGACCGCACTCCAATCAGATTCCCATTGATCGTTCCAAACAAACATCTTTCTTGTAATCCCGCAACGGGATGAATTTACAACACAAATATCATCGATTGCGGAAATCTGGCGCAAGAGAGCGAACGGCCACGATACGGCATGGATCAAATGGAAATTGGAGATACGAAGTTGCCTTCGGGGACCCTCAAACACATTTTTCCAATCTCCAAGATCGAATTATATTGTATATTCGCCTTTGAAACTTTTATGCCTTGATTTATGCGGTTTTATGTTTTATTTTGCCATCGGAATGAGAATTTATGTTCTTTCGGGATTTCGCAATTCGGGAGAAAGTGAAGATTTAGTCAGGGATGGGGAAATATCCGCACAAGCCTCTATCCCTTTCAGTTAAATGTGAAATAAATATATAATAACTTATGAATTCAGGGTTACAACTACGTAAGGGTAGTTGCTAAATCAAAGTGAAAGTCACAACTTGCCCTGAAGTGGTTCCAGGGCTGAACTCATTATGTACAGATTTAAAGTACATAACACACACAACACTTTATTTCCGCCAATATTTATTGTTTACACAACAACTGTTTCGTCAGTTACATTTTGATTTCATCAGGTGAGTAAGGTAACTGATACTGGAAACATATACGATGAATTTCCGTCAAGTAGAGAACGAAACAATTATGAACATTATGTAACGGGTTTTCCAATAGAGGTTTAATTTTAATATTAAGAAAAAAGAGTAGATTCTGGAAGAAATCAATGGATGTTCATTTCATCATATATATATATATATATATAGATATATTTGCCATGACCATTTCGCTCATTTGCGGCTATATATCCTCAAAAACTTCACGAATTCCATCTTTAAGGTCTTGAATCGATTGTGAAGCTTTGGCATAGACCTTGTCTTTCACGTGGCCCCAAAGAAAAACTCTAAGGGTGTAGAATCACAAGATTATGACGTCTTCGAGAAATGACACGGTCAGAAAACTTTTCTTACAAAATTTCGCTTGTTTCGTTGCGTGTGCGGCACATATTTTCCAATTGCGGTCATAAAAAATCATTAATCATAGCTCTGTAGCGCAATCCATTCACCATAACAATTGCACCAGCTTCATTTTCGAATAAGTAAGGACCAATCACGCCGTCAGCCTCAAAACCGTATCAAACAGTAACACTTTGAGGATGGAGAGGCTTTTCAATAATCATTCTTGAATTTTCCGAGTCTCGAATGCGACAAGTCTGCTTATTAACGAGGCCTTCCAGGTAAAATTGAGCCTCATCACTGAAAATGATTTTTCGATGAAAATCCGGAGCTTTTTGATGGATTTCAAGGACCCAAACAGCAAAGATACGGTGTTGCTGGTGATCGACTTACTTGAGTTCTTGTGTTAAGCGAACTTTTGAAAGCCTTAAGAACTAATGAAATAATAAAACTAGGTTTTTTCTTGATAGAAGGATTATTACAAAATTTTAAATATAATACAGATTTATTCTCTTGACCTCCTACAATTTTTAATTTCAAAAAATTTTTATTCAAAAACTTTTAGAATTAAATTAAATGAACGTCTGTAGAACACACTGTGTCAATTTAGTAGACTTAAAGAATTAACACTTATTATACAATACCAAAGGGCATAAGAGAATTCAAAGAAATATAAATTGTCAATCAAAAAATTATTAAATAAAAACTTGAAGAGTACAAAATTTTTTTCGTTCATTGTTCTATGAAAACCAAATTTTTTTCTAAAAATGCAAAACATAAGCTCAAGAACATCTCCAAAAGTAACTTGCTCAAAATAAGTTTTTTTCAAAAAAATTCCTTAACCATGCAGAACATAGTCAACAAGGAAATTTAGAATTATTACAACGGAAATTAATCAGCTCTACTTCATATTTAAAAAATATAAATAATTAACAAAACATATCTTACCAGATAAAACTGAATGCAGTTATCTAGACACACACTAGAAAGAAGTGAACTTTTAAAACTCCTTTAAAACCTAAGGATAATATATTATAAGTGTAAAAAAAATTATATAATTATTATATATACAATAAAATAATGAAAAGAGGTTTTTTCTTGATAGAAGGATCATTACAAAATTTTAAATATCATACAGATTTATTCTGTTAACTTCCTACAAATTTTTATTTCAAAGAATTTTTATTCAAAAACTTTTAGAATTGAATTAAATAAATGTCTGTAGAACACATACTGTGTTAATTAAGTAGACATATAGAATGATCACTTATTACACAATACCAAAGGAAATACAAGAATTCAAAGAAATATATTATTTTCAATTGAAACATTATTAACTAAATACTTGAAGAGTACAAAATTTTGTTTCATTCCGTGTTTTATGGAAACCAAATTCCCTTCCAAAATGCAAAACATAACCTCCAGAACTTCTTTAAAGACAACTTGATCAAAATAGGTTCCATTCAAAAGCTCCATTTCATAATCTAAAGTTCACTTCACTCTAGTGTGTATCTAGATAACTGCATTCATTTTTTTCTGGTAAGATTTGTTTTGTTATAATAATTATTTTTATTTTTTAAATACGCACACGGTTTCATTCCTTCACATCACTAACTTCTCCAAACAGCTCAAATTTTTCCACGAGTTTCACTATTGACGGCTGAGACTGCAATTTTTCACCATTTTTGTAGTGAATTTCAACAATTTCAATGCGTTGATGTCAGAGTGAGTGCCGATTTTTACTATGGGTAATTACGTTGAGCAAAGAATTTGTTTAAAGTTTTGTGTTGCAAATGAATTTTCGTGTGCCGATGCATTGAAAATGTTGCAAAAGGCCTTTGGTGATAATGCTCTATCGAAAACTCGTGCATATCAGTGGTACAGAGCCTTCAAGGACGGTCGTGAAGTGGTCGCCCATCGACGGCTTCGATCGAAGATAACGTCGATAAAATTAAGGAAAGGGTGCTGGAAAACCGCCGTACTAGCTTGAGAGAGATAGCACATGATCTTAAGATATCCCACGAGTCCGCACGTACGATTTTGATTGATATTTTGGGCATGAGAAAGGTAGCCGCACGACTCGTACCGAAAGACCTGAATTTTCTTCAAAAACGTCATCGCGAACAGGTTGCTTCAGACATGCTGGATCGCTGTAATTCCGATTCTACATTCATGGAACGCATTATAACTGGTGATGAGACCTGGGTCTACTAGTACGATATGCAAACAAGCCAGCAATCATCGGAATGGGTGGCAAAAAATGAGCCGAAACCGAAAAAACCACGCCAATGCCGCTCGAAAATGAAGGTGATGCTCATTGTTTTCTTCGATATCCGTGGCATGGTGCACTACGAATTCGTTCCAGAGGGTCAGACGGTAAACAAGGAGTATTACCTAGGCGTTATGAAACGTTTGCGTGAGCGTATCTGTAAGAAGCGGCCAAATTTGTGGGCGAACAACTCATGGATTTTACATGACGATAACGCGCCTTCTCACCGAGCTACGATTGTGACTGACTTTCTCGCCAAAAACTCAACAAACGTGCTTCAGCAACCACCGTATTCGCCGAATTTGGCTCCCAGCGACTTTTTCCTCTTCCCAAAACTAAAATTGCCCCTTCGTGGCACCCGTTTTGAGTCGATTGAAGCCATAAAACAAAATTCGGCGCGGGAGCTAAAGTCCATCCCGGAAAGCGCATATAAAAAATGTTTCGATAATTGGAAGTGCAGTTGGCATAGATGTATTGGAGCAAATGGAGCCTATTTGGAAGGCGACCCAATAAATTTTGACGATTAAATGTAAAAATGTTGTTTTAATTGAAAATTCCCGGTACTTTCTTGATAGAGTAGTATAGGAACTTTAGCACGGGAATCTAATCTTCCGAAGCATAGCGTTCATCGAATTGTGAAAGTTCATAAATTTCACCCTTACAAGATAAGGCTGGTGCAACAGTTTAATAGAGATGATTCTGACCGTCGGACTCAGTTTTGTGAGTTTTTGGTGAGTTACTGAATAATAACCCACACTGACTCTACAATACAATCTTTTCTGACTAGTGTAACTTTATGTTGAATGGGGAAGACAATAGACACAATTGTCATTACTGGGGTGATAGTAATCCTCAATTATTCATGGAGACACATACACGAATTCCCCAAAAGTTAAATGTTTGGGTAGGAATATTATGAAACCATATTTTTGGACCAATTTTTATCGATGGGAGTCTTGACGGAACAACTTATTTGAATTTATTAGAGGACATTTTTGATCCAATGATTACTGACATTCTGGAAAACGACGACATCCTATTGGAAAATGAATTTACATTTCAGCAGGATGGTGCACCGCCACATTTTGATATCCGTGTAAGACAACTTCTGAACGAACGTTATCTGGGACGTTGGATAAGTAGGAGAGGTCCAATACAGTGGCCAGCAAGATCACCCGATCTATCGCCATTAGATTTTTTTTGTGGGGACATTTGAAGTCCAAAAGTCTATGCAACTCCACCTGAAAATCTTGCAGAACTGTGACAAAGAATCGTCACGGAATACCAATTACTGACCCAGACATTTTCGAAAATGTTAGACATGGATTAGAAAGTAGACTATATCATTATAAGGAGGTTGGTGGTGGTCATTTTGAGCAATACATACATTAGTTCTTTAAATAGTTTAGATTTTTTTCTGAATGTTCCCTATCATTACTTACAGATCTGCTGTATTTGAATGTATTGGCTTTCTGTTTGAGTTACCTTTCTGATAATGTTTAATATCAAATTGCTCAAAAAAATCGAATTTGAAAATTTCAACTAGGATGTTTAGAGAACAAAAAAGCTTTTCAACTAAAACATATCTGCCATCTCTTTTATATAAAAACCATTAGTGGTTGTTGTCATCCTCAGGTGGTTTTTTCGGAACAATGTTATAGCAACTCTTTCTTCCTAACACAGAACTTGAAAATTATTTTTGGATACTTCAAAACTCTTGAGGTTCTTGAGTTTGGGCGGTCAACTATCTGTTCAACATCATCTTTTGACGGTAAATTCAATATTACATTATTTCGTGAATAGTGAACCGATTTTGAAAATTTTAACTCAGTTGTGCACAAAACATGAATAACTTTTGAACTAACTAACACTCGCCATTTCTTCCCTATTCAAAAATGTTGGGAGTTGATGCCACCTTCATAGGGGTGGTTTTTTCGGAACAAACTCATGATGGAAATTCGTCACCCTTAAAACAGAAGTTGACCTATTTTCTAAAAATCTTAGATAATTCTTCGTGTCAGAGTTCTGGGGGGGGTAAAATTTTCGTTGGGACACCCTGTAGAATAATTAGGTATAGTAGGAATGAAGTTTACACATCCTTCCAGATTTGTTTGAGGACTCATCAACAATTTGCTCAACGTTCTTCATCGACGAATGCGCTAGGAACTGGGGTTGCAAGACACTTTAATCATCCAAAATGTACTTTATTCCAGCAAATAAATATATTCTCGAGTTGAAATGAAATGAATGATTGGATATAAAATAGTCACTCTGAGGAGCTCTTTAATTGAATTAATTTCAAAAACTCACTTCATAATTTGATCTACCAGTTGCCGTGAGTGCATTTCATTTCTAACAGTTTGGATAGAAGATTCACCACTTCGAAAATGAATTTTTAATATTTTCCAGTTTTCTCCAAGCGTAAATCGACCCATTTCGTGAATATTAAATATTGAAATAATTTTCTGCCAAAACACGAATGATTGAAGAGTTGCCGCACTCGAAATAACCATTACTCCAAAAAACTAGAGTTTTCATTTTGAATTATTTATTTTGCTGTCTAGGGATGGCCCAAACATTATAATCCCACATTCTACCACATCTTAAATTTAACGAACATTTTCTTTTTGTCAAAAAGGAATAATACAATGAACCCAGGGAGAAGGAGAGATAAATTTCACAGTGAGTGTAAACTAAACTGCGATTGAGATGATATATTTTAAGTGATGCTATATTTTTTGTGGAAAAATTGTGAAACGTTACAAAATGATAGAATCTTAATAACTTTATAATGAAAGATAATTGGATCATACTCTATAGGATATTTTGTGTTGCAAATGGCTGTAGAATCACCTTGTGGAATTTGGCCAAAGATAACTTGGGCGCCCTTCATAAATGAAATCACCATTGATTTGAAATTGTCGCATTGTTCTAAGAAATAGCACAGAAAGAACATAACCAAACTCTGCGAACTAATACTCAGAATTTATGCGGAATTCCTCAAAGAGCTTGCCGCTCATCTTTTTTAAGATAACCACAGTTTCCTTAACATTAAACACGTATCTGAATATACGCAGCAACCATTCAAAATTCTCAAAGGCATACGGGATATGAACGTCAGGTAAACGCTATATGATGCGGGGCTGAACGATAGAAGAAAACGATTATTGTGCTCCATATAGGGGTTAACTGCGTCGAAGAGCAAAGAAGCGTTATACTTTCGAGGAAAGAGATATAATAACATTAAGTGAACGGAAATAACAATTTCAGCAATTTTATTGCCGGGTTTATATTATTCTTCAAATCCGATACAATGTTATGATATGAGATGTTATTGAAACGTCCCAACTATAAACAATAATTCTCATACGTCACATTTAGTTATTTAAAATGGAGGAAATGCTTTCCGTACTTGACATTGTCTTCATTTATAAAGAAGTGGATGTAGTATTTCATAAAATAAGAAGGAACGGTTTTTTACTTGATAGAAGGATTATTACAAAATTTGAATTTCAAAACAGATTTAATCTGTTGGTCTTCTACAATTTTAATTTCAAAAAATTTTTTTGAAGAACTTTTAAGAATTAAATGAATATCTTTATAAGCACTGCCCATATTTAATAGACGTATAAAATCAAAATTCATCATACAATATCAAATGGAATTAAGAAAAACCAACGAATATAAATTGTCAATTGAAATTAAAATATAAATAAGCAAACATTTTTTGTTTCGTTCCAGGCATGCGTACTGAACTCTTCAGACAAACGTTCGAAGCCCTGTTTGTTACAAAATGTATTGTTTTCTGATCCTATATTAATGAAAAATAACTCTTTCTCAAAAATATAAAACAAAATTTCAAGAACTTCTCAAAAACTAATTTATTTGAAAAATAAAAAAATTCATTATACAGTGCTGAATGGTTTTAACTAAGACCAAGTGCTTTATAAGCTTTGTATGATTTTTTGTGAACATGGAACATAGAGTACCTTGGATATAAATGTACCTATTTACATGTTTTTGAAGATCATATATTTCTGAAGATGGCACTCGTTGTGTCTATACATTGTTTAATTGATTTTATTATTTTTTATATGTGAAGTTGAACTGATCTTATCGTAATTTTAATTATTTTCTGAGGATGTGCTACATGTTTTGAGATTTGTTGAAGTGATTTATTTTAATATATTGAATATTTCAAATGAATTAGTTTTGGAGAAGTTCTTGAAATTATGTTTTATATTTTTGAGAAAGAGTTATTTTTCATCAATATAGGATCAGAAAACAATACATTTTGTAACAAACAGGGCTTCGTACGTTTGTCTGAAGAGTTCAGTACGCATGCCTGGAACGAAACAAAAAATGTTTGCTTATTTATATTTTAATTTCAATTGACAATTTATATTCGTTGGTTTTTCTTAATTCCGTTTGATATTGTATGATGAATTTTGATTTTATACGTCTATTTAATATGAGCAGTGCTTATAAAGATGTTGATTTAATTCTTAAAGTTTCTTCAAAAAAATTTTTTTTAATTAAAATTGTAGAAGACCAACAGATTAAATCTCTTTTGATATTCAAATTTTGTAGTATTTCATGTTCACACTGGGTGCGACCTGTATGATGGAATATTTTCATTTTTTATTATTCTGTTACTCCTAGATCTTCTGTTAAGATCCTTCAGAAGCTTTTTCAGCTTGTGCCAGTTAGGAGTTCAGTTGTGTTTTGAGTAGGGTTTGTAAGTGCGATCTTGGCCACTTTAGGTCACAGCAATAGTGAAATGGTGGCCGATACCCGTCCAACTAGAAAATATCTTTCCCATCTGAACAGGATTCGATTCCGCGACCTTCCGGTTATGCTCTAGCACTGAGGTGTCGGCAATCATGAATATCATTTCATTTCAGGAATGTCAAAAATTATTAATTTATGAGTCGTACTCAATAAAAGTTTTTTATCAATTGATTTAAAATCAAATTACTCTGAAAACTTTCAAAAAATTATCATTATTACTATAAGAATACGTCAAGGAGAATCCTTTTCTTTCATTTATTGACATGAAGGCCATATTTTCACTATGTTCAATTAAAATTTCTTTATTGTCTGTTATTTGAAATGCCTTCTGATACAGTGAACTCTTCAATTGCGTTTTCCGCAAAACGGGTAATATAATGATATTAAAACAGTACCAGTATTACGTAAAAATGATTTTTATATCGAATTTTCTAATGAATATCGCTATCAAGTTTTGTCAAAAAAGCTACCATGAAATTTCATCAAAAGAAATATTTCACGTGGCGCCTCCTATAACAAAGAGTGAGGTTATACATAAAATATACTAACTGACAATGAAACTGCAACACCGAGAAGGAGCTGTTTAAATTTTAAATTTTTTTTGGTAAAACATAGATAGTATAGCTAGGAGTTAATGATTGAAATTTTAAGAAAAAAACGAAGGGTTTACATTTTTTTAATAAATTTGTTGATAATGTGTTTATCCACCACGATTACCTATACACTACCCAACACGTCTTGGAATTGATGCAATAAGATGGTCTATTTCTTCTTGAGGAATACTATCCCAAGCTACCTGTAGTTCATGTCTCAGAGCCGCCAAAGTCCGTGGGGGCTGGGGTAAATTTCCAAGCCTTTCCCAAACATGCTCCATAGGCGAAAGTTCGGGGGATTTGGGAGGCAAAAGATTCACATGGGTCACTTCAAAAAAGTTTAAACTAACTCGGGCAACATGAGGTCGAGCATTATCTTGCTGAAATATTGAATTCTCGAGCCGGTTAAGGTAAGGGAGAATATATGGCTCCACTATTTTTGAAGGTAACGCCGCGAGATCTTGTTACCTCGAATAAACACTAAAGGTGGCCTACTTGCATGTGCAATAGCACTCCATACCATAACGCCTACTGTCCGGTGTAAATAACGCTCAATATCAAACTGAGGTTCACGTCTTTCTCCCCGACGTCGTCTAACCCTTCTTCGGCCATCATGTGCACCCAAGGAGAATCGAGATTCAACAGAAAATACGACCTGATGCCATTCCACATTCCAATGTTGTCGTTCTCTGCACCACTATAATCGTCGGCGATGCTCAACCATCAGATGTAACACAAGATGGGGTCGATAATGCTGCAATCCAAAAGAACTTCTCCGGCGGTAAACCGTTCGGACAGTTACAGAATGGCCGCCCCCCAGGCATTAGATCTTGACGATATGGGGGCGCTTGTCAAGAGTAGGACCCTAGTTTCGTCCCGGCGAAATGGAGGGTTAATTCTTGATGCCTAACGTAATGCTATTCGCACCAGTCACTGGACCTGTATGGTGAAAGATCTCCGAATGGGACCCTAGTTTTGCCGTTCTGGTGAAATGGGGGGGCTGACTTGATTAACTCAGTGACAGGGAGTCTCCCTTAAAACTGGCGTACCCTACCCTATCGCAGTATTAATCACGGATTTTTCTGTGTAATGGCCGAGTGCGTTATGTAGCATACTACAATACCTTGTTGGTGTTGGACTCGAGGGGGCATTGGTTGAAAGTCCGCCTGCTGGACGAGGGAGGTATTTCGTTTATCTATTCGCAGACCCTCATGTTCGGAATATTCTAATGAAGTGACTGGGGGTTTAACGGGACTTGACGGTTCGACCGGCTTGTCCTGGCCCTGGATCAATGCGTAACAATTTATGGTTTGAGGATCTCGACGAAATAGCTTTTCCATTAGTGCTTGACGCTAAAATAAATCAAATGACTTCACATGGGTTCGGTAAGTCAGGACGTACAAGCCGTTAGACGGTGCTCGTACCAGGATCAATAGTAGTCATCAATCTTGAGATTATCTTAGTTCATGGGACTGCGTTCGGATGGATAGATGAGAATTCCTTCCGGCGGGTGAGTTGCGTCTCGAACCAACTCGGCTACTGACCTGCAGAGCCAGTAGAGGTTGAATAGTGCATCACTGCTACCAGTCAGACGGTTCTGGCTTTCGAGTCGGGGCCCAAACTGGAAGCTGGTGGGTTCATCTCTTCGGAGGGGTTCTCGCTTCGCGCGATGATATGGCATAATCCTTATCACACTTTCTACCTCTTGAGGTGGACTGTGGAGACTGCTGAGTAGTCACTTGGATAACAGTTATGCTCGCATGAAAATAACATTACCTAGTTACAGGATGGCCGCCCCCAGGCATTGGATCTTGTCGTGATGCGGGTGGTTGCCTTGACTAGGACCCTAGTTTCGTCCCAGGGAAATGGAGGGTTAAGTCTTGGTGTCTAACGTAATGCCATTTCACGCATGCGGAAAGATGGTGGAACCATATGTATGGATGAATGGCGGAAGATCTCCGATTGGGACCCTAGTTTTTCCGTTCTGGTGAAATGAAGGGCTGAGCTGCTTGATTAGCTCAGTGACAGGGAGTCTATCGCAGCACAGGGCTTCTCACTTAAACGTGGCGTACTCTACCATATCGCAGTATAAATCTCGGGATCTTGTGTAATGGCCGAGTGCGTTATGTAGCATACTGCGTTACCTCGGAGGGGTGGTTTCCTCAGGTGTTACTTGTACCACCTGGCCACCCCATTGGTGTTGGATTTGAGGAGGCAGTGGTTAAAAGTCCGCATGCTGGACTAGGGAGGTATTTCATTAGCGATTTCTCGAAATAACAACCCCGCCTTCCGTAGACCAATAATTCGAGCTCTTTCAAATTCACTTAGCTGGCAATAAATTCCGCGTACACCTACTCTAGGCATTTTAAACTAAACATCGACTTTGGATCTCCTCGAACAGCTGATTTGTTGTAAAATTTAAAAAATTTGCAAAAAACGACTACATATTTAAGTAACAAAAAATTTTTTCAAGAAAAGACCTTCACGATTTTGCTCCTTGCTATAGTATGTTTTACCAAAAAAATTTAAAATTGAAAACAGCTCCTTCTGGGTGTTGCAGTTTCTTTGTCAGTTAGTTTAATATTCCTCGTCTGAAGTTATGACTCTGTGTCGATTTTTTATAACAATTGACAAATAAACAGTGAAATTATTAGCAAACAACGAAGAAAAAATTCAAGTTTAAAGCCCTATATCTTTTTCCACGTCAATATTTAATTGTAGCATATTTGGCCCAATCACCATATTATGGTCCAAATAACCTATCCTTTACCTATGTCCAATAGTCATGAGTCACCCCGTATGTGAATAATATTTGAAAAAATATCTGCCATAAATTAAGCCCTATGCACTTAAATTATTTTTTTTATCTACGATGAATTATGTTATTACTTTTTGCAATACTAATACAGGAATACTATGTCAATAAAATCTTTCTTTAGAGCAATCAGCAGAAAATGGGAAGAAAATGATTCTCGAGGTAGTAAACTCATAGCGGAAAAAGCAGATATGCGCCTAATATATTGATCATGTCGTTATAAATTATGCACTATCCTATTCAATATTCATTGATATAAAATCAATTGGAAAAGAAACAAATAACAACCCAGACAAAAAATGTTCTATCCCATGTCATATCATTGTGTACCTCGGTTAGTCGAACACAATTTACATTTCAATTTGTCCGATCAATCTCCGACTAGATTGAAATTATCATCGATGAAATCCGAATCAAGTTATTCGAATCCTGTCCGATATTGAATCAGGATATAACAGTCCCGCCATCCACCAACGCACGTGATGAGCAATAGAAACTTGTTGGTTGGCTTCGAACACTGGAAGCATTTTTTCTATTCGAGCATCACCTATGATCGAATCGCTAAATCGTGTTGAAAAAAAGTTTCAATATTTTGAGAACTGATTATAGACCTCAACATAAGTAAGTGGAGATATAAATGATTTTCGGTTTTCAAATCAACTACTAGCACAACCAAATACGATATTCAATTTATTTTCATCTTTCAGATGTCTTATTTGCTAAACTTACAATTAAAATGTTTTTCAGTCGATTAATTAAAAAAAATCGCAGCTGGGATCAAACATTTGGTTTTCATATGACATTTACGTACTTTCATTTAGTATTTTGATCATCGATCTGTAACCAGCACCATTCACTGTAACATTAGTTCCAGCATCGTTTTTAAAGAAATATGGACGGATGATGCCTCCACCATGTAAATCACACCATACAGTCTTCAGGATGCAATGGAACCTGCAGAACTTCTTGAGGATTGTTTGAACTCCATATACGGCAATTTTGCTTGTTTACATAGCCTTTCGAACAAAAATTAGCCTCATCACTAAACACAATTTTACGATAAAAAAGTGGATCAAGTTCAATCGGTTCTAGGGCCAACACTTATTATGGTCAAGTGGCTTTAGTTCTTGAACCAGTTGGATCTTGTATGGGTGTAGACCAAAATCTTCACGCAAAATTTTCCATGTGGTGGATGCACAGAGTCCAACTTGTTGTGAACATCGACGAATAGACAAATCTGGATCATCATTAACACTATGACTTACAACAGCGATATTTTCTTCTGTACGTACAGTTCTTTGTCTTGTTTTTGTTGTTGCATCGAGTAGAGAAAATGTTTTCTGAAATCTATCGATAGTTCGACGAATAAGCTATTCTGACGGACGATTATATAAACCATAAATTTCATGAAGTGCTCTATAAGTTTGGCGAATAGAACACTGATTTTTAAAATGAATTTCAACAATTTGTAAACGTTGTTGCGGCTGTAGTCTTTCCATGATAATTTGTCAATGCTTACTGAACAGAAATGTTAAAACAACATGGCTTCTACCTTCTGCAAAATCACAGTTATCCCTATCGAAAGTTCTAACTCTAAAAAAACACACGATACTTTCTCAATATTTCAATAATATAGAAAACTTCATTCAGAAACATTCGATAAATCTTAATTTGATAAAACCGATAAAAGTGATTCGAAGTCAATTGAATCGGTTCTTACTGGATGAAAATTTATCTAACTAAAATAAAATAAAAGAGAATATTCTCACAATTTGTTCATTCACAAAAATAAAAAAGTAATTCACTTGAAACTGCATATCAACTAATTATATGATATTTTCAATTGGAAAGTGAAAATTACTAAAAACTTCCTCGAAATCAATTTTGATTCTTTGCCTTTAACGTCCAACTGCTGATGTTAAATCAATTTCATCGTTAATTTTGTAATAAGATCAACCGCTAAAACTTTTATGTAGTTCTTTCACCAATTTGCAATAGTACTAACATCAAATAAAGAATAATTTAAAATGAAAGTGATTAAGCCTTATTCATCCCAAATGATGTCTCCATAACAGAATAATTTGAAAGTATTGAATGATCACTCAGTTTCTTTTAGAATGAATACAAAACCGCGAAACATAAGTTTCAATATTTGATACAAATAATAGTTTTGTCTGGCAGTTGAATTTATCAAATTCTTTTCTCTAGGTTAGATTTCTGTCCTATTAATAAAACGTTCTGCACTCTCAACTTGAACTCATTATATTACCCTATTTGTTGTACTCTCGTTCTGTTTTTGAAAATATTTTCTGTCGACCAGTGATATATTTTAGGAACCACTATTGTACCTTTTGTCTTCTAAGACCAGCTCCTTCGCCAATTTGTAATGCCTCTTTAAACCCTAGAAAAAATTTGAGAAAACGGGGATCCATTCATAGTTAAGAACTTTCATTATATTCTCTAACAGAATAACTCAGAACTATCGAATAGTCGGGTTAAGTTAATTTTTCGGAACAATCATAAAGTTTTCAATTTGATACCATCCTGAATACAGCAGAATAAAAAAATTTCTCGCATCTAATAGAAATGTGTAAGACGAATCATGTCACGTGAAATTGATATTCAGTAACTCCGATCGATTCATTATATCGAAATCTGAAATAAAACTTGATTGCTCATATCTGTCGTAAACTTTTTCGATATCGAAATTGACACAGTGAGGAATCAAATTGAAGGAAATTTATGTTTGATGAGATAAATAATTTTAAGATGGATATTAATCCTGAATTCGATTTGGCGATAGTATTATAATTAGAAAGCAATAGTTTAGAGTAGAAGAAATATAAGTAATCCATTTAAATTTGCAGTAAAAACATTCCAGGAGGCTTTTCATTTGCTGAAAACACTAGCTCTCGATTTCATCAATGAAGTAAGTACCTATTTGAAACTAATTGTTAGAACGACTTGTGTCCCTAATTATTCCAATATATTCGGATGGAATCATATTTCTATATTTTGATCAGTAAATGTTTAATAGTACGCTCATATTATGGTGATATTTCTTAGTTTAATTCCGTGATTGAATTTCAGGAGATTCTGAAATCTGTTTCACCCCTGGGCTGAACTTATAGAAGGGCAGCAGAATTCACAGTGAAGGGACGTTATACCAGAGTACACCAAACAGATAATAAATCCTATTGAAAGGTGCAATAAAGTGTTAAAAGTAGATATCAGTAAGTCTATTAAAACAGGATATTACAACAAGTGAAGCACGTATATTCGTAGTGTGTTCTATATAATATTTTAACCATTCGAAGTAATTGATAAAGACGTTGAAGATATTTCAGGTGATGAGTAAATTCATAACCTTGATCAATAAGGGAAATTTTTCAGCCGTGAAAAACTGTACAGTTAGTCTTCTACTTATTTTAGATCTGGAAAACAGAATCCTGCCAGCCATCGAAAGAAGTATGGATAAATCATTCACATGATCATCACCTAATTCATATTTATTTTGATTAACCTAACTGATATAATGTGAAATTTTGTTATATTCAATACTCAAAAGACCGAACCATGAATTCTTTTTAACACCAAACACGTTTCAAGAACATTTAGTTCAAGTATTTTGTTTTTACACCAAAAAGTCTAATTTTCCAATTCTATTACCTTCAACTCTAGCTTTTCCTGAACAAAATTATAAGCTTGTGGTAATAAAAAGTCTTTCAAATCAGATATAACTTACATTTATTCAACAGTTCACAACTCAAATTCTCCCTAAATGGTTAAGGTGATCGTTGGAGGATAAGCAGAATAGTTGATCAGGTTTCGATGCTTTTTGCCTTTATCGTCGGTGCCAGTTTTTATGTCCAAGAAATGTAAAGCTGCTTCACACCTATATGAGTATTCGGCCCGCATATGAAAGCTAAACTTTCACAAAACACTATCGCCACCTGATGCACGCAAATGGGCATACATAACCCTCAGAAAAACTACAGTCAGAAACCAAAAGCTTCGAAACATGATCATGTCTGCTGGCATCGACGATCAACCAAACTCATTTAGGTAGATTTTAGATAACAAGTATATACATAATGAAATATCTCCTATTCTCTATTCTCCATGTTGTCTAGGTTTTAATTAATATCTACGATTTTAAGTTTCCACGGGAATGATTAGGTAGAGATTTCAGGGTTTTAGACTTTATTTGCTTTTCAGAAATTACTCCTAGAGTAACTTGTTTTCTTTTTCTCCAAAAACTTCAACATATGCATTCCAAGCCATTCAAATGTACACAACGAAATTGTTCCGAATTTTATCACATAGTTAATTGTTGATTTGAAACTAAGTTATTTTGGGATCTACTGAATATAAGAACTACTGTTAGTCTAAAAAACTTCAAATTAAAATTCAAGAAATGGATACATAAACAAAGTAAAACCTCTGTCATGCATGATAAAACATTTCACTATCAACCCCGTCATTAGTTTTTTTTGTTTTGCTTTGTTCTTTGTTGAGTCTTGTCAGAATGAAATTTTCAAAATGCTCAAGGAGCCTGCTTTCGAACGAAATTTCTTAGATGGTATGTCAGCTGTTGAAGCGCAATACACTTTTTCAGGACCTTGTATAGAGTGTGGAAACCACTTGTGGAATAAAATTATTTGTGTCCTTATGTTAGAAAATTATGAAAAAAACTGGGAAACGTCAACTTTCAAATTCAATGGGGTCAAGTCCAGCATAGTCCGCTTTTTTTAAATTTATATTTTTTAAAGATCCCTAACAACCTGATTTCAACTAATTCATGGTCTTTTATGTATAATACTGGGTGAAGTAATGAAATTAATAATTTTTCACACGTTGAATCATTTTTCAAATAACCTGAATACAGACTTAATATATAGTAAATTCCTAATTGAAAACGTATTTATTGTAGAAGTAATAATGAAATATTTGACTGAGACTCATCGAATTGAGATGATGATCGATTACGGAGATAATTGTAAAAGTCAAGTTGAAGTGGCAAACATATTCAATCAGAGATATCCTCAGTTGTCTGATATTTCACAAGGTACTGTATCTAAAATTCATGCACAATTCAGAGAACTTCGACATGTTAAACCATTACAAATAAAACCGAAATTCGTGGAAGATACTGTGAAATTGGATATTTTGTTAAGTGTTGCAGAAGATCTAACGTCAAGTACACGTCAAATTGTCCGTAAAAATAATGTAAGTCATACAGCTATCATAAGGTGTCTCCAGAAGAAAAAACTTCATCCATATAAAATGACTTTTGTGCAAGAGCTAATGGAGGACGATCCAAATCTCAGAATGCATTTCTGCGAAATAATGATAAATAAACTGACCAGAAATGAAATAGCTGTTGGCACAATCCTTTTTTCTGATGAATTAACATTTAAATTGAACGGGGAGTTAAAAGTTTGTAGATATTGGTCAGCGGATTGGTAATGGGTGAGACACATACAGTATCCTCAAAAGGTGAACGTTTGAGCAGGTATCATATCAATAATATGGTTATTATTGGTCCTGTATTTATAGATGGGACCTTGACAGTCGAAAAATATTTGAGTTGATTAGTGACGAAGTTATTCTTGCGTTATTGAAATATCTGTTTCCAACAGGATGGAGCCCCTCCCCTTTATGCTTTAATGGTCAGAACTTACTTAAACGCAACCATCCCTAATAAATGGATTGGACATAGAGGTACCATTGAGTGGCCAACTGAATCGTCAGACCTTACGCCGTTGAATTTTTTTCTGTGGGGTTATCTCAAGAACAAAGTTCATGCATCGCAGACCTCGAAGAAAGGGTAACTACAGAAATGCGGAATTAAACAATGTTAGGAACGAGCTTTATAGAAGACTATGTTATTGACAAGAACGAGGTGGTGAACATTTTGAGCATTTATTTTAATGTATTAAAATCAATTACATCATGCAATTTAAGTTTTCAGTTTCTTGAAACCAATTATACATACTTTCAAAATTTAATCTGCTATTATTCAAAATAGACCATACATGATATGGTTCGTTGATATCAGGTTATAATGGTGCTTTAAAAAATATAAAAATATAAAGGTATTCCGTTTAAAATATAGACGACGAGCTATACTGGTCTTGCGTGCATTATCCTGTATATTT
This sequence comes from Megalocaria dilatata, assembly GCA_034642435.1. Classification (NCBI taxonomy): domain Eukaryota; kingdom Metazoa; phylum Arthropoda; class Insecta; order Coleoptera; family Coccinellidae; genus Megalocaria; species Megalocaria dilatata. Next base: position 36,972,054 of record CM067857.1, on the reverse strand, counting down.
AAATTAATGCTCAAAAATCGCACCTTGGAAATTGAAAGTTGACATGTCCTAGGGTTTTTTATTATTTTTTAACATCAGGACACAAACAATTTTATTCCATGAGTGGTTTTCACACTGTATATTGTACTTTTCCAACCTTGCGGGTGTTTCTGAAAACCCCATGCCTTTTCTATCGTGATCGTGTAATGGCGGGAGAAAAGGATATTACGTTATGACAACCTGAATCACACTTAAACGAGGAAACAGTGACGGGAAGTTCAGAATGCAAGGTTATTTGGTTGTGAAAGGCAGGGTTACGCACCTGAATTAATGTATGGGAGCGAGGTGGCGCTTGAGGAAAATCAAAGTCAGGTATAAAAATCTCGACTTCTCTTCAGCTCATACACATTCTTCAACCCTGTCCTTCCTGTTGTTTCATTTATTCAATAGGAACATGCAACAAAGATCTTCAAGGTAGTTTAACAATTACCCTTAGGTCAGAAATTCCTCATTCACACAACTACTATAAAATTATATTGTTATAATTTGAACGCATGATGTCGTTGTTCAGGAATGTCTTGTTGCGACATTCTGAAGACACAGAGGTTGTTGTGTCAGTTATTCGACTACCTACTCATTATGACATCCATATCTGATAACATCATTGTTCAGGATTGTCTTGTTGAGACATTATGAAGACAAAGAGGTAGGTGCATCAGTTATTCAATTATGAATCTACATTTCATCCACTCTTCAATTCTCAAACAAAGTATCATTATTAACCATCTCTAGATTCAAATAAATGGCATGAAGCTCTCTTACACGTATGAAATATCTTAAATGGTCAATGAACAAATAGGACGGACTACGCTGGACTTGCGCGAATTACCCCGTACATTTAAATTTATTGAAATATATGAATGGAAAATTACTATGAAGAAGTATTTGCATATTATAGAATAATAGCTGGAATTAATTCCCCAGAACCTCTACAGATTTTAATCCAAATAAATCTCATGAAAACATTTAAAATTAAATTTTAAAACATGTCCTAAATACACTGTATCACTTTATAGACATATATATTATCACCACATGTGGTGGAAAACTAATAAAGAATCAATGGAAATATGAAAGAATGAACAAATTATTTAGACATCACCTTATACATATATATGTTTCGATTGCATGTTAAAGAATCACAAGTTCCATCACCAAAAAATGTTCAACATATAATTCAAAAAGGCCCTTTTTTATTTTCCTTTTTTATTATATGTTGAACGTTTTTTGGTGATTGAAGTTGTGATTCTTTAACATCCAATCGAAACATATGTACAACGTGGTGTCTGAATAATTTGTTCATTATTTAACATTTCTTTTGATTAGTTAATTTCCACCATATATATATATAATGTCTATAAAGCGATAGAGTGTATTTAGGACATGTTTTAAAATTCAATTCTAAATGTTTTCATGAGATTTATTCAGATTAAAATCTGTAGAGGTTCTGAAGAATAAATTCAAGCTATTATTCTGTAATATTCAAATTTAGGTTCAAAAAGAGCACTACTGAATTTAAAAGTTGACATGTCTCAGTGTTTTCTTTCTATAATTTTCCAATATAAGGACACACAAATAATTTAATTCCATAAGTGCTCAGTCTAAATGTCCTGATTGTAATGTTACTGGCGAATATATCAGAGACAATGACCGTTATGCGAGCTGTAAAGTAACCAGCGAGACCAAAATTCTTGAGGTCCACATTGATATAGGTATGAAAGGAAATAAAAAATTTTCTTCAGAGGAGAGGGTGACCAAATGTCAGACGTTGAGCCTGGTGATGTTATAATCGTTATCCAGCAGAAACCACACGAAACATTCAAAGGAGATGGTGACAATTTGAGAATGGAACATACTGTAACTCTGACTGAAGTCTTATGTGGTTTGAGTTTCGTATTGAAACATCTTGATGGGTGCGATTTGGTTATCAATCACCCTATGGATTCAGTATAAAAATACTCGGGAGTACATACACGTCTCTCTTCAATAATCTAGTTCCAAAAACTAAAAAGATATTAAAATTATTATTGTAAATGGAAATGTGATAAAAAAATACGTTACCTGAGTTTTGTAAAGGGAAACATGCCACATATCAATCCTGAATTCAACAATTTAAATCCATAAGAAGTAATCAACGAAGTGGGCTGGGAAATCAGAACATTCCAGAAACATTCTTCAAGAACAAAAACAAAATTCTGAAGTAGAGCAATGCCAATATAAAAAGAACATTGATAAGGGAGGATTAAACTTACCAAAGGTAAAAATTAGTTCATTTCTGTAATTCGTTTGAATTTGATTTCAAAAGTAAATCATTGCTTGTTTATGTTAGTATTACGATTTTTAGAATTAAGGTTAGGTTAGCACAGAATATAGAAATAGATTAGTCAATATTTTTTTTTAGTTGTCACAGATTTTTATACTTCAAATTACTTTGATTCAATATATATTTCAAAATTCAAATTGAACCCTCTATAGAAGATAAAATCAAAATTGATAATATTTAAATTTCAATTATTCAACAAAAAAATTATAACATTAAGATACAAGCAACAGGATACAAGGGTGATCCAACTAGTATTCATACTGAAAACAAATATTCATACTCCAACTTATAAAAATGAAATTTCAGGATAATTAAATTTAATCCATTCAAAAGTAAACTTTTCTAATTAATTCTGCCAATTAAGAATTGATACTATAATTATTAATAATTAAAATAATTTATAAAAAAATCCAGTACAATTGTTTCTATAATGTATATGTTTCTACTACTTCTCGAAGGGTAAATATACTGCGATCTCCTAGACTCTTGTCCATCAGACCTGGGGAGTAGTCAAATTAAGAAACCGGCGTTGAATCACTCATTTTAGCATTTTTTCTAGATAATGAACACTTATAATGGACACATAAATTCTAAAGGTGTTTTCAATCGGAATCTTCATATTCCTGGCATCCACATCTATTGTATGCCGAATAGTCTGGGGATATAATCGAATACTCGGAAATGAGTAGTTATTAATAATATCCCTAGATTTTTCGACATACAAGAGATGGGTATGCATAGGCAACTTCATGTTACAACCGGAACAAAATTAGAAGGAAATTCGATCAAACCTTCCATTCCATCTGATAGACCAATGCCTCGTAATATTCGCAAAAAACTATTTCCAATAAAAACGTGTCGGCTGGAGACCTCAAAACTTCAAAAGCAATCGCCAACGATGTCTCCGTTCAAACATCGCCGACACAGGAATCATTAGGTGCATCCAGACGAAATCCAATCGTTTGGCTTATTTGCGGATCTCGTTCCTGGCTTCCTCCGGTGAGCCTTCTGCGAGATTGGAAGATGCCCTGCAACTGGCAGGAATATTTGAATAAGAAATCTCGTTTGGTTTCAACGCCGAATCGCGACGGTAAAATCGTAAGTAAATATTCGCCTGGGGCAAATAGTGTTAGCCTGAAAACTGAGTTCTAGTAATTACCCTACGTTCTCCCGTGAAACAGAGAAACTGTACTGTGAAGAGCAGAAATAATAAGTTCGATTTTCATTAATGAAAATAAATTTGAAGAATATTTAGAATAGTAAGCGCTACCTATAATAAAAGGTAAATCAATCCAAACATCATTGTTAAGTGAATAGCGAAATAACTTGACTTTGGTTCACAAAATTCAGTATTAATATTCTGACTTAGGTGTTTCCGGTTTTACTATAATGTTTAAAACTCATTTTACAGTGTGGAATGAAATTTTTTGTGTCCTTATGTGGGAAAATTATAAAAAACATTGGAACACGTCAACTTTCAAATTCCATGGTGCACTTTCTAAGCATAAATTAAAATATTCAGGGTGATTCGCCCAAGTCGAGCACAGTCCGTCCTCTTTATATTCATGGAACACCCTCTATAGTTTCATATTTTTAAAGCTCCTTAACAACCTTGCAACTAATAAATGGTCTGTTATACATGGTTTTCAAAAAGAGTATCGGGTATTTGTTACTTCGATAAAACAAAAACTACTTAAAGAAAAGTTTTTTGTTAATTATTATAATATAAAGTGGAAAATTATTTGGAAAAGATGATGTTATCTGAATGGTGACCGTTACGTTGCTGGCACTCTTCCAATCGGGAACGAAAATTGGCGATTACACACATAGCTCTCGATATTGCTGTTGAAATTCACATTGAAATAGTAAATTGCTAATTGAAACGTATTTCTTCTAGAAGTGATAATAAAATATTCAACTTAGACTCACCGAATTGAGATTTTAATGATGATCGGTTACGAAGATAATGGCAGAAGTCAAATTGAAGTGGTAAACTTATTTAGTCAGAGGTATTCTCAGTTGCCTTATATTTCACACGGTACTGTGTCTACATTTCATGACCATTTCAGTGAACTTGGACGTTTCGAACCATTAAAAAGAAGTATTTCCTAATGCAATAGATAGCCATGTTATTTATCAGAGAAAATTTTGAACTCAATACAGGAATGATCAAACCCTAGTGACCAAAACTTTCTCGAATATTTTTGCGAAAAAATTGAGTAAACTAATTGGATGGAAATTATTGATATCATATACATTTCCTTTCTTACGCAGGGGTTTGATTAAAGCTATCTTGAGGGCAGATGGAAATATCCCTTCAGTAAATGAGCGCTACATAATATGAGCCAACGGCCCTGCTACCACCTTTATAGTACTTTTAATAACAGTTAACGGTATACCATCGTATCCACAAGAGTTTGTATTTCAGGGAAAACGTAAAATGAGCTACCATCGGGTGTTTTCAATCAATATTGTTTCTGGTTTATCAGAATAAACCAATGACTTGACATAACCCCAAAGAAATAACCCAGTGGAGTTATGTTGCATGATCCTGGAGGCCAATTAATTGGACCATTTCTCGAAACAATGTTATCTTTCTTTCAATAAATCAATTGTTACGGTAGCAGCATGAGATGTTGCACCATCTTGTTGGAACCAAAACATTTCTGGTTCGATATCATTCAAATTTTGAAACAAATAATCATTGATCATCGATTTTAACGAGCACCATTCACTGTAACATTAGCTTCAGCATCGTTTTCAAAAAAATATGGACCGATAATGCCTCCAGCGTGTAAATCACACCATACAGTGCATTTTTCAGAATGCAATGGAACCTACAGAAGTTCTTCAAGATTATTTTCACTCCATATACGGCAATTTTGCTTGGCTACACAGCCGTTGAAGCTTCATCACTAAACACAATTTTACGATAAAATAGTGGAAGTGGATTCAAGCTTTTCTAGGGCCCAATCAGCAAACAAACGTGGCTTTAGTTCTTGAAACAGTTGGATCTTGTATGGGTGTAGACTAAGATCTTTACGCAAAATTTTCTATGTGGTAGGTGCAAAGAGTCCAACTTGTTGTGAACGTCGATCGATTGTTGGATCATCTAACACTATGACTTACAGCAGCGATATTTTCTTCTGTACGTACAATTCTTTGACTTGTTGTTGTTGCATCGAGTAGAGAAAATGTTGTCCGAAATCTATTGACAGTTCGACGAATAAGCTGCTCTGATGGACGATTATCTAAACCATAAATTTCACGAAGTCCTCTATAAGTTTGGCGAACACTGAATTTGAAAATAAATTTCAACAATTTGTAAACGTTGTTGCGGCCTGAGTTTTTCCAAGATAATTTTTCAATGCTACTTCTGTCAAATCACAGTTATCCTTATGGAAAGTTCTATCACTCTAAAAAAAGCATCCGATATTAATAACATTATTTACCAATTTATTTTGATCAATTTGTTCTCCATCTTGTAGAAAGTTTCCACTTTCAGAGAAAAAATCACTGAAGTTATTTGCCAAGTTTTCAAGATCTTCAATATTGTTGAAAATGTTCTTCTCACAGTTACCTCCACATTGAGTCTGTTCCAAGTTGTTTCACTTTTATTTTTACTATTGTTAATTAATGTTCTGAAATAACTTCGATTTAGTTTTCTTAGTACCGTTTCATATAGAAATTTAGTTTTTTACATTGTTTTACATATTCGAATGATAAGACTAAATGACAAATGAAGCATGTAAATATTTTTTAAAGTTTTGAACCGTAAGTGTTAAAAGAATTCTATGTATATTATGCATGTATTTCACCATAATGAAATTTCGAATTATATTAGTATAAAAGGTCAGTATCATTTGTACTAATATAATTATAGCCACCTTGGTGTTTGGAATATCGAAACTATTTGAGAATCCTCTAACTAGATTTGGGTAAATCTATGCTAAACAAGCAGTATAATAATTCTCAGTTATATTGATACATATTACAGTACCAATAGTCCCATTGTTTATTCACAATCGGATTACGTAACTATTGCGTTCACAGCCGATCACTCTTCTGCCATCGATCTGGCAATAATAATTCGACTCATCATCAAAGGATCGTTGCACAAAAGGATTTAATTCCCTCATCTACGCAATACTGCGTTTGATGAACTTCCATATTCAGCGCGGGTGCGAGGCTTTAATGGTCTCTTTTATGCCAAACTTTCTCATGATGATGGCAGTCCATTACGTCGTGCCCAAAGTGTGAAATGACTAACACTGAAGACCACCATACTGGTGAATCCCACCGAGGGTCGCGCGCGACCCCGTGAAATATTCATAGAGATTTTATTCCATTATTCAGACCTTATGCTACATTTTGAAGAATGACGTCTCGAGGGAGGTGCAAATGGCAAAAAGTGGGACTAGAAGAGGGGCAATTTTTTCGTGAAATTCGCCATTTCGTTCATTTGTAATAATATTGCGTGGATTCTGGAGTCTGCTTAGGCATATTCGTCATAAGGGAGAGGAGCATATACATATGTGAACATGAAAGTTAGAGAACCAGGAGAGTGGAATATTAAACCATTTTTATATAATATATGAACACAACTCAGTAGTAAAGCATAAGGCTCGTGACCGGAAGGTCCGGGATCGAATCCTGTTCAGGTGGGAAAGAAATTTTCTAATTGGACGGGTGTCGGCCATCAATTCACTCTTGGGTCAAAAATGAACCGTACTGTGACCTAAAGTGTCGCAAGATCGCAGTAACAAAGCCTACCCAAAACACAATTGAACTCCTAAATCGCACAAGCTGAAAAAAGCTTCTGAGGAATCTTCTCAGAAGATCTAGGAGTATCAAGATATCAGGATTATAATAATGAGCTGTACAATTTGGAATCTAAAGAATGGAATCTAAATTAAAATAAATTTGGTTTTTCGATATTTATATTTTTCGAAGATGCATATTTTCCGTACCCTGTTAATATTGTTTTTTTCAGTTACCTAAATTTGAAACGATCATAGAAGCCTTTTCTGGTTCATTGTTAAACAAGTTTTTATCAAGTTTAAGCATTTTTTGTCCATATTTATCAGAAATGCACATTTCAATGATTTTCTCTTCAGTATCTATTTCATTTTCAATACAATCTGGTTATAGTAAATTTAAAATCTCTCCTAGACAAATCTCATCCGAGGAGCCCTTGAGTTGATTCAGGCTGGTCGAACACAAGTGCAAGTGATCAATATCTTCATTGTTAGTCAACTGTGATATCACGTTTACTGGTACTGAACTTTGCCACTGGAACTCTTTTTCGAATACCCAGAGTTGGTGAACCACGTGCTACAACGCCAGCAAAAGACCGTTTTTCGACTATTTTGGTGAGAAGATAGCTTCACAGCAGAATGGCAAATCAACGTTTCTGAGATGCTTGAGATACTTCAGTTTCTACGAGCACAGTCAGAAGACGTCTCCATAATGTCAATCTAACATCGAGACGCTTGTTGAGAAGAGTTTTACTCACTCGTGAATAACAAGCGTAAAAGATTAGAGTGGCCAATGGAGCGGATACACTGCCGTGATGAATAGCGATATAAATTCTTTACTAATGAGACCAGATATACTCGTAGATTTTTTTCTGGCACTCGGCGAGCACAGATTTAGACACGTGTATTCCTATGAAGGAACCGCCACTCTGTTCAAGAAGTCCATTTTTTTCGAGGAGTCAAAATTATGGTTTGGGGTAGAGTTTGTTTCTATGGCAGAACTGACTTATTCGTACTTCCAAGAATCATTACGTCTCAAACATATGTTGATCAACGGAGTAGTTCCACAATTTGATGCCGTTATTGCCAAAAGTTTCGTTTCTCTGGATGATAATGCACTGCCAGGCAGGTCCCACTAAGTGAATACTGCTAGAGAAAACCAAGGTGTTCCACATCTCGTATTACTTCTAAGATCCCCTCACTTAAATCGAGCACGCTTGGGAGCAATTACAAAGAACCCTTGATAACGGATTACAGCCGGAAACGCTTGAACAACTCCGAGATCTTTTGACAAAACTTTGGCAACAAATTTAACGGCATAATCTTAAGCAGTTATTAATGAACGTGGCACTATATTTCCTATTATTTTCTGCGTTACTTACACGTAAAAACTGCCTTATACTCATGTCATATCTAATTATGCCGTAATGCCAATATTTAGCATTTATAACATAATTAATTTAAAGGCAGTTACTCTATTTCAAATACAATTTATAAGAATTATGAGCAATGGTAACAAAAAGTTCTTCCATTATGGACTCTAATAAGCCCGAGTAGGTTTTATTGATATCTAGGATATACGCAGCCGATATGCATATGTTTCGAAGCCTTTTGCCTTCAATTTCATTAACAACTATAAAAGAGAATATCTGCCGTTTAAATTCATTCGTTGGTGAAGATTAATTACTAGAATTATTTGTTAATTTTTTTCTGATTTGATTTCAGTAGAAAGAAGGAGAAGTATTACGCTAACCATTCGGCAACGATTCATGTCTTGAAACACGAAATCAAAGTTGCCATTCATGAGATTGAGCCCCAAACAATCGAAAATGTACTGAAAAATTGCGTTGATAGGTACTGTAGCCAGTAGTGGCGGTCATTTCGGACTATATTGTTTTTCAAGGTCTGCTATACCTCTCCAATAAACTCATAACTTTGAAAAAATATGCATTAGTTTTTCATTTATAGCTTATAAAAAATGCAAATTTCAAATGACCCAACCGCTAAATAACGCAGCTTGTCCAAAACTTGACTGAAGTCTAACGATAAATACTTATCGCCAAAACAGTGTTATATTCAAAGCTACTGAGCGGAAAATCAGAAAATTCCTGATTTATTAAACTGCCTTTGTAAGATAATCGTTTCTGATATCGAGCAACAGGAACAGTCACGATTTTTCTTACATTGCACTGATGGTAGGGTTAACTCAACAATTAACAATCTCTTTATGAGAATATTATTCCGGTAAACTTCGCATTACCTCTGGAATATATCAAGAAATATGTACCAAGATAAAATCAACTACGAAACATATTGCAATTTCTAAGAACTCCACATTCAAACCGATACGAATCTGGGAAAGCAACACCCCGAAGGAATCAATAGTGCACACAACGTTTTTCTTCTCTGTCATGTCAAGCAATTTTCACAAAGTTCAGAAAACATCCGAAGCTGTACTTGACAGTAACCCTTTCCTTTGTTCGAGAACCAATGCGGTTTGCAAAACCATCACTAATATCAGTTCTTTTATCTTTGGCGTTATGTCAATTATCCCATCCTTTAATTTCCATCTTTTACGTTTTGTCAGTCGATCCACGTTACACACCGCGTTTATTTTTGTTCGGGTTTGGTCCGTATGAACAACGTTGTTATTCTTGCATGGTCCAAGTTCGGTAAATTGAAATTTGCGGTGCGGAATAAAATTCAATTAAACCGTAGGTGGATACCAATTAATTTTAGCGTTCGATCGGCAAACATCGGCACGGGTTCTCGTTAGGAGTTCCGATTTTGTTTTTGAGAACTATAGCGAAAACGGAATTATTCGTTCTATAACGATATATTCTCGGCGAAATCGGATTATTCAATTGGTCTAATCAGGGCTCAAAACCGACGAATATAACTTAGGGTATTGTGATTACGAAACCAAAGTTGGTGAACTGGTACAGCAATATCTTGGTGAATGTTATCACTAGACTTGAGCTGAGCGTTATTATTTTCAATATCCCTTACTTCGAATATGTCTTATTAATATTATTTGTTTCTCCTCTTGTAGGGAATTAACTGAAATGTGGTCGTGAACCGTTCATTTCAGCAGGTTAGTGTTAGAGTGTTCTGTCAGGAATGTTAATTTTTTTCCATACTATGCATGTCTCTAACAGAACAGGTGTAACTGATTACTGCTTTTGTGTTATAAAGAATTAATCGAAAATTTTTTATTTTCTCCAGATATTTCAGAAGGTCCTTTGTGATCAGCTCTATGATAGATGTTTTTAAGATATCACTAATACTCTGGTCAAAACAAGTACGTTAAGGAGATCATACACTAGGAAGTTACTACGCTTAAGGCTCATATACACACTGCAAAGACTGATATCGTCAGTTTTGAAAAATTTTAAGTGGAAAGACTTTGTCATTAGGAATATCATTAGGAACTAGATAAGGATTCAATTAAGGATTCCGTTAAGATTAAGATAGGAAAAATTAATTAACTTTCTGTTAGACAATTTTCTTAATATATTTGTAAAATTTAAAAACTTGAAATTATTTTTATATCAATCATGAAAATTTTAAATTCAAAAACTAACACCCTGAGAGATAATGAGTCGAGATAATCATAACAAAATTTAAGCAGAATTATGAATTCAAAATTGTCATGAAATTTTATTGGATTCATAAAAAAAATAAAAATAAACCAACATAAAAAATAAATAAATAAAAAAATATATTAAAAATAAATTCATACCAGTTCCTTATCATCGTGCCAAAGCGGGAACCCCTCCAATGAAGTTGAACCTACTCCGCTCCTAGTTTCGACTTCAGTTCGAAAACCTGAACACTGCCCGTTAGCAGTGAAGGTCAGTACCCTAGTAGTTCGAGAAGCAACTCACACGCCGAAGAGGCTTCTTATTTCCATCCAATCATACTCAAAGTTGTACATGTCGTCATGTGAGAATAGCTTTTCATCAACCTTGATGTACCCTTGTCATCATTGCTGTCCCAGATTTCTGATCGAATTTTGAAACTCCAGCAGACCCCCGAAGCTGGAAAAGAAGGAAAAGGATGTCTGGAAAGGAATAATAGAAAAGCTGCTTCAGTACAGCCGAGGAAGAACCAGCAGGGATTCCCTCCTCCACAACGGATTGTCGTGTCGATTCCAGCACTCAGCTGCATGGGCAAAGTGTTCCTTCTTGGTGGAAGACCGAAGCACAGAAACAACACAAATAAGAGCTTTCCAGCAGGGATTCTCCCTTCCAAAAAGGACCGCTCTTGCTGTTCGACTGTTAAAAACGAGGCTCTGAAGCCTCGTAGAGGAGTGTCATTAGGATCCAAAAATGGGGCCGAAGTTGGGAGCGAGCAGAGGGCGAATCTTCCCAGATAGAAAAAGCGTCCTAAGTCTTACCTTGTCCTCTAGCTAGCGTGTACCGTTCTTAGGCCAAGAATAGGAGAGCAACAGAGAATCAGCTCCCATAAAGAGTCGAAAGTTACCTTGTTCCTCCTGAAGCGCAGACGATTCAAGGTCTAAAACCAGGCTAACATAAAGTTGGTGGCAAGAAAAGAGCAAATCCACCCAGGTCGAAACGTCGTAAGTCTCCTTTTTTCCTCCACCCAACCATTTCGAACCCCACTGCGGATAAGTGACGAAGGTTGGAAAGCCCGTGGCGAAATTAATCAGGGTTTCATCTTCTCCCGTAAGGTGAGAGATCTGCTCCTAGTTCGCACAGTTAGACAGGAGAAAACGACGGGTCCCAACCGCGATTCTCTGCCCATATGCACGTTCCAGGAGGGACAAGTATGGATTACTAATCGGTCGCAGGATAACATGACTCTGCCTTCCATTCAGAGCCACAACTACCCCGTACGATTTCAAGCTTTATTTAAAGATAGGTTCTGGTTGTAGGACAACATGATGGAATGGTATCCAATAAAAAAATAGTAAGAAAGGAAAATAGGAGTATGAGTCACTGTTTTAGGCATCATTGCTCATTACTTCATTTCACGGGAATGAAACTAGAATCTTAGACATGACAAGCACTCCCAATGCGTTAAGGTATAGAGACAATTGGGGGACGATTTCCATCCAATCAGTCGCAAACTCAAGAAACAAGATAAATCTCTAGAAGCGATGCTACAATAAATTCTAGTACGAGCACTGATAGCCGATCGTATCTTCAAGAAACATGAACCCTTGTGCAGCCTTTCAATCGATACTAGTTCGAGCACCAATGATCTAAAACCCTATCATCAAGACCCAAAAATCCCAGAAATATCTCGCAAACAATTCTGGTTCAGGACGAGATCGATCACACTACTGGCTACTACTACTGACTCAAAGTTATCAGTTAGTACCCGAATTGTTTGGGAAGCAACTCATACACATAAGGAGCTTCTTATTTCTACCCAATCAGTTGCGAACTAAAAGAACAAGGAAAATCTCTAGAATCGATCCTGGTACGAGCACTGACAATCGATCGAACCATCAAACCTGTGAATCCTTGTGGAGTCTTTCAATCGATCCTGGTTCAAGCACAAACGGCCTGAAACCGTTTCGTCAAGATGCAAAACCCCAGAATTATCTCACAAACAATCTTGGTTCAGGACGCGATCGATCGTACCTTCAAGTTCCGCTAAAGCCCTGAAGCACTTCTAGATCAATCCTTAGTCATAAATTACCCGCGATCAGATGAAATACTCTTCTAGTCTAGCTTGCAGACTTTCAACCACTGCCCCCTCGAGTCCAAAACCAATTAGATGACCAAAAATTACGAATACTCCGGAGGTAACGCAGTAAATTACATCCAGTGGAAAATCATCCAGTGTAGTTATGTCGCATGATCTTAGAGGCCAACTGATTGGACCATTCCTCGAAATAATTTTATCGCCAAATCTTTCTTTCAATAAATGAATTGTTACGGTAGCAGCTTGAGGTGTAGAACTATCTTGTTAGAACCAAAACACTTCTGGGTCGATACCATTCAAAGTTTGAAACAAATAATCATTGATCATCGATCTGTAACGAGCACCATTCACTGTAACATTAGCTCCAGCATCATTTTTGAAAAAATATGGACCGATGATGCCTCCAGCGTGTAAAGCACACCATACAATGCATTTTTCAGGATGCAATGGAACCTGCAGAACTTCTTGAGGGTTGTTTTCATTCCATATACGGCAATTTTGCTTGTTCACATAGCCGTTCAACCAGAAAAATGAGCTTCATCACTAAAGCTGCTCTGATGGACTATTATGTAAACCATAAATTTCACGAAGTGCTCCATAAGTTTGGCGAATAGAACAATGATTTTGAAAATAAATTTCAACAATTTGTAAACGTTATTGCGGCGTGAGTCTTTTCATGATATTTTGTCAATGCTTACTGAACAGAAATGTCAAAACAACATGGCTTCTACCTTCTGTCAAATAGCAGTTTTCCCATTCGAAAGTTCTACCACTCTAAAAAAAACACCCGATATATCCAATAGTTCTTAACCTTCCCTTGATTTCATTTAGTATTTCAAGGATGAATTTTAATGCTAAGTGAATTCCCTTTAGTGTTAAAAATGGCTCAAAAAAATCCAAAATATACTGGCATGTCGACAATATGAATAAATAGAGTGATACTTGAGCCAAGTGTTCTTCTGTACTAAAAAACTCAATATTGCATTCAAAATGAGTTTTCGCCAAAGTAATGACCTACTCAATCAAATAATATTGAAATGTTCAGTTTGAATAATGAACAATCATTAATTATTAATAACACAGGAAAAGCAAACATTTTACATTTGTGTTGAACTGTATACATTTACTCATCTTGCTGATCTAGGAAAGATTTAATTTCTTGTTGTTTTTAGATTGATTTGTACCGAGTGACTAAAATAAATACCTTACATAGAGATTCCAGGGGAAATTTTTTTCTGCCATTTTACCACATAAAATCCTTCATTCAAAATATTCCATCTAAATCCTCATATTGCCTCCGATTCGTAAAACAGTGTCCATTAAATCGAACAAGCACTAAGCTGACCATTAGGGTTTGGTCTCTAACCATACATTAATTCTAATTAGTAATTGCTAATAGAATCTTAGGGTGGTTGTTGGATGCCCACCATGACATGCAAATACAATTCGAACACACCTAACCAAATCATGCTTCCTGTAAACTGGAAATATGAAAATGGGCATACTCATAAAGCCTCCCTTTCAAATATAATTAGGTTGCTTGGAAATACTACCCAGAAATATTATAGTTGCTTTCACTGTCACATGCAAGCTCATTTTGTATAAATATTGTCATGAAATGCGTTATATTATGTATAAATATAATCTTCGCTGCAATTATTATGAAATTGAAAACTTTCTACCTATCCTTGTATATAAGTTATTAATAAGTATTACCTGGTTAACTGATTTTGTAAATTACAATTGTAAATGAAAATTTCAACTTAATTAATCAGTAATTGATTTGAAAGGAAGAAATATTATTTGACTTTCCAATATTTTATTCCGAAATTTACATTTCAATTAAAAAGTAATTGGATATAAATAGAGTGAACAAAATATTCAGTTCACAGAGAAAATGGTTTTAGGATATTCGGTCTTAAAGAATTGGTAAAACACTTTTATATCATCCAAGCTTTCGGTAACCTTTATTACCTTTCTCAAGGATCTGCAAACATTAATATAACGAAAGACTAAAGTTACAAGACTAACATATATATAGCGTGATTGGTTCCTTATGTTGTTCAAATAAAACAGACAGATAAAATTTTCTGTTAAGTTTAGTCTCACTCTCACTAAGACAAACGATTTCAACTTTCCTACATCTCATATCACTGATAAAGTTCTCCATATCAAATTTTCGATGTCATGTTCACCATTCGGTGAACGTAATTTTCAGCTGGAGTAAATAAAGTTGTAAAGAGGAAAATTTTATATGGAGAACTTTATCAATGATTTAAGGTGTAGGAAAGTTGAAATCATTTGTCTTAGTGAGAGCGAGACTAAACTTAACAGATCATTTTATCCATCTGTATTATTTGAACAACATAAGGAACCAATCACGCTATAAGTATATTCTTCTTGTAACCTTAGTCTTTCGTTATATTAATGTTAATTTCTTTTAATTGCAAATCCTTGAGAAAGGTCATACAATTTACCGAAAGCTTGGATGATATAAAAGTGTTTTACTAATCCTTCAAGACCGAATATCCTAAAACCTTTTTCTTGTAGAGTTAATTGCGGTCAATAACCTTTTAGGCAGTTTGTTAATATACTATCTTCATGGTGAATAATTTCACCATATATCTTCAATTGGTGACCACATAGAGAGTTGAGTTGATAAAAAGCTGTGAATTCAACACCAAACGGATCCTTCAATGCTCTCTATATGTAAATTTGAGTAGATGGTGTTCTAAAGAAAAAATTCAGCTGGTATCTATTTTATACTAATATTTCTTTTCCCCTTCTTCCGCCACATTCACAACTCATCCCGCAAAACCCACTACTGTGGGGTGATGCCATCCAAAATCTTCACTTTGTGAAAATCATTAGGTCTCTCGCTAAAATAAATTTTTATTCCTAAGAATATGTGGACTGGAGAAGTAAATATATTAAGGCACATATTGGCCGTGTCAACAGTGGATTTAAAATAACCAGGAAATATCTCATCAACGCATCGTCTCAGAATTGCAGAATCTTTATTAACATTATCGAAAGAATCGACACCACAAACCATGTCATTATGAGAACTATTCACTTTCTCCAATATCTGGGATATTGATACAGTATTTCTGGCGGATTCACGGAATCATTCACTCAAGTTGTCCATGTTATCAGATGAAAAGATCTGTTTTAAATTGTGGCAGTATTTTCCTCAATCAAATTTTCAATAATGTCAGAATTCGTATGTTTATCTGAATCAATATAATTTTTATTATTGATTTTTTCCTTAAGGTGAAGTTGCTAGGTAGTGTTAGTACTTCCCTACGTTGTTTCCTTTGTTTTTTGTATTTTTAGGTATTTTTAATGTAGGGAAGATGTGGTTTTCGAAAAAGTTCTTGGCGCCTGTTTCTCTGACGCAATCAACAAACGATCTTTCCAATCCAGAGAAAACCAGTGGCATATCAAGATGTTACATTTGCAGACTGGACCATTACACAATTCCACGCTCCCCCTCTGTCATCCTTGCGGGTTATCCTCCTCGGCATCTTCGTCCTTTATCCGGTATATTTGGGAAAATCCTGACGCAATAAGCGTAAAAAAGCCGTTTCGGGGCAATAAAGGCGACCCTATAAATTATGCGCAATAAGAGCCAATAAATTTACAAAGTTGTCGGCAGTTGAAGATGCGGAACACGTCCACACCATGGCAGATTAAATCCCTAAATCGCCTGACACGCAGACACCGCCTCCAACGTCTTGTATATTGGAACTTGTCGAAACGACTCATTGGGTTGCTACGAGCGTGTCCTGATTTCTTGGACCTTAGGTGCATAAAGACGCCGGGGGTCTGCCTGATAGACGGTGACGAATAAGTCAAGGAATTTTCACAGCAACATGTATTTTCACAATTCTTCATCGTATAATAGTATGAAGAGAACTCACTACATAATAATCTGATCCTTAAAAGTTGGGGATATTGATGTTTTCCGAAGATGTGTATTTTCCTTATCATCTTAATAATTTTCTTCAAGTACAAAAGCTTAAAATGACTATAAAAACATCTTCTAGCTTATTGTGAAGTTTTAATAATTTGTTATGGGTCAGAAATGCACATTTCAATTATATTTTGTCGCTCTATGTTTAATTTTCAATAAGATCAAATGGTGTTATGCAATTAACAATCGAATTTCCGTTTTCACAAGACAAGTTTTATCAGAGCACGATACCAAATGAGCCCTTGGGATGATTCAGGCTAGTCGAAGAAAAGCACAAGTTTTCTTCAATGTTAACCTAAGTGTGATATCATATTTACTGTCACGGTACTTTGTCGCTGAAACTCTCCGTCAAAGAAGTGATAGATCACGTGCTACAACGCCAGTAGAATATCATTTTCAACTCTTTGGGTAAGAAGACTGCATCTCAGTCCTTGCAGAATGGTAAGTCAACGTCTTCGAGAGACAATTATTTTAGTTATAAGACGTCTCCATGAAGTCAATATTATATTGAGACGTTCGTTAAGAAAATTTCCACTCACTTGCGAATACAAGCATCAAAAATTAGAATGCGCAATGGAGCATTCCAATTGGAAAGATCGATGGAGATACGTACTCTTCACTGACGATTCCATGTGTGGACGTTTTTCTGATAGTCGACAAGCACTGATGTGGACACGTCCACTCATTCGAAACAAAAAGTTCATCCTTTTCGAAGGGGCACAATTCTGGTTTGTTTCGCTGGCAAGAACCATAATGTCTCTGACTCTGTTGATGAAGTAACCAACAGACTGGTCCTACAATTTCGGGGAGCTACAGGCAAAAATTTCGTTTTTCTGGATGATATATACTGCCACACAGATTCCGCTAGGTGGTTACTGCTAGAGAAAAACTTGGTATTCCACTTCCAGAATCACCTTCAAGATCTCCTGAGCTTAATTCAAAGAAGCACACTAGGGACCAATGGGAGTTTTGAAGCAGAGTCCATAATTCGGTGGAATATTTGGCACACATTCTTTTGAAATTTGTGTAAGGGACATCCATGTAATCGAATGTTCTTTCACGAAATTTGTATATTAGACCACGTCCAAATTCTGCTGTCAGGTTGAGAGAAATGTTGCCTGTGAGAATCTATAGAGCCCGACTATGATTCTACAAACTGAGGACATGAGTAAAAGGATTGATATGTGACAACCGGAGGTGTTTCGAAGAAAATGATTGTTTGATGATTGTCATCTCCTATGGACTTGGAGAGATACCTGAACCGAATGTTCAGGTTTAAAATTTTAGACAAAATATAGATAATGTGAGGAATGAAGGATATTCCTGCATCAAGTTATACCCTGAGGTAGCTAGATTGAGTGGTCCACCGTAGTGGATCTTGAGAAAGAAGGATATTGGATGGTCGTTTTGGATCCAGTTCTTCTTTGAGGAGAATTGCGTGGGTTTTATGATATGTAACTTTGATCTTGTTCTTATTCAGTCAGGCTTTCAGAGCGTCGATTCGACTCTTAAGGGCCCTTTTGACTCTTGGAGTGGACGACATAAGCGACGCTCATGCTGAATTCGGTATGCAGGAGCTCTGAAGCTGATTCTACAAATGATGTATCTGCAAACATGATGATCTAGAACTCTAGGATATCTCAAAATACCACCACAATAGGTAGCTTCAGCGGATTTAATCAACATCGAATATTCCATTTCCCCTTCATGTATAAATTTCTTGATTCTGAAGTTGTTGGATTTTGGCACAACCATTGCGAAATCTTCAAATTTGTACTCGTTTTCCTTATTTCTTCAGTTATCCACCCACGCGACTTGGAGCTACCATTAGCTCTCCGTATCACAAGGGTCACACGGTATCAACAATAGATTTCAAGATGGTGAAGGACTAACCAAAAGCATAGTCGACATCGGATAGATTGAGAACACCCTCAAAATAAGCCGAATTCTATATAAGCGACAAGTTTCGAAGACTTTATTCACTGGATCATCGGAATAACCTCACTAATGGTTCAGCAAGCGGGATACTCATTTCACCTTCGAACAGTAATAAATTAGTTAAGTAAAATGACATTGATGATATCAATAATATGTATAATGTTAAATTAACATATAAAGTACAATAAATTCACTTGAAGAAGAAAATGTTAATAAAACCCATTTTCTGAAGAAATTCAAAGAAGTCTTCCATTATGTAGGAGATACAGATGGTCAAATTATTGCATTTTATCTGTGAATGTTCAATTTGAATAAATGTTACAATTCCAAGAAATAATCAAAAAAAATTAATGTAGGAATTTCCGAAGGAAGCACATTGATGGAACTTGATATCTGTAAATTGTTATAAAAAGAGCACCATGAAAACTTCCTTAATGGTATTCGAATGTATTAGATATCATATTATAATTTCCCTTCTTACGCGAAAATCTTGAAATAGGATAAAAAGTTGAAACGAGCAATAATATTGCAATAGGAATTGAAATCTTGTCGAAATCTTTTGGAAATGGCAAAGGAACTTCATTTGATATTCTGAATAGTTCGTTCGTTTAATCTAACAGTTATCAACATGAATGTGAAAGTTTCTTCTTCAGTTTCTCCGATATACACCGCACATATAGAAATTGATGATATTTTAACAAGAATACTAGGACGAAATGATGAAAAATCAGAGTTATTAATTTCCATGTATTCCATTAATCGAACCGAATCATTTCCGTTCTCGATATAATGACGGTTCGATAACCATTTTGGTTGATAAATATATTTGTCCGTTGCCAAACGAACCGGAAAATATTCGACTGCAAACGTATAAAATAGAAATATTGCCCTTTGTATTCGAAGATTTATCGGATTATAAATAAACAGAATGGTCTATAGATGAAATTATGTTCTTTTGAAATAGCACATAAATTTATTCAAAAATGTTCACATTCGCACGAAATAATAATTTTCATGACTTCATACTCACACAGATGAATAATTCGAAATGATCAAATAAATAATCATTTTTCTCACGGCTTTATAGAATCTAGCAATGAAACGAAAATCAATCCCCTGAAATTTTTTATACATTGTAAGGAATATGGAAATGGGAAACTATTTGGATTTTAAAATAAAATAGAAAAAGGCTTTTTATTTGATAGAAAAAATATAACAATATTTGAATATCAAATTAGATTTAAAATGTCAGTCTTCTACAATTTTAATTTCAAAAAAATTTTTATACAAAAAACTTTTAGAATTAAATTAATGTCTACATAAGCACCGCTCATATTCAATAGACGTATATAATCAAAACTCAAAAGGCAATGTCAAATAGAATAAATAAACCAACAAATATAAATAGTCGTTTAAAATTAATAAATAAAAATTTTAAGGACACAAAATTTTGTTTCTGATCTTACCATTATGAACACGAATTCCTTTTCAACTTATTTGAATATTTAATTATATTGAATATTCCAAATAAATTATATTTTTTTAAAAATCCTCAAGTTGTATTTTATGTTTTTGAAAAAGAAATTGGTGTTCATTATGGTAAGATCAGAAACAAAATTTTGTCTGATTCAAATATTTATTTATTAAATTTGATTGACAATTTATATTTGTCAGTTTATTTATTCCATTTGATATTGCATATTGAATTTCGATTATATACGTCTATTTAATATGATTAATTTAATTCTAAAAGTTTTTTGAATAGAAATTTTTTTAAATTAAAATTGTAGAAGACTGACAGATTGAATCTGTTTTGATATTCAAATTTTATTTGGATTTTAGGGTAATTTCACAATTTTCAAGCTTCTCATAATATTTTCAAACTCCTATGAACTACGATAACCATTTCTATATATTGTATGTTTTCCAAATTCATTATTTCATAATGATTTTCACTTTAAACTCCACCTTCGATGTGTTTGTCCCACATTCTTCTTATTTTTATTCCTACTAGAGAAAAATGATATTAATATCACTGAAGTAATAAAGAGTAATTTCAACTCATATATCTTCAATTAGCAGCAGCAAATATATAGAGCACAGAAGACGTTTGCTCAAGGCATAATCCCTAAAACATCGAATACACTTCATCAAAATTTGGCAATATTTACAACCCAATGCATAGAAAAGGACTACTCTTTTTCTACAAAAGGTTATCAAAAATTTTACGTTTAGAATCAAAAGACAGGAAGCTTTACTAATTGGAAGTCAGTGAAATTTTTCTAATAGGTCTGTAAAAATTACCTGAAATTAAGGAATCACTAAGTGAATCCCATGTGTTTGACCATTTCAAAAATAAATTCTAAACCTCCATAATTGTTTCTCTTATTAATCTTCTATTCCTCATTCTGCTTAAATAATTTGTATCCATTGTTAGATTTTCACTTCCCTGATGATGAAGTAATACTTCACAGGGCCAGTAGCTGTCGGGTATTGAAAAACAATCACGGTTCGAGAGCTACTGGGTTCGTGAACACAAAGTTGGGGCAGTAACTGTCGGTCAACTCCTTCAGAATATTTTAATCCCACCAAAACAGCCACTGAGCTGACACTCGCTCCCTACAAACGCAACCAAGCAGTGAGCAGTAAGCATTCTCAAATATTCGTATGAATTAAAATGCGTTGATCATCCATTTCGATTGCGTGATAAATGTTGTGAACTGATGAAAAGGCAATGGGAGAGAAATACCAAGGTCAGTACCGGTAATAGAGTAGCTATCTAGTATTGTGACCTTTGCAAGTCAGTAGTGAGAACAAAAAAGTGACAATGTTATATAGACAGCAGAATGGAAAGTTGATGATCACTAGAAAGTCAGAAACTGGCCCCGTGAGCAGGCTTTACAGCACCTATATAGGTGCTACGGGATAAATACTGCGCACAATCAACCTGTTGAAGCCGAAAATACGCTTGACAGACGTCAATGAATAATGATTCCTTCCAAAACTAGTATAACAAAAAGGTGTGTTTCACTACACACATTGTGGTAATACCGAAATTAATCGTTTGAATCAATTCATCTATTACGTCAGCTGCTAAATTTCCGGTCCGATAGGGCAAAGAAATGAAATGCTTATTTCTGATGATAAGAAAAACACTGCTAAAACGAATGCTTGATTTGATAAGTATTATCTGGACTCTATAATAGAAAAATCGATCATTACTGATACTATAATGCACCACGCTCACAAGAGAGTGATGGTTGCACCACAAAACATCCAAAAGTTCAAAAAATCTTTATGGCAAACCGTAAAAGGAGACAGTTTACACTTCAGGAATATCTTAGAACGTGTAGGCTTCCTTTTGCATTTATCTATAAGAAGGCTGTTTCTAAAGATAGTGCCGCGTTTGCTGAGATTCAACCATAAGCAACAAGGAGTCGTTGATTGAGAGCGCTGTTCGGAGATGCCTAATCGGAAAAAACAGAATTTAAATCGTCAGCTTGATGAACATCAGCCGCAGAATCTCGCCAAAAGCGCAAAAGACTGTTAAGCGCAACAGACTGTTGGCAAAGTTAAGAAGTTTCTATTTCGAGATGCGTATAGTATTTTGTATATGTCTTGATAATGGAAACAGTCAATAACGATCACCACGTGGCCTAACTGAATCTACTTACCGAGGAGATTTATAAAAAACATATCCATATAAAAAAAAAGAAACTGATCTTCCACTTCACAACGCACGGTGTCACAAATCATCTGCTACGATGCCAAAATTGCCCGAATTACACTTCAAATCGCTTCGCACCCACCCTATTCTCCAGATTTATTCTTTGACTGTTACCTGTTTGCAGACCGAAAACATGCTTTCTGAGATTCCCGGAAGCATGGGTGAAAATTTTTTCGAGTTTTTTTTTTGTCACTTTTTTTAGGTGAAATTTTTTTTTGGGTGAAAAATTTTTTCAAATTTTTTTTTGTCATTTTTTTAGGTGAAATTTTTTTTAGGTAAAAGTTTTTTGTAATTTTTTTTTTGGGAGAAAATTTTTTAATTTTGGAAAAATTGTCACCTGAAAAAAAATATTTCAAAAAATTTTCACCCAAAAAAAAATTGGAAAATTTTTCACCTAAAAAAGTGACCAAAAAAAAATTCGAAAAAATTTTCTCCCAAAAAAAATTTAAAAAATTTTCACCTGAAAAGAGTGACCAAAAAAAAATTTCACCCAAAAAAAATTTGAAAAAATTTTCACCTAAAAAGTGACAAAAAAAATTTTTACTCCCAGAAAAAATGGAAAAATTTTCACCTGAAAAATGTGACAAAAAATTTTTTTTTTTAATTTTCACCAAAAAAAAAGAGCATCTCGAATGCCGAGATTCAATAACAGATGAATCAATCATTCTTCAAGAGAGGTTTCATTCTCGGTATCTTAGAGTTAGGGAACCGCTGCTATGATCATATCGTCCTTGAAGTAAACTATGTTGATGAACAAATTAAAATTCGATGAAAAAAGTTGTAGTGCATTAAATCGGAAACTTTGTAGTCGCTGTATTATGAACACACCACAACATAAAAATCTGCCTAACTTTATGCCCACTAAGGACGGTACAGCTCCCTCTCTGCATATTGCTCAATATATTCTTGGATCATTGAATCCTTCATCATTGAACACTCCACACTTGTTATAACTATTGGTTTTGCATATGATGAATTCTATCAAATCAATTTACATAGTTATCAGGTACTCTGAAATTTCTAGCTGGTGTATAAACAGGTGTACTGGATTCAACACGAAACAAATTGCTATGTCAAAATAAGATTAAATTTTCATATTTTGTATCAGAATAACGACGAGACGAAGCGCTCGGTTCTATAGGAGTTAAGTAATCTATAACTCCCCGGTATGAGCCTAAGGCGACACAGGGGTGACATCCTCCGAGGGAAATTCTAATTTAACGTGGGTCTACGTCCAATATTATTTATTATCGCAGAGCGAGATAAAGGAAACATCCCTATCCAGCTCAGGAAACAAGAAGATATTTGATATGGTCTAGAGTTGAATCATTTCTGATTTCAGAATAATATAATACAGTGTTCTTTCCACAGTGCTCCAATTTTTCGGAAGGCATTGAATCTGCAAGTCACTCCATTTGAAACTGTGCAAATGAAAAGTGAAAAACTCACACATTTAATTCAAAAGATTAAGAAAAGTTACCGATCACCAACTTATCTAACGAGTGACAATTTCGTACGGTGTTCGAGTGGAATAATTGAATCTTATTTCCTCCAATATCATGTTATAGTGAATAGTATTATAGAATGATGATGACTGTTTTCTTGGCCTGAAATTAGTGGAGATGGAAAACGGTTCTTTTCAGCAGGATTATAAACCCTACTGTCGGTGAAATTTTTTCTTGGCGCCTAATTCCTCGAAATGCAAATGTCAATTGGTCGCCGATATCGTGCGATTGTAGATTTGAATGGGATTGTTTAGCACCACGACCTTGAAGTCTATTAAGCCTCAATATCAAAACTGTACTTCAGCTCGTCTTCCAGTTTCAGAGGTCTGACGAACTCCAGTCTATGGGATGGTTTCAAGGGGTAACATCTTCGTTTCTACAGGTTTCTCGTCCAAAGCATTTTTGCGTTGTCTTGTAATTGCTAGGCAGTCTGTAACTCTGAGGTTTCTTCCTTCTTCCCACAGAATCTGCACACAGCAGTGTCTGCTAAACCTATTCTCATCAAATAGTTCTTCAGGACAATACCCAGTTAGGGAGCCAGTGAGGAAATGAAGCATGTTTTTATTGAGATCCACGTACTTTTTGGATTTTGCAGTATCGAAGTTCCCAAAAACTTTTGAAGTGATTCAGCTCTTAAAGATTCCACCAGAGTCTTTTGCTTTCGGTTTCTTTCTTTTTTCGAAACTGTAACATTTTTTGGCAACATTAATCCCCGTGTGACCGGGAACGACTCAAGAGACCCTATTATTTGTGCCTACGTCATAGTTTTTAATCAATAATATAGAAGCCTAGAGGTTTCATAATAACTTAATTATCAACGTGGATAGCTATATCACATTTCTGATGGTTTTTTTTTTAGCTTCATTTAAACGCATTCTTCAACTGTAAGTATTTTTGCTTGAAAGATGTACTTACAGGAGCTTAACGATGGTGAGTATTTAGTTCCTAGTCAAGACATTCTGGCGCCAGCTCCTGTGGTGGTTTTTTATACGCAGTAGTACCATTTGATGATATTTGTTCTGAGAGTTTGGGTGGCAAATTTCTTTTCCCATTGTTTCCTTCTGCTCAGCATCATGATAAAGTTCTTTTCGTTGGATTTGCTAATGAATTTGGTGAGAGAGTACTAGGATTTCTGGTTTTTAATGCTCTCAATACCTATATATTTCTTGGATATTCTGAGAATGGCCTCATGAGACAATCTTTTGTCACTAGATGGAGAGCTGTGCAATCAGTGATGACCTTCAGTGCCCAAGTTGGGCATGTCCTCATAGCTCCAGTGATCCACATAGGCAAGTCTTTGTTCTTTATCTAAGATTTTCCTCGTATGCTCATATGTAATGATAGGTCTCACAATCATGACGTACATCCATATAAGGGTTACAGCTTCAAGTCTTACCTGCACGCCATCAAAACCCTTACTCCTTTACCACCAGCAGTCTCAACAGGTTTGTTTTATAGAAGCTTACTGTCAAGAGTTATTTCTAGATATTTAAATTTAGATTTTCGTTTTATGATATCTCTGTCCAGAGAAGGAATTTAAAGCAGGAGTTTCGTTTTCCGAGTAAATGGAATTACTTTGGTCTTGCTCGGGTTGATATTCAGCTCCACTGACAGGTATCATTGCCCTTCTGTAGTAAATCACAAAGAGTGCCCTCGAATTTGCCTCTTACTATTAGGACCATGTAGTCAGCATATCCTATACGTTCTAAACCAAGATCCGACAGCCAGTGTAGCGGTTCATTCATCTCTTGACTCCATAAAAGTGGGGATATCACTCCCTACCGAGGTGTGCCGTGAGTTGCTTTAACAGAGTTGGTGTGACAACCCACAAGAGCCTCAGCTATCATTGTTGTCAACAGTTCATACATCCATCTCATAATGTTGTCAATTCCTCGCCTCTTAAGTGCTTTTCTGTTCGATACATGAGTTATATTGTTGAAGGCCCCCATGGAAACCCATACTAGTAAACATATCCATAAAAATAAATATTGTTTTCCATTCCACCTACCACAAGTGGTGTGATGAAGAAATTTATTTAACATTAAACCCAATGGAAAATCAACTTTGTTTGTCATCTTAAAATTAAATAATCTTATATTTCTTCGATCTTATGTAAAAAATACGAAATTTACGAAAAACATTATCGCCATACATAAACACAAAGTGAACGCTAATGGAGGATGACATGATTCATTAATGCTCTTTGTGTACAGCATATCACATCTGTTAGGTATAAAATTTATTGGATTTATACATATGAAATTTCTAGGGTATTGAAAGTATCTAGTTCAAATCTTTTGAAAATTATCGCAGGTCGTTCAATGTATTCTCGGTATAGGCATGAAAGAAAATTTTGGACAAATTCTATTTTTCAATGTAGTCCCCTAGAACTTTAATACATCTGTTAGATTGGGAAAGAATCTTTTCTGAACCTTGTCAAAAATATTCTTCCGGTTTCTCCTTAAAATAGGTATTAATTGCTACCTTCAGATCTTCATCGTCGAAAAAACGCTTTCCACGAAGTCTGGACTTTACGGAGGATGAGCAGTTTTTTCAAAGCCACATTTCCGCACAGCAGCCTTCTCCACGTAGGCCTTGTGAACTGTCGCGTTGTCATGAAGCAACAACACCCACGCTGTGCGTGTGATGCTTCTGTGATGCTTTCACCCTTTTCAGTGTATTCTATCAATAAAATACTTTTAGAATCCCAAAAGAACATAGCTATTATTTTTCCAGTGGATGGAGTGACTAAAAACTTCTTTGGGAGCTGTGCACCCTTTGAATCCACTGCATGGACAGTCGTTTACTCTCAGGGTCATAGTGATGAACCTACGTCTCATCCCGAGTAACCACAGAGCTCTAAAATCTCCTTACAGCACTCGACTCACACTTTCTTCTGAGGTGCGGTGAGCGTCCTCAGTACCCATCTTGGACTGACTTTTGAGAGGTTAAGATGGTCATTAAGGATAGCATGTATGGTACCTACGGATAAGTTTGTCATTTCTGCTAACACTTGATCTTTATTCTGGCATCTTCAGGTACCTATCATTCCAATTTTCTCATATTTTCTTCAGTGGTGCCGCTAACGAGCCCGCCCGAGCGAGGGTTGTCTTCAATGCTTTCTCGATAAACGACGGGGCACAGTCTTGGTAAATAGCAATCATCTCTTTATGAATGATTTTTGACTTTTTCCCTGCTTCGTAGGAATTTTATAACGCGATGCTCGATTTTCTTCATCATTGTGGCGTCAATCATTCTGGTCGTCTTTCACTGAAGTTATCTAGAAAACTAATGATCGTAAATTAGTGAAATTTCGTATTTATAACGTCAGATAGTGTAGTTAGTAAATGAGGTAATTAGATTACTCACATTATCAGCAAATCACCCTGATACTGAGAATACATTGAACACCCAACAATGGCTCGAGGAACGGGTAAGGTTTGAATTTCACTATGATAATTTTGACACAAAAAGCATCTATGAATTTTTTGAACACTTGAATATACTTTCAACAGTCTAATCAATTGTCATTGTTTTAATACAGTATTTTATTCAAAAGTTAAATGAATAAGTTGAAAGGAAATGGAATTCAATAAAGAGAAAAAGTAAGAAATTCCTTTTATTCAGTTTTTAATATAATATTCGATTCGTACTGAAAATAACAAATTGCAAGTAAAATTGTCTATAAATTCAACTTTCAACATTGGGTATAACATAATTGATTAGATCAGCAATTGCTGATTTGATGTCAACAATGAGATATATGATACGTATAATTGTGTAGAATCTGTCCAAAGTACCTAAACAAGAAATTATGCTCACGTTTCTTCACTTAAAAATTGCTTACTACTAGGTATCAATAAACCGACGTTGCTTTCTGTCACTGGTAAAGAAGCGAGTATTTCTTTTTGTTTTTGGGCTATTTTTCTAGGTTTCACGGTTGACTTGAGACCACTCCTATAGTTCTGAAAGAAGAAAATGACATTTTCAATTTGTTCATAAATATTACTTACGATCATTGAGATTGAAGTGTTCTGTCAATCTATAGTTATGAAATCATATGCAACAGGTATTCAAAACATAACAAAATAACTACCTATTTAAATATATAAGGTGTGCAATAAAGCGGATCGATGTTATCTTACGGCGCTTTGAAGGGTCTGACTGTTCAAGTTTATGCGCTAATTGAATTTTTTATGCATGCAGCTACTGAATTTTTTACACGTGCAGATATTCGTCAATATGCTATGCAGTGGTTGAGGAGTGCAACTCCCATGCTATACGTCGAATAGGGGTGTTATATTCTCGACCACATTCTCCCTTATGTTTGCGGTTGCATTATCATGCACTGGCTTCTTCACATCTGTCACAGACCCAGTTTTCTGGAATATGGTCAATAGTATCTTTGCTGGTCAATTGTAGTTTTGTTTGAACACCAATTTTTACAATAATCTTCATCATAACGTTTGGAAGGGCGAAGCCGTGCGCTTGTTCATATCACCCACAACCCTCGAGAAATTTTCCATTCGCCTTCCTGTCGCTATTTTATATCTGAATGCTAAATTCAAACCGAATCGAAGGACAATTGCTTTGTTTTCGCTTTGTTAACACTGCTCTGCTCACATAATAATCTATTTTTGTTGTTCCAATCACATTATCTTAACGAAGTTTTGCATTAGCCTTCATTTTGTTAACTTACATCTAAGTGGTAAATTTACACTCAATTTTAGGACTGTTGCTATGGTTTATTTAGCGCTCAAAGTTGCTCCGCTCACACAATTTTTGTTTTGAATTTTCTTATCCTACTATCCTCATTAATTATGTAGTTTGGAAAATATCAATAAAAATAAGAAACAAATTCAAATGTAAATAACTACGAAACAATTGGACTTAAAGTGCGCAAAACTGCCCTATCTCCATATCTCTTTCGGTACGAAAGTTATAGCGTTTCAAATAGCGCTCAAAGCTGTTCCTCCGAAAAAAAAAATCTTCTAATCATACAATCCTCACGAAATTTCGCGCTTACCTGCGCATTAATATTATACTTCTAAATGTTAAATTGCAGATCGATCGAATCTGTAGTTTGGAAAATATTAGGAAACATATGAAACAATTTTCTAACGTGAACAACTGCAAAACTATTATGCCCATTAAACTAGTAGTAGTAGTAGTAAACATTTTGCCCAATAATTTAGCCGTTATATTGGCACCATGAACCTTCCTTTGAAACTTTCAAGGCTTTAGGGTAAAACCGTTAGAGATGGCCGTACGGGAGAGATGGCCAGTCGAAATATTTTCTAGTAATATTCGCTAGATGGTGTTGTTTTGCGGTTAGTTGACCGGGCACATTGCTCGGGAGCAGCAGCTGATCGAGACTTCGCACGAAAAAAAATCTAAAAGTAAGTAAAATTGGATTTAATATAAATAGTACCGCAAAAATTTTATACAGGGTTCATATTTTTACTTGAAATTGTATTTTTCCAATAAGTTACTTGCGTTTTTATACTTTTTTTATAGTTTGCATAAACATGTGTTCGTTCTAACCTCAAAATGGCGGTCAACTAGTTTCTTGTTACTTTAATATTCGGTATGGCCATCTCTCCCATACAAAAAGGAGAGATGGCCGTATGCACTTTGGCCTAGATGGCCATATTAGTTCGTGTTATTTTCTTTTATATTTAATTGTATTTTTTTTGTTACAGATGCCAAATAAGTATCAAAGAAAAGCTATTGCCTCTCGTGGCAACTGGAGTGAGGATTCGTTGAAAGCCGCTATTAAAAGCGTAAAAAATGGAGAATTGTCTGTATACAAAGCTTCTATCATCTATAACATACCTCGAAAAACAATGCTTGGGGATGAAAACGAAAAAAAACTTTCCAGTCATATTAAAATGATGCAAGAAAGAGGTTTCTTGTTGACAATTATGGATGTGAGGACAATTGCTTTTCAGTTTGTTGAACAGTTAAATATACAACACAGATTTAATCAATCAGAGCAAAGGGCCGGTTATGATCGGCTACAAATGTTTTTACGCAGAAACCCCGACATCGTTTTGAGGAAATCTCAAGGAGTATCACTGTCTCGATGTCAAGCTATGAACAGGGTTGAAGTGAATGGCTACTTTCGTTTACTCGAAAACATTTTGATAGAAAATGATTTAATGTCAAAACCTAACTGCATATTTAATATGGACAAGTCTGGATTGCAATTAAATAATCGTCCTGGACACGTACTTGCCGAGAGAGGCTCTAAAGCTGTATCGACTGAAAAGGGTGAGACCATTACTATCGTAGCTTGTTGCAATGCAGAAGGTATGTTTTTGCCACCGGCATGCATAATGAAGGGCAAGAACAAAAAAAGTGAATTTGAGGATGGAATGCCTCCTGGATCTCATGTCTTTATGTCAGAAAAATCTGCTTACATAACCTCAGTGATATTTTTAGACTGGCTCAAAATTCATTTCACGCCTAGGAAGCCAGCTGGTAAAGTTTTATTGTTGCTTGACGGACATTCCACTCATTGTAACTCAGTCGAAATGCTTGAATATGCTAATCAAAATGATATAATTTTGCTATCTATGCCTAGCCACACCTCGCATTTTTTACAACCCCTTGATCGGGCTGTGTTTAAATCGTTGAAACACCATTTTTATGAACAATGCCGGCTATGGATAAATCAACATCAAGGTCGTCGCATTACAAGACTAACATTTGGTTCTCTGCTGCATAAAGCCTGGGGTAAAGCTGCTTCAACAGAAAACGCTATTTCTGGATTTAAGGCATGCGGCATCGTTCCCTTCAATCCAGAGGTAATTCCGGATTACGCTTTTTTTGACTCACCAGTTGTACCTAACTCACCTCCTCGTTTAGCTACTCCGACTGTAATACCTTCTGATACACTCGAAGCTCAAGAAAACATTGAAAATGAACCTATACCGGGTACATCAGCCGAACAAGACAAAGACAATTGGACGCCGTCTCGAATTTTAAAAGAGATATCTCCTATTCCACAAAAGTTGATAGAGATCCGTAAACGTAGTAAGCAACTGGGCAAGCTTTTAACATCTAATGAGCATATTGCAATCAGAAAAAGAAAGGAAGAAGAAAAAACACTGAAAGAAAATAAGCGTAAAGTTAAGCTAGAAAAAAGTAATGTACCTAAAACCAAAGAAAGGAAGACTGATAAACCCACCACAGTAAGGAAACGTAGAGCGGTTAGACAGATTACAATGAGTAGCTCTGATGAAGATAGTGATGAACCAATGCTATGTGATACTTCGGACGACAACGATGTAGAAAATGAAACGAATAACTGCGCGGCATGCGGCGAAGACTATTACAAAACACGTCTTGTTGAAGATTGGCTTCAATGTTTAGTTTGTGAAATGTGGGTACACGAAAATTGTACAGAATTTGACGATATGTGTTCAAAATGTGGACAGAAGAAAAAAACTGAACATAAACAAGGAAGAATTAGTGGAAAAGGAAAGGGAAAAGGGAAATCTAGCAGTGGCCATCTATCCCGTACACCTAAGGCCAACTCCCCCTGATGTACCGGGTGAGATGGCCAACTACGTTTTTTTTTCAAATATTTTTTTTATGTCATTTTTATTATAAAAACCTTTACGTTATGTTGATTATTCAAAGACTGATTATTGCTAATTATTTTAGAAATAAATATTTGATTATAACATAATTATTTTTCATTTTATAATGCTTCAAAAAAACTATGGCCATCTCTAACGAACTTACCCTAGATATATTAGTTCTGAAGTAAGTTTACGGCGGACCAGCCGAGCTAAATTACTTTTGATCTCGAATTCTTGATCAGTGATTCAAAATTTGAAAATTACATACATTTAGGCGAAACGATAGCACGCTATTCCCTGGAAACAGCATTCAAAAACGTTATTATTGGAATCTAACCGTACGAAAGTGGTGAACTTGAATCCTTCGAATTTGTTTCAAATTACACTAATTTGAATCCGTTATTTTGGTCCTCTCTTCTTTTCGATCTTTGGATAAATTTTCGTTAAATAAATCTTTGGAGAATGATCCATCATTCTAATAGAGAAAACTGCTACTTCCTCAACTGACTCGGTTAATTTAATTTCACTGGCTCACCATCTTCATCATCGTCTTTTGGATCATCCCGTTTTCGTTTGTTGTTTGACCTATACAAGAATAGACACCTTTATATCCATTTCTAGATCAATGCACTTTTTTGAAACTGTTCTCGCAATTATTTGGTAATGTCGATCTTCAAAATCTGCTAAGTCTGCTAGTTTTGTCTTATCAGCGTTTAATGTTCGATAATGCTTTGAGCTTTGCTAAAAACCTTAAAATGTATAATATATCAAGTTTGTTGATCTGAGCTGAGTCACTATCTTCTCAGGGATCTGCTTTTTCCGAAAGCTGAGGAATATACTTTGTTTTCTAGCAGCTATGGCTCTTTCTTATTTTTTTAGTTCACGTGATTCTCCTAACCACTTAGATGACAACAAAATAGCTTAATTTTATCGCGTTCTCGTAATTATTGCGCACTCTTAATTATCGAGCATTGTCAACTATTTAGCTTCTTCTTGCCCAAAAAACTTCAATAGCACTTGTAGAGAAAAAAACTTATCTTGACTGAATATTGGTAATATTCTGGTTACTCTGCGGTCTTTCGCAGGAATTCACCGAAACTTTCTGGTTTCAAGTCGGCTTCAAGGGACCATGAATTAACTCAATATTGGGATCTAGTCACTTGAGCTCACTTTCCTCGAATCTGGTGAACCTAAATCCTTTGCTCCAGGTACCTCATTAAAATGAATATATGAACACAACTTGATAATTTTTATGTACCTAGAAAATTGCTTTGTTATGATATTAAACTATTTACCTTTCGGTATTTAATTGTTACAACAGGCAAATATTGCGTAGACTTTTTGATTATTTCATTTTTTATTCACAACAATGGAAATTTAGATATGAAAACGAAAACTAAATATAACTTGCCTTAAACAACGTTGATTTTACTCATGATATGTTATAGCCTGGCTGGACATACCTAGTCTCATAAGATGGAAGAAATCATGCCAGTTCATAGAATTTTAAAGAGAAATGTTCCTTCTGGAATATGACCTCAACGCAGTTCTCTGCAGTTAATCAGCTAAAATGAGATAGCGCACTTACGCCAATATCGGCGTTAACAGTGTTGTTCAGTTCTCACCTTTATTATTCAACTGAACAAATGAAGTTTAAACTCTTTTCTCATTTAACATCTGTCCAAATTATTCTAACACTCTATATCACAACTTTTGTGAAAGTTGTTTCAAGCCATAAATAACGACTTCCCCATTCTATCAACTAATCTCCGTTGATAGCATCAACTCAATCGACTCCTCTGAAATTCCAGCAAAAAAAGCTTACTTATCAGGCGAAATAAAAAACATCAAATTTATATCGTTAATTCGAAAAACTCGGATCAAGACTTTTCAAATTCCAGTCCGATAGTTCTAAAGAGTTAAAATTGAATCGAGTCGACAATTTTCTAGCACGAGAATGCAATTCCCTCCAGTATTGCAGGACGAATAAGAAATCTCCAATTTGATAACGAACTCAAGTTCGTCTTGGAACCATCCTACGTTCAAATTAACTTCCAATGTTCGAACTTAGTAATCCTCCTGGCAGTCGATAAGATAACAGTGAATAATTTACTCACTGTTTCCGTTCTTTTTCTAACCTCATTCTTTGGAAAATTATAGCTTTTTATCGCAAGGAAGTTCTGAATTTACGTCAGCCATTGTCTTAAATCAATCTCTTTGTTTCAACTCGAAATTTGTATCGATTGGATAATTCCTGGTGAATATTGTCTACTGCAATTCTTGTTGAATGGTATTTTGGCTTAAGCGTAACCTTTTATTCTTGATAATGATTCTAATGTGAATATCGAAATCTCATAACCACTGTTGATCATTTCAAAAACATTTAATGATTATTCTTTTCATATCAAGATGACCAGCACATCTGATTTCCGACTGAATTCTCCAGCAAGATGAAAATTGCACATTCAGAATACTTTCAGCATTCTTTTAGCATATAAACGCTATATACAGCTCAAATAATTTTCACCACAAAATTCTCTAATACCATATTATTCATGCCAAAGTGCCCAATATATAGTCAAACAACAATTTCCACATTTTTCATGCTGTCGCGGTTTCAAATTCATGACAGAAATATCCTGAGTTCGGGTGAATGAATGCTCTTACTAAACTAATTTTTAACAATCTCATTTCTCTTCTGGGCATGTGGAAATTTGATCTCATATTGATTGCTGCGTCGTGAAGACTTCCAGTACTTGATCGATCTGGTTCTTTCTGGTTGATTCATGATTACGTCATCTCCCGTAGACATTGTGTGAATTTTAAATGACGTTATTTTTTGGATTTACTTGATGTGAAAGAAATAGATCAGTTTTTCCAGTTAGTGGCGTCTTAGAACGGTTTTTTAAGGCTGTTTGAAATTGAAATTGTTGATCTGGTGGCCCAGTTTCCATATCGAAGTAGGAGGATTATTCAGAGTCTTTTTTACATGTAGAGTGCCTCAGGGATCTAATTTGGAACCACTATTTTTTAATATGTATATAAATGATCTTCTTACTTCTCTTGAATGTACATTTTTAGCGTTTTCCAATGATTTGAAGATTTACTTGAGAATACGCAGTCCTGATGATTTGGTCCTTTTCCAGTCAAGCTTGGAGTATATTCATGGTTGGTGTTTATGCAACAAACTCATGCTGAATAAACAGAAGTGTTTTAAAGTTGTATTCAGTAGAAGGTCACATCAGTTGACTTATAGCTATCATATAGCTGACAACTATGTTGGCGATAAAGATCAAATATATGACCTTGGAGTCCTCTTTGATTCCAAGTTCAGTTTAATCCCACATGTTGAAGAGTTGTATGCGTCTGCTAGCCCCACTTTGGGCTTTGTGTTGAGGTGTGGCAGGGATTGCAGTGATTTGTCAATTTTGAGGAGTTTGTTTTTCACGCTGGTCATCAGTAAATTGAAGTATGCACACTTGGTATGGTTTCCTATTTCCGACTGTCATTTGGTATCACTGGAGCGCATTCACAGAAATATCATCGCTTCTTGCTAGGCATGAAAATCAGTGTGCAAAGTTTGCTCAGAGACTGTTGACCGGAAGGATCGACTCACCTTATCTGCTATCGAAAATAAATTTGAATGTTCCAAGATTGACAGCGAGGTCTACATCTACTTTTTATTTGCATAGAGCTCGTACTAACTTGTTGGAGCGGGCACCGTTGAACTGTAAAATGTGTAAATGTGCTGATAAACTTCTAGTGATTATATGTGGTTAGTTTTGTGAATTATTGATTATTTTGTGTTTTCATCCATTATAACGTTGTAATATTCCGGATTCTGTAACATGTTACCCTGAATTGGTATATTCCTGTTGGGTAAAATAAAGAAATATATTATTATTATATTATTACACACATATATACCGTTGTAAAAGTGTGTGTGGAAAACTCATTTTAGAGGAGGAGAAATGGAAGTTGGACCTAGGCTAGGAGTTCTGTTGGATGTGGTTTTGGAAATTGAAGCTTAATATTACGACGTGAAACAGCATCAATTGGGGAGGTTCGTGTGCAGTGGTGTTCTATTGGAAAGTCCATCAGTAGTAACCAAGTGATAATTGTACTTATCTGTATCTTTTCTTTTGTACTATTTTCGTGCTCTTGTTTCAGGAAACAGCGTGTTATCGTTTGGCTCAAATGTCTGAATTTTTCTAATGTTGAGCCTAAAATGTTCTTAAAGAACTAATTCGTGCTCAGTGATGTTTAATCCGTGGTCAAAAGTATTTCTGTTCTGCCATAAACAAGAAACTTAGTCAGTTTGACATCTTAATATCTTGGTTGAGTTCGTTAATGGGCAAAATTGATGTAACGGTTTCACAGTTATTCACATTTGAAGTTTTGTCTTACTTTTTTCAATATTTTCTAAAATATGGATTGGATCAATCTGAAATTTGGTATTTAGAAGTTTAGTAGTAACGCGCATGTTAACGAAATTACATAACTTTAAGCGAAACGTACAAGAGCGCAATTATGAGAAGTTGTTGAAATATATCCTGAAAGATAAACAATTTTCGTGATTGAATCTGAAAACCAGAAAATATTAGAGACGTGTGTGCCGAACGTTGTCCCAATGGAATGCAACATCTCTTCTGTTGATCAATTCTGGCCGTTTCTGGTTAATCGCTAGCTTCAAACGGTTCAGTTGTTGACAGTAGAGATACAAATTTAGTGTTCTACCATATGGTAGAAATTCATAATAAATGATGGTTTGCCCACCATTTGAGCTGCTTCACTGCACTTTAACCACGATCGCTTCCGCACAATATGGTCACAGATGATCCATTTCTCATCTCCAGTCACCATCCGGTTAAGAAATGAATCGATTTCATTCAGTTTGGCCAAGGTGTCGCAGATGGATATTCGATCTATCATGTTTTTTGGTTTGAATTGGTGTGGCTACGAAACATCGAGCTTCTTCTTGAATCTTTGATGCTTTGCACAAATGGTTCAAAACTGTTTTGTGGTCGATCGTCATCTCCTGGGCGATGCTACGACTAATGATGGTCAACTTTTATTATTACGCAGCGAAATAGACAGTCCCACAGTATTTGGGTGATGTCAGTGAGGAGCAAGATAGAAGATTCCATCAAGATATGAAAACTATGGAGGTCCGTTACCGAGAAAGATGGGATACGCCCATGATGGCGAATTACAGTTGGATTTTAAGAAGGGACTGACCCAAAATAAAATATCGGGAGTTTTTCCTAGAGAAATTTAAATTGAAATAAAACACATTAAGATTAAGATTGAAGCCAATTTTTTTTTTATTTCAAAGATAATTTTATGACATTTATGTTTTGAAAATCATTTCCGGCATATGTCCACCACGACTAGCTCTGAGGAACCGCATTCGACCAGACCACTTTTTCGAGTAATTCAGGCCTTATTCTATCAATAGCACGAAATATGTTGGCTTCCAAAGCGTCTATTGTTTCTGGTTTATCAGCATAAACCAATGACTTGACATACTACTCTGTCAAGAAAGTACCGGGAGTTTTCAATTAAAACAACACTTTTACATTTAATCGTCAAAATTTATTAGGTTGCCTTCAAAATAGGCTCCATTTGCTCCAATACATCTATGCCAACGCCACTTCCAATTATCGAAACATTTTTTATAGGCGCTTTCCGGGATGGACTTTAGCTCTCGCGCCGAATTTTGTTTTATGGCTTCAATCGACTCAAAACGGGTGCCACGAAGGGGCAATTTTAGTTTTGGGAAGAGGAAAAAGTCGCAGGGAGCCAAATCCGGCGAATACGGTGGTTGCTGAAGCACGTTTGTTGAGTTTTTGGCGAGAAAGTCAGTCACAATCGTAGCTCGGTGAGAAGGCGCGTTATCGTCTCAACGTAATCACCCATAGTAAAAATCGGCACGCACTCTGACATCGACTGACTTAATCAGCTGTTGCGAACACACTAGTTGACAGATACCGCTCAAGCTTGGCATAGTAATTAAGGACAGTGGTACCAACCTAGGAAAAAAATTTTTACCTGCCTCATTGCCCCGCCAGATTTAAATCGATAATTCCCGGTACTTTCTTGACAGAATGTAAACTCAAAGAAAATAATTCAGTGAAGTTATGTCGAATGATCTTGGAGGTCAATTAATTAGACCATTTCTCGAAATAATGTTATCGCCAAATCTTTCTTTCAATATATCAATTGTTACGGTAGCAGCATGAGGTCTAGCACCATTTTGTTGGAACCAAAACACTTCTGAGTCGATACCATTCAAATTTTGAAACAAATAATCATTGATGATCGATCTGTAACGAGCACCATTCTCTGTAACATTAGCTCCAGCATTGTTTTTAAAGAAATATGGACTGATTATGCCTCCAGCGTGTAAAGCACACCATACAGTGCATTTTTCAGGATGCAATGGAACCTGCAGAACTTCTTGAGGATTGTTTTCACTCCATTTACGGCCATTTTGTTTGTTTACATAGCCGTTCAACCAGAAATTAGCTTCATCACTAAACACAATTTCACGATGAAAAAATGGATCAACTTCAAGCTGTTCCAATCAGCAAAAAACGACGCTTATATGGTCAAGTGGCTTTAGTTCTTGAACCAGTTAGATCTTGTATGGGTTTAAACCAAGATCTTTACGCAAAATTTTCCATGTCGTAAATGCACAGTGTCCAACTTGTGAACGTCGACGAATAGACAAATCTGGATCGTCATTAACACTATGAATTCTGTACGTACAGTTCCTTGTCTTGTTGTTGTTGTTGCATCGAGTAGAGAAAATGTTGTCCGAAATCTATCGATAGTTCAACGAATAAGCTGCTATAATGGACGATTATTTAAACCATAAATTTTACGAGTTTTAGTGCTCTATAAGTTTAGCGAATAGAACACTGATTTTGAAAATAAATTTCAACAATTCGTAAACGTTCTGGCGGCGTGAGTCGCATGGCTTCTACCTTCTGTCAAATCACAGTTATCCCTATCGAAAGTTCTATCACTCTAAAAAAGAAAAATATATTCCAGAATGTCAAGGAAAAAAGCTTCCCAAATTTTCAAAGAATAGTTAATTGTATCGATGAGTTCTTTATCTTTTTATTCATGTTACAGTAATTTTTGTATAATATTATATCAAAAGTTACGACTCCGGTATTTTTATTTAATAAATAATATATTTCATTGAAATGTCAGATCTTTATATTTCGAGCTCCTGAGCAAAAACTAATGCCATATTCTAATTCAGGAAATCAAATTTATATAAAATCGGCTTCAAATACCCCAGCACCAAATCATGTATTATGTGTGAAGATCATTCGATTTTTCGAGCGAGTATAATAATTTTCTCTTCGAATATTTCAGGAGGAAGAAGACTTCCAGTGCACAACGTATAGTGGATGGACAGAAAAGCCTCCTCTTATTATTCAGGTCTTAGAACTTCAAAATTGCAAACATCAAGGGCGATTGAAAAATACTTTTACCATATCTGTCAGATTTCAACTGGAGTACTAAATCAGAATAAAAATATTTTCCATTTTATACCTTTCCATTTTCCAATGAGATCCCCAGGTGGAATATATCGATACACGCCCCTCATCGGATGTGTAGATTGGAATCCATGTGGTTTTATTTGAATATTCACTGGTTCGACTCCCAACGAAGCCCCTCATCAAATATGAAAATATTTTAGGCAAACTGTGATGGTACGTAAGCCTGTAGGCATTTGACCCCATTTTGTGAATATTTATAGCGTTATTTCCCGTACCTCCCTTTAAACATCCGTAAAAACTGTTACATTTCAGCGTTATTTCAATTCCGGAACGTTTGTGAAGCGTTCATGTGATTCAGGACTGATTCGAGTGGGACGAGGGTCACAAAAATGAATTCACTAATTCCAATATTTATTATTTAGGGTGGAGACCCTTCATTGAATTTACTTTTTTGTCGACATTGAGCTATGAAAAAATTAATGTTTGCCAAACAGATTAGTTTGAATTTTGTCCGACAGTTTATCGTATTGTGAATCAATCTGTATCTGAGAAAACGTGAAATTAGTATACACGCTAATTAATGAGTGACTTTTCCAAATTGCGATTTGAATGAAGTTTTTTGAACAAAGTGAATTACTATATTCAACTAGTATTTTCATACTTCTAAACGGTGAGCCAGCTAGCACTTAAAAAAGTAGTTATTTAGAGTCTGGTAAAACTTCTGTCGTTCGTGTTTTGACAGAAAGTTAGTTCAATGTTTGACATTTAGAAATATTAAAAACTTATTTCCAAAGTGATGAATCTTCTATTAAAACTGGTAGAAATTTACGTGGAATTCACGTGATGCCTTGAAACCGGCCTCGTCTTGAACCAAGTTCAATTACGAGAGGTTTTCGGGGTTTGTGGATCTCGACGATAGGGCTTAGACCGTTGGTGCTTGAAGCCAGGATCAACTGAAAAACTTCACAAGGATTCCTAGATCTTAACTTACAGGCTGGATTGACAGTGCTCGTAGCAAATGATGCATCAATCTTGGGACGGATGGATAAGAAGCCCCTTCGGCGAATGAGTTGCATCACAAAATAACTCGGGTACTGACACTGCAGAGTCAGTAGCGGTTGGATAGTGGTTTACTGCTACCACTCACGATGTAGGTTTTCGGACTGAAGCCGAAACTAAAAGCTTGATGGGTGGTTCTCGCTAACGCGCGATGATGAGACGTATCCTTACCACACTGTCTGCTTCCTGGGAAGATTGTAGAGACTGCTGAGTAGTCACCTGGTGAAAGAGCCATGATCCTATGCCTAACCGGTAGAATTCACGATGATGCGTTGAAACACCCCCCTCTGTACCTTGACGTGGTGGTGGTGCTTGTCATGACTGAAATCCTAGTTTCATCCTAGTGAAATAGAGAATAAAGTCATGATACCTAAAGCAGAGACTTTCTATACATATTTTTCCTCTCTTTATTTCTTTATTGCATACCCTGCCATCCTGTTGTCCCCCAACCATTTATATGCTTTAACAAATCTGAATCGTACGGGATAGTTGTGGTTCTGAATGGAGGACGGAGTCATGCTATCCTGCGACTGATTATAGTTTTCTATACTTGTCCCTCCTGGAACGTGCATATGGGCAGAGAATCCGGTCGGGACCCGCCATTCTCTTCTGTCTCATTGTGCAAACTAGGAGCAAAACGCTCACCTTACGCTGAAGAGGAAACCCTGCTGAATCTTGGCATGGGCTTTCCAACCTTCGTCACTCATCCGCAGCGGCTCCGAAATAATCCGCTGGAGGAAAAAGAGGGACTTACGACGTTTCGACCTTGGTGAATTCGCTCTTTGCTCGCCCCCAACTCTATGTCACCCCTGTTTCAGCCCTTGAATGGTCTACGCTTCAGGAGAAACAATGGGACTTACGACCCTTTGTGATGTGGGACTCTTCATTTCTCTCCCATTCTCAGCCAAGGAAAGGTGCGCGCTGGCTAGAGAATAAGGGGAGACTTAGGACGATTCCTATCTGTAAAAACTCATCCTCTGCTCGCCCCCAACTTCGGCCCCCATTTTTTCATCCTCAGGCCACTCCTCCATGACACCTTGGATCCTCGCTTTTAACAGTTGAGCAGCAGTACCAGTCCTCTTGGGGAGGGGGATCTCTGCTGGAAAGTTATTAATTGTGTTGTTTCTGTGCTTCGGTCTTTCATAACCAAATAGGGAGACCTTGGTCATGCAGCTGAGTGCTATGATCGAAACAGCGATCCCTTTTGAAGAAATCTGATTCCTCCTCGATTGTACTGACGCAGGTTCTCTATTATTCCTTTCAAGATATCCTTTTCTTCATTTTTCAGCTTATCGGAGGTCTGCTGGAGTGTCAAAACTCGAGAAGAAACCCGGGACACCAATGATGACAATGGTACATAACGTCGGTCAAGAGCTATGCTCACATGCCGACATGTACAATTCTGAGTATGATTCCTTGAAAAATGAAATTGAAGTTGTCATTCATGAGATTGAGCGCCAAACAACCGATAATGTACTGAAAAATTGGGTTGATCGGATGGAGTACTGTATGGCTAGTCGTGCCGGTCATTTGTATGCTACTGTTTTTCACTCGTAAATGTCAAGGTACAAACTTTTTAATGAACTTTCAATTTTGAAAACGAATTAATTAGTCTTTTATTTGTAGCCAATTAAAAATGTATATTTTGAATGGCTCACCCCTTATATAGCAAAAAATGATGCCAGATGTGCCAAACAACTTTAAGACGGCTATTTAAATTAACATGGACTTTTCTTACGCAAAAGGTTCCTTGAAAATAAATGTGAAAGATTTACCAACTTGCTTGGTTTTGATCAGCGTGATTAAAGTATTACAATGAGGGCGAGAGAGAGAGAGAGAGACTGAGATAATTCTTGAGTGGGTACTCTTTTCGGCGGTCGATGGGACGAAAAACAGATTTCAAATAATAGTTCTATTAGCACTTATCAGTGGTTACTACCTTAGTTTTTGAAAAGGTTGCGACCACCCCAATGAAGGACGGAATTCTGCAGAGACAGGGCTGTTTTTTTTAGAGTGATAAAACTTTCGATAAGGATAACTGTGATTTGAGCGAAGGTGGAAGCCATGTCGTTTTGACATCTCTGTTCAGTAAGCATTGACAAATAATCATGGGAATATCAGGCCGCAACAACGTTTACAAATTGTTGAAATTTATTTTCAAAATTATTGTTCTATTCGCCAAACTTATAGAGCACTTTATGGTTTACATAATCGTCCATCAGAGCAGAGCAGCTTATTCGTCGAACTATCGATAGATTTTGGACAACACTTTCTCTACTCGATGCAAGAACAACAACAAGACAAAGAACTGTACGTACAGAAGAAAATATCGCTGCTGTAAATCATAGGGTTAATGATGATCAAGATTTGTCTATTCGTCAACGTTCACAACAATTTGGACTGTGCATTCACCACATTCACAAAATTTTGCGTGAAGATATTGGTCTACACCCATACAAGATCCAACTGGTTCAGGAACTAAAGCCACTTGACTATAATAAGCATCGTTTGTTTGCTGATTGAGCCCTAGAACAGCTTGAAGTCGATCCACTTTTTAATCGTAAAATTGTGTTCAGTGATGAAGCTCATTTCTGGTTGAACGGCTATGTAAACAAGCAAAATTGCGGTATATGGAGTGAAAACAACCCTCAAGAAGTTCTGCAGGTTTCATTGCATCCTGAAAAATACACTGTATGGTGTGGTTTACACGCTGAAGGATTCATTGGTCTATATTTCTTTAAAAACGATGCTGGAGCTAATGTTACAGTGAACGATGCTCGTCACAGATCGATGATTAATGATTATTTGTTTCAAAATTTAAATGGTATCGACCCAGCTGCTAATGGTGCTACACCTCTTGCTGCTACCGTAACAATTGATTTATTGAAAGAAAGAAATGGCGATAACATTATTTCGAGTTATTTGAATATTTCAATATTAGCCTTCTACATTTAATTTCAAAAAGTTATATTTAATAATTATAACTTCAGGAATTTAATTAAATTAATGTCATATAAGTACCACTTATATCAAACGACATATAAAATAATTATTAATTATAAGACATCCAAATGATATAACAAAATCCAATAAATAAAAATTGTTAACCAACATTTTATAAATTAAATATTTTGAATAGACAAAATTTTGTTTCTGCTGATCTATCTTATGAAAACAAATATCTTTCAAAAATGTTTAACATAATCTTAAGAATTTCATCATAAAACTATCTTACTTAGAATATTCAATATTATTGGATATCTAACTAGGTTTCTTTTTATAAAATCTCAAGATATGTAAAAACATTACTGAAAAACAAGTTTTAAGAGAGACTGATTCGTCAGTACTTCGTCAATTATATTCATATTCAATCAAATATAACATCAATCAACAAAAATGTATTCTCACCTTTTAAAAATTCAGAAAGCTTCTGGTAAATGAATACTGAGAATTTAAATGGAGTGTAATGTTAACTCAAATGAATAATTTTGTGGTTTACCGTTGATCTAAAAGATTGAAAGGCAATATAACGGCCTGTGTTGTTGCACAAGGACTAGCTGTATAAAGAATGATAAGGAAACCAAATAATTATATATTAAGAATAAAATTAAATAAATGGAGGTTTATACTTGATAGAAGGTATAAAAAATTATTTAAATATTTTAATATTAGCGTTCTACATATTAAATTTCAACAAAAAAAATTTAATTTATTTCCTGAATTTATAATTATTGAATATAATTTTTTGAAATTAAATATGTAGAAGGCTAATATTAAAATATTCGAATAATTTTATATACCTTCTATCAAGTATAAACCTCTATTTATTTTATATTATTTCGAATAATGGTCCAATTAATTGGCTTCCAAGATCATGCGACATAACTCCACTGGATTTTTTCCTTTAGGTTATGTTAGTTCATTGGTTTATACTGATAAACCAGAAACAATAGACGCTTTGGAAGCCAAAATAACTCGTGTTATTGATGAAATGAGACCTGAATTACTCGAAAAAGTGGTCCAAAATTGGTCTGGTCGAATGCGGTTCCTCAGAGCTAGTCGTGGTGGACATTCGCCGGAAATTATTTTTAGAACATAAATGGCATGAAATTATCTCTCAAATGAAAAAATAATTTGGCTTCAATCTTGATCTGAATGTGTTTTATTTCAATTTAAAGTTCTATCACTCTAAAAAAAAACACCCGATACTTGAGTAATTGATTCGTATACAAGAGAATCTAACACATATGGTTTCATAACGGAACTCATCTGAGAGAGTTTCGTGTAGTAGTTTGGATTTGAAAAAATGAAAATCAAATTAATTGAATAAAACAAATGCTAAAACAGTTTATTCATACACTTGATTCTACTATTTTTGAGAACACTTTTCGCAGTGGAAATTTCGAACTTAAATTAAACCCAATATATCACAAATATTCAAATCATAACAGTGTGTATTATTTGCTGATTTCACCGAACATCCTACTCTTTTTTTCATACAAATCTTCTCCCAGAAGATGAACTTTTCATTCCAAAGTTGTAACACCAGAACATCGATATTTCACGAGATTCATTTTTGTTCCATTCTACCCTCACTGAAAAGATCAACGTTAACCGGAGTCTATCAATCACTTAAATGTTACGTTGAGAGCCAGAGTATACTCCCAATCACGGTCGGTAAGTAAAATTCCCAAAACATCTTCCATTGAACTCGCAAAGTTTCTGTTAAACTTTAATCCCACCATTTTTCTATTTCTCCCCGTCTGGAGACCGCTCAGAGCTATTCCCAACCTTATTCCTTATTTATTGCACCTACCTCCAATAAAGTACCCGGGCCTTTTATAA
Organism: Megalocaria dilatata; assembly: GCA_034642435.1. NCBI lineage: Eukaryota > Metazoa > Arthropoda > Insecta > Coleoptera > Coccinellidae > Megalocaria > Megalocaria dilatata. The sequence goes on along the minus strand of CM067857.1, from coordinate 36,927,103 downwards.
CATAATATATGGCATACACTGGAACCCAGATCATGGAGGCCAAACTCAAACATAATCCAATAACGTTAGCCCAGATCGGATACTCGTAATCACCGTAGGTAAGAGTCCTATACTGAACACACTGGCTGATTAAGATTAACTGAAAAAGAAATTTCTTTGATATTAAAATTGTAAAAAAATTTAATGTTTTAGGTATTTGGGACCACTTTTTCAATTTGAAACTAAAATCAGAATTGTCAAAAATCACTCTATCTAAAAAAAATATATACAGTAGAAACTCGATAATCCAGAGAACGATAATCCGGATATCTTACTAGTCCGGATTGATGTCAAGATTGTAATTATGTATCTTATAATCCGGATCGCAAGACTCAATAATCCGAATTTGTGATCGTTGTATACGTGGTTATCGGTTCTAACTTGTCTTTACCAGATTTTTAAACGGAAACTCATTTGTATTCTTATTATTTTGACGGTTGGACTTGTTTTGGTATATAATAGTGCACAATGGTGAAGCGGAAACATGTTACTTTGTCTATAAAACAAAAAAGTAAGATATTAGACAAATTAAAAGATGGTGTTAGTGGCAAATTACTTGCCCTTCAGTACGGCGTTGGAACGTCTACTATTTCCAACATAAAAAAGTGAAGATAAAATGAGGAGGTAAGAATAGTTTGTTCCGAAACAAGCAGAATCTAATTTTCATCAGTGTTTCAGATTTATTGCAATTTGTCATTCTGGGCCAAGTTCTCGTAAAACCTTACGGAAAGCAGAATAGCCGGCGGTGGAAAGAGAATTGTATTCCTGGTTTGCTAAACAACGAAGCTAACATATTCCTGTTTCGTTTGAAATACTAGCGGCAAAAGCTCGACCACTGTTCCAGAATATTTATGGACAAGATACGTTTGTTGCAAGCAGAGGCTGGCTTCTCAATTTCAAAAAAGCATGGGCTGAGGCATCTTAAAATCTGCGGAGAGAAATTATCAAATGATGAAACTGTTGTAGCCCCGTTTCTGGCTGAACTAAGACAGATAAAGCAAATTTATAATGTGACGAGTCCAGCCTTTTTTGAAAGTTATTGCCTGATAAAAACCTTAATTCACAGCAACGAAGCAACACTACCCGGCAGAAAACCAAGCATAGAACGAATCACGTTTCTAGCTTCCACAAACGGCGATGGTATTCATAAACTTCGACCTCTTGTCGTTGGGAAAGCAAAGAATCCAAGGGCATTCAGGAACAAAACTACCTGTGGAATACGTCTCTAGTGGAAACACGTAAATGACTTAGGCAATTTTTAAAACTTGGTTTCAAGATACCTTTTGCAAGCAAGTGAAATCATTTCTTCCTGAAAAAGCCTTATTGTTGATTGACAATACTCTGAGTCACTGCTCTGAGGAGGAACTGATAAGTAAAGATGGAAAAATTTTCACAATGTTTCAACGGACAAAGTCTACAGCTTTGATACAGCCTATGAATCAAAATGCTATCAGATTAACAAAACTGAATTACCGAAAAAGCCTTTTAGCACATAATCTTTCGATACTCGAAGACAGGGATGATGTTGGCAAATGCATTAAGAGCATAAATCTTTTCGATGCAGTTTGTTTACTCCATAATTCATGGCAAAAAGTGACAACGAACTCTTTAGAAAAGTTTTGGCACAAACTTCTATCGGGCAACTTGAATCATTATGATCCAAATGATTTGATTTCTCTGAACTTATTACAGAAAAAATGCAGCAAATAAGTAATGACTATCAAGACATTTCAAACATGCTGACTCAAATTGATGGCGAGGTTCATTCAAATGTTGAACTAAATCAATGGGTTGAAGATGCTGAAAGAGTCATAGAGGATGGCGATCTTGAGCATGAGACTGTAGATGATGGGACCAGCAGTGATGAAGAAGTCGATATCAACCTAAACAAAATCAAGCACGTCGACGCAATAAAATATTTTATATTGGGATTGCAATAGGCAGAAGAGAATATATATATTTGAATTATTGATATTCTGCTCCTAAAAGATATACAGGAGAAAGCTATAGTTAAGAATTCTTCTACTCTTGCAGTTGAAAAACAACGAAAAATATCTGATTATTTTAAATAATATATATTTGTTTTGTGGTTTCGAGAATGAAGCCTATATTTATTTTAACCGTTTATTAAATTGCATATTAATTCGGATTAGCACTAGCATTAATTGATCCGGATTATCGAGTCTCTACTGTATATGAGATTAATATAAAACTAATACTTGCCAGAAAAAAATTTAAATATTATTTCATGACTAATAATAAAATATTCATTTCATGACATGGTATGTATACATACTTGTGTATATGCGTGAATTCATCCACTGATGTACAACTAGAATAAAATCTAAAAAGACTGCAGAAAGGACAGAATACATAACTCAAACTACAAACCCTAATTATTCTAAATCTTCAGATTATTTGTATAATTATTTAAATAATTGTGTATCCTCTTACTGAGTTATTATCCATTGATAACCATTATTCAGACCTTTTAAAGATTATAAAAAAAGAATTTTAAATTCACGTAAAGATAGTTGAATATGAGAATTCGAATTTTTCTATGAATTTTAGCCTGTCTGGCTGTATGTATATTAAAGTATGAAAATTTTATATTTTATTTTGAAGTTTTGTCCTGCAATACCACTTAATGATAGCTAGCTGTCATATCTGTACTATTCTGTGGGTTTAATTTTAGTTATACATCAGTGGCTCAAACATATACATTACAGTATACCATGTCATAAAATGAAAAATATATTTTGTATCAGATGAGTTTTAATTTTATACTTATTATAATGCGGTTGGTTCTAGGTGAAACATTATATAAATTTTATTTCAAATAATTCACACAGTTTTTATGTTAAGTCACAATTTATTCAAAATCCTGACACGTTATTTGGTCTTTCGACCATCTTCAAAGGAGTACAAAAAGGAACTGAACTTAAAATTGAAAAATGTTCTTTTATTACACTTAAGACATCTGTGTATTTTTATGGTGCATGAAAATAACAGCATAAGGATGTTGCCGAATAGTATTTGAGATTTTATTGAATTCTCCTTTTTCTCAATGGATTTTTTTATTGAAAGATCCATCAGTCCATCAATTTACTCTTATCAATATTATATAGTAAAGTGACATCTTTCTCATTAAAAAAAATGATTGTTTTCTAAACAATATTCAGCCAAAACGGTTGATTTCTGTTTTTTCAAAATAGACATCCTATGTTCTTTGATTCTATGTTGTAAACATCGGCATGTCTGTCCTATATATGTAGCATTACAATCATCATAATTAATTTGATAAATCCCCTATTCGAAAAAGTTGGGGTTCCTTTCTTTATTGTTCACCAAAATAATAACTAAATTATTTCTATTTACTGTTAAAGAATAAATTTCCATTTTATCAAGAGGATTAGATATTCTACTGCTGAAACTTTTCATATAAGCCATTGAAAACCATATCTTCTTTTCTTCATAAGCATCATTTATATTGATATAAATTTTTTTTGAAATATTGTGGTAAGTTCTCTTAAATCATTTTGTCAATGATTTCAGTTTAAAATAGAATATGAACAACCCCACGTTGGGCGCCAAATGGATTAAGTTTTTTCAGATGTTTATTCTCACCTTGAAATTAGAATTATATATTTTTTATTGTACTTGAGAACTACACAGGGACAAAAATCGACAAAAATAATGATAACCTTAAAATATCCAGCACATCAATTAGAAAAAAAAAATTGAGGAACTCCCAAGGCTGCAACTTTTCCGAATCGTGGATTTATCAAATTTATTGTGATAATTGTAATGCTACATAAATAGGGCAGACAAGCCGAGGTACGACACTACTTGAACTTGAAATGTATAACCAATTCGGCACAATAAACTTCAATTTTCGAAAAAAAAACCGCGCAAATTTATTCATTCTCCTCATAACTTCTTGAATCATATGCACCATAAAAGCTCTATGAAAGATCATGTTGCAAAATCAGTACTTTTATTCATATATTCCACTCACTGGCCTGCTTGAGCAAAATTTCCTCAGATCTATGTCTTTCAAAGCTTATTAATCAAATTATTCCGTTCATATCCTTTGAGTCTCATACTAAAACATATATCCCTTCCTTGCGCTAAGTAAAACAACAAATATTGATAAACGTGACATATTCAGATCCCAATATTCCCAAATTTCATCAAATTCCAACGTCTGAAGATTTCATCAAGCGTCAATTTGCTCGAAACTTGCCCGTTAACTTGTGACAAGCACTCCAGAACCTATCCCCGACAATCTTCCTCCGGTGCCATATAAAGTTCGGTCAATAATCCAGCCATTCAGAACATCAGCCAAACGAGATTACCCTCATAACTTTTGACTTCATTATACCGCACGTTGCAACGCGAATTAATTTCCGTCATGTATGTGTTGCTACGTTTTTTCCGATCGCTTTTACCTGGAGGATTCGTTTCCGCGCAGAAGAGATCGTTACTTCCGGTCTTCATCCGTCGTTTAAAGTTGCACGCCCGTTTGCCCTAGTTCATTTGGACATTTTTTATTGACAGTAATGCTCGTTGAACATCACGAGTTATGAATAATGGATTTTTTACATCAATTCGTCTGCATTTTTTACCAAGATAATTTTCAGGTTCTCTCGAAAAAGAGTGGTTTTAAATATTCATTATACAGGGTGCTGCAATAGTGCGTTGTTTATTACTGCCATCCTGTATATGTAGGGTGTCCTATGTTTTTTTGTCGATTATGCAGGGGTTTGCCTCACATTTTGTCGGAAGTAACTTTAGGGCTATTTTCACTCCTGCATTCTCAGACACGGAGAATGACAACTTAAATGTTAAATATAAGATGCTATGTATGTCCTCATACCTAATTAGTTGTAGAAAGAATGTAGAAAATGGTGAACAGTGTAGTGAAACAATCATTGTCCAGTAATAAAAAGTTTGTGAAGGTTTCCATCAAGTAAAGCTCGAATCCATCAAATATTTAATACAATAGTTGAAATAATTGCTTGTTATATAGAGATATTTTTTTTTTAATTCTTCCTAAGTAATTGATAAAACGTCAACCACTTAGTATGCAAATTCTAGGATGAGCATACTTCAAACGAGAAATTGAGATTGAGAGGGGTGTATAATTGGCTTTAATGGTTTATTTGCAGCCTGAATACCTATGTAACAAATATACTAATTTTATTTCTTTACCCAAATTGTGGGAATCGTTACGGCGTAGTTCGAACTATAAATGCGGTGAAAACACTATCTTGTTCGTGGAGTAGTAGTTCTTCGAGCTTTTTCACCGTTGTTCACTTTCACTGAATTCGCTTTTACTGGGTTGACTGTTGGGTTCCCTTTACACAATTACTATCTAATTACAAACAAATAATGTAGATAATACATTTATTTCCAGGCCTTTCATGCGTTATGTGTTATCAAGTGAGTGTTCTTGTTAGAGTAAAGTGAATACGAATATAAACTCATTCAAGAGAAAAGAGAGGGAGGCGTGTGATTATAACTTCAGAGACAAAAAAAAAGTGATAAAAACTTACTTTTAGAGAATGTGTGTGGGATCAGAATTCAATTATTCAAAGAGTATAGAATGTTGCGTGATCGTTTGGTCAGAAAACGGCAGGAGAGAGTTACTTGATTGTGTGTTTGTAGGCCGAGTGCCAACGAGCGACTTCGAGGGATGTCTTCAACTAGTGCTGAAGCGATGCTTTTCGATATTTAGCGCGAAAATTAATTTATTTATTTTATAATTATTTATTATATAATAATTTAGTCCGAAACGACATTTGTCTATTTTCGTTTCTACTGTTACATTTAGGTTTATAGGAAAATATGATACATTTTTGAGAGGCTTAGATTGCTGAACCCTGGGAACGTAGTTGTAATGTAGCGCAGGTAAAGAAATCTTTCCCTAGTCTCGAAACGTCGTCGGTTTTAATGGGTAATATTTTAGGTCCTTATCTGGTATGCAGGCCCCATTTGTAATACTATTCTTTGTTCAATTTCGAAGGAAATCGAACAATAGTTGTTTTTCACACTGCAGCTTCGCGAAGTTACATTCTGAACTGACTGCACATATCGGTTCTTGAATAGTTTGGACGGCAAAATTTTGAATGGAGCATGGCGTATTGAAAGTCACCTCAAAGTTTCCCAAATTAACTGAAGTTTTTCAAAAGGAGAGATCAGTCACAAATTGATTCGCATTGGATGAACAGGGTTTATTTTATCAAGCCAACCAATCTCACTCCACATGGAAACAATTATTGTTCAATCGATTTTTTGAATATTATTGGAATTTGTGATCTATTTATGCAACAAATTATTCGTTTCAATTCTTTTGAAAACTGTTATTATTCTTAACTTACAATCATCAGCGCTGGTGAGATGTACTTCCATGTTATCTTCCAGTACCAATTCGGTCTTATACCCATCATCTGCTCGATGCAGTCGCATAAATTTTCAACACCAAAAACCCATGACAGGCCAATCGTTTGGAAGAAGCATACCCAAAGAAGTGAAATTCCACTCGCTGAGTAGTAATCCATCAACTGAAAAATGTACATTCCACCCTGCAAAAAAATTATATTATTTTTATACTTCCAGAGGATTATCACTGTGATTAATTCAGTATAGGCGGGTGATAAAGGACAGCGGCGTCGCGCAGCCTCCCTAGAAAAATGACGTACATACATAAGCAATTCATTTGTATATTTTGTTCGTGCTTTTCTCTTCAAACTGGATTCAATTGAAATTAAAACATTTTTACCTAGCGACCATAAATATATTTCACAATAATTAAATTTGCGTTAAGCGTCCGCACTATGCCCGACTGAATCTCGAACGCCCAAGCGAAATCGCCGATTACCATGGAAGCGGCACACGTCTCCACTCAGAGAACAGACTAGTTCTACGCGATTCTCAGTGAGGATTATAGTTACGCTAAATAGATAGATAGGCCAATTGTTTCGTACTATAAAGTTGCGTTGGGGATTTAGGGACTGACAATGAGGATGTGTGATCTGATGAAATTAAAATTTAGTTCTTTGAGTTTGGCGGACAAGGTAAATATTTGAAACAGTGAACAACCTGTGCCCGTATTGAATTTAAGTCAAGTGCAACCAGAGTATAAGAATCGGGAGGGGTTTACGCGGAAGTTTGACGCAAATGTTCACGAAAAGACTTTATGGTTGTGCGGATGTGAAGAAAAAATCCGTTTTTTGTTTTGTTTGCCTACTGTTTGGTGGAGACGATAACTGGACGAAAAAAGGTGTACGTGCCTTGAAACATCTAGGTGAAAAGATAAAAAACACGAAATATCGGCCAAAAATATGAACAATATTGTCAGCTTCAGGCTATTGGGCCCAACCAATATCGCTTCTGGTTTAAGCAGTGCTTATGTCGAAAATATTTGTGTCTTAGACGTCGATCTTGAACTTCATTTGTACCCCTTCGACGTCCGGAGCCTACTCTTCTTCGATTTTGGGCATTATCAAACCATGCTGGACAACATCTCATAACAGTAGTTGGATTTCTGTTCGTACGGTTAGCAATTTCTCGAAATGACAACCGCGCCTCTCGTAGACCAATAATTCGACCTCTTTCAAATTAACTTAGCTGGCGATAAATTCCGCGTACACGTACTCTAGACATTTTAAGAACAACTAAACATCGACTTTTGATCTCCTCGAACAGTTGGGTTTGTTGTAAAATTCAAAAAATTTGCAAAAAACGACTACATATTTAAGTAACAAAAAATGTTTACATGAAAAGACCTTCACGATTTTTTCTTCAAATTTTAATCATTTACTCCTTGCTATACTATCTATGTTTTAACAAAAAAAAAAATTAAAATTTAAACAGTTCCTTCTGGGGGTTTCAGTTTCTTTGTCAGTTAGTATATATAACATGGGAACCACCGGCAAGCCGCCGGATTCGTCAAATGCTTTAATGACACAACATTCCAGTACTGCTTGGATTTCTTTCACAAAATAATACCATATGTTGATACTTTATTTAACAAACTGCAGAAAACGAAAACAAAAAAAGCAACACAAAATTCAAATATCCTAAACTATACTGCCATTCAAGTATTCATCTACACTGTAATAGCAACTCGTCAGCATCAGCTTCCTAATATCTCTCTTAAATTTTCTGTACTCCAGAACTTTCAGTCTTCTAGGAATTTGGTAAGATAATTTAATACCACAATACAATGGGGTGAGTGCTGAAATTTAGTTCTATGTTTTAGAATACAGAGGACATCTTTATTTCTTGTATTATACTCACAGTAATCCGAGCATTTCTTCAGTGATTATATATTTTTTCTAGTATACAGCAAACAATTGAAGAAAATAGCACAGGGAAAACTTAGCAATCTTTAATAAAGAAAGGTCTACAGGACTCGATCGGCGTGAAGTTAAAGATGAGACGAATATTTTTTTCTGCGCAATAAATGCACGATTGCTCGAAGATGAATCTACCCAAAACAAAACGTTATAGTTAAGGAGGAAATAATGAACACAAATTGAGGATTCTATGGGTAGAACATGCTTAAGACGTCTCATGGCGAAAAATGGACTGCTCAATCTCTTACACACTGAATCAACATGGTACTTCCAACTCAAAATTCCGTCAACCTGCAAACAGAGAAACAGAACACAGTCGGAACACTTCAAGTCTCTCGCCGGAGAGATCAACTGACAAGATCAGTCTTATTGGCGTTCAGAATAATGGAGTTTCGAAAACACCAATCAGTGAAACATCGCACGAAAAGTTCGCACCTAGCCCGAGTTCAACGAGATTGGAAGCCGAACGAATAAACGAAGTGCCGTCAGCAAACAAAACAACCCTAATGGTCGCCAATATTGATGAATAATTAATGACATGGAGACGTAGATCATTGACGAACAAAATGAATAAAAGCGGGGTTCCAAAAAGAGACACCCATTTTTACTGGATACCCAACAGAATCTTGTTGGACTACACGCACATAAAATTATTTATCATTCAGGAAATCCTCAACCCACTCGAGGAAGACACCTCTTAAACCAAAGCTGTATAACTTAACCAAAATGAAGTTGAAACTTAGGCAGTCAAATGCTCTTGATTCATCGAAAAACAGCCCCGCCACCTGTGATCCCTTATCAAGACATTCGTAAACAGAATTGATTAAGTACCAGTTGCTGTTTTGGTTGAGACGGAAACCGTGCTGGCTGTCAGTCAATATTGAAATTTTTTTCAGACATTCCAACATTATGTTGAAGATTAATTTTTCCATGACTTTTGATGAAGTGCTTAAAAGGAATATGAGACGATAATTAGAAATATCATCAGTGGCATTCTTCTTGTGGACTGGAATAACTTTAGCAGTTTTGAGGACGGCAGGAAATTTACCCGAGGTGACTGATAGTTTAATCAGGTGGGTGAAATGTGAGGAGACAAAACTTTAATTTAAATCATATAGTGGCCACAACTATTTTTATTCTAAAAGTTGTTTATTATTGCACGATCTCCATCAGCAGCTACCGGAAAGAAAAAGAAATTTTTATCCGACAGCGGTTGGGAAGTACAGAAGCTTGATATCTTAATTCCAAAATGCTGAGTCGAACTTAAAGAACAAATATTGGATAAATAATCACCGAAATCATTAACCACCTTTAATTCATCATAATGAAACCTTCCATCCATTTTCAAATATACATTCTGTCAAGAAAGTACCGGGAATTATCGATATAAATCTGTCGGGGCAATGAGGCAAGTAAAAATTTTTTCCTAGGTTGGTACCACTGTCCTTAATTACTATGCCAAGCTTGAGCGGGATCTGTCAACTAGTGTGTTTGCAACAGCTGATTAAGTGATTACGTTGAGCAAAGAATTTGTTTAAAGTTTTGTGTTGCAAATGAATTTTCGTGTGCCGATGCATTGAAAATGTTGCAAAAGGCCTTTGGTGATAATGCTCTATCGAAAACTCGTGCATATCAGTGGTACAGAGCCTTCAAGGACGGTCGTGAAGTGGTCGCCCATCGACGGCTTCGATCGAAGATAACGTCGATAAAATTAAGGAAAGGGTGCTGGAAAACCGTCGTACCAGCTTGAGAGAGATAGCACATGATCTTAAGATACCCCACGAGTCCGCACGTACGATTTTGATTGATATTTTGGGCATGAGAAAGGTGGCCGCACGACTCGTACCGAAAGACCTGAATTTTCTTCAAAAACGTCATCGCGAACAGGTTGCTTCAGACATGCTGGATCTCTGTAATTCCGATTCTACATTCATGGAACGCATTATAACTGGTGATGAGACCTGGGTCTACGAGTACGATATGCAAACAAGCCAGCAATCATCGGAATGGGTGGCAAAAAATGAGCCGAAACCGAAAAAACCACGCCAAAGCCGCTCGAAAATGAAGGTGATGCTCATTGTTTTCTTCGATATCCGTGTCGTGGTGCACTACGAATTCGTTCCAGAGGGTCAGACGGTAAACAAGGAGTATTACCTAGGCGTAATGAAACGTTTGCGTGAGCGTATCCGTAAGAAGCGGCCAAATTTGTGGGCGAACAACTCATGGATTTTGCATGACGATAACGCGCCTTCTCACCGAGCTACGATTGTGACTGACTTTCTCGCCAAAAACTCAACAAACGTGCTTCAGCAACCACCGTATTCGCCGGATTTGGCTCCCTGCGACTTTTTCCTCTTCCCAAAACTAAAATTGCCCCTTCGTGGCACCCGTTTTGAGTCGATTGAAGCCATAAAACAAAATTCGGCGCGAGAGCTAAAGTCCATCCCGGAAAGCGCCTATAAAAAATGTTTCGATAATTGGAAGTGCCGTTGGCATAGATATATTGGAGCAAATAGAGCCTATTTTGAAGGCGACCCAATAAATTTTGACGATTAAATGTAAAAATGTTGTTTTAATTGAAAATTCCCGGTACTTTCTTGACAGAGTAGTATTATTCACAATTAAGTAAACATCCATCGACTTCTTTAAAAATATACTGCTTTTTTTCAATATTAAAATGAAACCAATTACTGTAAAACCATTTATTACTGAACGAGTTAGCCGATGTCAAGTAAGTATTTTTTCCCTTTTTCAAACAGGAAATTGAATAGTTGTATGAAACAGAAGCATAGCCCTTTTTAACATTCAAAGCATAACATTTTCTGCCCGGAACCCGGTAAATATTCTGTAATACATTTTAGCAACAACTGGCGTCTATTTCCTGGGATTACAGCTGTAACTTTGCACTTCGAACAAAACACTGGATGGGACCAAATTGTCTCCCGTTTTCATCTTTTCCAATCTGAATATTTGATATCTCCTCCTACAGAACGAGACCCTGGTTTGTTTCCAGACGAGGAAAACGTAACGTCATAGCAGATATTTCGCTCGCAACCCAAAAACATCCCAGTTCTACTAAAACATACAAACTTCTGGAAACCATTTCAACTCTCGTTTAGAGGAAAAGTTTGCTTTGTTTCTATTAACAATAAATTTATCTGAGCGGAAGGTCCGGAATATTTTACCGTTGGAAGAGAAAACTGGGTCATTTTATTCAATTTTAAACGAATCCGACTTCTACTGGATGTAATGCAGGATCTTTCTGGAGATAGTTGAATTGTCTCGTGTAATTAACGTTGGTTTGAACCGAATGTGATGGTTTTTCCTCTTCAGCGGTTGTTCTGTTTTCGGTTCTTTTTTTGTTATGGTGGGATGAAAGTCATTGTGCATTCAGATTGAAATAAGGAAACACTGAATATAGATCTTTGTACTGGCAGCGAATGGATCAGCTTAACAATGAAGTTACAAGAATAAAGAAAACTTGAGTAAGACACTCAAAGACGACACTGAAAGAAGACTATTGAATTATTTTTACCCGTTTGCATCTTCAATATAGACGCAATAAGAATTTATAGACAGCGCATTGATATATGACTAGAAATGTAAATTTCTTCTAAACATAACGTAAGGGGTGAATCATTTAAAATTAGCATTTTTGATCAGCTATGAATGAAAACTAGTGAATTTATTAGAAATGTTGAAACTTCACATTTACGAATGAAAAATAATATCAAAATATGAAAATAATGAATTTCTTTATTTAAAAAACCTAATATAATTATATAAATATATTATATAATTATATTAGGTTTTTTAAATAAAGAAATTCATTATACAGTGTTGCACGGTTTTAACTGAGGCCAAGTGCCTTATAAGCTTTGTATGATTCTGTGAACGTGGAACATAAGTACCTTGGATTTATAAAGGTGTTTACTTTTATTTTCTATTGAGGGCCGTGTATTCCTAAGATTCACTGAGTAAGTCTATACATTGTTTAATTGATTTTATTATATTTTTTATATGTAATGTTGAACTGATCTTATCGTAACTTTAATTATTTCTTGAGAATGTGCTACATGTTTTGAGATTTTTTGAAGTAATTTATTTAAATATATTGAATATTTCAAATGAATTAGTTTTTGAGAAGTTCTTGAAATTATGTTTTATATTTTTGAGAAAGGGTTATTTTTCATTCATATGGGATCGGAAAACAATGCATTTGTAACAAACAGGGCTTCCTAAGTTTGTCTGAAGAGTTCATTACGCATGCCTGGAACGAAACGAAAAATGTTTGCTTATTTATATTTTAATTTTAATTGACAGTTTGTATTCGTTGGTTTTTCTTAATTCCGTTTGATATTGTATGATGAATTTTGACGTCTATTAAATATGAGCAGTGCTTATAAAGACATTAATTTAATTCTTAAAGTTTCTTCAAAGAATTTTTTGAAATTAAAATTGTAGAAGACAACAGATTAAATCTGTTTTGATTTTCATATTTTGTAATAATCCTTCTATCAAGTAAAAAAACCGTTCCTTTTTATTTTATTTTAAAAATAATATCGTCTAAATGACCGCCACGAGTGGCTATTGTACATTGTCGATTGTTTGGGACTTAATCTCATAAAATTCGATTTCGTGTTTCAAGGCATCAATCTTTTCTGGATAGTTAGCTTAACACTAATCATTAAGGGATCTTCAAAATATATAATTCTCGGAGGTGAAAATTAGCTTCATCGTTAAAGAAGATTTTTCTGGGAAAATGCTCATCTTCGGCCATGCGATCATTAACCTATTGAGGGAAGTAAAAACGCATCAGATGATCACGAGGCTTCACTTCTTGCACTAGTTGAACTTTGTAAGCCTTCATACCGTTTTTATGCAAAATTCTCCTCAGAGAAGTGCAAGAAATGTTCAGCTCTTGAGCACGATGACGAGTTTATGTTGATGGATGTTCATCCACATTCTGGACTACAGCAGCAATGTTTTCCGGTGTGCTCATTGCATGAGAACGTAAAAGGGTTGTTTTATGAAGTATCGATCCAGTTTCGTGAACTTATTTCACAAATTGCTGTGAGGGTGTTTCATTTCTGTTGAATTTTTCACGTGAGTTTCTAACAGTGTGGATAGAAGTGTCCCCACATTGGAAGTTTTTAAAATTTTTGTTCGAACGTAAATCAATCTATTTCGTTAATGTCAAATTTTAAACTAACCTTCTGTCAGAACATAAATCACAGAAGTGTTGCCAGACTCCAAATAACTACTACTTCAAAATGCTTACTCCATGATGGTCCATCCTTTATGTTTCGGCGTAACTTCTGTATGGAGACTGTACCTTAAAGTTATCAACTGTGAACCGCACTTAAACATTAGAAATGTAGATGCATATATGAATATCTTGGACGACACACAAGACTAACGAAGAAGTACTAAGAAGAGTCAATAAGGATAGGGAATCCTAAGGATCCTCTACTGTAGAAAGTACATCTCGGGCATATACTGGGGGTAAGTCGTTATCGAATCTTGCAGTTGATTGTCAGTATAAGAAGATCGAAGGGGTGTATGAAAATAAAAAGTTCTCCGGCTTAAAAATATTCGAGATTGAACTAGAATACGAACTGCTTCTGAATAATAATAATACAAAAAGAAACAACAAAATCAAAATAAACACAAGAAATTAAGCTTCATGCAGTTTAATAAACAACGTTACACCTCAAAAACCATACGGTTGTACGGAGGATCAGTTCATCCATTACATGATTAGCCCACATATATTCTAAAATAAGTTTCATCCAAAGTTACAAAATGATAACACAACATCTAAATATTATGATTAATAATATTAGCGATCTTGGATCTATCATTATCTCTTAAATAGTTTTTAATCTTCTTATTGAATATGTTGAGATGAATAGACATTACTCTTCAAATCAAGTGGTAAAGAATTCAGGATGTGTGGAATAATGTAAGTGCATGCACGCTGTCCAATAGTTTTCTTCGTTCTATACGATAAAGCTCTCTGTTCTACTTTTCCGTGAGTAGCATATCCGTAATCGAGGTAAATTAAGTTTTTTTATTTTCAAAATGTGCATGAGAATAGTATGAGCAAAAATATTCCTCATGTCGAGAACTCCTCATTCCTATTCGTAGGATTCAACTCTTCCTTATACAAAATTATCCCCAAAATAAAATTTTGCAGTACTTTCAAGCCCGTCAAGTGTGCATCACATAGACCACCCCAAGCCAGAATATCGCACCTCAAACGAGATTCCACCAGCGCATAGTATAGAATCTTCAAATACTTCTCATCCACTATTTGGCTTAGAAAACGAGACATTTCATCGCCAATACTGATCAATGTGAACGCCCAAATATTTCATGGAAGTTACTGGACTAATATCGAAGAATCCGCTTTCACCACTGATCGAGAGAACGTCGAAATCTGGTAGAATACTGGTGTATATAGAAAAAGGTAAGTACTTTGTTTTTTCAGGGTTTATAGTTAAGGATCTATGACTTCCCCCATTTGATTTTCAACTTTCATTTTCAAGTTATTCCAGCAAAAATACGTATAAATAACAGCAACATAATCAGCAAACACTTCACCAGAATGGATCTTCAATATATTATTGATATATAGTGTGAACAGAACCGGACGCTGCACCGTGCCTTGAGGTACTCCACACTGGATGTTCAATGGATCACTGATTGTATCATCAATCCGCACAATCTGGTTTCTGTCTTCCAAATAACTGCCGAAAAGTTTGAGTGATATATCCCGAACTCCTGCATTCTCCAAAACACCCAATAGCAGATCATGGTTCACAGTGTCAAAGGCTATAGCAGAGAATCGATAACCCTCCTATATGATGATCGCCAAATTTGGCAATAAGGCACATTAAGAAAAGAAAGACTCAACCCAAAATTGGCAGCAAACTGTCGTATAATTCCTGCTTATAATATTCAATGTCAATTTTATTTCGACAATTTAGAAATGGTGTGAAATTAAAAATGAGACCTGGAAGATCCGATATTACCCAGGAAGAGCCATATTACGATTAGATTAATTCTCTATTCAGACGTAGAATACTTTCTCTGGAAAAGTAGAAATGTTTGCCCAATTTAGCTCTGAATTTTCAGCGTTCGGTTTTGTATCATAAGGTTCAAAACTTCTAATACACTAGTTTACAAGAAAACGTTAAAGGAGTATTCAACTCAAATCAAGATATTTGTCGTTAATTTAGGTGATATTTATGTTGAATATAATATAATTTATTTCTTACCTGCGTCACCATGGGTATCCCTAAAACAAACATAAAACCACAAACGCAAGCAGTGAACTGTGTTCTGTAAGGCCTCAGTTCCTGGGACCAATTATCCAAAATTCCGGTGATGAATGACTCAACTAGGCAAAACTGACTATCTATACCTAAGACCTACAAATAAGTCATATCGTCACTGCTTTTCCATCTCAAATACATCGAGGAGAAAAATCTTACCAATAACATAACGAAAAACATTCCAGCCCATAATGGTGCTCCAGGCAACTCCAGCACGACTCCAGGATAGGTCAAAAAGACCAAACCTGGACCGCTTTTCACCACATCAGCCACTTCTGCATTTTGTTCAAGAGCGATGTGACCTAGTATGGCGAAAGTTACAACTCCTGCTATCACAGACGTTAAGGTGTTGACAACACAAGTTATTAAGGCATCTCTGCAAGATAGAAAAATTACGTATGAATAGTTGAAATTATAATATAAGTAATATAAAACTGATAGTGTGTCTTGATTTGGTACACAATACATTGAAAAATTTAGGAGTTTCTGTTCACTCGTTTAATAGCCTATTTTCTCTGAAAATTTTAGATTTGTGATTAACTTATTGAAGAAGATGCATATGACGAATAAAAAAACATAACAACTATTATGGTTGTTTGTAAGCATCTAAAGAAGTAAACGTAAGTTAACGAAATTCGTCATGTGAACAACTCGAGATAATAAATAGAAATCTACATATATATATATATATATATATATATATATATATATATGTGTGTGTGTTTCATTTAATCAAAATTGGATAAAACCCTTGGTTTTCTTCCTAAACATTGTGCTTTATTCAGTTCAATTCAACTTTTATATCTGTACATGTTTTGCAACCTCAAATGAATGTCAGAGGTCGAAATGTAACGGAAAACAAAGCATTACACCATTATACGTACTAAAATAAAAATGGTAGATATCAGTCGGATGTTTATTCATTTTTAGTCAACATCTATTCGACCCTGTCAATATTTACGATAATAGACGGGCCGAATATTGCATAAATTTATTCACAGCCTTGTCGGAAGCTATTTCACCAAAATAAAGGGAGAGGCGGCCAATAAAATCCAAACAGCGCAACACGAGGCAATCTCGGTTTTCACGTAATAAACGCCAGGTAAAAATAACACATTTTAAAACCCTATTCAGATCCAACCAGCAAAGCTATAAAATGTTTCTTCGCTCGAGGGTAGTTTTTCATATGCGATGTATATATTAGAGAAAGTACACACGAAGCGAATGAACAAACAATATTTTTTCAGACTCTCAAGAGGCTGGTTACCTCAACTAAGACGAGTGCACTTTCCGTTTGACGTGATCATTTAATGCGTAAAACGAAATTAAAGTCAAGTTGTTAGGGGTGATTTTTATAAGGGAAGAACTTTGAATTGGTAACGTTGCTTTCTGTGACAGACGATTTGACAGTACTTAATTGTTTCGAGGTAAGTATGCTTTGTAAATTCTTCATGGATAGAGTAATACAACGTCTACATATTGTCCAAATTTATTCTGAAAAAAATGAATCAGTTCGAGAATCTCATGGAGCATTATATATATTTTATTGTTCTGATAAGAGCCAATTCAGGAGACCGAAGCTCTTTAGAATATTTCGTTACAATGAAACTTACAGACCTCTCATTTGCGGGAAGAAGATCCAACAGTGAAATGGTAGCCGAAAACCCGTCCAACTAGAAAATTACTTTCCCATCTGAACAGGATTTGAACCCGGTTCCGAGCCCAAAGGTCTAACTACTGAGTTATCGACACTAATAAATAATCATAACGTCTCTCCATAGCAATCACAACAATAACAATAGAGCTTTTAACAGCATTTGTTCCACGTTATCATTCATATTTTTTGGCGAAATGAGGCAGGTTGCCTGTTTCTGGTTTTTCAGTCTGCTCATTTCCATTCCAAAGGTTGGGGGTGTGGCCGGAAATAGTGGGTCCGCGCACTCGGCATTATAAGGGGGTTTAATTCGAGAACGATGTTATTATCCGTGCGAACAACGGGGGTTATTTGTTTTCGCTGGGCTGACACTTTATTATTAGTTTTTTCATGGCGTTCCACTGTTTTTCAGATACTCTATAAAGGGGAAAGCAGAAAAGTTGTACCAATTTTGTCTTGTTAGTAGAAATAATATTGAAATAATGTTGATTTATGTTATTCCTTTCTTTTCATTTCAATTCATGGAATATAAGCAAACTAACTACTCACCAAATAGAACATGTGCGACCAAACACTTTTCAGCTGCAAATTTTCCTCAATATATATAATGAAAAATATATTTTTTGTGGTTTACGGTCACTTCATTACTGAAATAGTATACAGTAACCTATCTGAGTCCTATAGTGTTACTACATCTACAAACTTGCATATTGTTGTGTTTTAGGGTTTTATATTATAATAGAAGGATATTTCATTTTTTTGAGATTTATTTATAGTGATTGGCTTGAAAAATCTAAACTTGGTCTAAATATACAAAAGTATGGTTTGAAGTATATAAGCTTGTCTTGGAATACGCTTAGCTTGAAATATGAAAGTTTGGCTCGATATCAAACTTTTTCAAGGTTTCCGTTCTCTTATTACTCAAAGCAGAATATTTCTGATATTACCATGGAGACATGCGCATAACGGAAATTTGAGGTGGCCAGTTCGAAGCTTAACTATTATAAATAGATGCGGACGCAGAAGAACTATTTCAAGGTAGAATTTAGTAGAAGAAAAAAGTCTTCTTCGGATTATGAAGCAAAAATACTCAAAACTGAAACCACGAAAAAAGAATAACGGATTTTTTATTTTTCGTAAAGGAGAAACTAAATGTGATAGACTCTATATAGTACTGTTAATTTTTCACCCAACAATGAAATGTTACCTGGTTATTGGAACGAAGTTCCTTATCGCGCGTTGCGAAATGGGGCTAGGCGGAATAATTTAAGACCAAAAGTTGTAACGACACTTTTTGCTATAGTTTCAAGCTGTGCGGCGTGCACAGTGTTTCTCTGTCTGTCTCTCTCTCTCTCTCTCTCATAGAAAGCAAGCCAGTTATTTTCGTTTCGTCTTTCTATTTCGCATTAAACAGTGTGGTGTCGCGACGATTATTTTTGTTGAGTGTATTAGGTTTATTTATCGTTACATTTGATGATGATGAAACTAAATTTCGATTTCATTATAATCGAATACAAGCTTCATCAACAATATCTCTAGTACAAGAGTTTCAGAGAGTGTCATTAAATAAGCTTGAAACGAAGGCAAAATCAGTCATTGATTTCATTACTAGAGATGAAGGCATTTCATTGTGAACGTTCAACGTCCAAAGCCTTCGTAAACATTCAGTTGTTTTAATCGACTCTGTTACAGAAAAAACGAACGTTTTGTTATTATCAGAGACATGGTGGGACAATCAAGAAGAATGTGATATACCGAATTTTAATTGTATAGCTCACTTTAAACGTGATTTTGTTCGTTTAGGTGGAGTTGCGATTTATTACAACACAAATGATACGACCAATCAAATATGTCGGTCATTATGAACAATATTCAGGACTTGCACGTAAGACGTATAAGTGTTGCAGATTTATGTGCAGCAGAGTGTGTAATGGAAAACGGCGTTACTTTAAACATGGCAGTCATATATGTCTCATCAAATAACAAATTAATAGATATTCAGGAGTTCATTCATCGAGCACTGCTAGAGTATTCTAAAGATGTATCTCAAACGCTTAGCAGATACAACAGAAATTTAGATAAACGTCCACTCATTTTGGCCGGTGATTTTAACATCAACTTCAGTAATGAAAAATAAAAACCATTGCAGTTTCTAGAGGAAGAATTTGATTTAAGAATAAATAATAATCCAGCAGAATCAACAACAAAATATAATACTACCATCGATGCAGTTTTTTCAAGATATTTAAGTAAAATAAAATCCCAAACATATGTTTTCTACTTCAGTTACCACAAGCCAATTATTACTAAAATTGAACCTACTAATTAAGTTTATACTACATTATATTTGTTAATAATAGAAAAAATATTATTATAACTTAAAAAAAATAAAATTTAATTGCAATTCCTTCACTAATTAATCGAAAGGAACTTCGTTCGATCCGGGTGTCCCTTGACACCTCTCAATTTTTTTTTAGAGAGAGGAAATTTCTTCCTTCGCTAAGATGCGAACCCGCAACGAAGAGGAATCTCTGATTATTAGCCTGAGATCATTAATAAGGAGTATGAGCTATGGTAATAGAAAGTTCTAGAAATCGAGACAGTGTATAACATTCATCAGTATAACAATTCTATATTCAAAGAAACTCGACAAGGTTTTGTAGATCATAGAGGTAAATTGCAGACACGCGCACGTTTCAAACTGATTGGTTTTCGTCAGTGCTAGTGACTTTAAATCTGTCCAGTATCTTTATTCGCTATACACAGAGACTTTAAGATATTAATAATACACTAACGCCATCTAGAGTATGCAAAATACATACAAGGCATACCTTTGCGAGTTAATTCAAGTAAAGAAATGCATTCTCGAAATATTCACGTTACTAACGCAGAATAAACTTTCGTCATGAATATTTCGAGAATACATTTCTTTACTTGAATTGACTCGCAAAGTTATGTCTTGCATGTATTTTGCATACTCTAGATGGCGTTAGTGTATTATTAATATCTTATAGTCTCTCTGTATCTATTTAGCATACTCTAGATGGCGCTAGTGTATTATTAATATCTTAGAGTCTCTGTGTATAGCGAATATAGATACTGATTTGGAGTCACTATCATACAGTGCACTAATGAAAACCAATCAGTTTGAAACGTGCGCATGTCTGCAATTTGCCTCTGTGATCTACAAAACCTTGTCGAGTTTGTTTGAATATAGAATTGTTATACAGATGTACGTTACACTGTCTCGATTTCTAGAACTTTCTTTTACCATAGCTCATACTCCTTAGTAATGATTTTTGATACGGATCAGCCGAATTAATTTATTTTATAAGCCTGGCGTTTCAACCATCACATCCACCGACGCTCATTAGCATTACTTGTGTGAATATATTCGATTCATAAAAAAACATCAACTAAATTACCCAATAATATTCTATATTGTCATGAGCCAATCAAATCCAAAAAAAAGAAAGGAATACTGAAAATATTAAAAATTCGTACCTTGATTGAAAAAGGTTTTGAATATCAAGCTTTATTATTTCATGGAACTTGGCTCGGAATAAAATGAGCTTGGTTTCGTTTTTTCAGGCTTGTCTTGAAACGAAAACAAGTTCAAGTTGAGTCTTTGGAACCAAGTTAAGCTTGTGAATCTATAATCCTTAAAAAGGTATATGACCAGTTGATTGCAGTGTTTGAAATTTTCTATTGATTTCAAGATGTCTAGTTTTGAGATGAAGAATTTCAAGATATTTTATTGGGACAAACATTATTGGATAGGAAAAATTGAGATTCCTTCAATTATCGGAAAAAGCACCCGCATTTCTTTGAATATTATTATTTGGTTGCATTTCAAATTAATGATCAAAAATTGACGAATGGGATCATATGACATTTCACTTTCGGTGCATCTGCTTATTTGCAAGGGTGTAGATGACTCTTTCTAAGGCATGGAATTTAAAACAATCGAAAATTAAAATTCTTTCTTGTTATGCGTTCAACGTTTGAATGCCTTTGAACCTCAAACTTGGATATTTATGAAGAATCGTTTGAAAATGTCATCTTCTGATGGCAGATAGTCAACTAGCTCCAATGAATTGAAAAATAAACAATGTTTTTATTGCGGAATTACCAATATTTGCGAAAAATTTGGTTCCATGCGAACCTCATTGATTGTGTCAGTGCAAAATGCAGGGCGGTTTCCAACAGGCAATTTCAACTGATACCCTTTTGACAGGTCTGCATACAGATGATTTTGCAATGTTGTGATAATCTTCCATCGTCATTTGGCATCCACCAGTAGACAAACTAATAATTTTAATCTAGCATCGATTGCTTTATTCCTTTTACTGCGTGGTTCAATTTCTGGTCCAAGTTTATGTAATAATTCTATCACGACATTTCTGTTGAAACGACATCGTATGTTGAAATCAAGAACATCATATTTTCCAAAAGAATCATCTATCTCTAGTAATTTGGTATCTTCGAATTTCACTTAAAGCTTCTCCTGGAAATGACAATGAGTTATGAATATCTTGATTCACCAAAATAGACAAACCAATTTGAAATCTCATTAAGTAGCGATTCTAGGTCAGATCAGAGCACAAAATATTTTGTGGATCTCAATTTGTACTTGATCGATGATCAACAGAGGTTAATTAGTCATAACATAAAAAGAGGTTAATACTTGATAGAAGGTATATAAAATTATTTAAATATTTTAATATTAGCCTTCTACATATTTAATTTCAAAAAATTATATTTAATAATTATAATTTCTGGAATTTAATTGAAATAATGTACCACTTATATCAAACGACATATAAAATAAACACTCATTATAAGACATCCAAATGATATAACAAAATCCAATAAATAAAAATTGTTAACCAAAATTCTATAAATTAAATATTTTGAATAGACAAAATTTTGTTTCTGCTGATCAGTCTTATGAAAACAAATATCTTTCAAAAATGTTTAACATAATCTTAAGAATTTCATCATAAAACTATCTTACTTAGAATGTTCAATATTATTGGATATCTAACTAAGTTACTTTCTATAAAATCTCAAGATATGTAAAAACATTATAAGAAAAACAAATGTTAACTTCCGCTATTTTATTGATTTACACGACAATTGTTTCGTCATACCATGACATCATCAGGTGAGTTTTTGAACTTGATGAAGTCATGGTATGACGGAACAATTGTCGTGTAAATCAATAAAATAGCGGAAGTTATTATAACATTTGTTTTTCTTATATTGAAGATGAATTTCCGTCAAGTAAAGACCGAGACAATCAAAAAAATGTAAAAACATTACTGAAAAACAAGTTTTAAGGAAGACTTTGCTTCGTCAGTATTCAAATAATTCATATTCTATAAAATATAACATTAATCAACAACAAATATTTACTCACCATTGAACAATTTAGAAAACTTCTGGTAAATGAATACTGGAAAAATTTAAATGTAGTATAAGGTTAACTTACAAATAAATAATTCAGCGGTTTACCCTTGATCTAAAAGATTGTAAGACAATTTAACGTCCTCTGTTATAGCACAAGGACTATCTGTATAAAGTAAGATAGTTTTATGATGAAATTCTCAAGATTATGTTAAACATTTTTGAAAGATATTTGTTTTCATAAGATTGATCAGCAGAAACAAAATTTTGTCTATTCAAAATATTTAATTTATAAAATTTTGGTTAACAATTTTTATTTATTGGATTTTGTTATATCATTTGGATGTCTTATAATGAATGTCTATTTCATGTCGTTAGATATAAGTGGTACATTATTTCAATTTAATTCCAGAAGTTATAATTACTAAATATAATTTTTTGAAATTAAATATGTAGAAGTCTAATATTAAAATATTTATATAATTTAATCTGTCATAGTTTGACAGAGTGACTAAATCTGTCTTCCGTACTTTGGGAACAAGAGAAAAATTTTAGATGGACTCCATGATCAACAGGCTTGATCCGATGAATAAAGTTTTTTGAAACCCGCTCTTAGAATTCTTATATTTTGGTGGTCTATTTGTCTACATAGAACTACATGAAATGTTTTCAGATTAAGATTCCTGTGATTAATTGAATTCGTATAAAGCCAACTTTTCCGCAATGTCTGGTGGATAACGAAATAAAGTGATTCACTTCCTATTTTCAACATTTTCATGTGCAGACAAACGGTAAGCAACAACTACTACACAAGCCAGGCAATCTAAGGAACCAACCAATCAACATTTTAAATTCCATTGAGGCAAATTGCCCCAAACATTTCAAATTACGTGAAACTCCACCAGACCACCTCTCAGGACGTCAAAACGACCGCGTCCCGAGAGTAAATAAATGAATTTCTGTACGGTTGTTTAATGCAGGAACACACGATTCGCATCCACGTAGCGCACCCCTCAAAACTTGTCCAAACTAACCACTTACTTGTAGCTGTTGTGATGGAATTTATTATAAGAGCCCAGAGCTGGCAGAGCGCCGCATCCAATGCTGTACGCGAAGAATATTTGCGTCGTTCCCTCCATCCAGGGTCCCGGGGATAGCAATTCGTCCCGACGGGGCGTCACGTAATACAGCAGGCCATTACCGGCGCCTTCGAGCGTCACTGCCCTCCCCAGCAGGATGAACAGGACAACGTAGGGGAACAGGGCGGTGAACCAAATAACCTGAAATTGGAGCTTACTTGATTGTTATCCATCCGAAAGTACGATTATCTCTGGGAGGTATACCCACGAATTGGTAAAATTGTTCTGGGGGGAGGAAACTACCGGTCACAATTAAATTTACGGGGAAAGGTAATTGTAATGAAGTTTCGCCATCAGGTCATTACCATGCCCTTGACTTGATTGCTGCGGTTGGATTTTAAGGGAGTAATCGTGAGTAGGATTATTTTCGAGCTATCATAAGCATTTTCATTAAAACTCATTGAATTTGGCTTCTGCTTCTGTCGGTTTTGTCAGCTGTTAAAATTGAATATTGGAAACACTGTAACACTTTTATTTGACTAATTCACACAGTTTTTATGTTTCACAGTTAATTCAGAATGACGTATCTCGGTCTTTTCACCATCTTCAAAACAGTACAGAAAGAAACTAAACTTAAAACTGAAAAAAGCTTATCAGACTTAGGACATCTGTGTATTTTTACGGCGCATGGAAACAACAGCATCCAATATAGGGGTGTTTCCAAAGTGTATTTGGTAATTTGTTAAATTCTCCTTTTTCTCAATGGCTTTTTTGATTGAAAGAATCTCCAAATAGTCCATCAATTTACCCCTTTTAACATTATATAGTAGAGTGACATCTTTCTCATTAAAAAATGATTATTTTTTATTCAATGTCCTGCAAAATCGGTTGATTTCTGGTTTTCAAAATAGACATCCTATGTTCTTTGATGCTACGTTGTAAACATCGGCCTGTCTGTCCTACATATGTAGCAATACAATCAACACATTTAATTTGATGAATCTCCGATTCGGAAAAATTGGGGTACCTTTCTTTATTGTTCACCAACATCTCAGCGGAATTATTTCTATTTGCTGCTAAAGAATTAATGAAGAAATTATGAACACCATTAGAGATCCTACTGCTGAAAACTTTCATATAAGCCAATGAAAACCATTTTTTCTTTTATATCATTTATCATATCATATCATTTATATTGATATAAACTTGTTTTAAAATATTGCGGTAAGTTTTCTTCTTAATCATTTTGACAATAATTTCATTCTATAGCCATTATTCACAGCTATAGTTGACTTCTTTTCGTGAATTTACTTCGTTCAAAGGGATGCTCAAATGCCTATGAATGAAACTATGGAATGTTGACATTTTAATTTGCCATGACTGATTGGATTTTGAATGCATTATGGTATCAGTAGTGGTAGGTTTTCTAAAACTTTCGGATTCGAACTTATTGTTACTGTGACTTATTTTGAGATCTAAAAAGTTGATTGAAGAATATTCTCCTATGTCTATTGTGAATTTCATATTTTCATTTATGCTATTCAGATAACTCAAAAAATGTGATAATAGCCTATCAGTTCCAGTCCAAATGCAAAATACGTCATCTACATATACGGTTATTGAAAAGACAGTCAGAAACATAGGAAATTCACTGTTAATCAAGAATGCAGTGGAGCAGTGCAAGAATCAAAAGCTCAGCGCGATGCGATGACAAACAAACTACTGATCTCTCTCAATGATAGTGTGGGGTGAAAGCAGACTGCACAGCCTTTCGATCGAAGCATCAACACTGCGCAGTGCCATTGAGAGAGAACAATCATTTATTCGTCATCGCATCGCGCTGAGGTTTTGATTCTTCCACTGCTCCACTGCATTCTTGATTAACACTGAATTTCCTATGTTTCCGACTGTCCTTTCCTCACCAGTATAGCCCAAAAGTGAGTTTTACCAACTTATAATTAGTAGTGTTGGAGAAAAAAATTTCAAAGTGAGACTTAAATATTTGAGATAAAAATGGACTTATTGGACTTCCCATTGGTAAGCCATTGATTTGTTAGAAGAATTTATTGTTGAATTTAAAATAATTCTGTTCTAAACACATTTCTAAGGTTTTTAAAAGATTTTCTTTATTATATTGTGATAGATGATTTTTATTGATCATAGCTTTCAACAGTGTTTTTACTTCCTCAGTTGGAATAGAACTGAATAGGCTTTCCACGTCGACTGTGATGAATTAACATTTGTTTGGTAAAGTCGTAGTCTGTTCTAATTTCTTAATTAATTCTACAGGATTTTTGACAGTATACGGAGAACTACAATTTATTATGGACATTAGACTTGTAGCCAAATATTTACATAAATTATAAGCTGGTGTATTTATATATGAAACAACAGATCTCATAGAAATGTGTTCTTTATGTAATTTGGGTATCCAATAAAGAACAGGTGCTGGAGGATTCATGACATTTAAAGTTTTAGGGTTTTTTACACTAAAATTATTCTTGTAATAATTAGGCATACATTTAACCGATTTGCTGATTTTATTAAGTCTTCCATTTGGTTTTATACAGAGTATAGAACCTATCACAACTGATCAAACATTTTTTTAAGTTTTTTAGTTTGCCTAAAATTTTGATAGATTCCGGAACGAAATTGAAGGAATGAAAGGTGTTTCTCACATGTTCTGCTAAAGCATTCCTTCAATTACGATCTCAGATCTATCAACATTTTAGGCAAACAAAATAACTTCAAAAAATGTTTAATTTAATGAGATGATATCTATCAAACAAGACCCAAACTTAATTAATAAGAGAACCGACATCGAAAGTCTAAATACGGCATATTGTTATTTAATAGAAAATATAGGACATAAATAAGAATAAATATAAAAAATAAAACAATTTTCCAAACGTTATTTAAACCCATTATTGTCCAGCTCCATCGTTATACACGCTTCCTCGGAAAGCCGCAGATTATTCAGTCTTTCGACAGTCTCCCATGAGCCCAGTAGTTGTCATTTCCAAAATTTTACATTTTCCATACGACCAAAACTAAACGAGATAGAAATGAAAGTTGAAGAAGTCTATTTGATCCGTCAACAAAAAAACAGAAAATGTTCCTCTTTTGTATACAAAAATGTTATATTTGTTTTGTATTGATTTCAAAATTGTATTGTAATATCGAAACTTCAGGCAATTCAAAAGGATTTTGTAGCTGTAGTTCATGTTTTTCATTTCAGAGCCCTGATGAACATTTTGTAATAAAAGCGAAAATAGTTGGCATTTTTCTCAAAAAGTTTGAATTACTATAACCCTGTTAAAGAATTATTCAATTGTTGTATGCATAGGTCTTATCTTAAATAATTGTAATGAGATATGGAGTACGAGCTATGGTTAACAGAAAGTTTTTCTGTTCGGAACAGTGCAACTTGCATCTGTATTCTAATTCAACATTCAAGTCCAGTTCCATTTCTCAAATTACTTCATCAAACAACTGTTAAACAACTTAACCCGTTTCCATGATCAATTTCATCATGAAAGTTGATTAATTAAATCAATTATTAATTACATCAATCTTTTGTCAAATATTAGAGCAAAGATATCTGAGCACACTTACAACAAACTTACTTTTCCACTTTGGTGTAGTCCTTTTCGAATTACTGCATAAACAACTAGCCATCCAATCACCAAGCACACGAAAAGGCCCCATTGAAGCCCTCCAATGTCATTTATTTCACTTGTAATTCCTAGCACTTTACGTCTGCAAAAATCCAAATTTCCTCTCAGTATTGTTCTATTTTACACAATATTTTTTGTAGAATGAATATCTGCTAAGCACATGAGCTTTCAAGTAAATCAGGACATAAATTAGATGGAAAAAGTTATATTCAAAACTTGCCATTTTTGAAAAAATTATATTTACATCTTTGCTTTTCTACAAAAGAGAAATTATTATATGAAATACTTACTCAAAGTACTCTTCGACAGGAGAAGTTCTGATTGAAAAGTTGTAAGTTACGTTTGATATATTCGACGTTGATGAAAAACAGTTGATTGAATTCCACCAGTTATCTAAAAAACAAGTTTAAATGAATGGCTTGGAAGAAATAATACGATCATTTTCTTGAACTTACCACAGTTAGACCATGGAAGATCAGGTAAGTAAGAAACAATACTGATGAGGTAAAAGAGCGTCCAAGCGTTAATTACACAATAATAAACATCTAGTAGGAAGACTAACGTCATACTGGCATAACCAACTCCCTTGAAGAGAGGACACAACTGTCCTACAAAGGTCATACCACCTGAGCCCAAATACTGTCCAATTGCTACTTCTTGAAAGAAGAGTGGAATGCCACAAAGGAACATCGAAACCGTGTAAGTAAGAAGGAAGGTGCCTGAAATTGATTAATATTGAGATCACAAATAATTCAAGAACAATTTAAACGATTTATAAAAATCAATTTGAATTTGAGTCAATACTTGATAAAAGTATGATTTAAATGACTTTAAATTCAGAATTATTTATTCTAACTTCTAAAATATATATTGAAACTATATACAAAAACTATCAAAATATCGTTTCGATGCGGAAGACCGCGTAAGATTAAAGGAAACAATTTAAACGCTTGATTGGCCTTAGGACGACACAATCCGCGTCTGGCTAACAGATCTAGAAATCAACGAAATATAAAAATATGTCCAGAAACCGTCCGTATGTCACTGAAAAGACAAGGCTTCATATCAAGGAAACCAAAGCAAATCCCTATAATGACACCCTTACAAAAGAAACGAAGGATAGAATTTGTCAACGTTTTCAAGAAGATAATTTTAATATGGTTTTTATACCTAAAAAAAGTTGTTTCCAACTTGGTAGAAATCACTCAAAAATTCTATCAGAACAAACTGTTACCGTTCAAATTTCCAAATTTCCCACCAAAATAATGGTTTGGGGCGCAATATCTCGGCGTGGTGCTACGCATCTCTGTATTAATAGTGAAAAGTATTGTGGCATTCTAAACAATATTCTCCTTGAAACGGGCATGCTTTATATCCAGAGGGGTGGCGTTTTTGGGCTATACTCAAGCTTGGATCCAAGAACACCAAGTGAAAACCATTTCATGGCCAGCAGCTTCACCAGATTCAGCAGCTTAGCCCCATTGAAAACATATGGGGATTAATGAAGATTGAAGTTGAATGAGCAGCGCCAAGAAATGAAGATGATTTAATTCAGTCAGTTTTACAGTCCTGGACTACCATCATCGAAAATTATGGAGGCGACCTAGTTTCGGCTGTACCTCGACGTTTAGTCAAGTATTTATAGTTAAATTGAGGTGGAATAAGTGAATAATATGAATATTTTGTTATAATTTTCTAACTCAAGAATTAAAAATATATACTTAATTATTACAAGTGAGCTTTGTTTTCACCGGATAATTTCAAGACGAACTATGGGTGATTTGCGGGCCATTTCCGTTTTGTATCTCTGTTCCAAGATTTTGGAGAAGATGTGTGAATCACAGATCAGAAAATATGTGGAAAAATTCAGAATCCTAGCAGTCAGTGCGACAGTCTGGATTCTGAATGGAATACAATTGCTGTACAGTTTTATTAGATGTCGTTAATTCTATTCTGACTAATATTGATTCTGGGGAAACTTGGACATTGATTCTGCTAGCCTGCGACAAGATTAATTATGGCAGTTTATTCGCTATCCGAAAACATAGATTTTTCTGATAAATCTATAGAGTTTTCAAATTGCGCTGGCAATTTGAGGAGACGGATACTGCATTTTCGAAATTTGGATCTGTGGAAGATGGTCAATATTTCAAGGAATAACTTTGAAAATAATTCTGAAGGACATGCTTTATTTGTTTGTAAGTTATTACTTTTCTTATTCCTTCTTTTTTGTGATTCGGCTTCGACTTCGAAAATCATTACCCAGTTTATTCGTTCTTAAAACTTCAGTTTTTTTTCATGAAACTGTAAAAAGAGCATTTGTATATTTTTTCCTTTAAAAACTATTTTAAAGGACTGAAAATCGTATACAATAATGAAGTCCACAAATACAGCAAACAATTCGTCAGTATAAGTAAAATATATTAGATATAAGAATATGTGTTTAATTTATTATATCAGAGATTATTTATTTATTTAATTAAATATTTTATTATTTACAGACATATTCTGTTAGCCTTCTACATATTTAATTTCAAAAAATTATTATTAAATTAATGTCATATAAGCACTGCTCATATCAAACGACATATAAAATAAACATTCATTATAAGAAATCCAAATGAGATAACAAAATCCAATAAATATAAATTGTTAACAAAAATCCTACAAATTAAATATTTTGAGTAGACAAAATTTTGTTTCTGCTCATCCCTCTTATGAAAACAGATATCTTTCAAAAATGTTCAACATGATCTTGAGAATTTCATCATAAAACGAGCTTACTTAGAATATTCAATATTATTGGATACCTAACTGAATTACTCTTTAGAAAATCTCAAGATATGTAAAAACATTACTAAAAAACAAGTTTTAAGAGAGACTTTGCTTCGTCAGTACTTATTTATAATATCAGAGAATTGAAAAACTGATCCAGGTGATTTTTGACCTATTCAATTGATGATAAAGGTTTAATCGTCCTAAAACTTTTGCAATGACCGGAAAAAGTAATAATCTGAACGCGCCAGATCTGTAGAATATGGTGGATGTGACAGTGCATCCCATTCAAGCTGTTAAAACTTTTTGCGAGTAACCAAACTTGTATCAGTTCTCGCATTATCTTGGTGGAACACTACACCTTTTCTGTTGATTAATCCTGGACTTTTTTGTTGAAATGCATCATTCAGTTTATCCAGCTGATGATAGAATTCCGAATTAATTGCTGTGTTATCCGGTAAAAGCTCAAAAAAAAAACGATTCCTTTAAAATCTCTAAACAGACAGTGTCGCCTTTTTTTGATGAATATTGGCTTTCGAAAAGCTTTGAGCCGGTTCATTTTTTTTGCTCCATGATCTCTTGCGTTTGACATTGTTATATACAATCCATTTTTCGTCATCAATAATGATGCGCTTCAAAAAATGGATAATTTTCGTGTCGTTTTTAGAAACTATCAACATATCTTCACCATACGCATCGGTTAATTTCTTTCTGGCTGCGTAGAATTAATTGAACTTTTCACACACTAGCCTTGCTACATCAGCTCTCAAAACATATAATGATTATGCGGCTTCAGTGTGAAGTTGGGTTCGAAAAAATACATTTAAATCCTCTGTCGGAAAAAACAAAATTACTTTCCGAAAACCTCATAAATGGAATGAAATAAGTAGATCTTTCTTTCTATCACTTTCTGTTAACTGAATATACAATGACTCGAGTTTCGTAGTGTTACTACCTTTTCAATCCGATTCAGTTTTTAAATTATGAAACTTGAATCATTCGTATATTCAGTTAATAAAAAGTGATAGAGAACTCATTTCTCATTTCATTCCATTCAAAAATGAGCTATCACAAAGTAACGGATTATTCCATCGAATATTCAAAAGTTAAATCCAGATTAGTCAAAAAACCCTAACACTTTCACTCTTCTATCAGCAGCCGAGGGTTAGTGATTTGATGTACACTTTATACGCTCAGCTAGACATCCTGAAAGATAACCATAGAAAAAATTCTACTATGGTGTTATTATACCACTCTTTCGTGACGAGTGTATTTCCGTCCTTAAACTTAATCGCAATAGGTTTGTTATTATGTGATTAATCTTAACACATGTTCACATCAAACCCTTGCCGTCCTATCATTCTAATTGTTACTAGTAACTCATTAAGAGGATGGAGATCACGCTATCCTATTCAGCTCATTACACGTTACCGAACAATTAAGCGCTAGCAACCTGATTGTGGCAACTTGTCTACCCGTGATATGATATGTAGGTATCCCAAATGTGCAATTCTCACCCTAGGAGTGGGTGTGTTGGGGATGATAAACCTCAGGCCAGGTGTCCCTGACCACTGTATGTAGTCGAATTATCGGGTGTTTTTTTTTTTTGAGTGATAGAACTTTCGATAGGGATAACTGTGGTTTCACAGAAGGTAGGAGCCATGTTGTTTTGACATTTCTGTTCAGTAAGCATTGACAAATTAACATTAAAAGACTCACGCCGCAACAACGTTTACAAATTGTTGAAATTTATTTTCGAAATCAGTGTTCTATTTGCCAAGCTTATAGAGCACTTCGTGAAATTTATGGTTTACATAATAGTCCATCAGAGTAGCTTATTCGTCGAACTATCGATAGATTTCGGACATCAATTTCTCTACTCGATGCAACAACAAGACAAAGAACTGTACGTACAGAAAAAAATATCGCTGCTGTAAGTCATAGTGTTGATTATGATACAGATTTGTCTATTCGTCGACGTTCACAACAAGTTGGACTATGTGCATCCAATACATGGAAAATTTTGTGTAAAGATCTTGGTCTACACCCATACAAGATCCAACTGGTTCAAGAACTAAAGCTACCTGACCATAATAAGCGTCATTTGTTTGCTGATTGAGCTCTAGAACAGCTTGAAGTTGATCCACTTTTTATCGTAAAATTGTGTTTAGTGATGAATCTCATTTCTTGTTAAACGGCTATGTGAACAAGCAAAATTGGCGTATGTGGAGTGAAAACAAATCAAACCAATCCTGAAAAGGCACTGTATGGTGTGCTTTACACGCTGGAGGCATCATCGATCCATATTTCTTCAAAAACGATGCGTGAGCTAATGTTACAATGAATGGTGCTCGTAACAGATCGATGATATTGAAAGAAAGATTTGACGATTTCATTATTTCGAGAAATAGTCCAATAAATGGGCCTCCAAGATAATGCGACATAACTCCACTGAATTATTTTCTTTGGGGTTATGTCAAGTCATTGATTTATGCTGATAAACCAGAAACAAAAGACGCTTTAGAAGCCAACATAACTCGTGTTATTGATGAAGTGAGGCCTGAATTACTCGAAAAAATGGTCCAAAAGTCGTCTGCTCGAATGCGGTTCCTCAGAGCTAGTCGTAGTGGACATATGCCGGAAATTATTTTCAAAACATAAATGTCATAAAATTATCTTTCAAATAAAAAAAATTTGGCTTCAATCTTAATTTAAATGTGTTTTATTTCAATTTAAAGTTCTATCACTCTAAAAAAACACCCGATTTTGGTTAATTTTCTAACATAAGGGCACCAAGAATTTTATTCCATTAGTGGTTTGCACACTGTATGTTGTTATTGTCGTAATGAATTTTTATAGACTTTACTGCCAATTTCCTTGAGTAATTCTTAATTTGCGAAAAAGTTTCATCGGAAAAATTCTGAGACAGAAGAAGAAATATTTAGAAAATACTCTGGAGGCGTCCCCTCCGTCTTCGGAGGTATTGCACTCCACCGCATCGTTTATAGCAAGATTTACGACTGGAGGACGAAGAAAAACTGGAAAATTACCTCCGCCATTCTTGTAGCACAAATACGGGAATCGCCAGACATTGCCTAATCCCACGGACAGGCTGATGCATGAGAATAGGAAGTCCAACTTATTTCCCCAGCCACCTCGATCCAGGCCGTGCGTGTCCGCTCTTCCGGCATCCATGACGTCGTCCCCGTCGACACACTCTTGATAAGTTACCTCCTTGGGAAAATTCAGCCTGACGAACGATTCTTCTCTCAGCGAATCCTCCACGGCGCCATTTCTGAGGCTAAATAATTTAGCGGGCACTTTTTCTGGAAATAAATCGGGGATTTAGATTCTTACCGAATTGATTTCGTGGGTGAAGTGGCAGTTTGGGGTTTTTCCGGAGTGAAAATGTGGCAATTTAGGGCAGGGGATATTTGGATTCTGATTTCCGTGCGACTTTCGAATGAAGGTCAGGTTTGTTTGGAAGAGAAAATCGATCGTTATGGGATCAATCGTAATATACACAATCGTATCAAAACCGTTCCACCCAGAAGAAATACTTTCTTCAACTTGATTTATTGGCATCAGAATGACTTCAAATACATACTGAAAATCTAGCAAAATGAAAGAACTATAATATAATCTCGTACCTAATTAGGTACAACTTCTAATCAGAAGAAGAACTCATTAAAAAAAATTGTGAATAGCATTGACGCTAAGACAGCGCGCTTGCTCATATCACCCACGATCTTGCATTAGACTTCGTGTCGTTATTTTACATCTAAATTGTAGATTTTAACTCGACTGTAGGTCTGTCGCTATGGGTTTGGTAGGACCGGCTGACATTTGGGCTAAACGATAGAACGCTGATCCCTAGAAATACTGTGCAAAAAACATAGAATTATGTGTTCTGCCATCTGAAATTCAAATAAACATAATTTTGAAAATTTTAGAACTGTTCTTCTGAGGAAACGGAAAATCTCATAGAAATTTAACATACATGGTTAAAAAGGTCCATACATCCTTCTCTCTTCGATCTGAATCGTTACATATGCGCAAGAAATAAGGGGAAAAGAATATTCTGAACAAAACTTCATATGTTTATTCATTTACATCCAGCGACTAAGAAGGCCATTCTGAAACTCATATATCGGGTGTTTTTTTTTAGAGTGATAGAACTTTAAATTGAAATAAAACACATTTAAATTAAGATTGAAGCCATTTCTTTATTTGAAAGATAATTTTACGACAATTATGTTTTGAAAATAATTTCCGGCATATGTCCACCACGACTAGCTTTGAGGAACCGCATTCGACCAGACCAATTTTGGACCACTTTTTCGAGTAATTCAGGTCTTATTTCATCAATAACACGAGTTATGTTGGCTTCCAAAGCGTCTGTTGTTTCTGGTTCATCAGCATAAACCAAAAACTTGACATAACCCCAAAGAAAATAATTCAGTGGAGTTATGTCGCATGATCTTGGAGGCCCATTAATTGGACCATTTTTCGAAATAATGTTATCGCCAAATCTTTCTTTCAATAAATCAATTGTTACGGCAGCAGCATGAGGTGTAGCACCATCTTCTTGGAATCAAAACACTTCTGGGTCGATACCATTCAGATTTTGAAACAAATAATCATTGATTATCGATCTATTACGAGCACCATTCACTGTAACATTAGCTCCCGCATTGTTTTTGAAGAAATATGGACCGATGATGCATCCAGCGTGTAAAGCACACCATACAGTGCATTTTTCAGGATGCAATGCAACCTGCAGAACTTCTTGAGGATTGTTTTCACTCCATAAATGGCAATTTTGCTTGTTTACATAGCCATTCAACCATAAAAGAGCTTCATCACTAAACACAATTTCACGATAAAAAGTGGATCAACTTCAAGCTGTTCTAGGGCCCAATCAGCAAACAAACGACGCTTATTATGGTCAAGTGGCTTTACTTCTTGAACCATTCTTGTATGACTGTAGATCTTTACGCAAAATTATCCATGTGGTGGATGCACAGAGTCCAACTTGTTGTGTACGTCGACGAATCAACAAATCTGGATCATCATTAACACTATGACTTACAGATGCTCTATTTTCTTCTGTGCGTACTGTTCTTTATCTTGTTGTTGTTTCATCAAGTAGAGAAAATGTTGTCCGAAATCTATCGATAGTTCAACGAATAAGCTGCTCTGGTGGACGATTATGTAAACCATAAATTTCAGGAAATACTCTATAAGTTTGGCGAATAGAACACTGATTTGGAAAATAAATTTCAACAATTTGTAAACTTTGTTGCGGCGTGAATCTTTCCAGGATAATTTTTCAATGCTTATTGAACAGAAATGTCAGAACAA
Organism: Megalocaria dilatata; assembly: GCA_034642435.1. NCBI lineage: Eukaryota > Metazoa > Arthropoda > Insecta > Coleoptera > Coccinellidae > Megalocaria > Megalocaria dilatata. The sequence goes on along the minus strand of CM067857.1, from coordinate 36,891,403 downwards.
CATGGCTTCTACCTTCTGTCAAATCAAAGATATCCCTATCGAAAGTTCTAACACTTCAAAAAAAGACCCGATATTATGCTCTTCACGGATCACGGGTATTACCATGCATAAGACAAAATTCCTATACAGATGTACCACAGTTTCACAAACATTCCTTGGCTGTCAAGAAATCATCTTGCAAAACAAGTTGAGTTCTGCAACCAAGCGAAATTGTATCCCAGACCATATTTGTGCTACTCCTGTACACTTTCTATACATCCTGAAGTTTGTTTGTGGCAGCTGATGCTCTCCAAACGCGTACTCTTCTCTAATATATATACAAACCCAACCGATATTCGTTGATGAATAAAATGTTACCACACTAATGCTGTTTCCACATTTAAGGTTCTTGAGCTGATGCAAGTCGAATGCCACGATTGCTTCGGTCTACGGGCTGACATTTCGATGGCTGTCCATTAACTAGTTTAGCCTTCCCCAATCTCCTGTAAATGGTATGTCTCGGAACACGTACATCATGAACCCTTAGCAACGAACTACTTAGTTCAAAAAGTTATTTCTTCGTACTTCTAATTGAACATATCAGTTCGAGGAGTTGTCATCCGTGGTCGATCAGATTGTCTCCCCCTTAAGCCACCACATTCACAAATCGGTTCTTGAAACGAGAAATAATGCTTTAAGTAGATAGTTTTCGAAGCAATGTTTATATCAACATGACTAATTTCTGGCTCAAGCCAGAGCGAAAGGCTTATTACGTATGGTTTTGTGCTTAGTGACGTTTTGACAGGTTTTCAATGATGATTTGTGAACACCTTCACTACACAAGAGCTGAACATCAAATTATTTCCACAAGATCAGCGATCATCCAAAAATTCTCTGATGCTGTGTTAGCTTCTGCTAAGTAAATCCTGTCTTACCACATTTTTGAACTGGGTCTTATCCAATAGTCTCGGCATATGCCTCGCCCCCCATGGCATTATATATTGTCGCGCTGGGGGCGCTAGTCTTCACTAGAACCCTAGTTTTATCCCGGTGAAATGTCTTGATGCCTAAGGTATTTCCATTTGCGCCAGTCACTGGACCCGTGTGGTGGAGGATCGACCAAATGGGGCCCTAGTTTCACCGTAAAGGTAGGATGAAGAGCTGAGCCGCGTTGTCAACTCAGTGACAAGGGAGTCCGTCGCAGCACAGGGCCTCTCCCTTAAAACTAACGTACTCCACCCTATTGCAGTAAATCTCCGAATTTTTTTGTCCAACGTTATGAAGCATACTTCATTACCTTGGGAGGGTGGAGGCCCTCGAGAAGTATTCGTACGACCTGGCCACCAATTGGTGTCAGACTCGAGGTGGCAGTGGTTGAAAGTCCGCATGCTGGAATAGGGAGTATTCCTTCTATCTGTTCGCAGACACATGTTCAGGATATCTCGAGAAATGCTTCAGGGTTTAGCGGGACTTGATGGTTCGACCGGCCGCATCCTGAACCCGGATAGATTGCGATACGTTTCTGGGGTTTGTGGATCTCGACGATACAGCTAGTTCGTTGGTGCTTGAAGCCAGTATCAATTGAAAGACTTCACAAGGGTTCGTGGGTCTTGACGTTCAGGCCGGATTGACGGTACTCATACCAAGATCAATTGAGGCATCTTGAGACTGCATTTGACATGTGATTTGCTGATTTGCATCCCAAACAACTTGGGTACTGACCATGCAAAGCCAGTAGAGGTTGGATAGCGCTTCGCTGCTTCCAGTCATACGGTTGTAGGTTCTTGAACTAAAGCCCAAACTGGAAGGTGGTGGGTTCAGCTCTTCGGAGTAAGGCTTAACGCTTATCACACTTTCTGCATCTTGGGGCAGACTGTGGAGACAGCTCACTAGTCACTTGGTGAAAGAGCTACGCTCACATACCAATACACTAAATGGTGGAATTGACGTCACGGCAGATGGTCATATAAGTTTTAGCTTCGTATACAAGACTAGATTGAAACTGTAGACGTTTGGGAAGAAATACATAGAATAGTTATATTGTTGGTGAAATAATCATGAAAAACTAGATAGTTTAACTATCAAATACTCGTTTTTCATTATATAAAATAAACATCCAAATATAAGCAAAGGAGGGAGTGTTAATATTCCGTGTATCTTGAAGATTGATCCGCATAAATCCCGAGGTTTCAAATTAAATATGAAACGTAATATTCTTTTCTGCAAAATAACCTCATAATAACACATTGTTATTTAAAAAAACTTCATACAAGTTTGTAATAAACATGCATGACGACTTGAATTGGTAGGAATTCTTTAATTCGACTTATGGCAAAATCACTTACAAACCGATTCAACATGGTGATTACATTTCAATGAACTATCTAAGTAAACACCCAAAGTTTAACAATATTATTTGAAACAATTTGGTGATCCAAACATTTGATGTAGTAATATTTCTGTTATGAAAATTAATATATTCTCTTTTCCGAATATTCATAATCGAGGCATTCGCTTTTCACCAATTCAAAAAACAAAGAATCAGCACTTAGAAAGTTCACCAAATCTGGAAACCGAAAAGATCACTGATGTATCATCAACGAATATGGTTAAGATTTTCAATATAATCCGTTAAGTTATTATTAAAGAGAAGCGACCCCAACACAGAGCCCTGTAGAACCTCCAACTCTACATTACACATTTTAGAGCAACACTTTGCAACTCAGTTAGAAAGATAATCCATTGAAGGAAAACATCACGAAAATCAATATGTGTTAACTTTCGATAAAATCATGACAAAGTACATTGAAGGTTGGTTCGTAACAGGAAAAAAAAATTATTTCCACAAATAAATCCTTGACTTCTTTACACGAAATCAACGAATGAAAATGACACTGTCTGGATGGATTTTACCTCTAAATCCATGTTTGATTGTCGGTAATAATCATTAAGCAAGTTAGGAAGGAGATAATACAAGCATAAACTTTTTTTTCGAATGTTCCAGATAAAATATTCAATATTGAAATAAGTCGATACTTAACATACACAAGGGTCAGATCTTTTGAAAACAGGGATAACTGAATCTATATGAGGGAGAATTTGCCTGTAGCAACTGATAAATTCAGGTGGGTCAAATAGCCGGCAGTAATATCCACTATACTTTTCAAAATAAGAGCAAATATATGTTCAGCACCTGTCTTTATTTTATAATGATTTGACGGCACTAATTACCTCTTTTCTGAAAACTAGAGGAAAGAAGAAGTTATCGTCCGATAAGGCAGAAGTTACATATTGATATTACTGAACTTTTATACTAATTTTGTAAAATAATTTCAGCGACAGATACGAAATGATTAGCAAACAGATCAGCAATATTTCTAGATTCAGAAGGTTTTCTGATTCTTCCTTCAACCATCTGAATTTTTCCAAATCGAATGAGTTAGAAAATTCGTCTGTTAACCGTTATTTTCGTATTTTTGTTCCTGAATTGGAATTCACAATAATAATAAACAAGTTACTTACCAAACGAACTGTTGACATTGACTCCATAATATAATACAAAACAGAAATAATTAATATACCATGCAAAAAAATTTCTATGAAAAGTGTGGTGGCAGTAATGACTTCAAATGATTCTATTCATTGTTCGGGAAAGGTAGCAAATATCTAATAGCTCAAGATGTCAATAGATTTTTCAGGAATAATTTTTGCCGGACCTGATGATAAAAAGTTGAATGTTTCCATTTTTACGAGTGTTATTACTATTCAATGAATGGATATGACTTATTCAAATGATTCATATCTTCATGACTAACATACTCATTATTTAATCTACCTTGAAGGTGTTATACGGTTTAAATGAAACGATTCCAGTATTTCACTACTTGGTCAATCAAAAATTTCACTATGCTGATCTAAATAATTTCAAGTTAAGTATTTCTGCTATTCACTATCTACTTCGTTCAGTGATGTTGTTTCGAAAAAAAATTCTTATCAAAGTAATTACCTTCAGCAAACGCGTAGATAATTGACACAATTGCTGAAAAAATTACGGTAAAGTATGAAAGAGTATTGTTCTTAAAATATGGAAATTCGTATGAATTACACAAAAGTACATTCTGTCAAGAAAGTACCGGGAATTATCTATTTAAATCTGGCGGGGCAATGAGGTAGGTCAATTTTTTTTTCCCAGGTTGGTACCACTGTCCTTAATTACTATGCCAAGCTTGAGCGGGATCTGTCAACTAGTGTGTTTGCAACAGCTGATTAAGTCAGTCGATGTCAGAGTGCGTGCCGATTTTTACTATGGGTGATTACGTTGAGCAAAGAATTTGTTTAAAGTTTTGTGTTGCAAATGAATTTTCATGTGCCGATGCATTGAAAATGTTGCAAAAGGCCTTTGGTGATAATGCTCTATCGAAAACTCGTGCATATCAGTGGTACAGAGCCTTCAAGGACGGTCGTGAAGTGGTCGCCCATCGACGGCTTCGATCGAAGATAACGTCGATAAAATTAAGGAAAGGGTGCTGGAAAACCGTCGTACAAGCTTGAGAGAGATAGCACATGATCTTAAGATATCCCACGAGTCCGCACGTACGATTCTGATTGATATTTTGGGCATGAGAAAGGTGGCCGCACGACTCGTACCGAAAGACCTGAATTTTCTTCAAAAACGTCATCGCGAACAGGTTGCTTCGGACATGCTGGATCGCTGTAATTCCGATTCTACATTCATGGAACGCATTATAACTGGTGATGAGACCTGGGTCTACGAGTACGATATGCCAACAAGCCAGCAATCATCAAAAATGAGCCGAAACCGAAAAAACCACGCCAAAGCCTCTCGAAAATGAAGGTGATTCTCATTGTTTTCTTCGATATCCGTGGCGTGGTGCACTACGAATTCGTTCCAGAGGGTCAGACGGTAAACAAGGAGTATTACCTAGGCGTTATGAAACGTTTGCGTGAGCGTATCCGTAAGAAGCGGCCAAATTTGTGGGCGAACAACTCATGGATTTTGCATGACGATAACGCGCCTTCTCACCGAGCTACGATTGTGACTGACTTTCTCGCCAAAAACTCAACAAACGTGCTTTAGCAACCACCGTATTCGCTGGATTTGGCTCCCTGCGACTTTTTCCTCTTCCCAAAACTAAAATTGCCCCTTCGTGGCACCCGTTTTGAGTCGATTGAAGCCATAAAACAAAATTCGGCGCGAGAGCTAAAGTCCATCCCGGAAAGCGGCTATAAAAAATGTTTCGATAATTGGAAGTGCCGTTGGCATAGATGTATTGGAGCAAATGAAGCCTATTTTGAAGGCGACCCAATAAATTTTGACGATTAAATGTAAAAATGTTGTTTTAATTGAAAATTCCCGGTACTTTCTTGACAGAGTAGTATATTATATTGTCTAAATAACTAAAAATATATACTCAATTTTTATGAGTTTGTTCTAGGAAATACCATACTATTGTTTTTCCCAAAGATTTATAATTTTCTAATTTTAGGCTAGAAATAGTCTCACAATACTAGATTGGACGACTCACTTATGAAGAATCCTAGGTCAAAATAATCCTAGGTCAAATCCTAGGCGATCACACTAACTTTCGAACAAAGAGAGCCAAGAGACTTGAAACTTTCAAGGTAGGTTTAAGGCCAAATATCTCAGTCAATATCGTTAATGGGCAACATCGGTAAAATGGTATGCAGTTATTTCTTTGAATTTTCCTATTTTTTCGAATAGTTCGGAAACTACTGATCCAATCGAAATGAAATTAAGTATTTAGATATACAATAACAGTAAAAATCTTTATGCCAATTTTCATGAGGGAGAACAACTGAAGGTAAAAATGCTTATTTTATATGCGAATTATTTTAAATTTTTTCCAGCCGTCCGCTCACTCTGTCCGTAAACACTCTTACTTACGAACGGAAAGAGTTAAACACTTGAAACTTTAAAGGTAGGTTTGGAACCTAAATCGAATTAGTTACGAAGTTGATTAATTTATGTGAATAAGAACTTTTGTACCAAATTTCGTGAGTATCGGCAATCCTCAGCAAACGACTGAATGTGAAAATGCTAATTTTGATAAACGAGAAGAGATAAAGACATAAAAGTTTAAAGAAAGCTTGAAAATTAAATATATCTCATTATGTTCAAAAACGGCAAGAATCGGCTGAATCGCTCCTAAGTTACTCTCATTTGAAACATTATTTTTCGAATATTTTCGAAAATTCAAATCCAATCGAGTTCAAATTCAGTATTTGTATAGGGAATAACAACATGAAGGCTTATGCATAACTGCTTACAGATAAATTTGTACAATTTTTTAGCTTTCGAATCTTCAAAAGTGGACTATGGAAACAAGTGTGGTTCAATAAGAGCGCAAGATTTCAGTGTTCAATAAAACATGGTTTTCTGTAGCAAAGTATTGAAATATTAATTGATTTAAAAAATATACATTTGGGAACTATGTCTGAAAACGATTTTGTTCACAAAATCACCAGGTTGCTCAAGAATCCAATTGCTGAACTCTCTTCGCTGTTCATGGTCTACTGGCAGAAGTTGTTGAGTCAGTTGGATTTTGTAGGCATGCAGCTGTAAACCTTTAGTGAGAATTCGCTGAAGAGTGGCTGTTGAAATGTCCAATATTGTGCCCAATGGCGAATTTACGTCTCTGGCCTTTCTATCACACTTTCGCAAACTGCCGTGATGTTGTCTTCTGAACGACTTCTACGAGCTCGTATCGTATATTTCACATCACTAACCGAACCAGTACTTTCGAATTTTTTAATTTTTATTTTCATAGTAGATGGATTAAGCACATTATTTCGACCGAACATTGGACGCACTTTACGAATAGTGGCCATTAAACTCTCACCATTTTGATAATAATTTTTGACAATCAGGACGCGCTGTTCTACCATGTAATGCTTCATGTTTACTACTTCCCATCTATCAACTTTCGATCTGTCACGTCATTATCATGTGACAAAATGACGGTCAAACATGGTGGACAATTCAAGTCTTGTGCTCTTATTGAAACATCCTTTATAAACAAATCGACATATTCTGATAACTCAGGTAGTCAGATGACTAACGCTACATATTACGAAAGTTCGAAACAGTTTTCGAATCCAGCAGTAGCGTTATTGTTATTTGATTTCTTCCTTATTTGATTTCAGCAAAAAGTATATGAAGTTGAATGATATTTAAATAAGGTTATTCTTATTTTCACAATTTTCATTGTTATGTTTACAACAATTGTTTCGTTATGTTTACAACAATTGTTTCATTATCACAGTAGCATCATCCGGCAGGTTTATATTTTGAATAACTTAACTTTACTTAAATATTATTTGATATGGATTTTCACCAAGTAAGGACTGATTCAATTCAAAAATGTATATGAAGTTTTATTTAATATATTTGTTCCACTCTTTCTTGCCAATAGGAAAATATGCAGAACGAAAAGAGAAGTGTAGTGAATGTAAATTATTTAGATATTACCTTATGAGGTGATGTCGAAAAAATTTGTTCATTATTTAATATTTCTTTTGATTCCTTATTAGTTAAGTTCCACCACATGTGATGATAATATATATGCCTATAAAGTGGTACAGTGTATTTAGGACATGTTTTAAAATTTAATTCTAAATGTTTTTATAAGATTTATTTATATTAAAATCTGTAGAGGTTCTGTAGAATTGATTGCAGCTATTATTCTGTAATATGCAAATACTCTTCCATAGTAATTTTCAATTCATATATTTCAATAATATAATAACATTATTAAAATATTTAAATAATTCAATACTATAATGTCGTAACAAACATATTTTTGTGCGCGTAAACCGCAAACTCTGGCTAAACCTTACGATATAGATTAAATTAATTTACTACGCAATTGTATATCTTAAAAAGGTAAATAAAAAATCCCCTATGCTATATATTTATCTTCAAAGTATAACCCACAGCAACCATTTTTATCTTGTACATATTGTGTTATTTACCAAGCTATTTTATACTATACAGTATTATTCCTTGTCCGATTGAATACATAACATACGTTGTACATTTAATGTAGATCAAAATTGCCCTTAACAGTATTTCATTAAAATGGATATCTTAGAAGATATCAAAGAATTAAAAAGCAGAGGCACAGCGTATGGGCATATAGTGCAGACCGACCGCAGTTCCTTTCAGAGATTCGAAGAGCATTTGAGAAATTATTGGTTGAATAAACGCGATTCAGATTGAGTAAATAATCTTATCAAACATAATCATAAATTCACAAAAGATACCTAAATTTTGAATGTCCAACCTCGAGGTTTGAAGTTAAATGTACTGGAATCGCTACAAATTAGGAAATACTTAAATGAAGAAAAAAATCTGGTTCTGCAGAATCAGGTAGATTTGTATAATTCGCCTATAATGAATAATCTCACGTATAACAATCCTAGATGCCGCAGAAAATTAGATGATTCATTTGAACTCCTAAATACACATACAAACACTATTTAAGGAAACCATGCTTTTGTTGTAGTTTAGTTTATTACTTGTTCAGGTGATGGCACCGCGATATAGAAACATAGAAACAATGGTCAGCTTCATAAAAACGGATTACATTGAATATGTAGTATAAATGGAAATTATATTTTTCCTCCAACTTTAAAAAAAAAATTAGTTTTTAGTACGACGAAAAAATTTTAAATTATTTCAGAAAAAATACCCACTTGATATTGTTTTATATATTCTTCCCCTCTATTTCCTGAAATCAACACATTTTGGAATTCACATTCCGATGATGTAGAAGAGATCTAGAATAAGATCAAAGAGATCCTCAGTTGAATAGCGAGAACTTATATATAAATGCAAATTCCTTAAAATCATTCAATAAGGCGAAATTACGATTGAAGGGAGTTGCTCCTACGATAAAATTATTGAATGAGCGAATTACTCCGAATAACATTGTTTTTTGTTATAATGGAAAGATAGATGAGAGAATCCAAAAATGTCTTACTTTTACTAACCAAACTTTGCACTAGGTTGCATTTTACCGTAGGTGAATACCTTGCCCTTCACGCATTCAAACTGCCGGCTTTATGATATCGGTTATGCTATTTTTAATTTTTCCATTTTTGGCACCATGTTGCTCAGTATTATAAATAATTTCGCAATTTTCAACACTATAGAACTCGTTTAAAGCACAATATGTCACGAAAATAGAAAGATATACGCAAGTGCATTGAAATTGAATGGGACAAAAGTGAAGTAATAGAAATGTTTGAAATATCGACTTATTGTGTAAGGAATAAATATTAATTGATTACTTGCATCAACATAACCACCTATGGATGATATCAGATTCTCTAATATTTTAATGTTCAATTTTCTCTTCGGAAATAAACTGATTCACTAAAACGAGTCTTAGTGTAATTTAAAATTCAATTTCCTAAATTCATTGATAAGTATCAACAATAATTAATTAAAATAAAATAGAAACGCCTTTTACTTGATAGAAGAAATATAACAAAATTTGAATATTAAAACAAATTGAAATATGTTTATCTTCTACAATTTTATTTTCAAAAAAATTTTATTCAAAAAACTTTTAGAAATAAATTTATGTCTAACAAGCACCGCTTACATTTAATAGACGTATATAATCAAAACTCAATATATAATGTCAAATGAAATAAATAACCCAACAGATATACGAAAGTAATTAAAATTAATAGATAAATATTCAAAGGAGACAAAATTTTGTTTCTGGTTTTACCTTTAAAAAATACCACTTGCCTTATAAAAACATGAACACACTTAAAGGACTTCTTTTACCTTTAAAGGTAAAACCAGAAACAAAATTTTGTCTCCTTTGAATATTTATTTATTAATTTTAATTACTTTCGTATATCTGTTGGGTTATTTATTTCATTTGACATTATATATTGAGTTTTGATTATATACGTCTATTAAATGTAAGCGGTGCTTGTTAGACATAAATTTATTTCTAAAAGTTTTTTGGATAAAAACTTTAATATTCAAATCAACAATAATTTCTGTGTCCTGTTCAGCCACCTCGGTCTAAAAATGATATTAAATTTGTGGTTAGCAGATTTCGCTGCATTAGCGTTGGACCTGACAAAATTCATAAGGTAATATGAATGTTATAATAAAATGAAATATTATTCGGAAGAGGCCACAGTAAATTAACCAATCGTTATTATTTCCTATTAAATATGTGATACTTTAAGATTATATTTGATTCCGTTTATTGGAATTTTGATCACATAATTATCGAACAAATCAAATATTTGAAGAGAGGTTGATTATTTTGTATGGTCTTTGATTTGAGTTTGATGGCATATTTGAAACTGAGGTATTCAGTATTATGGAATTGTCAAAATATTTACAAGTTTGAATTTTTTCAGAATTTGTTCCTCCCATCATCTGCATTTCTCAAGATATTTAGCTGAAATTTAGCAGAGATATCACATCTTAAGGCTCACATCATATACATTATATTATCCTGATACTTCTATATCGCTCAGAAGGTTTTTTCAGTTTGTGCGAGTTAGGAGTACAGTTGTGCTCTGGGCTTAGTTATTGCAATCTTACGCCACCTTAGGTCACAGCACTGTTAATTGTCGACCCAACAGTGAAATGGTGACCGACACCCGTCCAACTAGAAAATTTCTTTCCCCCCTGAACACGATTTGAACCCGCGACCTTTCGGTTACGAGCCCAAAGCACTGAGCCATCAATACTCACAATATTACATGTAAACTACATGTGGTAATCTGGAACAAAGTCCTATTTTACCTTGAGAACATCTGAGGAGAAGAACAGAAGCTTGTATTAGGGTTAAAGGAGAACATTTCCAACATTTGTTGTTGTTCAGTTGCTTTATTGTGATTATTTTTGGAATTTATTCTGTATTAATGTAAAAATCCTTCACAATGATTATTAAATAAGTTTTTTGAGTCTTTCTTAACCATTGCCACACACCTAAAAAATATTCAAAAAAAGTTATAACAGGATCATGAATTTATTCAAAAATGCCAAAGCCTATTGAACAGTTTTAAAAATTTTTCCGACGACTTGGGACTGTTTATACTTTTTTTCCGGAAACGTTAGTAGATACAATAAAATTGTAGCAGATCAAAAGGTTTTTAAATGAACTAATTTGTTTTTCTTGATTCTGCGCGCTAGTTAAGTAAAGATGTGATATCATTTCGCCGAAATGTCAGTAATTCCAAAATTTCAGCTGAAAATGGTCTCAAATTACTTAGTTAAACTCACTTATTAAGAGTCAGAGGCCAATAGTGATTCTGTCCGTCCGATCCAACCACGCTAACTTTCGAAAGGAAAAACTATAACCTTGAAATTTTCAGAGAAAGTTTGTGACCCAAATAACTCAGATGTTCGTTAATGGGAAAAATGGTCTGGCGGTTTCCAAACTACGTGAGAATCGTATGATCAGAAAATTGAAAAATTTTATAAGCGAATCATCGTTGAGCGCTTTTCTGAACACTCTAACTTTCGAACGAAAAAAGTTGAAGTCGTTAATGGGCGGCATCAGTCCAATGGTTTTAAATGTCGAATTTCAGATATATTGAATCTGTAGTTTTGAAAATGTTGGTAAAAATAATGAAAAATTTTCAAACTTGAATAACTGCGAATGAATTGATCCAATTCTGCCCATTAAGGAAATCATACAAGATAATATATTTAGACCGAAAACCTTTCCTGAAAGTTTCAAGTCTCTAGTTCTTTCTGTTCGAGATATAACGTGTTTACGAACAGCGGACCGAACAGAATTACTTTTAACCTCTGATTATTACTCAATGAGTCCAATCTAGTCGTCCAAAACCATTTTCACTTCAAAATTCGAAAATTATAGACATTTGGGTGAAACGATTGCAGGATGTTCACGGGAACAATCGCACAAAAAGCTATTATTTAAGTGATAATGGAATGTTGAATGTTAAAATATGAACAGAGTACAAAGAAACTACGACATTTTTGTTTGTAATGAGTCTGAAGAAATAAGAGAATGAGATTCACAAATTTTATTATTATAACATTCTCAATATCAAACAGATTTATTCAGTTAACCCCCTACAAATTTTAATTCGAACAAATTTTATTCAAAAACTCTTAGAATTAAATTAAATAAATGTCTTAGAAATCATTGTTTTCATTTAGTAGCCATATATAATTAACACATAATTATTACACAGTTCCTAAAGGAAATAACAGAACTCAAACAAATATAAATTATCAATTGAAATTACTAAATAAATACTCCATCCAACAATAAATAAATACTAGAAGGGTACAAAATTTTGTTTCGTACCTTGTTTTATGAAAACCAAATTCCTCTCCAAAAATGCGAAGCAAAACCTCCAGAACTTCGTCAAAAAAAACTTGCTCAAAATAAGTTCTTTCAAAAAAATTCCTAAAACATGCAGTAGATTTTCAACATTTTCAATGATTTCTAAGATTTTTATTTAATTTAATTCTAAAAGTTTCAGAATGAAATTTTCTGAAAATAAAATTTGTAGATCAACAGAATAAATATGTATGATATTTAAAATTTTGTAATAATCTTTTTATCAAGAAAAAACCTCTTTTCATTATTTTATTCTATATAAAATTATTATTTTTTTTTGTTTACACTTATAATATATTATAATTTGGTTTTAAAGGAGACCATAAAGTGCCTTGAAAACTTTGTGTAATTTCTGTGATGAACATAGAATACGCATTTTTAAAAGTTCACTTCATTTTAGTGTTTGTTCAGATGAGTATATTTAGTTTGCCTGGTAAGATATTTTTTGTTAATTATTTTATATTTTTTTAATGTGAAGTAGGGCTGATGAGTTTCCGTTGTAAAAATTTTAAATTGCTTTTTGAAAATGTTCTGCATGTTTTAGGAATTTTTTTGAAGGGGGTTATTTTGAGCAAGTTGTTTTTGTAGAAGTTCTTGAGGTAATGATTTGGAATTTTGGAAAGGAATCTGGTTTTCATGAAACAAGGTACGAAACAAAATTTTGTACCTTTCAAGTAATTATTTAGTAATTTTAATTGATAATTTATATTTCTCTGAATTCTACTAAATGTAAACAGTGATATCTAAGACATTTATTTAATATGGTTTTAAAAGTTTTTGAATAAAATGTTTTGAAATTAAAATTTGTAGGAGGTTAACAAAAAAGATCTGTATGATATTTCAAATTATAATCCTTATATGAAGAAATTACCTCTTTTTATTATTTTATTATTATTTTAATACAATAATCGTTTCGCTAATACAGTAGCATCTTCAGACAGGTGGTATATCTTACATTTTTGAATTACCAAATTTGTTTTTGAAATTTTAATTGAGCACTAAAACTCAAAAAAGGAGTCTCTGGAAATTCTAATTCATATATTTAACAGTGGAGAGTTATTTAGTTTCAATTGTTTGTTGAGCACTGTTCCGATTTATTTGTATTTATTTATGTCTAGTGACTTTAACAGGTTTAAGGAATAACTTTCACTTTCTATATGTAAAATTTCAAAATTATTGTAGAAAGTATGTCCCGTTTCTAACAAATGATTCGAATATGTGGAACTTCTTTTTTATTGAGGAAACTCTTCAGATGTTCACTAATTCTCCGTCGGAAAGTTCTTTCCGTCTGTCCTATGTAAACTTTTTCGCAATCATCTCAGGTTAACTTATGAACTCCTGATTTATCATCTTTATGTGTAGTGTCTCTATTATTTTTAACGAATTTACTGAATAAGTTTCTAATGAAGTTCTTAAACGTATAAAATCAAGTGGAAATGAATCTTTCCATTGAAATATATCTGAAAAACTTTACTTTAATTATCATATGAATGATGTGTTTGCTTTTTTTAAAACAAAAATCCCAAGATATCACCTCATTTCTTTTTGAATTTCATCACCCTAGTATCTTAAGGTCGATCATTGGCAGCGTTTATTTTTGAGTGCAGTTTTGGCCGAAAAAATTTTAAATCAATTTTTGTTTTCAAATTGGTAACAGGGACTACTTAGAATTAAGTTTTTGAGGAAAAAATAGTGAGATAATATTAGATACAGAATGTTCCATTCAGATAAATAAAATGAATATTACCTTCTGGTATGCATTAGCAAAAAAAATTTGGGTTGGAAGAACATGTGAATTTATCTGTACTATCAAATTCTGAAGTTGGCGTTTTATCTGTTTCGTTAGGAACTTCGAATAAAAGCTACGCGAAAGGACTTAAATGAACTTTAGAACAGTTCCAAAGATGAACTTCGTCAAAGATTCCATGAAAATGAAGTCTATTATGATTCAGAGATTTCCCTAAAATTACGAAAATACTTGAATGTGGCCAAGAAAGAGGCACGTGATCGAATATAAGAATACTACGATTTCAAACTCATTGAAAAAATTCTTATGCACTCACCAAAATGAATGTTCCATTCTAAAAACTAACAAACTCCACAGCTCAAACAGACTCTCTGCTTTATCCAACTTTTCGAAATTGCTAAGCCGTAATTGGAATTAATTTGTTATTCACTTTCAATTAAAAACTATTAAATCTTTCATTACTCCGATTGTTCCAATAAAATACCGAACTCGTTCCTCGGATCCGTAAATTGGATCTGAAATTAACTGGACCTTTTCAGTTAACGCAACTCGATCTTTACGAGACGAAAAAATGCAACTAGCTATTTATAAATGACTTCGAAGAAGAGTTGTTTACTATTTTCGCGCTCCTAGAGCCTTTTGATCAATTTAGGTGGTATATAGTGAACAGTTCTACACGTTTGTATCAGATCGCTATCATTTAGTATGCTTAAATGTCTGTTTTTTTGTTTTCATTTTGAACCGAACATATTATCAGATGATTGGTTTATTTGTGGAGATCTAATGGAAAGATCAAGTTCCTGGATTGAAGTGTTATTTTAAATTCAAATGCAAAATGTGAATTGTTTTCCAATAAGAGGTTTCATGTTGATATCAATAAAAAGAAGTATATTTCCAGAGAAATGAATGGATATTTATTTCATTGTAAAGAGGGAGGTATGCTATTAACAATAAAATACGATATCTGCGATGGTTGCAGCACCACATATTCATGAAATTTTCTGACCAATTCGCACATTTGCGGCTGTATGTTCTCGACAACTTCACGAATTCCATCTTTAAGGTCTTGAATCGATTGTGGAGTATTGGCTTAGAACTTATCTTTTACATGGATCCAAAGAAAAAAATCTAAAAATGTTAAATCATAAGATCCAAGTTGCCAATTTTGATCACCTCTTTGAGATATAACACGGCCAGGAGACTTTTCTTGGAAAATTGCGATTGTTTCGTTGCTTGTGTGGCACGTAGCGCCGTCCTGTTGAGGAAAGATGTCGCCCACATCAATATCTTCCAATTCCGGCCATAAAAAATCATTAATTATAGCTCTATAACGCAATCCATTCACCGTAACAGTTATATCAGCCTCATTTTCGAATAAGTAAGTTCCAATCACACCGCCAACCCAAAAACCGCATTAAGCAGTGACACGTTGAGGATAGAGAGGATTTTGAATACTCATTCATGGAGTTTTTGAGCCCTAAATGCGGCAATTCTGCTTATTAACCTAAACTTCGAGTTGAACTTGTCTCAGCAATATTTTCACATTTTACTATTGCCGGTTGAGAAGATGCTAGTTTTGCGAAGTATGGCTGAATTTTCCGAACTATGGTGAAAAATTTTCACCCATTTTGTAGTGAATTTTAATAATTTCAGTGCAATGTTGAAGCATGTATCGTTCCAGTAATGGCGTATTTTTCACTTGTCGAATGTCAAAAATGACAGCTTCAAAAGTGACAGCTGCCCAGGTAGCGAAATATTCAAAATAAAATCTCTTATTGGAAAACCCTTCACACAGTGTTGTGGGTGCACAAACTTCAGTCAGTTAATTATAGATAAAGCCACAATGGGAGAAATGTACATAGTTGTAGGTGTATAAATTTCGGTCAGTTAATTATATAGAAAGCCACCATGGAGATAGATATACTGATAAAAAATCATACCACAAATAATTAATGAGAAAACAGGGAATGTATCCCAGTCAAATTGAACACATTCCGTATGTTACTTATGGGGCATATTTAGACAATTTGGATGAACAGTTCAACTCCAAGTTCTTCATTAATACGCTTCCGGGCATAAAATTTCCGTAATTTGCATTTAATATAGAAATATTTTGTATTTACGGATTTTTCTAGGTTTTAACAAATTTCATTGATTTCATGTGACGAGTCTATTGTAATTGCCTGAATGAAATGAAGTTTTTGTTGTTTTGTTCAAAGTTTACTGAAAATGATGGAATCTAAAAATTTTATTGGATTTCAGGTGAAAAAAATTAAGAACTTCAGTAGCAAATTTTCCCTTTCCTAACATTGATAATAGCTTGGAAACGACAAAGCATGCTCTTCGGAATATTGCCTTATTCCTGCACCAGTATGTCGAAAAACTCCCTAGAATTTCTAGGAACCGGCACATGTCTCCTAACAAATATCTATCCATTTTATCCCAAACATCTTTGGGGTTCACATCTGAACTTCGAGCAGGATGAAAAATCTCGTAATTTGAATTCGTCAATATAAGCAGTACTATCCGAGAAATGTGGGGCCATGCAATATCAAGGATAAAGATGACGTCTTCCCTAAGAATAACCATGAATGGTACAACATGGTCGTCTGAAACATCGGTCAATACTTGTGAGCAGTCAGATTCGCGTTTTAGATAAATACTAATTCTGTGCGAGTTTCAAAAATACTACTCTCCATGTTTCAATTGAGCTTCCATCAAATGAAATGCTTGAGCATATCTCTCACCTTGTCCACGCCACACTCTTATCTCAATACAATAAAAACGATAAAGTGGTCATCACCACAAAGTCTCCTCGCAAAGTTGAAATATTCATTGCACACTGGAGGAGTCTATCAAAATTTCTTGCAGTTTCGCGCTGACCGCGGTCATCTTCTGTAGGTGCTACAGTTCGTGCCATAGCAACAATAATTACAGTTCTGCTGACTTTAGTAGACTCATTTAAAAAATATTAGTTTTTTGGACTCCAAAGGTAATAATAGGGTTGTTAGCAATGTGTCAGTGGCATTGAAATAGAATTTTTCTACATATTTATCATTGAGAAATATTCAATATATATGCAAATATATGAAAGTATTTTAATATTTATTCAAAACACCTCTCACTTTCGATAAAGAATTTTTTTTTCTAGGCATGCAATTTATGCAGCTTAACGTAATTTATTTGCAAGAAATTATCCTCCCTATCAACTGTATCCTGTTTTCTTCTGCCAATTCCCGTTTTGGTTTCTCCCAGACATTATCCGTTGGGTTCATGTCAAGAGAGTTCCTGGATCATGGTAAAAGAGATAATTTTTCCTCCTCCAAGAATTTTTGACGCATTGAGCAGTATGGCAGAATGCCCTATATTGCATAAACATTTTGCGCCCATTGCCAAATTATTCGTTCATCTGTGGTATCAATTTGGTCTTCAGAACCCATTTGTTTAGGTCCTGCTTCATGCTTTCCTTTACGATATGAAGACTTCCCAACCCCTTCGTAGTGATTACCGACCATATGCTGACATATCGTGCCTGTTTTATTAAAGTGATTGAGATTAAAGTGGTCTTTCTGCCCTACAGCCTTCGATCACTGTCCCACTGGGCGCTGGATTGGGCTACATCCAATCAGCATGCAAAACGAAACAGTTGAGACTCTTTGCTTCCAGTATAGTTGGGTAGCTTCGAAGCACTATCCAATCTCTACTGGCTATGCAGTGTCAATCCGTAGTTGAGATTAAAGGGACTTTCCTGCCCTAGAGCCTATGATAACTGCCCCTATGGTCGTGGGATTGGGATTACGCCCTATCAGCATGCAAAAGGGAACAATATTCTTCCTTGGCTTCGAGCATGGACTGGTAGATTCGAAGCACTATCCAACCACTACTGACTATGAAATGTCATCGTAAATTCTAACGTTCTAGGTTACTGGCATATGAGCGTGGCTCTTTTACCAGGTGACTACTCAGCACTCTCCACAATCTTCCCAAAATCAAGTTGTATAATGAGGGTGCATCGCTCTGAGCGAGAACCACTCCGAAGAGTTGAACCAACCCCGCTTTCAGTTTCAGCTTCAGTTCGAAAACCTACACCGTGACTGGTAACACCGAAGAAGTATCCAACCGCTACTGGCTCTGCAGTATCAGTACCTGAGTTGTATGGAACGCAACTCACATGCCGAAGGAGCTTCTTATTTCCACCCACCCGAACGCAGACCCAAGAAACAGGAAAACCCCAAGAATAAATGCTTCAATTGATTCTGGTACGAGCACCGTCAATCCAGCCCGTACGTCAAGACCCAAGAAACCGTTGTGAAGTCTTTCAATTGATCCTGGCTTCAAGCACCAACGATCAAAGCCGTATCCAGATCCAGATCCACAAACCCCAGAAACGTCTCGCAGATGATCCTGGTTCAGGGCGAAGGCCGGTCGAACCGTCAAGTTTCGCTAAACCCTGAAGTCTCATGGATACACCACGTATCAAACGAAATCATGTTGCAAACAGATCGGTGTAGAACAAGAATATATCACAAATGTTAAATGCAGAAAATTGAAGTTCTTTGGCCTGCTTCAACTTACCGTTCAAGAGAAAATAGAGAGTACAAGATCAGCAGGACGCAGAAGCATATGAACTGAACTGACATCAACAGGTCTATTAAGATCGGCAGTGAACAAACTAACCACAAAGTAATACTGTTCAATGATCCAACACCTACAGAAAATGGTCACTTTAAGAAGAAAAAGATGCAACTGTGAATATTACCATCAACGTTTGCATCCCCTTAGTGCTCAATATCAACTATTTATGCACCCTCAAATAAGGTTTTTTGTAGTGAGTCTAATAAACTGAACAAAAACTGAACTGCCATTTCAATAATTAAAACGACAACACAATTCAATCAAACAATCATATACTGATAACAGTTTTTAGGAATAGAGTTGGAAACCTGAAAAGTGTTTGTCAAACACGTATCGAAATAACACCAACTCTTCTCAATCAATAAATCACAATAAAATGAATTCTTCGAAAACTCCAAAAAAAATTAAATCTGAAGAAATCTCTGAAAGCTTTTTATAATCAAATAAAATAAAATGCCTGCAAAACACTGTTTCTTTTATAGACACACAATTATCAACACATATGTGCGAAAGTTAATCAATAAAAAATAACAAAATAAATAAAATATCGACCGCGATCATCCAGCAAACATCATCCAAGACGAAATTTTCATTAGATATTCATAAATAACAAATTCCGTTATCAAAAATTGATGCTTAGTTAGCTAACTACGTTTATTTCAGTTCGCTTTAAAGTAGGATATTTGTTGCAAATGTTTAATTGAATCAGTCATTACTTGATAAAATCCATATTAAATAATATTTCATAAGGTTATTCTGATTTTCACAAATTTTTATTGTTATTTAATACAACAATTGATTCTCTATCACAGTCGCATCTTCAAGTAGTTTTACATTTTCAATAACTAAATTCGTTTTCGAAATGGGTTGCTATTTATATTAGAGTAGGCCTTTGTAAATTCCAGCTTATCTGGATATGTTTAACAGGGGTGAGTTATTTAAATCTAATTGCTCGTTAATTAATATTCCAATTTTGTTGTGTTTATTTATCTCAAGGCACTCTAACAGGATTAAGGCAAAACTTTTACTTTCTATATGTGAAATTTCAAAATTATTCAGATAAGCTGGAATTTACAGAAACCTTTTTTGGGTTTTAATAAAGAATTTTTTTCCTACTGTAATATAAATAGCAATTGACTTCGAAAATAAATTCAGTTATTCAAAATGTGAATACCTGAAGATGCTTCTGTGATAGCAACACATGTATGTATGTATTAAAAAACAATAAAAATTTGTGAAAATCGCAATAATCATATTTAATATTATTAGGATATTTGTTGAATGAAGATATGTAGATATATTTTCTATTAATTGTTTTCATTTAGCATCTAAATAACCTCCGACTGAAGAGAATATGGGTAAGAATTTCAAATGTTTGTTCTGGATAATATGATATATATTTTTCAAAAAGGAAGCTAAAAGTTAAGTTCTTTGTGGAGCATTTTTTGGAAACGGAATTCATTATTTATGAAACAGACTCCCTCGGAATATGTTTTCCGGTCAATATTTTTTATTTTCTTTCGATTCTTTATTGGTTATCTGTCAGACATATGTGTTGATATAATAATTGCATATGTCTATAAAAAAACGGTATTTTTTAGGCATTTTATTCAATTTAATTTAAAAAAGTTTCAATAGAATTTTTAGATCAAATTTCTAGAGGTTTCAGAGAATTGATCTAACAAATTTTTTGAAATATTTGAGAAATTCCTTCGAAATAATTTTCAATTCACATTCAGTAAACTATGTTGCGACCGAAAAAACACAATATTTGTAAAATAAATGCAAATTACGAGATCACTATAGTTTTATGCTCGGCAGTGTATTCTGAAAATTCTACATCCTTCAAGTGGCAGTTAAAACTTTGTATTAAAATAATGTTCATTATTTATTTATGAACGTAAATAATTTTAGCATTCGATGCAAATATTTATACTACCTAAATTAATAACTCTTAGTGATAATATTCAAGTAAAAACTTTGGTTTAATCAAAAAGCAAAGGAATCATCAGAAGTTTAAAATACCTAGCCATGAACAATGTGACTGACCTAATAGCCAATTTTTTTATTGTCTACATAATGGTATTCATTGAAGTGCACAGTTTCATGTTATTCGCATCAATAAATTCCAATTTGAGAATTTTGTGAGGTGTATATTTAAAAAATAAAGTTTATTTACCAGGAATGAATGACATTATTCTACAAATGATTAGTTACAGTAACAAAGTTCGAACACAGTCTGAAATTGATCAATTATTTCAAGAAAATTTTCTTGACTTACGCCAATATATGATAAGTAAATTGTTGAAGCAATTTCACAAAAATAGTCATATGGGTTTAAAAAACAACCCAACAATTTACTCATAGCGATAATATCAAATTGGATATAACGCTTTCGTTCCAGGAAAACCAACATTCTTCAATTCGCCAGCAGATGTAGATTTGGTCATCCGCTTCCTTTTTTAAAGTCCCTATTAAATAATATCAACTCGACCAAGTGTTGTGAACAAATAATACAAAGAGATATACTTCACAGTTCAGGACATGTTAATTGTCGAAACAGTTATGAAGAAGCAAATAGAAATTTCTACTGATTGGATAAAATACATACACAATCAAGATTGATGTTTTGAGTGGAGACTAGGTTCATGGTATTGTTGTGTCATTGATCAAAATTTGAATGGGGAAAATAATCTTAATTTCTGAACTCAACTCATAATCCATAATTTCCAGCTAATAAAATGTGGCTTTATCAGAATGGATGTGAAAATTCTTGTAATTCGTCTCGTTAAATCTAAATATTAATGTCAGCTCGACCAGATCTTTACATTCGAAAATATTTGAAAAACAATATTTCTAATGAGAATAACTTAAGCACGATCAAAACCTATTTTGTTATTTTTTTAACATAGCTTATATATTTAGACTCCAAAGTCACCCAGAAAATGTCGAATCTCTAGATCTCATCGTTTGCTAATTCGCATTCTTATCTCTAGTCATCCGCCTGTATGATAGATCGTTTCTAAATAACGGGTGTGCCATATAAAATTTGCTATACCTAATTAAAAAACTAATGAATATTTTGTGAGTTTATTATAAAGGTTGAACCTTGACATTCACGAATGAAAGACAATATCATTCTAATGAGCGCCACGACTGGCCATACAGTACCCATCAATCAACCCAATTTTTCAGTACATTGTCGATTGTTTGGGGCACAATGTCATGAATGACAACTTCGATTTCGTGTTTCAAAACACCAATAATTTCTGAATGGTTAGCCTAACACTCATCCTTAGCGGATCCCCCAAAGTCATCCGAGGTGAAAATGAGCTTCTTTATGCAAAATTCGGCTCAGAGAAGTGCGAGAAATGTTGAGTTCTTGAGGACGATGACGAGTTGATGTTGATAAATGTTCAGCCAC
Source organism: Megalocaria dilatata (assembly GCA_034642435.1). Classification (NCBI taxonomy): domain Eukaryota; kingdom Metazoa; phylum Arthropoda; class Insecta; order Coleoptera; family Coccinellidae; genus Megalocaria; species Megalocaria dilatata. The sequence goes on along the minus strand of CM067857.1, from coordinate 36,869,220 downwards.
ATAGTTGATGAAAACTTTAACATCTCTTTTGGAAAGAATAAATTTGTATATGTATATGAGACAACTTCAATTCTTTCAACATTAATCAAACTCTCGAAGAAAATTTTGAACCAATTGATTTCTTCATAAATATTCTTTCGTTATTTTATCAATAAATATTTCTAGCACAGCAGTTAGAAACTAAAATTAAATTTTTTCTTAAATTCATGAGTAGTGTAAACTATTTTTTATTAAGAAACTCAATATAAGTTCCAATGCCTTCTAGTATATGCATATTTCAAGGAATGCGCTTAAAATGAGAAATCGGTATTTAAACTTTCAGACATCCAGCAATTCGCATTCATCCTTTTCCTGAATTTTAAATTCAGTGCTGAAAATCAAAATAAACAGCTAATTACCAGTAGCTTTAGAATGTATTTACATAACAACCTCTGATCTCTCTTGGGTAAACATGTTCTCCATCAGTGCAAGCAACATAAAAATCATTTCTGAGAAAGACGCAAACCAACATTCAACAAATATATTATGAAAAAATATAAACTGTTAAATATACTACCCACTTGACATATTTCTCCAGCAGTTCTCACTGTTCTCCGCAAGATACACTTAAATTCACCATCCACTTATTTCAAAGAACGGATTGTATGTATTTTCAATCATATTCACATTTCTTCTGATCCACTCCCTGAAACTGAAATGAGATATAAATACGAAACAATTGGAAGTGTGCAAATTTTTTGCACGTCCTACCTAACAGAATTCGCGTCTGTTTGTAATTTATGTGTCGTCGTTTTTGTTTCGCATTTTTGCAACTTTTCCAACGCTTCACTGGCTACGAATATTACTTGACTCACTCAGCATATGATGGATATTAAAAATATGAAAGTAGTCTTCTTGAGAAAATAATTGTTTATTGTGCAAAAAATATTGTATGAAATAACTTGGATATTCCTAGTGATAAAGTAAGTAAAGAAAAATTCATTTCAATATCGTCTCACATGAAGGAGCAAGAGGGCTATGACACTACTATGATAGTTCAGTAAATGCAGAAATTGTTTTGTTTTGTTAGTTATTTTATTTCAAACTCTTAGTTTCACTGAGAAGTTCCTTATTGAACTAATAAAACAATAATTTCATAAGTTGAAAAATTTTCTGATATTTCACCTGAATGAATAACTACTAAAAAGTTCTTAAAAGCACTCTCGTGACCTCAGGAGTTTGAGCGCGCTTGCAAATTAATAGTTCAATGAATTCCACCGATTCATAGCACCTAAAAGTCTTGCGGAAACTCTTAAGTGGAGTGATTAATGATTTTCGTGAGAGTTAAAAATGAGGCTTAAGTTTAAAAATAATGAAAGTAGTATCTCGTATAATCCCGATTCGGGAACTTGGGCAGGTTTACAGTCGTCGAAATCCCTAATAATTTTCAATGGTCAGACTCTTTATTTAATTTTGATCATCGGAATTCATACAAGCCATAAAATTATTTGGTTTTAATTCAAGCGTGATTACATAATCGATTGAAAACGCAAACTTATCTATTTGAGTTTAATGTGGAACGACTTTTCTGGTCCCATTATTATATGACACGTATAAACTGGCTCGAATTCTGTGGGTCTAATTTTCGTGTTATTACTTTCAACGGAAATATTCAGGAACTTTACGATTCAGGAACAATCAACCTGTGCAAGAGACCTGAATATTACCGAGACAATGTAAGGTTATTGTACAGCGTTTCTGAATAACCTCTGGGACTTTCAAATTGTGTGAGATCGGGGAATATTCCGCGATAGAATCGTGGCATCCATTTTATAGCACCATTTGAGAATTGCCTCGTCCCACATGAAATTTTATGCTCTTCAAAATGTTCAAGTGGGTGGTTTTCTTCTCGAATATGAGTGCATTCTCTTGTGAAATACTTAATTGTGGGTATGAAATCTTTCCTGAGGTCGTTTAAAAATCCGTCATTGAAATTTCGGTTTCTGTGAAATAATATAAACGTTACAAAACGATTGAATATTATATTATTTCTTGAAGGTGTGATTTTGTTTTTCATTTAAACCACCTGGAATATGTACATTCATTCATTCGAAGGGGTAGATAGCGGGATATGAACATTTAAGAAGCTCGCTTGAAGGGATTGTCGTTGGTGCCACAACGTTTTATATCATACTCACGCTAGTTTCAGCATCACCTGTCATTTAGTTTGTTTACAGTTCTGCATTTTGTCAGTTCACTTCGAATGTGTTCTGCAATATTTACAATGGATAAAAATATCTAAGAGAGAATTTGTATAAAACAAAAAATAAAATAAATTTGGCGATTCTATATATACGTAGACTTTTTATAGTATGGAGGACTTCTGGAAATTTAAATTGGATAATTATTTGATAATGTTTGTTTGAAAATTATTGAATTCTCTGTAACGGTCCCAGTAACGAACTATCAATTTTATTCAACCTTGTCGGGCTCGTTGGTTCTGCTATATTCGTCTTTTTCCAAACAATCTGAATGTTGGCCTCACAACAAACAAGATTTCAATACAGGTTTGTTTCGTCTCTTTGAGATATTAAGTCTGTGATGGAGCACCATCCTCTGGAAATACCATATATCGTCCCTTCTGCGTTTAGCGTTTTCCGAATATTTTCCTGCGCATCCTTTTAGCTATAGATGGAAGCACTGGCTAAAAAAAAGTTGCATTTGTAGGTGCGTTCTGGCTATAAGATTCATTCCGCTTTGCAAGAATGATATCCTATATAAGATATTTATGGACCTACGGATATGTGTAAATAAGATATTCTTCATTCATAATCAGGGTGTTATAAGATTCACTCTGCATTCTTAGGCTGATAAATGTTATTCACATTTTACTTGAGGGTTGTTTCCTTTTATAGTTATCCAAATTAGTATACTGTTTAAATTGTAGTGTGTTTTAAATTTTTGAACTTCTCGCCACTGTTTCTTTGCCGTCGTTTAGGTGTAGTTTGAGTGGTCTAAGCTACATAGAGTTTTCAGAAACTCCTTCATAGAACAGTACCGGGTTTTCACTATAATTTGACCCCCCTCTATAACTTTGTTACAAAAGGAGATTATATGGCATCACATCCAGGTGATCCAATTCCAAGGGAAAATACTTAATCTTACAGAATATTTCATTCTCCAGAACCTCTACAGATTCTAGAGAATTAATTTCAGCTATTATTCCGTAATATGCAAATACTTATTTATAGTAATTTTCAATTTATATATTTTAACATTCCTCAATACTTACAATCGTATAAGAGATTCTAAAAGTTTCAAAGGAAAGCGACGTAGCGTATCACGCAATGAGAATCATGAAATCGACATTTTGCTTCATTTTAAAGGTAATGTTACTATAATTAATTGTTTATAAATACTGAAACTTGAATATTATTGAATTTGAAATCAATCGAACAACTTCCTAAGAATTGTTTCAGAAAATCCAGAAAATGGATTGAAGGAAACATCGCCTAAACTTGCAATAAGCTGTTCGAAGATTCATAGTGTGTTGAAAAAACAATCATAGACCATGCAAGTAAATAGACCATACAAGTAACTACCAGCATAACTCCTCACAGAATACCAAAAGCGGAAACGCTTAGAATACTGACAATATATGCTGCAAAAACTGGAGGAAGATCCTGATTCATTAAATTTCATAATGTGAAAGTATGAACCATCGTTTTCCAGAAGGCGTATTCAACAGAAAAAATAGACCTTTTTGGAAAAACAAAACTCGAAGACAACGCAGAGTATTTCAAATTAGAAAATCTGGAAAGTCTGTTAGCGTTTGGTGTGGCATTGTTTAAAATAAAATTGTGGGGCCTATATTTTTTAACTACACATTAACACGTGGAGTGAATTCCCCAAAAAAATACTGCTAGAGGCAGCTCTTCTCTTTGAGCAACTGTTTTCTGCTGAAGAATTGGAGCAACAGGAAGGATCGATTATGGGGCAACTATTTCATGGCCATCGAATAGTCCTGATTTAACACCGTTGGAGGCGTTTATACTGCCTCTCTTAAAGTTAAAAATTTACCATTTTTCTTCAATGATAAGAAAAATATATCCAATATTGCATAATTTGAGGAATTCTTAAAAAAATTAAATAACTGAAATATACCGAGTCCAAATAAAAAGCTGTACAGTTATATAACTACATTTAAGTCTGCAACTAGCTGTATTACTCAGAAGATAGATTGTGGATTATGGACTTACCATGCAAAAGTTTCAGACTTGAGTAACACTTTGGAAAGAAAGTATGTCAGATATTTAGGTTTCACAACAGATTAATAGTTCGCTTTTATTATAAACATCCATTTCTGGGACATAGAAATTAATTTTGAACAGTACTTATAGGCAAAACTCCTCTTCATATAGAAATATCGATTTAACCATTCAATTTTCTGAAATTTCGAAAATTTTAAATCATGATACACAATACATGAATGAAAAACATTTTCACTTGGAATGAATTATGAGGATTACATGATGAAGGTTCTTAATAATTCAAAAAACCGTATATTCTGAAATCCTTCAAGATTTTAGTTAGAGACCAAGCCTTACACATAATATAGCATATATTTTCAAAATATTTATTTTCGCCAAATTAAATTCGTTATCTTTCAGTATTCATAGCTTTTTTGACGTTTCTATATAATCCTACTAAATGGGATATAGTTATCTTTAACAATACTCTTTATGTACTTCGAAAATTTAAAGGAACTTCGAGCTATCAATTAGAAACTCATTAAAAACAAAATCTCCAAGTATTTATAACCACATAAATAACAACAAATGATACATCGAACACACCAACATATGAAATAAAAAGTATCAAATTAAAATACTCAGTCTTAAGCTCATTCTAGATATGTTTACAAATGTTCATATCAAATCAGAAAAAAATCTGGTCCGACAAAACTTCCACACGATGGAAATCCTGATGGACTGGATACCATTTCCCTATAAGAACCAACTTGGAACACTACGTCCATTCCTCTGGTGTAACCCTTAGATTGCTCATCCCTAAGCATCCAGAATCCTGTAATAGAAAATAGTAACAGATATATTCCTTATGTTTCTAAAATTTTTAAATATCTTTCCCATTATTATAGGTATGTAAATAGTATTTTCTGTTGCTCTAAAGGTACAGATAGAAACATTCGCATTTTTTAGATTTCCTTAATAGAATCCATCCGCCAATGAAGTTCACTTTCGATGAAGAAGAGAATAGGAGCATAAAATATTATTTTGACAATTATAATTTTATGATTCATAAATGATTCAATGTAGCTAGGGATTATTTTAAATTTTTTAAAGGGCAAATTTTAATTGAACAAGTCGCATTTAAAAATATTTATGATTCAAGTGTCATTGATATGATTCTGTTCAATAAAAGAAAGAATTTTGTATTAAGTATTTTGTACCCTCTCATGAAGAATTTACGAGTTCAAAATACGTGTCATTATCTCACGTTAATTAAGGTTTTGTTGTATATTTTTAAGAAATCTTCAATTACGAACTAGCTTTCAGAACAATCAATGTTCATTACTATTAGTTGACCCTATAGTTTATGTAAGCCAAGTGAAGTGATTCTTCAAAAACATCAGAAGAGTTATGCATCAGATACTTCACACCCAATATGTTTGAAAGAATTTTGACACAATTTCAATAAAAATAATAAGATTCGCTAGGATGAAAATGAATGTTCCAAATTATTATTCTAAGAATAACTTTAAATTAACAAGTGCAATTTCTTATGAATTCTTTTAAACGAACAAACAGGTCTTATCAGGTTTCACATGTGGAATGCCTTCAGTTAATTTGGGAGCCCAACGGCAGGCTCAATATAATTTATGAGTGAAATGAAAAAGGCCTAATGAGGCCTCTTTAAATTTAAAATACAATTCATATTTATTGGGTTTTTTTATTCCAATTTATATTATATAATGAGTTGTTATTTTATTTGTCTACTCAATTTAAGCAGTGCTTATCAGGCATTAGTTTAATTATAAAAGTTTTTAAATAGAATCTTTCGAAATCAAAATTTATAGGAGGGCATCGGAATAAACCTGTTTTGATATTTAAATTTTGTATAATCCTTCTATCAAGTAAAAAATTTCTTCTTATTATTTTACTGTATATATAATATATAATCATATTCTGGGTTTTAATGTCATTATATAAGTGTCAGTATTTTAACTAAGGCCATAAAATACCTCACAAGCTTTGTGTGATTTTTGTGATGAACATAGAGTACCTTGGATTTTTAAAGTTCTCTAATTTTGGTGTTTGTTCAACAAGGATGCCACGAGGTCTTTCTAGTGAGTTATTTCTTGTTAATTTATTTCATTTTTTAAATGTGAAGTTGGACTGACGAAGACCTTATTTGATTTCAAATTGTTTTTCAAGGATGTGCTACGAATTTTGAGATATTTTTGAAGTAACTTATTTAAATATATTAAATATTTCAAATAAATTAGTTTTGGAGAAGTTCTTAAAATTATGTTTTGCATTTTTGAAAAAGATTTGGTTTTTATTCCATTTGATATTATATAATGAGTTGTGATTTTATATGTCTACTAAATTCAAGCAGTGCTTATAAGACATTAATTTAATTCTAAAAGTTTCGGAATGAAATTTTTTGAAATTAAAATTTATAGGAGGCTAACACAATTAATCAGTTTTGATATTTAAATTTTAAATATGTATTGACAATTGAACTGATTATTACAATGAATTCGGGTGACTTCATTGTTAATTTATAACTTATATATTATTTGAGTTCTGTTGCTTAGATATTATGTTTGAATATTAAAACAAATTGAAATATGTTTATCTTCTACAATTTTAATTTCAAACAATTTTTTTTATTCAAAAAACTTTTAGAATTAAATTAATGTCTAAAACAAGCACCGCTTACATTTAATAGACGTATATAATCAAAACTCAATATATAATGTCAAATGGAATAAATAAACCAACAGATATACGAAAGTCATTAAAATTAATAAATAAATATTTAAAGGAGACAAAATTTTGTTTCTGGTCTTACCTTTAAGAACACCAATTGCCTTTTAAAAACATGAACACACTTAAAGTACTTCTCAAAGAATATAATTTATTTGAAATATTCAATATATTTAAATATTCGAATAAGTTAATTCAGAAATCTCTAAAAAATGCACTATATCTTCAAAAAACAAATATAATTCTAAGCAATTCCGTCTTCAGTCCTCAATAATATTCCAAATATCAAAATCAAAAAACTAACCTGTATCAAAACCTCAGCACGTGTAAAAGGACAAATGCTTCGAAACACAGATCAACTTTATAATTCAAGATTGATCTATGTTCTAACAAAATCAAAGAACAGTGTGAGTTATTTTTAAGGCTTATTTGAATTCATTGACATTCCATAATGAGATTTGTTGAAGCCAAAATATAATTATATATTATATATAAAATAAAATAGAAACGCCTTTTACTTGATAGAAGAAATATAACAAGATATGAATATTAAACAAATTGAAATAAGACTTTCAGTCGAATATTTAAATATATTAAATATTTCAAATAAATTATATTCTTTGAGAAGTCCTTCAAGTGTGTTCATGTTTTTAAAAGGCAATTGGTGTTCTTAAAGGTAAGACCAGAAACAAAATTTTGCCTCCTTTAAATATTTATTTATTAATTCTAATGACTTTCGTATATCTGTTGGTTTATTTATTCCATTTGACATTATATATTGAGTTTTGATTATATACGTCTATTAAATGTAAGCGGTGCTTGTTTTAGACATTAATTTAATTCTAAAAGTTTTTTGAATAAAAAAATTTTTTTGAAATTAAATTTGTAGAAGATAAAAATATTTCAATTCGTTTTAATATTAAAATTTTGTTATATTTCTTCTATCAAGTAAAAGGCCTTTCTATTTTATTTTAGATATTATGTTGTTCATCTTATATGAGCGATGTTCCTAAAGGTAAGATGAAAATAGATTCAAAAAATTAATATTCACCTGGATTGGAAGCTAGAAACCTCAGAGCCACAGAACTATTACTTGGAATCCTGATGGTATCCTTCAGTACTGGAGACAGAAGGTTCCTTTTGAACAATCCATTCTGGGCTTCCATGGCTTTCAGATCCTCTATTCTCACAGGATAGTCAAATTTTCTGTATCCAACCACATAGAAATAATACCCATGGAGATGAAAGATCATTTCTTGGTCGGCTTCAGCTGAAGAAAAAAAGAATAATATTTTCTCAATATAAAGTAGCACATCAGTGACGTAGAATTATCTAGTATGTAGTTTGAGTGAGGGCCGTAGAGTATCGTCATGATTTTAACCTGATAAAAATGGTTTAATCCTTAAATCGAAATCTCATGAAAATGAAAAATACATGATTGAAAGGCTTCATCCGTCTCCCTTCGATCTGCATCGTTACATACTGGCAAGAAAGAGTAAAAAAGAATATATTAATCAAAACTCGAAAATTTTGCATAAATATCTTGGTCTACACCCATACAAGATCTAACTGGTTCAAGAACTAAAGCCACTTGACCATTATAAGCGTGGTTTGTTTGCTGATTGGGCCCTAGAATAGCTTGTTGATCCACTTTTTTATCGTAAAATTGTGTTTAGTGATGAAGCTCATTTCGGATTGAACGGCTATGTAAACAAGCAAAATTGCCATATATGGAGTAAAAACAATCCTCAAGAAGTTCTGCAGGTTACATTGCATCCTGAAAAATCCACTGTATGGTGTGCTTTAACGCTGGAGGCATCATCGGTTCATATTTCTTTAAAAACCATGCTGGAGCTAATGTTACAGTGAATGGTGCTCGTTACTGATCGATGATCAATGATTATTTGTTTCAAAATTTGAATGGTATCGACCCAGAAGTGTTTTTGTTCCAACAAGATGGTGCTACACCTCAAGCTGCTACCGTAACAATTGATTTATTGAAGGAAAGATTTGGCGATAACATTATTTCGAGAAATAGTCCAATTAATTGGCCTCCAAGATCATGCGACATCTCTTCAACACGAACCATAATCTCTAGTTATCATTTCCAATTTCCACAAATAAACTAACTAGTCATCACAAAACTTGACTTTATAACTTTGAGAATATTTCCTCCAATGGGTGCACGTTTTCTAGATTTAAAAGAATAGTAATTTCATAAGGATTACAAGAGATAAAAGCACATATGACAAGTTGAGTGAAGTTGAAAAGAGAATTGAATTTTGTACATAAAATTTTCTTACTCTTTTTTGACAAGTTCATCAAAAAAGCCTTATATTTTTAACGTTCCTTATCCATTTAACTTTCTGAAATTCGCTGCTTCTCATCTTTACCAACTGAGAGAATTGTACTACATATGGCCTCTGTAAAATATGACCTTATTTTGGATTACTTCCAGCGCCATGTTCCCGTTTTACACGATGTGATAAACGAGGGACATTGTAGAGGAGGAATTGCACAGGCTAAATCAAGAAGTCAAATGTTACGGTTTGGGTTCAAGTGCATTCATCCCAATTAACTCCAGAATTCATCATCAAACGTTACAAAGGCGCGTCCCTTGAGGGATGAACACCCCTTGAGTTAACCTCTTTACGAATTTGTTCTTTTCAGGTTAGGCTGAAACAGGATGGAATTTTCATTTGATAACTGCACTTGATTCAATTCGGTGGATATTAAATTCATGAAAATTTCAAATATTGAATAAAGAAGAAGGAACAGTTATATCTCTTTTCAATATTAAAAGAGAACATCATGTAACGTTCACATAATTATATTTAATATTAAAAAAAATGAATAAAATATATTTCCAAAAACCAAGCTCTTATTTCATTTTTATTTTCAAGGTGGAAGAGCGTGGAATATAGAGGGGAATGGGAATGGGAACGCCCCATTTTTAAATTGAAATTACTCACGCATGGCAGCCACTATTTATTTATGACATTGACAGTTGTATTTGTCAATGTCTATCATAAAATCACGGAAAGGTACGTACTTTAACAATGTTTACAAATAATCCAAATTTATTATGAAAAATCGCGGTCTGTTACTATAACTTTGCGTGCGTTAACTCCAATTTTTGGTCGTTATAATAGTCCGGATAAACGAACAGTTCAACGTTTAGTGAAAAAGTTTGAAACAAATTTTACACTTCATGATGTTACAGTAACAGTGAGACAAAGAAATGCAAAAAGTGAAGAGAATATTGCTGCCGTACGTGAAAATGTATCAATTTCTTGACGTTCACAAGAACAAGGCATCTCCAAGACGTCTTTGTGGCGAATGTTACAAAAAGACCTTGGAGTACACCCGAACAAAATTGTTTTAACACAAGAACTGAAACCAACAGGCCATTATTGAACACAAAATTCGGTGATTCGATTATTTCAAGAAATGGACCGATAAATTATCCGACTCGTTTCTGTGATTTAACTCCAGTGGACTTCTTTCTTTGGAGTAACATTAAGTCATTGGTTTACAGCAATCATCCAGCAAATTCAGACGATTTACAGATCAATACTGAACGAGTAATTGCTAGCATACCACCTGATTTGTGTGAGAGAGTCGTGGAAAATTGGGTTCAACGACTTCATTCCTGCCAGCGTTTCTGTGGTGAACCTTTAAATGATGTTTTATTTCATAACTAATGGTATCCATTGTACTTCATAATGAAATGAAATTTTCAATAATTTTCAATTAAATAATGTGCTTTATTCACAAAACAAAAAGGGGCGCTGTTAATGAAAAACGCATTAGTTGCAAACTTTGTCCCATTGTTAGAATTCAATTTCTATCGTGCATTTTTCTGGTCAAAATTTGTTAGTCCAATATTTCCCGTCAAACAACGTCATCCGGACCACAAGCAGGTTATATTATCATTTCTATAGATTCCCAAATATTTTAGAATGTTTAACAAAAATTTTATATATCTACCAAATTAGAAATTTAATTTTTCTGAGACATTTTGAAGTTTCTTTTATTTGAATAATGATATAAAGGTTAAAGTTTTGCGCCCTTGTTCTAGAGTGCAGCGAGCTATCGTTCTGGCCAAATGTTGGTAATTTTCCAATTTTGAGCCGACAATGATCTTAAAGGACTAGGTTTGACTTACTGATGAAGAATCCGAGGTCAAAAGTAATTCTGTACGGCCAGCCGGTCCGTCCGTAAGAAAGCTAATTTTCGAACAAAAAGAGGTAAAGCATTGAAACTAACAAAAGAGGTCAAGTGTCTAAAGAGCTCGCCTAGTCCCGCTAAAAGGCGAAATCGGTTTAATAGTTCCGTAGTCATTTATGTACAAAAATTTTTCTGTGATTTGACAGAAGGTAGAAGCCATGTTGTTCTGACATTTCTGTTCAGTAAGTATTGACAAATTATCATGAAAAGACTCACGCCACAACAGCGTTTAAAAATTGTTGAAATTTATTTTCAAAATCAGTGTTCTATTCGCCAAACTTATAGAGCACTTCGTGAAATTTATGGTTTACAAAATCGTCCATCAGAGCAGCTTATTCGTCGAACTATCGATAGATTTCGGACAACATTTTCTCTACTCGATGCAACGACAACAATAAGACAAAGAACTGTACGTGCAGAAGAAAATATCGCTGCTGTATGTCATAGTGTTAATGATGATCCAGATTTGTCTATTCGTCGACGTTCACAAGTTGGACTCTTCCGCCACATGGAATTTTTTGCGTAAAGATCTTGGTCTACACCCATACAAGATCCAACGGGTTCAAGAACTAAAGCCACTTGACCATAATAAGCGTCGTTTGTTTGCTGATTGGGCCCTAGAACAGCTTGAAGTTGATCCACTTTTTTATCGTAAAATTGTATTTAGTGATGAAGCTCATTTCTGGTTGAACGGTTATGTAAACAAGCAAGATTGCCGTATATGGAGTGAAAGCAATCCTCAAGAAGTTCTGCAGGTTCCACTGCATCCTGAAAAATGCACTGTATGGTGTGCTTTACACGCTGGAGGCATCATCGGTCCATTTTTCTTTAAAAACGATGCTGGAGCTAATGTTACAGTGAGTGGTGCTCGTTACAGATCGATGATCAATGATTATTTGTTTCAAAATTTGAATGGTATCGACCCAGAAGTGTTTTGGTTCCAACAATATGGTGCTACACCTCATGCTGCTATCGTAACAATGGATTTATTGAAAGAAAGATTTGTCGATAACATTATTTCAAGAAATAGTCCAATTGATTGGCATCCAAGATCATGCGACATAACTCCACTGGATTATTTTCTTCGGGGTTATGTCAAGTCATTGGTTTATGCTGATAAACCAGAAACAATAGACCCTTTGGAAGCCAACATAACTCGTTTTATTGATGAAATAACGCCTAAATTACTCGAAAAAGTGGTCCAAAATTGGTCTGGTCGAATGCGGTTCCTCAGAGCTAGTTGTGGTGGACATATGCCGGAAATAATTTTTAAAACATAAATGTCATAAAAGTATCTTTCCATTAAAAATGAATTTGGCTCCCATCTTAATTTTAAAAAAATTGTTTTTGTGAGTAGAGCAGCTTTAAGTGCTACCGAAAATATAACAATAGTCTTACGATTGAGTTTAAATTCAGCATTTAAATATAAAATAACAACAAAAAAGCTTATACAAAATTTCTTGAGGATCATGGGTGATATGAAGTGCGCAAAAGCTCCTGTCTTGAGTGCTTTTCAGCAATTGAATAATTAAAATTGAATAGCAAAATTCATCAAGTGAAAGCTCAAAAAATTAGTTGTTATTTCTGTATGTATTATCGTAACAAAAAAGAATTTTTAGTCTAAGTTTAAAATAGCAATTATGATGTATGGTGTTTTTGGACATAAATTTTCGAATGATTCGTCAAAATTTGTAAAGAAAACAATACCTTCGTGTGATAATTGAATGCTGGCAGAGCGCCTGTTCATTTCAAATTTTTTTTTCAAAATAAAAAGAAGAATGTAACAGGTTGGAAGGAACAAATTAGGACAAAAACATTTATCCATTTATTTAATGAATGAATCAATTCAATTTTTCTGAAAAATTTTTTTTGTCAATGGTATGAACAGCTAACTATGCCGAAGGATTATAATACAATTTTGGATAAATCCAAAGTTCTAAGATTGAAATAAGAGAAAAACAGTTTTTATATTCGAATTCATCAATCAATAAAAAATTACAATTAATCAAATTACTTTAAATTAACCAAACATATTAACGAACTAGTAGGCTGAAATTTCTTGCTTCAAGAGAGTGCTTCGGTGGGTTTATATTGCCTGATTCTAGTGGTTAATTTAGGAATACGCATTTTACATTGAAGTTAGTCATTGGATGCTTGATTTTTCAATATATAATATTTAGTTTGAAGAAAAATTGACATGAAGCTATTAACTATTTAATACTTTGATTCGATGTGTTTTCAGCTTTTGCACAAGCTAAATTATCAATGGGTGTTCCTAACACTCATTCATCAATTTCCATTACAAAAGGCTGACAAAGGCTAACAGTACCTAATGATGACAAATTGATTATATCAAAATTAATCGAATTAAATATGGTTTCACCCTACTCATAAATACAAAAACACTCAAACTTGAATAAAGTCACTCATCAAATTATATACAGGGAGTTCCAGAGGAGGTGTAACAAATTAATACAGTGGGTCCTAAATTTTTTCACTTCGAGGCACAGTGTTAAAATTGAAAAAGTAAATGCTTTTTTGCATTAATTCCAAAATGGCTGAAAATATTTTGAAGAGATTCAAAACAGCCAGAGTCTTTGTTAATATTTGACATTCAACTTTTAATGTTTCAATTATTTTCAGTGGCGGGGATACAAAGGTTATTCGATATAACAACGTCCTCCACTTACCGTATCATCAATAAAACTCTATGAAATTAAATGGCTAGATTGCATAAAATACTACGTTGGACGAACGATTCGGAATGTTACCACTGAATTCAAAAGATATTTCAGCCATACTCGGCTGCAATAGTGATAAACCAGCTATCGCAAGTCAAATTTAAACGACAGATCAATCAATTTGTCCCCGTAAAACTCATTATAAGCACACAGAAATGCACCCGATGTCTCTGGAGAGGATAGACGTATTCGAAAGAAGAAATAACCTTTTATATAAGGACCTAAATCTAATCAAAACTCCTTTCTTTCCTAAGTTTGAAAACTTCTACAATATATATTGAAGATTATATACTAAAATATTGAAATAATAACAGAGTATATGTTAGATACTGAATTGTTTCAGCCGTTACTATTTGGTAGTTGATCATAAGTAAAACAAATTGTAGAAATTACTATGTTTTACCACCAAAAAATATATATTACACATTTTCTTGTGATTCGAGTTTCGGGAAATGAACTATCCCATCATCAGACAACTGAAGACCTAACAGTGGTATAGTGGTATTTAAACAAAAGTAATAAATATTTTGAATATTTCAACAGATTCTCGGTAACACCTAATAGTGGTACCGAGGTTTACAATCGGAACGTGATAAAAAACCGGGTTAAAGAAGAGCGGCCTTCTAACAGATATCGGAATGTCGGCAATCGACAAAGAAGGTTGTTAAACAGATGGTACCCATTTAATAACTTTTTAAAAAGTAAAAGTAGCATTTGTTTAAAACCTTTTTCAACGAACATAAAATGAATTTAATGAAAAGTAAACAAAAATTCAACCTTTGCCACTCATTCTTTAAAAAACAGTAATTCCTTTCGACAAAAGAAAACCTTAAGAAAATTTTACATGTAGATTCAAAAGAAAAGAAACTTGATTATTGAAATTTTCAAATTCGTTCACAATAAAAATAATGTAAAAAATAATGAGTAACTGTATGGAGCTTTGTAAATCCAAATATTTGAGATATACAACAAAATAATGTAAAAATAATGAATGACTGTACGAAGCTATGTAACTCCAAAAATTATTTGAGATATTTAAATGTGTACCATCTGTTTAACAACCTTCTTTGTCGATTGCCGACATTCCGATATCTGTTAGAAGGCCCCTCTTCTTTAACCCGGTTTTTTATCACGTGTACCACTATAAGGTGTTACCGAGAATCTGTTGAAATAATCAAAATATTTATCTCTTTTGTTAAAATACCACTGTACCACTGTTAGGTCTTCAGTTGTCTGATGATGGGATAGTTCATTTCCCGAAACTCCAGTCACAAGAAAATGTGTAATCTATATTTTTTGTTAGTAAAACATAGTAATTTCTACAATTTGTTTTAATTAGAGTATATGTTATCGATATAAATATGTCAAGCAGAAAACTTTTTTCATTTTATGAAGTAAAAACGTATGTATTAACACAACATATGTACATATACATACATATACAGAAAAATCAACTATTTCGAAAAATAATAAATTAATAATTAAATGATTCAATAATTGAACACATACGACAACTATATTTGTTTCGATAATCTTCGCTTCAGATATGTACCAAATTCAGATTTAAATGAAACACAAAGCAAGGTTTTACTTACCAAAATGATAAAATTGGAAATGAATGAACTTTAACATTCTTTAATGTGTTGGAGACACTTGATTAATGACTTGTAAAAATAATTATAACTAACGTGTACTCAGACCACTGAAAAAGTAAAGAGATTTTTGTCTTCCCAAGCAATGTCTCATGATACGAACAAAAATAACCAGAATTTCAAAAAATTCACGTAATTAGAGATGTTTTGTAGATCTTTGACACAATATGAAATTAATCCATAATTTGCGAAATAATTCGAAAGGAGAGTCAATACTTGATAGAAGTAATTAAAATAACTCCACGTTCAAAGTATGCATCAATTTACAGATGAATAATATATATAATATATGTTCAAAAAAGTCACTTTTTCTACATACACTGATTGTTTTAAGTGCAGACACTGTTTTCATCTTCTCCAGAGGTCCCATATTGTTTTAATCCGTGAGTTACGTGAGGCGAACCCTTCAGAGGATCTATCCTTTATATGTGTGTTTATTTGTATATCTATATATTTTGTGTTCATACATTTGTATTAATATGTTTGAATGTCGTTAAGTGAAGAAATTTTTTAGCTTGACATTTAAAAATATTTTTATTGATTGTACGGTGATATAATTTCGATATTTCAGGATATTATCTTGAATATATATATTGTAGAAGTTTTGAACTATTATTCTGAATGTAAAGTTAGTTCAATTACTTCTTTCAAGTATCGCATTTCAATTTATTTTGGATTAATTTCATATAGACGCGAAGATCTTCAAAAAATTTTTTAATTGTATAATGCTCTTGAAATTCTGGATATTTTTATTCTTATCATGGGAAAAATAACATCTATTGAATTTTTCGGTGCTCTTAATAACGTAGGTCATGATTATTTTTAAAAATCATCTGTCTAGTATTTCCAATATATTGAAACATGTTTATTTTGTTCATTTCGAGTTTCATCTTTCTGGTAGTTTAAAAAATTGTCCTTGTAATTTATTTGAATCTGAATATGATATCAGGTGTTTTTATAAGAGTGATAGATCTATAAATTGAAATAAAACACATTTAAATTAAGATTGAAGCCAAATATTTCTTAATTTGAAAGATAATTTTATGACATTATGTTTTAAAAATAATTTTCGTCATATGTCCACCACGACTAGCTCTGAGGAACCGCATTCAACCAGACCAATTTTGGACCACTTTTTCGAGTAATTCAGGCCTTATTTCATCGATAACACGAGTTATGTTGGCTTCCAAAGCGTCTATTGTTTCTGGTTTATCAGCATAAACCAATGACTTGACTTAACCTCAGAGAAAATAATCCAGTGGAGTTATGTCGCATGATCTTGAAGGTCAATTAGTTGGACTATTTCTCGAAATAATGTTATCGCCAAATGTTTCTTTCAATAAATCAATTGTTACTGTAGCAGCATGAGGTGTAGCACCATCTTGTTGGAACCAAAACACTTCTGGGTCGATACCATTCAAATTATGAAACAAATAATCATTGATCATCGATCAATAACGAGCACCATTCACTGTAACATTAGCTCCAGCATCGTTTTTAAAGAAATGTGGACCGATGATGCCTCCAGCGTGTTAACCACACCATACAGTGCATTTTTCAGGATGCTATGGAACCTGCAGAACTTCTTGAGGATTGTTTTCACTCCATATACGGCAATTCTGCTTGTTTACATAGCTGTTCAACCAGAAATGAGATTCATAACTAAACACAATTTTACAATAAAAAAGTGGATCAGCTTCAAGCTGTTCTAGGCCCCAAACAGCAAACAAACGACGCTTATTATGGTCGAGTGGCTTTAGCTTTTGAACCAGTTGGATCTTGTATGGGTGAAGACCAAGATCTTCACACGAAATTTTCCATGTGGTGGAAGAGTCCAACTTGTTGTGAACGTCGACGAATAGACAAATCTGGATCATCATTAACACTATGACTTACAGTAGCGATATTTTTATCAGTACGTAGAGTTCTTTGTCTTGTTATTGTTGTTGCATCAAGTAGAGAAAATGTTGTCCGGAATCGATCGGTAGTTCGACGAATAAGCTGCTCTGATGGACGATTATGTAAACCATAAATTTCACGAAGTGCTCTGTAAGTTTGGCGAATAGAACACTGATTATGCAAATAAATTCCAACAATTTGTAAACGTTGTTGCGGCGTGAGTCTTTCCATGATAATTTGTCAATGCTTACTGAACAGAAATGTCAAAACAACATGGCTTCTACCTTCTGTCAAATCACAGTTATCCCTATCGAAAGTTCTATCAGTATAAAAAAACACTCGATATATGTTGTATTAATACATTCGTATTAATACGTTTATATACTCTGATATTTTAGGCTATAATCTTCAATATACATTGCACAAGTTTTCAGATATTATTCTGAATTTAAAGTTAGTTTAATCACCTCTATGAAGTATCGACTGGCATTTCAATTAATCTTGTTTCTTTTCCCATTTTACTGGTGATAATATCCACTAAAATATAAATGATGCACCAACTAGATTGTATTCAATATATATCATCTCATGGAGAAGATAATACAAATTTGTAAGCCTGCGTCAGACGCTCAATTCATTTGTGGATTGAAGTGGACTATTTTATAGTTTTTTATCAAGTGAAATCTTGTAATTAAGTAATTATGATGAATAATATCAATTTTTATGAATCAAAATTCGGTTCATTCCACAGGAGAAAGTAGATAAAGTATAACTTATAACAAAGAGCGAAGACTGAACTTGAATTCAATCTAGTATTCTAATGAACTCAGTACAAAACCAAATTACAAAAATAGTTGTTGTCTTTTCTTCTTTGAAACTGTGTAATCTCAATAATCGTATCCTGATGCCAATTTTCCGGGATGAAATTCTCCGATGAAACTATGCAGATAAAGAAAGTCATTACCTGAATTCAACAGAACTAGCTCCACTTTTGATCCCAGTGGGATGTGTTCCACATGGACGCATTCACAAGTTTCCAGTCTTTCGCAGTTCCTGGGAATCTTGAGTTCGTTGCAAATTGAAGATATCGGCACGTCCTCCGGTTGCGTCAGGATTGGAGACGATGGGAACGTGAAGGAAATGTTGTTCACCCTGTATTTTCTGTTCTTCCATTCGACGTATGAGTCTGCAAAATTAATGATAACAAATAATTATAAATAAACATAAATTAAATATTACGTTGAAGGGATTTTTCAACAAATATTTCAAACATAAATCAAATTTTTTTTAAAACCTCTACAAATTTAATCTAAAAAATTTCTCAACAATTTTTCGAAACTTAATCAAATTGAATGTAGAAATATCAACACATGTGTCCGACAGTCAACGGACATAGAATTGGAAGAAAACATAAAATTTTGACCGCAATTAATTACCAAAAATCTCATCCGAGACAGCTGTTTCGAGTGAATATCAAAATACAAATGACATTCCTAAATAAAACTCTACATAGATTTAAGAAAGTCTTTTTTCATTTCATTTTAAAAAAATATATAGCACATTTTCCAGAAAATTGTCTAAAAATCTCACTCTTTCTTCTGAGTCGTAAGTTATCTGTATGTTAAATAAAAACAATCAATAAAAAAACATCTACATAACTTCTTCAAGCCGCATCTGCTGAATAGAAAGTATGTAGATATATTTTTTATTGCCCGTTGGTAGATTACCATCCAAAACAAAGTGTATTTCACAAAGAATGGTTTCAAAATCCTGTGCAAGATACATGTAGATTAGTGAAAAACGTAACTGTTTTCAGCTTGAAAATTCAAAACAAAACTGTAAACTGTAACTGATTGATATATTTTGAAGGGGGATCTAATGTGTGCTTAAGATTTCAAAGTGAAATAAAATACGAACATTGCTACGTAGGCAAAACGTTTATATTATACAATAAACAACCAACGTATTATAAATATGTTTCAAGAATCATTTCAAATATACTCCACATTTTTTTAATCCACCTAGTCCAACTTGTAAAGTTTTTACATAGTTGGTTCGGTATCTCACATAAAATAACTCTGATGTTGTTTTTCAAATCCTTAATTGTTCTTGGACTATTAGACTAGTCCTTAGATTTAGAATAATTCCTAAGGAAGAAATCTTAAGAAGTCAAATCACAAGATCTACAGCACATAGCGTCATGCTGAAGAAAACAGAATTCATTTTTATGGTGACATGCTCTTATTAAAGATTCTCAAAGACACACCATCCATGCCACTGGTGGCAGCACAGCATACTGTACTGTAGTTTTTTCCGTATCCAACGGTGTTACTTAAGATTAATGAAGATTCTGACTTAATTCTGCATTTGGCTTGTAAAGATAACCATTAAAAAAAGGAACCTAAATGAAGAACACGTCAAGCAGATGAAAAGAAGGAGCTTCAGTCAATTGAATGATCATAAAACCAGCTAAGTTACGACAAAAGCGAAGAAAATTGGGCTTTAGTTCTTGAAGCAGTTGAGTTATTCTTCAGAATCCTCTAGGCTTATCCGTATGTCAGAGAAGGTTAATCAAAACGACTTGAATTACCTCAAAAACTTCGTCACGCAAGCAATTTTTTTCTGGGATTATTCAACAGCGTTAGCGCATTTGTAACTTTCTTCACAAGACTACAAAATGTCTGCTTGGTCGAACACCGGGACCATAATCTGCAGGTAACCTTCACCAGGCTTTGATAGTACATTTTGATGATTTCGCAACGTGATTATGATGTTAAGTGTTTCATATTGTTCAAGTTATTCATGTTGTTTTGTTCCATTATTGTTTCCGAAACTTCAAAATTGTGAAATTCTAAAGCAGTGATTATAAGCAATAGGAACAAGCTTATTCATTAAATAAATCATTGGTGCAGAATTAAGAGAAGGGGTTGCTTTTCTGAAATAAAAATTTCAGAACTGGTTTTCATATCAATAATTTTTTCTAAACTACAACTTCGACAGTTGCAACTATCAAATAAAAAATGACATTCTTGCACTTGCAAGAGGATAATATACATATTTTCTTGACCTAATGAGGCATTTTATTTTATTTTAAATGTTATGCGCTAATATAATCGGTTCTTCAATTCTGGACAGTACAACGTTCATCTGTGTAACTGTCCAGAACTCAAATCGTCGATCGACAGCACATATAAGCAGACATGCACATTTGGAAGCTTGCTGGCTTTATCATCTGAACCAGCTCTATCGACCAACAAACACCTATATTCGCCCGCATAAGAACGCCATAGTTTCAGCAAAAGCTAGTGCCATCTAATATGCACGCTCCAACGTGGTCAGAATATAGATGCGCAGCTGTGATGTATTAGTTTGGCATTAGAGCAGGCACTGATGATGAAGCCAGCAAGCTTCGAAACGTGCTTGTTTGCTGCTCATGCCTAGACGATCAACGATATCTGTTCAAGTTCTGAACTATTACACAGATGTAAGTCTCGATTCGAAGAACTTTCTATTAGCTTTTCATCTTATTTGGAAAAAAATATCCATCGATAATATAATTCTTTTCTCTTTACGCTGTTCACTACTGTGGAAGTTAAAACAACAAATTATATTTGTTTCTTTCTATATTCAATGAGAGCATATTGACATTTAACCAAAACAACTTTCATTTCCTTACGCTTTGATCCAATTTTCATCCTAGGAACTGAACAATAATTCTACTGAAATCTTCATACAAATTCTTTATATTCAATTCATTACGAAGAATGATAATAGATCTTTTAGCCTGAGAGAAAGTAACTTGACTATTATTCATAGCATTATGTAATAATATCCTATGTATTTACGTATTATGTTTCGTGTTTTTGTGCATGTCATTCATGGTTAAATCTGTCTTAACTGTGAAGTACATTCAATTCCTGATTAGAATTGATTGTCTATTTTATGAGTCCTCACTTATTATGTGAATATATTTATCTGATGTTTATTATTCAACAACTTTTTCCGAAGAGTTTGTAAAATTAATGATGTTATAGATTTAAATGAACAACTAGAACTGAAGATGGAATGGTACCTCGAAACTGAAATCGGAGAAATGTGAATTTTGAATTTTTCGGTAGTAAAACTTAATATAAATAAATAAAACAGTAATATAAATAAAAGAACTTGTTTTGATTATGAACAACTACCAAATAGTAACGGCTGAATCAGTTCAATATCTCAGAAAAATCAGCTGAAAGAAAACCTTCATAAATAGATAAGAACCGTCTATGTACTTTGTGACATTTTGAAATTTTTAATATCGCAAATAATACAATTTTAAGTAAGTTGATAAAAAATTTAGATGAAAAATAATGATTCAAATGTTTGAGTAAAATTTCATAAAAATCAAAGTCAAACAAGTTGTCAATAAAATTAAGTATCTATAAAATGGAAGGAAAAGATTTTTAGAAACTCTGATTTTACTGTAGGAGTAAATAAAGTTTTTCTGGAAATAAACTATTATTGACCGAATTTATGGAAATTATTGGGAGTATAGGTTAATTCAGTCCATTTTTTAAGCTCAAATAATTCATGGCTTACTACATTTTCCCACCTCTCAGGCAATTTCCAAATTCCGCCTCCGAAAATCTACTTGTCTTTTGAAGCGATCTAATTTTGAAGAAAAAAGTGAAGCGGTGACCTGCCAAATCGTATTGCATCCGTCGAAACAGTCAGAGTCAGAAGAACAATTGTCCAGAGCATTAGATCTTGACGGGATGGGGACGCTTGTCATGACTAGGACCCTAGTTTCGTCTCGGCGAAATGGAGGGTTAAGTCTTGGTGCCTAACGTAATGCCATTCGCGCCAGTCACTGAACCTGTATGGTGGAAGATCTCCGAATGGGGCCCTAGTTTTGCCGTTCTGGTGAAATGGAGGGCTGAGCCGGTTGATTAACTCACTGACAGGACGTCTGTCGCAGCACAGGGCTTCTCCCTTAAAACTGGCGTACTCTACCCTATCGCAGTATAAAACTCCGGATTCTGTGTAATGGCCGAGTACGTTATGTAGTATACTGCGTCACCTCGGGGGGATGGATTGCCCTCAGGTATTACTTGTACCACCTAGCCACCCCATTGGTGTTCGCATGCTGGACTAGGGAGGTATTTCATTTATCTGTTCGCAGACCCCCATGTTCGGGATATTCTCATGAAATGACTCAGGGTTTAGCGGGACTTGACCGTTCAACCGGCCTTGTCCTGAACCCGGATCAATGCGTAACTTTTTAGGGTTTGTGGATCTCGACGAAATGGCCTAACTGTTAGTGCTTGACGCTAGGATCAATCAAGGAACCTCACATGGGTGCGTGGGTCACGTACAGGCCGTGTGCTTCTACCAGGATCAATTGAAGTCATCAATCTTGGGATTATCTTAGTTCATGGGACTGCTTTCGGGTGCTTGGATAAGAAGCCCTTCCGGCGGTTGAGTTGCGTCACAAGCCAACTCCGGGTACTGACCTGCAGAGCCAGTAGAGGTTGAATAGTGCTTCGCTGCTACCAGTCAAACGGTTTTGGCTTTCGAGGCCCAAACTTGAAGCTGGTGGGTTCATCTCTTCGGAGGGGTTCTCGCTTCGCGCGATAATATGGCGTAATCCGTATCACACTTTCTACCTCTAGGAGTGGAATGTGGAGACTGCTACGTAGTCACTTGGCGAAAGAGCCATGCTCACATGCCAATATGAAAACCTGGTAGAATTCACGTGTACACGGCAGGTGTGGTTTCCAAATATTTTTTGACCTCTTTTGCTACGTGAGGCCGAGCGTTTTCATGCAAAAGAATAACTTTATCATGTATGTCCTTATATCCCGACCGTTTTTCTTTTAATGCACGACTCAAATGAAGAAATTTCAGTCTGTATATAATGAAATCACAAGGTTTCAGTAGCTCGTAGTTCACAACACCCTCTTAGTCTCACCCGATACTCAGCATAACTTCCGAACCATGAATGTTCGGCTTTGGTGTCGATGGCAACGATTGTCCGGGCAAAGCATAGTATCTTTTTTCTTGGAGTTGTCGTATAAGATCTCTTTTTTTTCACTGCCTGGTGTGAAATTTCTTACTTTTTTGTTTTTGAAGCAGCTGCTTACAAGAAAATAATAGCCATTCCAGAATTATTTGTTTAAATTCACAATAAATCCTATTGCCTTGCTTTTAAATCAGGTCCATATATTTCAAATGTTCAGACATTGTGTGTTGGGTCTCCCTTGACGTAAGTGCAAATTAGTCTTCGGTTAGACTCGAATCTTCATCGAATAATGTCTGTAATTAATCGTCTTCAAACGTTTTTGGCTGTTCCGAGGGAGGTCCATCTTCAACGCTTAAATTACCACTTTTAAAACGCCGAAACCATTCTTCAGAATTGTCTGTTGAAGCATTGTCACCGTAAACTTTCACAAACATACGGTGAGCTTCAGCTATACTTTTTTTTCAATTCAAACAAAGAAGTGAAATTTCCCGGAAATGCTGTTTAGTTATCAATAAATCTGACATTTTCAAGAGAGTAACAGGAAACTTTTCATATGAAACTCGAAACAATCCAAACTGAATGTTATCGGCAGATATTCAATCTCTCTAAAACCACAATCAGCTGTTACTATTATAATTAAAAATTTTATGTTTTTAGAGTCATCGTTCAAAATGGACCGAACTAATTTGTGATCCCAATAATATCAATAATTTGTGTATACTTGAATGAATTTGTAATCTACAATTATACCTGGTGACAAGAAAAACAAATGAAAGACAAATTTTACTCTGTTCTGGAACAAAAGTATTTCAGCGCAGCCAAATAATGTTTATTCTTTCAGATTCTCTCCTTTTTTACTGATATGTGAATTTTCAATCTGATATTAATTTATTTTGCAGAGTATTAGAATTCAAACAAACTCAGTGCAATTTTGGAGCTGTTTCGTCAAGGTAAGCGTCGATGCGAAATTGTTCGTTTGCTCAATGTGCCTCGACAAACCATGTCCGATGCAGTTTGCCTTTTCCAGGAGCTTGACCATGATGGTCATCGTCCAGGAAGTGGAAGAAAATGCACTGTCAATACGCCTAGCAATCGCAACATCGTCAAGAAGCGAGCCAATCGAAATCCGAGGGTCTCCATGAGGAAAATAGCCCGTGGAACCGGTATCAACCGTGAATCCGTTCGTCAAATGTCCAAAAAAGAGCTCAACCTCAAGTCATACAAGCTCCAAAAACTGCAACTCCTCACGGATGAAAACAAGCGCGTATGACTTCAAAGGTGCCGCCAACTCCTTCGTCTCGCCGCCGGTCAGCAATGGAAGCGCATTCTCTTCATAGATGAGAAACTTTTCACCGTAGAACAATCCCACAACCACCAAAATGACAGAGTTTGGTCCGCAGAGGCTCCCAGTACGTCGGTCATTGTCGAACATCGTCAAAATCCGCAATCCGTCATGGTCTGGGGCGAAATTTGCGCCAGCGGTAAAACAACCTCGGATTTCGTGAATAAGGGGTCAAAATAAATCAAGAAGTCTACCGCTGCAACATTCTCGAGACCGTAGTACTTCCATGAGACCGGAGCACTTCGGCGACACGAATTGAACCTTCAACAGGACTCCGCTCCAGCTCACAAAGCGAGAATGATGTAAGACCCATTTTTCGGGTTTCATCACATCTACAGAATGGCCATCCTACTCGCCGAATCTCAACCCATTGGAATATTGCGTGTTGTCGATTTTGGAACTCAGGGCGTGTGCTAAACACCACAAAAGTTTGGAGTCGCTGAAGCAATCCCTGCGCCGGGAATGGGACCAATTAACGCCCTAAGAGCTGCGGTCCACTGCCGAAAATATCAAGAAACATCTGAAGCTAGGTATCGCCTCCAAAGGAAGCCACTTCGAAACCGCCTAAATATATTATTACCAAATGTTTTTGTTATTATTATTCGTTGTTGTTTTGTTTAATTCCCTTTGTTTAATAAAGTTAAATGAAAAAAATTTCGTCTGAACTCCATTCAAATACTTATCAAACCCTTCCCGTCAAGTAAGACTCCAAAAATTTCCTCAGTTTTTTTAGTGTAAATAATATAAGCTACATGAATGGAGATGAGCCTAAGAGGACAACAAAGTAGGTGTCTTTCTACTTTTCATAAAGAAAAATCATATTATTCACTCAAAACTTCTCCACTGAAAAAAGAAAATAAAATTTCATTCAAAGAGAACACAGCGATCCCAGAATTTGTTTATTTTCATTCCAAATAATTCAGTCTAAATGCTATGAACGTTCAGAAATGAATCATCTCAAAGTTTTCCGCGCTACCGAAACAAGAACGCTCTAATTCTACCTTTCCCACATCCAATAATTAACCAAAGCAATTCGAACACAAAAACTCACCATCCCTCTCGTCTGCTCTCGCGTAATCAAAGTTCAAATATATCCTCCTATTAACTTCTCTCAACTCCTCGGGCATCTTATCCAGAGCTGCGACATCGCTCGTACAAACTTTACCAATCTCCCTCGAACAAGTAACAGTGTCGAAATTCCTGGGACTGGGTTTGGAATTTCTTACCTTATCCTTTGTCCGCTCAACATCCGCCAACGATTCGTAATTCAAAATAGCCGAACCTTTGACCTTGTACCCTTGACACTCAGACGCAACTCTGATATCGTACTTATTGCCGTCCTGATCTGACTTAAGAACAAAGTCCAACCTTTCACCCTTATTTATTGTTATGGAGCTCACTTCGTAGGGTTTTATGGATTTACCATCCAAGGCAATCACTCTCATCAGATGATCCCGGATGGAAAATACCATGGGACACCCGAAGTTCCCGCTGGTGTAGGCCAACCTAAACCTATACCTCTTCCCCTGCTTCACGTTGAAAACCGACATGCCGGACTTGGAGCCAGTTTTCCCGTTGATCAGTATTGATTTAGGCACATCGTCTGCTTCAGAAAACTCAGAAACCAGATCACCAGTCCATTCGGATAGCATGATCACGTGGTCTTTCAAGTCTTCGTCGTACAGCTTGCGTTGTGGGTCTATCTTGTCGGATTGGCGCACGATGAAGGCGCCAAAGAGTCCGTCAGCTCTGTCAGAATCTGCGAATGCGTGATAGAAGTGGGTGCCAGGTGAGGAGGCTCTGAATCTATACTGGAAGTTTGTGTAGCCGAGGATGGGACACTGGGTGATCATTGGGACGCCATCCATGAAGGGAGCTTCGTCTTGGGGCTGACCTCGCCAGTGCATGGCTAGGTTGTGACCTGGAATCTTGTTGATCACATCGATAACCATTATATCATTGTGGCACACGTGAATTGGAGGACCTGGGATTTGGCGGTTAGCTGTTATGATTCCTCTCGCTTGGCCGTCAGCACTAGCGCAGAATTGGTTGTAGCAGTCTGTGGTGTTTTTTGGACAGTTCTTGCATACGCTGGAAAAACAATATTATATTTTTTGGTTGGTATAAAACAAGAGAGTGCTTATTTTAGGGTATTTTAACCGAGTGTCTGTGAATTTCGAATACGAGGTCAAACGTTTTTCTGTCCGGCTAGTCCTGTAAGGCCGTCCGTAATCACTCTAACTTGCTAACGCAAAGCTGATGACTTAAAACATTCGGAAGTTTGCGGCTTGAATAACTCGGTTAAGTTCGTTAATGGAAAAAATCAATCGAAGACATATTGAAGGAGACTCTTATAAAAATGGGAAATATAGTGCCTTCCAAAAACTATTGTAAGGTAATTTCTAGAGGCAAAACTACTGAAAATATACAGTTCCACAAAAGAGTACCTATAAAACAGGATCATAAAACAGCATGGGCATTTTCTATTCTATTATTATATGCGGATATAATGCTAAAATTCTTCAGGAATCGTATAGTCTTCCAGAATTCACACATTGTTTCTTCTATGATATTTCCGGAATATCCTCCTCAGTTCCAATGATTCGGATCTTTCAAGTTATATCTTCAATATGGCATTTTCGAAAATATCAGCTCAAATTGATTATCATTGTTCAATGAATCAATAAAAGTCCTAACCTTTCGCCTCTCCACGTTCTCTTGATAATTAATGCCTTTAGAATGATGGCTTTATGGACCGAAAGAGAAATAAATTAAATATCGGTAAATTTCAGTTCTTTAATATTGTTTCCTCTAGTTCATTTTTTGTGTTCGTTTCAATGTCTTCTGTTTCATAAGTCTCATTTCTGAAAACAACCATAGTCCTATTTTTATTTCATCGTTAAATTGGTTCATTGTGAATACAATTATTTGAATCTGTTTCTATAACAAAAACCCTCAGTTTCTACATTCCACGAGTATAAGATTTTTGTTGAAATAAACGAAAAAATCGACAATGAACCTTTAAATATGCCTCAGATTTCTACAAAAATCATGTGTGCCGTTCTACTGATTTTAATAGAATAAATAATAACTGGATACATTTTTAAATAAAAGAGAAAAATTTGAGGAACGAGTAATTATGTACCACCAATTTTCCAAAATAATGTAATTTCATTGATATTTCAACCTTGTAAAATAGAAAGGCCTTTTACTTGATAGAAGAAATATAACAAAATTTGAATATTAAAACAAATTGAAATATGTTTATCTTCTACAATTTTAATTTCAAAAAAATTTTTTATTCAAAAAACTTTTAGAATTAAATTAATGTCTAAAACAAGCACCGCTTACATTTAATAGACGTATATAATCAAAACTCAATATCTAATGTCAATGGAATAAATAAACCAACAGATATACGAAAGTCATTAAAATTAATAAATAAATATTTAAAGAAGACAAAATTTTGTTTCTGGTCTTACCTTTAAGAACACCAATTGCCTTTTAAAAACATGCACACACTTAAAGGACTTCTCAAAGAATATAATTTATTTGAAATATTTAATATATTTAAATATTCGAATAAGTTAATTCAGAAATCTCTAAAATCATGCACTATATCTTCAAAAAACAAATATAATTCTAAGCAATTCCTTCTTCAGTCCTCAATAATATTCCAAATATCAAAATCAAAAAACTAACCTATATCCAAACCCTCACCACGTGTAAAGGACTAATGCTTCGAAACACAGATCAGCTTTATAATTCAAGATTGATCTATGTTCTAACAAAATAAATAAGCCTTAAAAATAACTCACACTGTTCTTTGATTTTGTTAGAACATAGATCAATCTTGAATTATAAAGTTGATCTGTGTTTCGAAGCATTAGTCCTTTACACGTGATGAGGGTTTGGATATAGGTTAGTTTTTTGATTTTGATATTTGGAATATTATTGAGGACTGAAGAAGGAATTGCTTAGAATTATATTTGTTTTTTGAAGATATAGTGCATGTTTTTAGAGATTTCTGAATTAACTTATTCGAATATTTAAATATATTAAATATTTCAAATAAATTATATTCTTTGAGAAGTCCTTTAAGTGTGTTCATATTTTTAAAAGGCAATTGGTGTTCTTAAAGGTAAGACCAGAAATAATATTTTATCTCCTTTAAATATTTATTTATTAATTTTAATGACTTTCGTATATCTGTTGGTTTATTTATTCCATTGACATTATATATTGAGTTTTGATTATATACGTCTATTAAATGTAAGCGGTGCTTGTTTTAGACATTAATTTAATTCTAAAAGTTTTTTGAATAAAAAATTTTTTTCGAAATTAAAATTGTAGAAGATAAACATATTTCAATTTGTTTTAACATTCAAAAATTTCAACCTTGTGTTCTATTCTTATTTCTATATATATATATATATATATATATATATATATATATATATATATATATAGAATATATAGGGTGTCCCCGGAAGCAATACGGCAAACGGACACCTCCAAATCGAAGCATCTAGATGGACTTATGTCGAGAAATTTCAATCGCCTGGGGACATTGGTTTTAGATGTAGAGGCTGTTTTTTTATATTGAGTGGAATTTTAAAAATCAATTAATCTTGTAACCTTCAACTGATACACTTCAAAGTTTGTCGGTAAATCATTCAAAAATATTTGGTTCAAACTCTAAAGAATAACCTGTATTGAATGGAGTAGTCCATTTCTTTGTAATAGTTCATTTTGAAATGGAATTAAATAATAAATGAATTATAATAGTTTCCTATCATTTAAGAATAACCTGTTGCAATGGATATTCGACTATTCCTATGCAAAATCATTTGAATGGCATCGAAAAACTTTTCTGTTCTGCAAAAAATTAATTATTGTTATTAATAACAGTAATATGTGCACCTACCCGCTCATTGTTTGATACATTTCAATTGTCAATTGAATTCGACAGATCATAGGCCAGTCCAGTGCATGACAAGGTCGTTCACAGCTCTTGAAAGAGTGATCTGAAAAAAATTTCGAAGATCTCAATCACTAAGAATTTTTAATCATTAATATTCTTTTTATTTCCGAAATATCCCATTTTAGTTATTGAGCTAAATTATCGAAAATTGCCGCACCTGAAATTTATGCCGTTTGGAACTACTTTTTTTCGATTTGTTGAGACTGTATTTTGCAATGTACCCAAATGAGATTTATATTTCATATGAACCTATGCATTAATGTGTAAAATGAAAGAATAGTTTTCGGTTTCGACTCGACTGAAATGCGAAATCGATATCTTCCATCCAAATTAGTAATCTCGAAAGGGAAGTGCTAAAGTTGCAGTTGCAAAATGTATGAACCTTTATGATGATAAAATAAGGAAGTTGATATATATTACACTTAATATCAAGGGTTATACAGTATTATGTAATTAATATGAGAGATCCAATTAAATATTTAAATATGTTTCATACACACAAATCACAGTGATTACTGTCACTAGCAGACTCATGGTTAACAATTAACAACCTGACTGTTTGTTAAGAAAGTGAAGACTTTCTAAGGAATTAAACAGAATAGATACAAATTGTACAATTAGTTGACGATATTAATACCTACGTTCATAGAACTCCAGTACTCAAGTGCGTTCGCTAAAAAAATCACGCAGCACGTATTAAATCATCGATAGAAGGACTTTCACTTCCATCAGTGTTGTATAATATTACACAAAGACTTGCTACACTGCTTTCTTTGAAGGAGAAATTATCGGATGACTGAAGAGAGCTGTTGCCTGTTTAAAGTATTGATTTCGTTTCATTGAAGTCAATTCGATTGAAGTAAAAAAATAAGGTTCTCAATGCGAATTTAAAATTGGAGGGAACAATTTGGATTGTAATATTAGTCCAGAAATATTTACGGTGCTTGATTATTTCTTCCAATTAAGGTAACCATATTTTTATTTACACGCAACGAATTCACACTATATTATTTTTTCAGAAAAGAACTTGGAAACTGTTAATGAAACAAAAATTATGTTTTATTCATTTGAATTTATTATATTTGTTGTATGTCAATGAATAATCAAATCATTAAAAAACATTTCTAAACGCATTTCCAGAAATAGACTGGTCGCAAATTCCCTCTTGTATCTTCTGTTAACTGAAAACGGGTGTCTCGAAGTGGTCATTTGAGTTTTGGAAAAAGAAAAAAGTTAGCGGGAATCAACTATTTCCCATAAGGGGACTAGGGTGGTGGAAAAGATTTGTTGAATTTTTAATCAGAAAATTTGAATCTGAGATCGGAAAATGATTCGTTCTAGCATGTCTTTAGCAACCTTCACTCGATTGAGTTTGTGCAGAAAATGTAAATATTTTGGCACTAGTCGAGCAGCAAGATATTTCATTTCCAGAAAATCATTAATAATGATATGAGTAGATTGGTGAGACATAGAAATTTATGTAATATTTTCAGTACTTCCATTTGCAATACACAATTTTAGACAAATTTTTGATTCGATATTTTATCCATTCTGAAAATCGCAAAACAACTTGAGATGAACTGACAAAATAGAATAAGGTGGTCAAATAAAACAAGAGAAAACGCTCAAAGTTCGCGTTTGTATAGGAAAAGTTGTATATAGTATAGTATAGAACAAGTTGTACCAACTTAGTTGGTACTTAATTTTTGAATAATCAGTTCCCGATATTCTCTTCACGTTTGGGAGATACCTCCTACAGAACAAATTCAAGTTTGAAATAAAAAAAGCTATATTCTTCAGACTTTTGACTTACTTTCCCTCTTTCTGTTGAAAGCCTAGCTTCTTAGGCCTCAGCAACTAGGCTATTAATTCTGACTCAAATATTGGTCATTATATGCCACTCTTGTAATTAATGGTATGTAAATATGGCTTTTCATCCACAATGTTATATGTATCAGATACGTTTTCCTTTAAACAAAATCGTTCAAAATTTATAATGTAACCGATATTTACAAAAATAGTGAAAAATGGCACTGGCGTGTTGTCAACACATCTTCCCCATGCACATCGGTTAATTTCTTTCTGGCTTGAACAGCATTTTTACCCTTTGTATAGTAAAAAAATGAAATATGACGAAAATGCTGCTTATTGATCTCCATATTTAAAAGGACACCAACCAAAAAGTACTGCGTAGAATTAATTGAACTTTTTCACACACAACCCTTGCTAAATCAGATCTCAAAACATATAATGATTATGCGGCTTAAGTGTGAAGTTGGGTTCCAAAAAGGATAATCAAATCCTCTGTCGTGAAAAAACGAAATTAGGTACTTTCCAAACAACCTTATATTTTAACCAATAGCGTTTTCCCTTAGTTATGAATTCAGGTCCAGTATAGTACTCAGTGTCATTTTAATAAATTTCTTTGTCCATCAGGGAATCCAAGGATATACAGCTGAGAGTGAAAAACATTAATTACGTAGCCACCATCATTTCGTCATACAGTCGTTTTAAATGATAACAAGGGACCTACAGATGAATATATCATGGTCTAATTCAGTTCTTCCCCTCTGTCCAACCAACAAGTCGTTTATATAGGCACGATTATTCCCGAAAAAACGATTAATAAAAGTCAAGACCCTCTCATAGGGTTCGAAAGTGTTACATTTAGAAATTTTATTTCCAACAAAATTCTAAAAACACATAGTTACAGATTGCAAATAATACAGGAAGGTAGATACCAGCATAAAGATCCATTCAAATTTTTCGGAGATAATATCATTTATTACAATTTTTCACGAAATATTATCCTGTTAGTTGGAACATTCTAGGAGAAAGCCAATCCCTAATATGATTTTTGTATCCATTTTATTTTTTAAGAGCTCGCTTATATTTAGATGAATACAGTCGCACCTGAAATCGGAATGGTACCATAAAACAAAATAAATATGGTAGATAAAGATCAGAATTTGATGTATAATCCCAAATGTTTCAGAGGAGGAACTATTACTTAGAAGCGAAGATAAAGATTGAGCAAAAAAAAAGAGCTCAGATATAATTCAAAATATCATCTCCTCATTTTTAATGCCGAGATTAAAGAAATTGCGTAGAAGTAAGGGTAAAACGTCAAAAAAACATATACATTCCAGTACCTTATGAAAATCCTCTTCAAGTTCCTGGAATATTGATTGGAAATTCTCATCAATTACTAGTTGTATGCTGGACCTTGAATTAACATAGACACATTCATTGAGAGATTCTCAATAAGATCGAAGGTCTACATTAATGACAAATATAATACCATACATGATCTCAATCTTTTTAAGGTCAAGTGAACGTTTGGACAATGGTTAAAGGTTTCGCGCAAGGCAAAGTATCCACACAGGAAGAGAACAGGAGATTAAAATTGAACTTAATAAATTATTGAATTCGCAGTTTGATTATTTTCATTTAACTGTACATTTTTTTATGTACCTATTCGTTTGATTATTAATAATGGGCCATTTTTCATTGGAGATATTATAATTTATAAATAGAAACTATACGTAAAAGTGAATGAATTTAAAGTGTATATTGTTGATAAAGGATAATATTTAATTTTGAAAAAAAAAAACAGAATCATTCTGTAAAATATCTACATAATCTAATTTTTGAAAATTTTGATTCAAATTTTTCAATATTAAATTACGTTGAGGTTCTACAGAATAATTTTGTCTTTATATTTAAAATTAAGTGATATCCTCTATCAAGAACATATTCTTCATATTCATTTCGCATATATTGGGTGTTTCTTTTAGAGTGATAGGGATAAATGTGATTTGACAGAAGGTAGAAGCCATGTTGTTTTGACATTTCTGTTCAGTAAGTATTGACAAATCATCATGGAAAGACTCACGCCGCAACAACGTTTACAAATTGTTGAAATTTATTTTCAAAATCAGTGTTCTATTGGCCAAACTTATAGAGGACTTCGTAAAATATAAACATAAACATAATCGTCCATCAGAGCAGCTTATTCCTCGAACTGTCGATAGATTTCGGACAACATTTTCTCTACTCGATGCAACAACAACAAGTCAAAGAACTTTACGTACAGAAGAAAATATCGCTGCTGTAAGTCATAGTGTTAATAATGATCCAGATTTGTCTATTCGTCGACGTTCACAACAAGTTGGACTCTGTGCATCCACCACATGGAAAATTTTGCGTAAAGATCTTGTTCTACATCCATACAAGATACAACTGGTTCAAGAAATAAAGCCACTTGACCATAATAAGCGTCGTTTGTTTGCTGATTGGGCCCTAGAACAGCTTGAAGTTCTACTTTTTTATCGTGAAATTGTGTTTAGTGATGAAGCTCTTTTCTGGTTGAACGACTATGTAAACAAGCAAAATTGCCGTTTATGGAGTGAAAACAATCCTCAAGAAGTTCTGCAGGTTCCATTGCATCCTGAAAATGCACTGTATGGTGTGTTTTACACGCTGGAGGCATAATCGGTCCATATTTCTTTAAAAACGATGCTGGAACTAATGTTACAGTGAATGGTGCTCGTTACAGATCGATGATCAATGATTATTTGTTTCAAAATTTGAATGGTATCGACTCAGAAGTGTTTTGGTTCCAACAAGATGGTGCTACACCTCATGCTGCTACCGTAACAATTTATTTATTGAAAGAAAGATTTGGCGATATCATTATTTCGAAAAATGGTCCAATTAATGGGCCTCCAAGATAATGCGACATAACTCCACTGAATTATTTTCTTTGGGGTTATGTCAAGTTTTTGATTTATGCTGATAAACCAGAAATAACAGACGCTTTGAAAGCCAACACAACTCGTGTTATTGATGAAATAAGGCCTGAATTACTCGGAAAAGTGGTCCAAAATTGGTCTGGTCGAATGCGATTCCTAAGAGCTAGTCGTGGTGGACATATGCCGGAAATTATTTCCAAAACATAAATGTAATAAAATTATCTTTCAAAAAAAATTGGCTGCAATCTTAATTTAATTGTGTGTTATTTCAATTTTAGGTTCTATCACTCTAAAAAAAAACAGCCAATAGTATGAAATATGATTTAAGGTCGTGGTTTTTTCACATGTTTGCTACACGTCTTCGATAAATTCGAATTTGGGCCATGCTTCTTTTGGTGGGTTTTATACTTTGTAGTGAATATGGAATTGACAATTTGTTCTAAATAAACCTCCTACATTCTGTCTTACACTTTACTTCCAAGCTTCAAGATCCTATAAATGAGGGGACGTTATATTATTATATTTATTGATTGTTCTTACTTATCATTCAAAACAGGCGAATGAAGATTAAGGATGAGAGTTCATAACGCTGTGATGAACAATGTTTTATACTTATTCTTTATTGGTTAACTGCCGCTCATATGTGTGGATATTTCTATGTCTTTAAAGTGGCGTCTTATTCAATTCAATTTTAAAAATATTTTTAGATTTTTCAGAATAAGTTTGTAGAGGTTTCCAAAAATTAATCCATCTTTTGTCTGTAATATTGAAAAAGAAACGAAGTAAATTTTCAATTCAAATTTAAATCTTAGTGAAATTCAATGAATACAATGAAGTTATTGCATCCAAAGTTGGTAAATCAGGGATTATGAGTTAATTAGTGATGAAGTTTCACATAGGACAGACTTGTAGAATTTTCTAGAAAAAAATTTCAAGAAAATTTTAAAAGTTTTCACAACGGAAAAATAATTTAATCTATTCAAATCATTATTATTCAACAAACTAATTTAACCCTACTTTGTTGGAAGCACTTAAAATAAGTAGACACTTAGAAAAATTTAAACAAGTTTTAAAAATTACTATGTTTTACTACCAATAAATTGATATTTTACACATTTAATTGTGACGCGAGTTTCGTAAATTACAATTAAATGTGGAAAATATCAATTTATTGGTAGTAAAACATAGTAATTTCTATAATTTGTTTTAATTATGATCAACTACCAAATAGTAACGACTGAAACCTTTCAGTATAGGATAAATAGATACAATGAAATCGGAATTTTACTCACTGAACAAACAGACATGCAAACCATATAAATATTAGTTTTCAACCCTGTTCCTTATGAACTCTAATCTTGGAATGAGCATAGACTTCATTTAAATTATATACCTGTAACAGTATGAAAGAATGTGTTTCCGAAATGAGTTTAGGTATTCAAAATATGAAAAATCTGATGATGATACTGTAATAGCCAAAAAATTGTTATATAGGTAACAAATAGGCAGAAATTAGAATAACCTCATATAAATTATCATTTCAAATGAATGTCGATCAAGTAAAGAAAGATTCAATTCAATGTATAAAAATAAAGTAGTTTTCTTGTCCCTTTTAAAATGAATTATCACAACTCCATCCAATATTTAAAATACTTCTGAAACCTGTCTCACCTGGCATCGGGGTAAAATATAATATGGTTACCACGGCAGCGACCATCCCTAGGACGATCAAGATCCTGGGCATTATGGCACTAGAAGAAGACATCTCGAACTTAACAACACTCTTAGCTGATCCTGACATATCAGAATGATCTAAAACGCGAAAATAACTAGCACATTATCGGACCGTGTATCTACTCGTGACTTGATGGAAATAAGTTGCGGTATTGAAGAATTGTTTGAAATTTTTGCGTGTAGTGTATGACATTGACTAGAGTTTGTTGTAGGGTTTCAGAGTTGGCGTGAAGGTAAGGTACGTGCTTTCTCCGGCAACTGGTGAATTAATGTGCTCGATGTATAACGAGATACATCTACTAGTGAAAGTGTACACAACCATAATAAAAATATTACCTCCATTCAATACGGGATTATTTTTATTTTTGCCGGTGCGTGGGTTTGCGTAGGTTAGTTTAACACAACGGAGTCGAAATTGTTTTCTTTTGGTTAATTAATTATGAAGAATGGATCTTTAAATTTTTCTGCATTGATCCACAATCAGCGGTTCGCGAGTTATGAAGAAGGTGATGATTAAAATATGAGAAAAATAGGTTTATATCAATAGAATGAATTATTTCAATTAAAAAGTCAAATTTCAATGAGCTTCGTTTATATAACAGACTTTACATTTGACTAATAGTAACATTCAACTTTTTGATCAGTGCTATTTTGTTGTCTTCAAAAAAAATAATATTCACGAACAAATTAGGTCATTGAATGTACGTCGGAGATTCATAGATAACTGTTTCCGATGGTTTGATGTTAATTGGTATTCTATTTTTTTGTTGTGAAATGTATTTTTCTTGATTTTTTCATGCTCCAAATTAGTATTTTTTTGTTAATATTGTCTTACAAATTTTTAATCTGGTGCAGTGGAAGAATGGCTCTCTGAATCAAACTCTTATCATTTTTATGGCTTTTGATAAAATAAATTTTATTTTTATTAATATATTATATATTAATATATAAAACCTGATTGTGAATTCTTATTAGCTATAAGAATTCGCGTTTTGCAAATGTAATAAATTACTGATGCATGAGTAATTCACTTAACAATTTTATTGTAGCCGAAATTGATGAAAATGTAAGCGTTTTTTTTAACGACAGCTGCTTCTAGCATTCCTTAAGATTATCAACTGTAACATAAAACTTATGACAATATTTTACAGCTGTTGAAAATTAATGACCAAAATGGTATAAGATAAATTATTTCATATATTTTAGGATAAATTAAAAATAAAAAATTCTCAAAACCTTCACAAAATGATTGATATCAAAATTGTTATTATGACTAGGCTAGGAAAAATCCTTTTTCATTTATTGGCATAAAATATACATTTGATAAGAAGAAATTCAAGCCTTAGACAAACTAAATGAAAACTAAAACAATTGTTTAATTTTTTTAGAACTGAATGATATTTTCGAGTCGAGTGTCTTAAATTTAATTTCGTTCGTCGAGTGTTCTAATTTCATGAGTTTTGTTTAATATACAGGAGTAGCTATATTTTCCGCGCTTGTTGCAGGGAATAGCATGCTATCCTTGCTTCAAAATGTCTGTAGTTTTGAATTTTGAGCCGAAAATAATCTTAAACGACTGGGCTGGGTTCATTAATAAAGAATACGCTAACTTAAGACCCGAAAATTTCAGAATAAGTTTGGCGTCTGCATATTTCTGAATAATTTGTTAATGTTTCAAATCAGTATAATGGTTTCACACTTTTTCACATTTATTTTTCTCGATATCTTCTAAACAACAAACCCTATCGATATGAAATTTGATATTTGAAAGTAAAATAATGACGCACGTGTTCGTTATTAACATTTGAACTGTTTTCTTATTTTTCTCGATATTTTACGAACTACAAATCTGATCGATCTGAAATTCGATCAGATGAAGCAAACAATTATAGTAAGAAGAACATGAAGCGGTGAAAAACAGAAAACCATGAGAAAAAAATGTTGAGGAAAGCCTTAAATGCTCAAGCAGGTCAGATATCAGATTTCCTTCTGATTAGTGAAAGTGTTTGAGGATCACCCATCATAATTGAGAAATGGAAAACGTGGTCAATGGGCCTTGAAGTGAACGCCCAAGATGCAACACATGTTCACAAGATTGGTAACCTGTTTGAGCATTTATAAGAAGGTTTTCCTCAACATTTCTTTCACATGGTTTTCTGTTATTCACCGCTTCCTGTTCTTGTTACTATAATTGTTTGCTTCTTGATATTCTCCTATTTCTATTACCACTATTCTTCAAACACTGCTATTACAATTTCGAAGACATTTTTGTCAATTATTTTGTATAGATGTTTCCGATTTTACGACAACGTTCTACTAGATTCTACTAAAACAATCCACATTTCTTATTTTGAAATTTATTTTACGAATTTCACGAAGTAGACCCCACAAACCTCATATCGACGAAAAGCTCTACGAAATGTCATGCAATGGTGTAATAAAATACAGAGTTGAAAAAATCGAGTTAATTCATTTTATTATTTGTCATTTAAAAAACTATGTAGTAGGCGATGGAACACCTACATTTAATTCAAGCCTATTTCGAAAGATGCACAGAAGCTTAAGGAATCGACTGGAAAAAAGATGATTGAATTATGTTGAACGGTTCCGAAGTTATGACTTTTTCTGTGGGTCTACGCACGATGCTATTTCAAAACATAAATTGACAGGTCAAAAACTAATGCAGATAAGTCAATGAAACCTAAGTGCGTTTTATTGACAATTAAGTGGCAAATCCAAAGATGTATGAAAAATAAGGTGTTGCCACTTAAAAAGACCTTACCTATGTATGCATTTCATTTTCGAACATCCTGTATGTGGCCAAAAATATTTTCAGGATGTGCGGATTATACCAACTATCGTTTGGAAAAAATAATCAAGTCGATAGCTTAAATAGAAACGAAGTTATGGACCATTTACGCACCCCTGGGTCACCCTTAAAGTATGCAAAGTTAGAGTAACCGATCGCGATTTTTCATAATAAATTTTAATTAGTTGTAAACGTTCTCGAAGTGTGTATCTTTCCACGATTCAATGGTAGACATTGACAAATACAACTGTTGATGTCGCAAATAAAAAGTGTTTGTTAAGGTTTCAGTTGTCTGAAGATAAAGTATTTATTAATTCGAAACAGCACTCACACTCACAGATAACTAAACATCTCAATTTCTTAGTTATTTTTTAAACTTGTTTTCATTATGAAAGAACATAGTCCTTAACTTCTTTTAAACCATTTACATATAATCCTATTCTATTATACAAAAAACGAAAACCCTCTGAACAATTAACAAGACACACTCAATATACTTAATTCATTCTTTTATATTTCACCAACAACATGGATGATAATCAACAACGAAATTGCTCATATCGACCAAACGATTTTCATAATTCAAACATTTCCATTCCCTTCAATTTTCGACTCTGGAATTCTGGATATACTACTACCAGCTCTCGCTCTGGCAGAAAGAATTCTGGAACTAGATTTTCCTAATAGTAGACCCATTGGCTGCTCTCTCTCTTCGGATGAAATTGGACTACCTAAAATTCCAAACAAGCGTCGAATATTCAATGACTTTCCGGAATTTTTTTATAAACGTTTACCTTTCTCCTCTATAGAAGTGATCGGTTCAACAGCAGCTATCTTCTTCGAAACCCTCTCCAAAACTTGGGTCAAGTGCTTCTCCATTCTGCTTATATCCTTAACTTCTTCGAAAGATGAACATTCCGCCCTCAATTTATCCTTTTCGGACTTCGCCAGAGTGGTTCGTAATAAATACTGAAGATTACACTCGGCAACATCTTCCCAATACTGAAACGAAATATTGGGTGTTGCAAAATATGTATTTCGTTTTCCGACCTCTAGGAATGAAATCAAGATATATCGGGTTTTCCCATGGGAATATAACAATTTTATATTTAGGTAAATACAAATAATGTACTCTTAAAAATTTTTCATGATCAGTAGTGGTTTCATGATGGTGACTTTTACGAGTAACATTTGGTAATTATCTGTGGATTATAATGGCATATTTTTCGTCTCATTTTATTTAATTCTTTAGGAACTCAAGTTATATAGGACAAGTCAATCATAGTGAACTAAGCAATTAAAGAATCACATAATTACTCAGTTACACTATAGAAACATTAAAACGGGATTCTTGATCTCCCTTCTGAATGGTTTTAAATTCAAGAACTTCACAAAGGTGTTCTATGCTTTGATAAAAGCACAGTTTATGAATTTCTTGTTTCATAATTTTGATACGATATATTCAAAATTTTATTCTCATTTTCCTTAGAGTGTAGCAAACTTTTAAAAATGTATATACACGGTAATGCTAGGATTTTTATTCTCAATGAAAATTGGTCGACAAGATGCCAACCGACCAAGATTCGTTTGTATTATAAATGCCCTTGAAACTTTCTTAAGGCAAGATGTTATAAGATAGGTGTCTACTTTTAAAAGCGCCAAACTTCAAGGGGAGATCATTATTATTATTATTATTATTATTATTATTACATAAGTGATAAGAGTAAAGGTAAACCTATAAACTCAAAAAACAAAAATAAAATGAAACTGAGAAAGTACTCTAGAAGTGAAACAATTGAGTGGTGAATGCAATGTAATTGAATTAATTATTGAACCCGTGTAGACCATCCATCCAGAGCGTTCTTGAAAGAATTCACCGATGGCGATGACACAACTTCAGCAGGGAGTCGATTCCACGCCTCGAACACTCTGTTGGTAAGAAACTGGCTCCTCGGTGTCGTCCTGAAGTTCTCCTTGGCAAGCTTTAAACGGTGTCCTCTTAAGGCTCGATAATGGTTAAGTGGAAAGAGGTGAGACATATCCGTACCGAAGAGGGAGTGAAGTGCTCGATAGGTGGTTATCAGATCTCCCCTTCTTCTACGATCCGAGAAGGAGGGCAACTCAAACAACCGCAGCCTCGATTGGTAGTCAGGGCGGATTGTGCCAAATGGAAGACGGGTGTTCCACCGCTGGACAGATTCCAAAAGATCCCGATCACCCCTCAGATTGGCCCACCAAACAGGGCCCGCATATTCCAGAATAGGACGCACATAGGTTGTGTAGAGAGTCCTGCCTGTGGCTACATCGCATCTTGCAAATGTTTTAGACAGCTGGTAGGTGAATTGTCTTGCCTTAGACACAACAGTCGAAATGTGAGCAGACCAACTTAAGTCATCCGTGACGGTAACACCCAGGTCACAATGCTGAGAGACAGTAGCTAGCCTCTGCTGGCCAACGAAGTAGGGAGTCCTTGGATTTTTTTTGCCGATATGGAGCACGCAACACTTCTCGATGTTAAGAGGTAGCAACCACCTCCCACACCACTCAGAGAGCTTATTGAGGTCTTCCTGGAGGTGTCCCTCATCAACCAAGGGACAGTTGTAAAGCTTTGTGTCATCTGCGAACATTGCACAACTGGATGAAAAAAGTCGGGGGAGATCAGAAGTGTACAACAGGAACAAGGTAGGACCCAAAACCGAACCCTGCGGAACTCCACTAAGAACTTTCATATCAGAGGAAGAGAAACAGTCACCGACCCTCACCCGGAAAGTGCGAAGCGACAAAAATGACTGAATCCACGAAAGCAGAGGACCCCTCACTCCCAAGAACTCAAGCTTCCTCAGTAGACGACGATGGGGGACACGATCAAATGCTCGCGCAAAGTCCAAATAAACAACATCCACCGGACAGCCACAATCAATGCACCTAGTCCAATCGTTGACACAGGAGAGGAGGTTCGTAATGGTGGACCGACCCGGAAGAAACCCATGCTGCTCCTTGGGAACTATATCGTTTTGTAGGGCAAACTCTATCAATTTATCGCTAATGATTCGCTCCAGTAGCTTGCAAACTTGAGATGTTAAGCTTATTGGTCTGTAGTTCTGAGCAGAAAGCTTATCGCCTTTCTTGAAGATAGGTGTAACAGAAGCTGACAACCAATCTTGAGGGAGGGAGGAGGATTGAAGAGAATACGAAAATATTATAGACAGTGGCTCAGCCAAGACATCGGCGCAGGAATGTAGCAGTTGCGAAGAAAATCCATCGCGACCAGGGGCAGAGTGCTTCCTCATCTTGGAGAGGTATCCCAGGACCAGCTCCCGATCGACATTGATGCTCTCCACTTCATCGACAATACGTGGAAAATTGGGATCAGAAATTAGATCGTCAGGTTCCGACACAAAAGCGGAGGCAAAAGATTGCGCCATCACGTCAGCAACCCGAGTAAGGTTCTCACAAGCCTCACCGGCAGAGTCATAAACAAAGGATATTTCAACCTTGCTGTTCATGCAGGAGCGAAGATACTTGTAAAGTCTCTTCCTATTCTTGGAGCTGACCAAATCATGTTCAAATTTCTTCTTGGCTTGCTGAATAGTCGACGATACAACGTTGGAATATGCACGATGGTTTCGATAGTCATCATCCGATCTGCTGCGTAAATAACGTTGCCACAATGATTTTTTACAACGGATCATATGCAATATGGACTGCTTTATCCATGGTTTCGAAGGATTGAATTTCTGAACTGAGTAAGTAGTACAAGCAGCCACAGCCTCATTGATTATATCAGAAAACACCCTCCAGTTATCCTCCATCGAAAGCTGAGAAGAGAGAACAGAATACCAGCTATAGCCCGAGATGATATCGCGAACTTGATTGAAGTTGATTCTACTTTTAAGCTTACTCTGCCTACTGTTTGTGATTGAGGTGTTGAGCTGAATTTGGGTGGATAAAAGAACGTGGTCAGATTTTCCAATAGGAGGTGAATATTCGATTTCTGAGATGACATTGGAATCGGAACAGATGAATAGGTCGAGTAAGGAAGGAATCTGTCCCTCCCTGTATCTGGTGGGTTGATGAACTAGTTGTTGAAGACCACTGTTGACCATAAGTTCAGCATAAGGAAACGATGGTGCGTTTTGTGAAGGCAGCTGTGTGATGGGCCACTGTAAATCTGGACAATTGAAGTCTCCAGCTATGAACAAGTTATTATATTTCTTAGAGCACTCCGACAGAAAAGCAACCAACTCGGCGTCTTCAGAGCAGGGACGAGGTCGATAGATACATCCGATGAAGATAGAAAAACCCTGCTTTGATATTTCAAAGAAAATGTTGTTGATGCCTGCCCAATTCTTATGGACCTCATTCACTTTGAACGAGGAAGTGATATCTTGTCTTAAGTAGACGCATACCCCCCTGTGACCAGGAGTTGTGATACTATCGTCGCGATGGAGAGTATAATTAGGTATGTCGAATATGCAGTTTGGAATGGATGGATGCAGCCAGGACTCAGTTATCAGCATAATGAAGGGTTTTTGTAGTTGAACAATGGACAGAAATTCAGAAAACTTGGATGAAAGTGATTGTATATTAGTGTAAATCAAGGGCCAAACCAAGAGATTATTCAGTTTTTTGTAGATGTACCTGGAGATTGTGATGAGGATACTATTGTTGGGACACCCTGTAAATATCTTATGGTTAGATCGCCTTCACCAGCGTTTTGACGGCGCTTCAACTCGACACGAAGGGAGTCAAGGGCAGATACCTGTTTTTTTGTCTTATCATCATAAATTATAACTTGACGGAAGCTAGGGTGACCCTTTAGTTTAGATCGGTTTCTCAAAACAGCCGTAACAGTATCAGGTGACGAGAAAGTAGCTCGAATCCACTTTGGTTTGCTTTTATCTTTGGATGGTAATCGAGTTGAACTCATGAGAGTGTGACCAGCATTCGGCAGGATGTGCTCCACAATGTCGCGAACACTGGCAGTGTCAAGCAAGGCGTCGGCTTTCTCAGGGACATTACATATGATGAGGTTGTGAGATTTTCTCACACGGTTCAGAATTTCCGCCATATCATGTTGGACTGAAAGATGGGAAGAAGCAGAAGTAGACGAAACTTTTTCCAGTTTTGAAGAAATGGCGGCAACTTCA
The DNA here is from genome assembly GCA_034642435.1 of Megalocaria dilatata. NCBI lineage: Eukaryota > Metazoa > Arthropoda > Insecta > Coleoptera > Coccinellidae > Megalocaria > Megalocaria dilatata. The sequence continues at coordinate 36,824,929 of CM067857.1, read as the reverse complement.
TCGCATAGTGCTGAGTTGGCCTGATGTAAACTAGCAATCTCCGAATGACAGTCATCGATTGCGCTCTGATGTTTAGAGATAATATCGCTATGCTCCTTGATTTTTGTGGTACAACTTGCCAATTGATTGAAGAGGTCGTCTTGGCGTTTTTCGATACGCTCGACACTGGCAGCGACCTTTTGAATTGATTCAAGAAGAGTGTTGAAATGCTGAGCAGTTACTGGCATGTTTGTATCATCGGACGGAGTCTGTTGAGCTGACTGAGAATTAGGCTGGACGGAATGACGATAGCCAGAATGATCACTTCGCAATCTCCTCTCCTGCGACATTATGAAGGATAATTAGGATGAAGGAATAGGGATTACAATTGGACTCTTCACTTCAATGGGCCGTTAATGAAGACTTAGCACAGATACAGAGGCCACGATCGAAAGGAATGCGGGAGGGGAAACAAAAGCGGACAGGAATACGAGAGAACTGCCAAGTTACAGAAGACGAGCCATGTCCTATATCATCGATAACCAGAATGAAATGACTGAAGAGGTGGTAATAAACACTGAAATGCAGCGAAGCGAAATGCAAATGAAAAGGGTCCCGTCAAGGTCAACCGGTTCCGGAAAACCGGAAAGCGAGCGTGTGAGCGAGAAAATAAAAATGTAAACATACAAAATGAAATGAATTACTTTACAGAATTGTATTTAAACAGAAAAATATCAACCACGTTTTTTCAGAGAAACTTAACGTAATATGTATATAGAGTCTAAGGACTTACTTTCAGTGTAATGAAATTGTTCAATTCCGACTTGATACACAATTAATATAAACGAATTGATAATAAACTCATGAAACACGTTTGCATATAAGTTATTTACAACAAAAAAGTCATATAACACATGGTCGAAATGTTGATGGTTATTCTTCAATTTGCCATTTCTTGATTTCACGAAATATTTTAAGTTTTTCCATAAAATCAATTATACTTCAGTTGTCCTTGTAGCCTCATCAAATTTGACCACATAACTGGAAACGGCATTAAATTTACTACAAGATAAAGAGTTATGTGTGCCAAAATAAACTTATTGCGGGCGTGATAAGGAGATGAATATCACGATTCTGAAAGCAAGTCATATTTTTCCAATGGTTTTATCGATGAAAAATTATTAATTATGGAAATGTTTTCTTATCAACAAAAAATACCTCATTTAGTGTGCTTTCGAGTGACATATCAACTCTTGTGCTAGCTTCTTGTCCTCTGTCTTAATATCAAGTAGATAATAACGAAAAGTTGAAATATTCCAAACCTAAATTCGCTCTATCTTGAAGCTTAACTAAATTTTTGTCCAAAAGGATTCCAAGAAACTCAGTTGAATCGGATCTTGCAATAATGATATCCCAAATTTAACCCTCAAAGTACTTATCTCATTATTTTTGAAGAGAAATAAATGAACCTAAACAGTCTAATCTTCGTTTACCATCAAATTAACGAATTCCTCAACAATACAGTCGCAGACTTTTTGAAGTTCTCCACTACTCCAGGCAGAAACAACTACTGTGGTAGTGAATAATACCAACGAAAATCAGGCTTAGCTTTCGGGCAAATCTATATATCTATATATATAAAAATCAATTGCTGTTCGTTAGTCTCGCTAAAACTCGAGAACGGCTAAACGGATTTTTCTTATCTTGGTCTTGAAATGATCGTGGAGGTCTAGGGAAGGTTTAAAAGGTGAGAAAAATTCGAATAATTGCCGGGAAACCCTAAAAATAGCCCTTTTCTGTTTCCCATACAAACTTTTTCTAATGTAACTAAAGTAATCAAGAAACCATTATACCCCACTTAAGATATGAGCATAATCCCGAATATTTAAATTCCCAGTATTATTTTATTGGGCATTAGTATAATACTGGGAATTTCAACATTCAGGATTTTGCTCATATCTTAAGTGGGGTATAATGGTATCTTAATTACTTTAGTTGGTAATTGAAGAGATAAGAAACATTTTATAATAAGTTATCAATTACATTTAAATGATAAAGTAATAGTTTTGTAATTTCAAAATGCAGTACGAAGTCTGCCGGGTCAACTATTATTATTATATTATACAAAAGTTTAGGTCTTTTATTTATCGATTGATGCAGTACGATGTCTGCCGGGTCAGCTATTATTATTATATTATACAATTATTATCTATATATATATAAAAATCAATTGCTGTTCGTTAGTCTCGCTAAAACTCGAGAACGGCTAAACGGATTTTTCTTATCTTGGTCTTGAAATGATCCTGGAGGTCTAGGGAAGGTTCAAAAGGTGAGAAAAATTCGAATAATTGCCGGGAAAATCCTAAAAACAGCCCTTTTCTGTTTTCCATACAAACGTTTTCTAACGTAACTAAAGTAATCAAGAAACCATTATACCCCACTTAAGATATGAGCATAATCCCGAATATTTAAATTCCCAGTATTATTTTATTGGGCATTAGTATAATACTGGGAATTTCAACATTCAGGATTTTGCTCATATCTTAAGTGGGGTATAATGGTATCTTAATTACTTTAGTTGGTAATTGAAGAGATAAGAAACATTTTAAAATAAGTTATCAATTACATTCAAATGATAAAGTAATAGTTTTGTAATTTCAAAATGCAGTACGAAGTCTGCCGGGTCAGCTATTATTATTATATTATACAAAAGTTTAGGTCTTTTATTTATCGATTGATGCAGTACGATGTCTGCCGGGTCAGCTATTATTATAATATTATACAATTATTATCTATATATATAAAAATCAATTGCTGTTCGTTAGTCTTGCTAAAACTCGAGAACGGCTAAACGGATTTTTCTTATCTTGGTCTTGAAATGATCCTGGAGGTCCAGGGAAGGTTTAAAAGGTGAGAAAAATTCGAATAATTGCCGGGAAAATCCTAAAAACAGCCCTTTTCTGTTTTCCATACAAACGTTTTATAACGTTACTAAAGTAATCAAGAAACCATTATACCCCACTTAAGATATGAGCTTAATCACGAATATTGAAATTCCCAGTATTATTTTATTGGGCATTAGTATAATACTGGGAATTTCAACATTCGGGATTTTGCTCATATCTTAAGTGGGGTATAATGGTATCTTAATTACTTTAGTTAGTAATTGATGAGTTAAGAAACATTTTATAAGTTATCAATTACATTTAAATGATAAAGTAATAGTTTTGTCATTTTAAAAATGCAGTACGAAGTCTGCCGGGTCAGTTATTATTATTATATTATACAAAAGTTTAGGTCTTTTATTTATCGATTGATGCAGTAGGATGTCTGCCGGGTCAGCTATTATTATTATATTTTACAAAAGTTTAGGTCTTTTATTTACCGATTGATGCAGTACGAAGTCTGCCGGGTCAGCTAGTCATTTATAAATAATAAAAATAGAAGATGGCTTAGTATATAGTAACTCTGACAAACTCCAAAGCCCATTTTATAGCTCCTGGAATAATATTTGTCATTTTTAACTGACATAATCCTTTCATGAAGGAAACTACGCAACAAATGTAGAACGGGGTACGCCCCTGAAATCTAAATTAACACTTTTAAAGTTGAACTCAAAGCAGACTGTATCAAAAGCTGATAAAAGGTCGAAAACTAAACCAGCTACATGTAAGTTGTTATCTAAACACTCATAGACATATTCGTCATGTGAAGTACCACTACGAGAAAAAGGAAAGCAGCACAGTCTTCTTGATCTCCACGAACGTTTTGATGAAGAAACAATTAGTGAAAGACAATGTAGTTGTCACATATCAAATAAGGTAATGCCAGTACGAAAGACAATCCAGAAGAGGTCGATCATCCGATTTCTCCAACCAGGCCTTCCTAGCGTGGAAGGGAACAACAAAGCCTGACAACTCGAATACTGGTTGAAAACTTCAACGTCACCCACTTGTCATTGGCGAAGAACCGCGGTTGCTTTTAGAAACATCAGAAGAAAGAAGTTTTGCATATCACCAGTAGTAGAAAAACCAGAAAGAATACCGAAAGTCTTCCATTGTAAAAAAAACAGGGACAGAAGTGCAATCATTCACTGTGAAATCATACCAAATGTGATTGTTAGTAGTTATTGATAGAATTACGATAATGAAGCCAACATTGACTCATTTCGGAAAAAAACAGTATGCGGTAATTCAACACCAACAGCGATGTCTAACTAGGTCATCTCTAACGTCTTAACACAGCAATTGAGACGAAAGGACCGCGCAAAAATAATCTGCAGTCTTTTACCATGATAATGGCAGCATGTTGAGCGTCGTGTCGTCGAATCTATCGCCATAAAGGACTGGGATCTGATACCACATTCGCCTCATTACGGACCGAAAGTCCTATAAACGGTCACGTCAATCTTTCGCTATAAAACTTGCAGGCGAATAAATATCGGTTGTTTTTTTTTAAGTAATAGAAATTTGAATTGAAATAAAACACATATAAGAAATATTGAAGTCAACTTTTTTAATTTGAAAGATAATTTTATGACATTCATGTTTTAAAAATAATTACCAGCATATGTCCACCAAGACTAGCTCTGAGGAACCGCATTCGACTGAAACAATTTTGGACCAATTTTTTGAGTAATTCAGGCCTTTTTTCATCCATAACACGAGTTATGTTGACTTCCAAAGCTTCTATTGTTTCTGGTTTAACAGCATAAACCAATGACTTGACTTAACCCCAAAGAAAATAATCCAGTTGAGTTATGTTCCATCATCTTGGAGGCCAATTAACTGGACCATTTCTCGAAATAATGTTATCGCCAAATCTTTCTTTCAATAAATCAATTGTTAGGGTAGCAGCATGAGGTGTAGCACCATCTTATTGGAACCAAAACACTTGGGTCGATACCATTCAAATTTTGAAACAAATAATCATTGATCATCGATCTGTAACGAGCACCAATCACTGTAACATTAGCTCCAGCATCGTTTTTAAAGAAATATGGACCAATGATTCCTCCAGCGGTAAAGCACACCATACAGTGCATTTTTCAGGAAGCAATGGAACCTGCAAAACTTCTTGAGGATTGTTTTCACACCATATACGGCAATTTTGCTTGTTTACATAGCCGTTCAACCAAAAATGAGCTTCATCACTATACACAATTTTACGATAAAAAAGTGGATCAACTTCAAGCTGTTCTAGGGCCCAATCAGCAAACAAACGACGTTTATTATGGTCAAATGGCTTCAGTTATTGAACCAGTTGGATCTAGTATGACTGTAGACCCAGATCTTTACGCAAAATTTTCCATTTTTTCCAGAGTCCAACTTGTTGAACGTCGACGAATAGACAAATCTGGACCATCAATAACAGTATGACTTACAGCAACGATATTTTCTTCTGTACGTACAGTTCTTTGTCCTGTTGTTTTTGCGTAGGGTAGAGAAAATGTTGGCCGAAATCTATCGATAGTTCGACGAATAAGCTGCTCTGGTGAACGATTATGTAAACCATAAATTTCACGAAGTGCTCTTAAGTTTGGCGAATAGAACACTGATTTTGAAAATACATTTCAACAATTTGTAAACGTTGTTGAGGCGTGAGTCTTTCCATGATAATTTGTCAATTCTTACTGAACAGAAATGTCAAAACAACATGGCTTCTACCTTCTGTCAAATCACAGTTATCCCTATCGAAATTTCTACCACTCTAAAAAAAACACCCGATATTATAACGATTTGGATGACTTGGTAATTAATGTTGAAGCGTAAATAGGCTCTGAGAATAATAATTTCTTTATCCGTGGAATCGACTTTCATAAAATTTCAAAACAAACGGCGCCACTCCAATAATAATTTCATGAAAAACACAAGATCTTATGTCTTTAGTTGCACTTTATATCTGCTCATGGATCATTGACATTTTTAGAAAATAATTAAAAAGGGCGATAAATACACAAGAAATATCAATGCGTACGATAATTGTTCTCTAAATTAAACATTTCCTCTATACCCTTGCGATCATTATTGTATTATCCCTTTCCGTCAGTAACTGTCAAAATAAAAATACATCAACTTAATGTTTTTATCAATCCTGAAGGCACATGAAGTTAGCGCGAACTTTCAAAGTTCGTACTATTAAAACTTATTAATGAATAATTTTCCGCTCAATTTTATCAAAAAAAAATGGGTGTTTCTGTTCGTCTTAACTGAACGTCTTTAAAAGTTCAGAAAACTGATTTCCCTATAATTAAGCTTGAATTTGTGCCTAATTTATTAGGCAAAAAAAATATGTCAATCTTTCTTCGAGAAAAAAACTGCATAAATATACAGTGGGACAAATATTGTTTTTGTAAATTACAGTAAAATTTTTTATTGGAATATAAATTATATATACCGATTTATTTTTACGATTTTCAAAAGTTTCTCGCCAATATCACTATTCTATACTATACTAATCAACATAAAATTAATCAAATAACTATAAACAAGAATTTTTAAAAGTTCACCTGATTTTCAATATCACACACGAAAGGTTGTAACACAGATTCTATAGATGATAATAATCTCGTATCCAAGTTCATCAGCCTTATCAAATTCAGCACTGCATTCAAACAACATTCAAGCTCTACTTGAATCTTTCCCAGTTCTGCACTTTCCATTGAAAATTTTTCACTCGTGATTGTTATTTCCTTGAATGTATCATCCAGGAGAATTCCCAAATTTGTCAATGGCATAGGTGTTTTGGCCTTCAATTTCGCCACTAATCTTTTTTCAATCAAACGATACTGAGAACAGAGGGCTGATAGATATTCCTGAAACAAAAATCATTCAATGCAGGAATATTAAATAACATCATTTAAAATTTCCAGTTGTTTAAAATCAGTTAAATCAAATAAAGACAGCAAATTTTAAGTAAGACGGAATTAACGTATTAACCTATTATAAGATTTCTGAAAGTACCTGATAAACTCAATAATTCAAATATTAAGTTGGCAAAAAGTAATTGTCGATTTTTCATGAAGATGACACATGTTCTTAAATGATTATTGAACTTTGTTCAAAAATATAATTTCTCTGTTAAACAACTATTTTTCCGCCAACTTGATTATTTAAAGCTTCAAGAATTTCTGATCTTTGTTAAAAAAAATTAATCTAGTTTTAATATAATTTAACAATGATTTATATGTAGTTTACGATATACACTCATTTTATACTGCTGCAGCAAAATTATTTAACTAATTCTATTAAAAAAAAAATAAATTCACACAGTCTATGTTCACAGTTTATTCAGAATCTTGACACGTGTTTCGGTCTTTCGAACATCTTCCAAGGAGTACAAAAAGTAAAAACATACTTGTACTTCTTTGTATCTATATCCGTTCGAAAGTTATGGTATATAAGGTAGCGCTCAATGCTGATCCGCTCACAAAATATTTATTTTTAACTTCAAATTATATGCGCGGAATTTCGCATTAATATGCGTGTTATTATTCCACTTTTGAATACTGAATTTCAGATCAATCGAATCAGTTGTTGCGGAAAATATGAAAAAATTTCAAACGTGAATAAGTGCGAAACTAATTTGGCCTTTTAACAAACTCATCCGAGATATTTAGATGCTTAACATTCCTCGAGAGTTTCAAGGCTCTAGTTCTTTTCGTTCGAAAGTAGCGTGTTTACGTATGGACTTGCCGGCCGAACAGAATTAGTTTTGATCTAGTCGTTTAAGATCATTTTCGGCTCAAAATTTGAAAAATACAGACATTTGGGCGAAAGATGATAGCTTGTTCATTGGAACAAGCGCGCAAAAAGCTAAGTGTCAAGTACTTTTGAAACCGGAAAATTATTTGTCCCTAATAGGACAAAAATAGGTTTTTCCAATAAAAGTTTTAATTTTGATTTTAAAAAACGAGTATATTTCAAGAGAAATCAATAGATGTTTATTCCGTTTCAAAGGGGAAGGTATGCCATTAACAATGGAAAACGATATCAGCCAAATAGCCGGCTAAGTTTGCAGCACCATATCATTTTCATGAAATTTTTCACCAAATTCGTACACTTGCGCCTGAATTTTCTCGATAACTTCACGAATTTCATCTTTAAGTCTTGAATCGATTGTGGAGCATTGTCATAGACCTTATCTTTCACGTAGCACCAAAGAAATAAATCTAAATGACAAGATCTCGGTAGCCAATTGTGATCACCTCTTCGAAAAATAACAAGGCCTGAAAACTTTTCTTGCAAAATTCGGACGTTTCGTTGCTCGTGTGGCACGTAGCGCAGTGTTGTTGCCCACATCAATATCTTCAAATTCCGGCCATAAAAAATCATTAATTATAGCTCGGTAGCCCAATCCACTGACACGTTAAGGATAGAGAGGCTTCTCAATAATCATTCTTGGATTCTCTGAGTCCCAAATGCGATAATTCTGCTTACAAATGTAACATCCGAGGTGAAAATGGGCCTCATCACTGAAGATGATTTTTCGATGAAAATCTGGATCATTTGGATACATTTCAAGGACCCATTCAGCGAAGATTCGACCTTGCTGGAGTTAGACCAGCTTGAATTCTGTGTTAACTCAACTTCAATAGCCTTAAGACCTAAGTCTTCATGCAAAATACTGTGTAATATCGTTTGTGGAATGCCTTATTCCAAAGATCGACAAGGAATCGATAAACCTGGTTTTTCTTCAACACTACATCAGCAACATTCTTAGTTATTCTTGAGCGATGCACACGATTTCTATTCTTCACATCACGAACTTGTCCCAACAGCGCAAATTTTTCCACCTCTTTCACTATTGCAGGCCGAAAAGGTGCTTCACGACGACCCAAAAGTACCTTAGTTTTGCGAACTGCGACTGCCAAATTTTCACCATTTTTATAGTGAATTTTAACAATTTCAGTGCGTTGTTAAAGCGTGTGTCGTTTCATTTTTAGTAATGGCTTACTTGTCAAATGTCAAAAAGTGACAGCTTCAAAAGTGATAGCTGCCCAGATAGGGGTCTATTCAAAATGAAACCTCTTATTGGAAAACCCTTTAAATTCATTCACTGTAAAACAGCGTGTATGAAGACTTTGCGGGGTTATGTTCGAGAAAAACCCTGCATCGACCCCAATTCCAATGCAACATCGTCAACTCACCTGAAGACGAACGACTTCTTTGCGAATCCGGAAGTGTTTATTTACGCAGAAAACCAGCGGAGAAATGGGCAACGACCCGCTAAAATTGATGGAAAAACCTTCATCGTCCTGAAAGTATCTCCCCAAACGGTACAACAGCTGCTCCACCATCAGATTCAAAGACACGAGAGAATCGGATTGAATACGATACCTTTGTGAGGATTTCGCTAATAGGACGGAAGCCGTTTTGCCACATTCCGTTACGTTGGCAAAACCGGCGGCATTTCCGACAGCTTCCACTGGATTATCTTGTATCAGGTCTGAAATTGAAGGTATCAGGTAACTTTAAAATATTCTAGAATTATCCCTTGACTTCTGTTAGCGGCTTCGTAGGATTTGAGAGCTTGATACTGCCGATTCTTAATCAAGAGGAAGAGAGACATACATTTTCATATACTAACACAAATATACTGCGAATATTGGATGGAGTAGTCCGTTACTTTATGATACTTCATTTTAATTGGAATGAAATAAGAAATTACTTTGTTTTCTATCACTTTCAACATTCCCAAACTGAATTTCAGTTTGAAAATGTAGTAACCCTACAAAACTCCTGTCACTGAATAATCAGTAAATAAAAGTGAATTTGGTACATTTCACAGTTTTTCTTTGATAAAGGGGAAAATGCAAGCAAGGCGGCAGAAATTGTGAATGGTGTTAATGACCCGGATAGTGTATCAGATAATTCCGTTCAGGTATTTTTGTAGTTAAAGTTACACATCGCAAAGGCAGGCTCGTCGTCAAAAATCTCGATAAAATCACGGAAATAATCGAAGTTGACCGGCATGTTAGTAGTTGTAGCATCACCGAGGAGCTGAAGATCGACCTTAAAACAGTCTTAAACCATTAGAGCAAGTCTGGATTAAAAAAAAAAGATCGATGTTTGGGTGCCATACCAATTAACACAAAAAAACATGGTGAATCGAATTTTCATCTGTAAAGCCTTGGCCAAGCGAAATAAAATCGACCCATTTCGTAAACGGGATGAGAAATGAGTCGCATACGACAATATAGGACTAAGGGCCAGGAGAATTCTACTACTGTGGAAAGCAATCATTTATTATGAGTTGCTTCTATATGGACAGACATTCATATCTCAACTGTCAACAACTGGACCGTTTGAAGCTAGCGATTGGCCAGAAACGGACAGAACTGACTTACAAAGGAGATATTGTGTTCCATCAGGATAATAATAATAATTAAAAAACCAGTACAACGCTAGACCACTCACGCCTGCAGTGACTCACCAGAAGCTCCGGGAGCTTGGTTGGGAAGTTTTAATGCATCCACCATATAGTCCAGACCTGGAACCATATTTTTCTCGCATTGCAAAACTTCCTGAATGATAATAAATTGGCATCCCGAGAAGATTGTGAAAATCTATTACTAGAGCCAATAAGATCCAACCTTCTATGAGTCTTTTGAAGCTACCTTTAAAATGGCAATAAATTATAGAACTAAACGGTGCATATTTGACCCAAATAAGACAATCTGAAACATGTTAAAAAATACTTGAAGTTCACGCAAAAATAATAAATTTTTCCCCAAGCTATTATAATCTTCTTGTTCATGTGGATATATAAAAAAAGTTTTTAGAAGTCAATTAAAAAAAAAAAGACAAGAATGGCTTAACAATTACATCACAATTTCGTATAGCTACTTTCTTCAAGGGAAGATTCATGAAAAAAAGAAATATCAATGAAAGTCAATAGAATATTCATTTGTGGTTGTTCTACGGGTGATATTTGAGTAGGAGAAGATTTAATTCGGATTATCAAGAAGGAATCATCCTTGGAAAGATTTATATTTTATATTCTTATTATCTGCATTCAAATTAAAGCGATATACCTACCTGAAAACAAAACTGATATGGGAACCAGATCCCTATTAATATTCAAATTGACTTTTACTTCGCTCTCCTTTTGTGGAGAGTTAAATTTAACAACTAATCCCAAAGGCAACATCACTGTTTTGCTGACATTTCTCGGACTTCCAGTTTCAGTAATGAAACTCGCTACAACTTCACATTCCAAAGTTGGTACCTCATTTTCCTCGTCAAGAAATATATCACAAACGAATTGGTTCCTCTCCTTTAGACTGGTTTGGAAAAATGTTGCAGGTAGACATTTCAAAGGTCTATGCACCAAAATAGCTACTTGAAGTTCTTCGATGCGAGTGTGAGAAGTGATATCAACGGTGATTTGGCACATTTGATTATTCAGTGCCATACTCAGACTGTGTTCGTGGATGCACGTCTTCAGTTCGGAATCTATATGGAGACTCATGGTGAACTGTTTATCTAAGTAATCACCACTCAGTTTTATTTCTGAAAAATAAAGCATAATAAGTACAACTTTTAATTTTAATAGTATTAAAGTACACGTTGGTATCCTGTGTAATTCAGAAACCAAATAAAGCGTGGGCCGTCTAGAGCTATTTGAAGTCGTGGTTATTTAATCTGGCAACACTTCTGTTCTGTTTTGACAGAAAGTTAGTTTAATATTTGACATTAACAATATGGGTCGATTTACGCTTGAACAAAACTGGGTATACTTAAAACATATTTCCAAAGTAGCGAAGCTTCTATGCAAATTGTTAGAATTTTACGTGGAAATATCAATAGAAATGAAGTCATGACAATTTGTGGATCAATTTGTTCGTGAAAACTGAATCGTTATTTGATAAAACAAATCGTTGACGTCTTCGTCCAGTGATCACACCTGAAAATATTGCTGTTGCAGCCCAAAATGTGGCTGAACATCCATCAACATCCACTCGTCATCATGCTCAAAAACTAAGGTTTTCTTATTACATTTATAGAACAACATTCAATGTTAAAATATCTGATCTGAATTTTTCAACCGTATATATCGACTTTATTTAGTTTTACACCTCTAAACGTACCTTTCATTCAAGAAAAACATAAGGATTAATAATATTGACGTATAATACTGATTAAATTCTATTTTTCCTTTCATAAGGGGTCATATCTTCTATCTTACCAGTAGTAATCACCCATCATGGCTGGATCCCATCGCCCTTGATAAAGAATTTGCATTGTCCTAATAGCTTGGTCGAATCTTTCCCCCTGTTTATCACTGATAGCTCCCAAATTTTCAGGCAAAAATTACAGACTTGAATGGAGGAAATAAATGTTCAATGACATTCGAGCACCAAGCGATTTGTAGGCATCTAATAATTCATTAACTAACTGTTGATAGTTTGTATCCATATTGTTGCCCAAAAATCTTCTTACTACACTAACAAATGAATTCCATGCTCTCGGTTCCCGCCTGGTAAGCTTCTCTGTAAAATTAACGTCGTCCATCAATTTTCTGATTGGTGGTTCAATAAAAATCTATTCCTTTAAGTTCGCATCACTTAACTTGGGAAAGACTTGTTTGAAGTATTTGAATCCATCACCATCTTTATTCATAGCCTTCACAAAGTTTTTCATCAGCTCAAGTGTTCAATAACATGTTGTGATCCCGCTTGAGATACACTTATTTCTGGCTAAATTTTGGTTATATAATGAATTACTGCACGACTGTCTCATAGACAAAGAAAACAGCAATATTTAGTAAACCCTCCCTGAAGTCCCACTAAAGTTTCTATAACTTTTAACCCCACCCATATCTGCCATTTATACGTGTTGTAGTTTATTTTATCCAAAAGAGTGCGCATATTTTCATGACCTTCTTTAATCGAAACTGAATGGGCAAATGGTATAGAGGGCTTTAAATTTTCATTATGCAATAACACAGCTTTCAAACTGTATTTAGACGAATCTATAAATAAATGCCACTTAGAGGGGGAATGCTCAATATAAAGTTCCTGCCTTAAACCATCAATATCAGTACACGCACACAACAAATTTTCCATACTGTAGAATGCAGAAAACGAATTTCTTTTTCTGAAATTCGTAATTTTCTTTTCATTGCCTAATAAGTTCCATTCTTTAAGACGGGAATCAAGAAGGTCTGATTGTTGCTTTGATCAAATTATGTGCTAAATCGTTTAACTCACAATTAATAACTTTGAACAATTAAATGTGGCTCGCCGGAACTGGGATCTGGAGTAAAAGTACGGTCAGTGCATTGTTTTTCGGAGCTGCCTGATGATACGTTGTCTCTAATATCTTCGAAAACAACATTTTGCACATCTAAAGGTACGATCGGAACTGGTAAATCTGCATTATGAGGAACAGGTCATATTGAAGACTGAAAAATTGGATAGTCGATCTTGTGCTTTCCCGTTTTGGAATAATCTTCAGTCTTTGTCAGACAAAAAAGCAATCATCTAAATGATGAGTGGGTTCTCGACATATCATAGGAACTGCAAAAGGCATGCTTTTTCTCTTCCCATTCATTCACTGCACCAATGATATGCTACAATCAACACAGCCCACAAGGGGAGCCCACTGCTTGTCTTGATCTCCAATTAAAACACCAAAATATTGTAAGTAGACTTTTTTTAACATTTTCAAAAAATTGCCTGGCTTGTGATTTCACCATAAATTCCCCACAAATATAACAAACTTTGTCAGGAAAGATTCTGCAACGGCGGCGCGTCTGTCTCGATATTTTCGTCCTTAAAACACTTTCTTATCTACACACAGGGAACCACTCACTTCGAAACTCAACAGAAGACTGATTTTTAATCTTAATTTAAGGTCTTTTATTGTAAACAACACAGTTCAGGTACTTTTCCTGTTATAAAATGCATCCATTTTTACCGTTCACTCTTAAAATTGACTACTCCCTAAGGTAAAATGGTCTTATTGAGCTATTGAAAGGAGTGGTACCTGTTAGGGCTTCAGGAATATTTTTTCCTATTATTAAAAAGGTATTTCCATCAAAAAAATAAAGATCTGCTTCGTGTTACAAAAATCTTGTCGACCAGTGAAATTTGATGACCCTACAAATCATAGGTACTAAAACATTGTTTATTCTTGGGTGTCATATCACCTTCAGCGTTGAGAGGAGAAGTAGATAAATGGCAGGTCAAGAATCTTATGGAGGCTTCAAAGCAAAAGGTTCAAAATGAATAACGAATTGAATGAGGGTTTCTCAATTATATTTTCGAAGTTAGAAGCCACTTAAAAAGTATTAATAAAGAAACTTTGATACTTGCACGTTATGTAAATCGACATCTGAAAGTAGCAGGTAAATCATTAGCAGATAACATTTGTTCCACAGAAAGGTGTAACACTGTGATACTTGTAGATGTTTCAGCACTTCAAAATGAACAGTTCCGCGTATACTGAAACAAACACAGAAACGCCTTTTTGGGATGATCAAAATTACCGGATCTGAATCTAGAGAACCATATTTGACATTTACGCACTTGGATAAACATCGCAAATGTTTTTGGTCGCAAGTGTTGCGTTACTGCCCTTGCGAAACTCAAAAAGCATACATTACATTAGGAATCATGGTAAACGTTAGTAAGACTTACTATTACCAAGGTAACTAGACCGTCAAAAATTTTTATAGAGTATATTGAGGTGTGTTCGTTTCGTTAACGTCTATCCATATCTATATGTGTTAGATAATATAGCTATAAAAAAATTTGGGTATCTTCGTTACTCACCATCATTACTCAAATTTTTTATAACTTTGTTCAAAGTAGCTAACTCTTCCTCGGCTTTTTCATAGTCCAATTCCTTGTAACTCAATGGTGGTGCTACGAACAGGCTAGGTTGTGTTCCTAAATAACAGCATTCTAATCTTCCTTCTTCTGACAATATCACTAGACATCCCTTCAAGTTCCATAGGTTTGCCCTCTTTATATTTATGGGTAAGAAATGTAGTTGAGCAGACCACTTCAATGTTGTATTTTGGTAGATAAGAGCCGTACTAGTTTCAGATATCACAATAGTCATAATGTTATTTCCTAGAACATAAAATTTCAACGAAAGAAAAATAAAAGTACAAATACACACATCGTCAAAACTATTGGCCAACTAATTATCAACTCTCAACTTGTTGAATGTAACATGACAATTTTTTGTGTGTGGAATCTTCACTATCTTATCACTTAAATGAAAACAATAAAACAGCAAAAAATGTTTTTGTTCAGGGGAATGCAGGTGTATTCGAAATTAATCGGTTTTCAGCGAATAACGAGAGTTGTAATATTGAGAATATTCCGTGGAAAATGCCGGGACATCCAATTTCTCAGTTTGACCGGGCAAGAATAGTAGCCCTACATCAAGAAGCTTTGTCGAACCACCAGATTGCGCAACGTTTGAATATTCCACGGACTTCAGTAAAGCCCATAGTGACTCTTTTCCAGGAAACCGGCAGCGTTGCCCAAAGACCAGTGCCTGGTCGACCCAAAGTAACATCTGCAAGGGAAGACCATTATATCGCAAATTTTACTCGAAGGAATCGAACGGTATCTGTAACAGCCCTTCGAAGTAATTTTTTGAGGACTTATAGACGGGTAGTCTCAACCAGTACCATAAGGAGACGGTTGCATTCTTCAAATTTAAGGGCAAGAAGACCTATAAGAGTACCTCGGCTATCACCTGGACATAGAGCTACCTGTCGGCAATGGGCAGAACACCACCAAGATTGGTTTTTGCCAAATTGGCGCAACGTACTTTTTTCGGACGAGTCACGATTCGGTTTACAAAGTGATAGTCGACGAGAAAAGGGTTTTGGAGAGGTTCAAGCAGACTAGAGGGACTCAATTTTGCCCGGGAAGTTGTGTCCTTTCAAGGCGGATCAATAATGTGCTGGGGGGGGTACAATGTTCGGTCGCCGTACCCCTCTTATTATTGTTGAACGAACTATGATTGGTGCCATTTACATAGAAAAAATCATTGAACCAATCATTGTTCCTCTGCGCAACGAATTTGGGGATAATTTCATTTATCAGGATGATAACGCCCCACCACACCGCACACGAAGAGTTCAAAATATTCTTCAAGAGAGCAATATATCCAGTGAATGAACTAGCCAGCAAATTCACCAGATATTAATTCAATTGAGCACGTATGGGATTACTTAGGGAGATCAATATCCAATAGTCAAAACCCATCCTCAACTTTTCAGGAATTGAGTTTAGCCCTTCAGGAAGAATGGAACGATAGGCCTGAAATTTTCATTAATGACTTGATTCGTTGGATGCCTAGGCATTTTGGACAGTTGATTGAGAGAAGAGGTGGTAATACGGACTACTGAATTTGGATTCAATTGTGGAATAACTATAATAAATCAAAAATAAAAAATCGATAAATTTTGATTTTTTCTATTTTGTCTCCACCTGCATAAAGCAAAGAATAACAAACAAAGATTTTCTATCAAATATAGTTGAAATAGAAAAAAATAGTCATTTCTTTTCCAGAACATAGATTGTTTATTTCTTGAGAAACCTAGGGGAGCCAAGACTTTTGACGATGTGTTTATATTTGAATGGAATAAGAATTCAATCTAGAGCTTATGAAGGTTTCATTCAAAAAATAATTTCAATAAGTTTTACTTATCATTATTCACATTGCCGTTTTTTTATCAGCCCAATTTTTATCCCTTAAATTAAATCGATCCAGTAAAACCTTGGAGTTTAAAATGATATAATATTTGCAGGGAATTTCATGAGTTTTTCCTTCATGAGGTTGTTTATCAGTAAATATTATAAGGTTGTTGGGAAAGTTATTTCGTTTTTCCCGGCAAAGGATTTAATTGTATTTTTTCGGACCCAGCTTCACACTTAAGACGCATAATCATTAAATGTTTTGAGAGCTGATATAGCAAGGCTTGTGTGTGGAAAAGTTCAATTAATTCTACGCAGTAGCTTTTGGTTGTTGCCCTTTTAAATATGTAGAGCAATAAGCAGCATTTTCGTCATGTTTTAATTTACTATAGAAAAGGTAAAAATGCTGTTCAAGCCAACAAAAAATTATCCGATGTGTTAGCAATACGCCAGTGCCAGAACTGGTTTGTAAAATTTCGATCCGGCGATGCCGAAGTGCACCACGTTCCGGAAGGCCGGTTGGAGCTGATAAAGACACGATAAATGTATAAGAATTTTCAATCAATTATCTAATATTTTGAAGAATAGCCCAAAAGTTTCTGAAAATAAAATCAAATCATGAACCGTATGAATTAGAAGATTATTTCCTTGCTAAATTTAGTTGATTCCGTTTGATTTTAGGACACTATTTCATTTCAGATTGTCATATTGGTGTATCTTATTTGAAATAAAGGAATATTATTATTATTATTTCCAGTTTTTCTCATGTTACTCTTCCTGGAATTTTGAGGAGTTACGGGCATAATGTATACCAAGCACTCTAGCCTATTCCTGGCTCAAGAATCTTCTGACGATCCGTGTTGTGTTCAGGATCACGGCCTTCTGCAGGGGTTGGAAAAGGTTGTTGTGTAGCCCAAGGATCTCGAGACTTCTGTGGAGGTCAATAAGTATAATGCCTGTAAATGACAATTTAATTGGCATAATTCACATTTTTTCAATTTCCCACATTTTCTTAATTTCATCTGCCAGGTCTGTGTACTCCCTTTTCTTTTCTGCAATGGTGTTAAGTAGGTTATGGGTGTTCAGTATTGCCACGTCTGTGATCAATGCCTCCTTCTTTCGTTTATCTCGTACTGCGATGTCCGGTTTATTGTATGGGATACTTCTGTCAGTTATTATTGATCGGTCGTAATAGATAGTGTTACTGGGCCGTCCCAGTGACAGCTGGTGGGTCGTACTTGTAGTAGAGAGTTCTGGCAGCTTGGTGTAATATCTTTAGCCTGAAGCACAGTTCTTGATGTATTATAGCAACTACTTGGTTGTTGCGGTGTAGATAGTCAGTTTGGCTCAGTAGGCTGCATGCTGCTGTTATATGTTGAATGGTTTCTGGCTTCTCCCTGCACTTTCTGCACCTGTCATCTGGTATCTGAGGATTCTTAACTATGTGCTTCACGTAGTTCTTTGTATTGACTACCTGGTCCTGGACGGCTATCATAAAACCCTCCGTTTCTGGAAAGAGTTCCCCCCTACTCAACCATGCGTTTGAAGCTGACTTGTCGACATGGGTTTGGTCTAGGGCGTGGGGACCTTCCATGGAGGGAAGGCCTTGCTTCGCCATTCTCCCAGTTTCTCCTCCCTGCTGTAGATCAACACGTTAGTTTGTTCCAACCATATTTGCCAACTTGAGGGGAACGTATACGCGATCGACTAAGCAGGCACTTTTGTGTAGGGGCGATGTTTCTTTTCTTTGGTGGAAATATGCTTTCAAGGGTCTGACTTGCCCATTATGGACGTTTTTGATGTCAATGAGGCCTCTGCCTCCCTCTCCTCTCGGTATTTTCGGCCTCAGAGCTTTTGGGTGGTGTTTTCTGTATTTTGTCAATTTTTCTAGTCTCTCTCATGATCCTAATCTATCCATGTTATTACTTCAAATGAGTACGTTAATACCGGTATCGCCAGAGATTTGAAAAGGTGTTTGCTATTGAGCTCGGTGTTGTAGACTCTCATTACTCTGGATAGATATTCTTTCGAGAGGTTTTCCTAATACTCTTGTGACTGATCATTCTTGCTTGTTAGTACCCTAGATATTTATTTTTTTTCTCCATGTTCTCATGGAGAGAAATTTGTGTCGTCGCGTCGATGTCTGTGATTCGCTTCTCGAACGTCACAAAAATGATCCATTTTTGAAGCGCATCATTACTGGTGACGAAAAATGGTTGTAAATAACAATGTCAAACGCAAGACATAATGGAGCAAAAAAGATGAACCGGCTCAAAGCATTTCGAAAGCTAACATCCATCAAAAAAGGTGATGCTGTCTGATTGGTGGTATTTTAAAGAAATTATTTTTTTTTAACTTTTACCGGATAATACAACAATTTATTCGGAAGTCTACTGTCATCAGATGGACAAAGTTAATGATGCACTTCACAAGAAAAGTCCAGAATTAATCAACAGAAAAGGTGTAGTGTTCCACCAAGATAATGCGAGATCTCATACAAGTTTGTTCACTCCCAAAAAGCTTTAACAGCTTGAACGGAATAAACTGCCACACCCACCATATTCTCCAGATCTGGCGCCTTCGGATTATTATTTGTTCCAGTCATTACAAAATTTTTTGGACGGTTAAACCTTTACTTCAAATGAAGAGGTCAAATTTCACCTGGATCAGTTTTTTGCCAGCAAAGACCAAAAATTGTATGAGCGTGGAATCATGCTACTACCAGAAAGATGGCAAAAGGTATTGGACCAGAATGACCAATATATAATTCAATAAAATATTTATTCAAAAACACGAAATTACTTTCCGAACAACAATATTTCTCAAGGCACCGGTGGTAATAGTACCACACAAGTTCGATTCCAGATCTCAGACGGTACGCGTCGTTTATCGCTAACGCGATTGAAATATTTGAATAATGAAACCGGTATGTGCTATATGCAACAGGAGTGCCGTAACAAATGTTATTTCGTGCTCAATTTGTAGTAAATCTTATCACAAATCATGCTGTGAAAGACGAGAATATGTATTTCAAGCCGAGAGTGATGTCTTTGAGTGCTGCACCGAAGAAGACAATACAAAATTTCAAGATTCTCTGAATTTCTCTGAGAATGATTTAACCAAGCTGCAAATGGAAGTTAAATATCTGCATAAAATCATTGAGAGTAAGGAAGAAATTATTAGTAACAAATCTAAAATAATAGAAGACAAGGAGGTGATAATAGAATTGCTTCGCAAACAGTTAAATAATTCCTTAAATGGATCAGACATATCAGTCAACCGTAAAAACGACGCAAATGATAAGACCGCAAAAAAAAGTGGTAAACAGACAACGCTGGTAAAGACTGGCTCCCACAAGGTTGAATCCAAACGTAATGTCAACAGTGAGGATTTTCCTAACGCTGGCAACAAAGCATGCCATGGGGGTGTAGAGAATGCTCCCACTACGACTTCTATGAGTACAGACGGTAGACCTGCTGCGCAAGTGGGTCGGGTTCATCACCTTGACGTACCGAAACCAGATTTGAAAATGGATGACATCACGGATAATGACAAGTGGTTTGAAGTATCTAAATCTAAACATTCTAAACGAAATCCTGCCGTCGCTGGGAAAACTAAACATGTCTCATCGTCAAAAAGATGGTCTACAGTAGGCAATGGTGACAACATGACCATAAAAGCTCTTCCTAGAACAGTGTCCTTGTTTGTTTCAAGAATAGATGCTAAAACAACCCTACAACAATTTACAGATATGGTAAAAGAACATTTTCAAGAAGCAATGTGCTCCCAGCTAGTGTCAAAGCATCCTGAACATTACCTTTCTTTTAAAGTTTTGATAAATAAAGATAATCTAGAAAAGGCAAAAAATAATAACCTTTGGCCAAAGGGTACATACGTGTCCTTGTTTTTTCAAAGGAAGGGTCTGAGGGATCAACCTGCCTAGAGAACAGGAGCTTAGCATGTAGCAATGCAAATACCCTTCAAGTGATTCATATGAATATGCAGGGCATGAGTCATTATAAATTTAACGATCTGGATGCATTTCTAGATGATAATCAATCATGCAGTGTGGTGTGCATAACAGAGCACTGGTTAAATACTGACATAGATAGGTTATATCGTCATGAAGACTGGCACATAGCTTCCAGTTTCTCAAGATCCGAACACAAGAGAGGAGGCTCCTTGATCATGTGTAGGGGTTCGGACTACATGGACCTGGTGGACTTGTGCAATATGTCTATCGAAGTGGATTGCGAAGTGGCAGCCATCAAAACACAAGGGGTGGTAGTAGTATCTATTTATCGTTCACCTAATGGTGATTTTGATTGTTTTATTAATGTTTTAGATAATTTGTTGAGTTCTTTGAATGTCAGTCAAGAAGTTGTGATAACGGGTGATTTTAATGTAAAATTTTCAATTTTAGGAGACAGTAGGTCTGTGGTTGGTGATAGGGGTTCCTGTGCACTGTTGGAGCTCATGGATACTTATGGTTTCAGGCGGACAATTTATCATCCGACTCGTGGAACCAACTGTTTGGACAATATTTTTATTAGAACCTCAATAAATCAATTAATTTATTCTGATGTCATAAGTGTGAGCTTCTCTGACCATAGGGCACAATATGTAGAAGTAAGTAGGCCCATACTATTAACAAATGCAAATAACATATCTTCTAAGAAGTGTAGACCTTTGACTCAGGCAGGTTTTAATAGGTTTCATGAGCTCCTGGGTGGGCGGTTGTGGGACTCTGTGGGCAGTGTGGAGGTATCTTGTGATGGGGCTTTTCAGGCGTTTCATGACACCTTTGTGGATATTTTCCGGACTAGTTTTCCTGAGGTTGTGTTGAGAACTAGGAGGAGTGATTCGGAGGTAAGGTGGTTCAGTAATGAGTTGAGGGAACTCAGAGATGAGGTACGATTGGTCAATGATTTATATAACTTTTACAAAAATGATTACTATAAAACGGCACGTAATATTGTACGTGGTAAGTATAGAGCTGCTCTGAAGAGTTCTCGAATAACAGCAAATGATAATTACATTTTGAATTCTAATAACAAAAATAAGACCATGTGGAGAATCATTAATTCGAGAAGAAAGGGTATGGAATCATGCACGATACCCATTGAGGCTGAGGAACTTAACAACTATTTCAAGTCTATTCCTGGTGAGACTGTTCGTCAGATTAACTGTAGCAATAAGAGAGATCCAATGGAGCTAATGCCTGCTGACATCAATCTTGGGGCCTCCTTTGATTTTGCTGAAGTGTCCTACAATGAAGTGAGGGATGTTATTCGTTCAATGAAAAATAATAAGTCTAAAGATATTTATGGTCTTAATGTTACTTTAGTAAAAAAGAATGTCAATCATATAATCTATCCTCTTACCAACCTAATTAACAGATGTATTAAGTCAGGTGTTTTTCCGAACAGCTTTAAGTTGGCCAAGGTTATTTCGCTTCACAAAAAGGGTGACAAGACTTTGAAATCAAACTATAGACCTATTTCTATCTTAACAGCTTTTTCTAAAATAATGGAAAAATTAATTTATAAACAAATAATGCAGTTTCTTGAGAAGAATAAAATTTTGTTCAGAAACCAATATGGTTTTAGGAAAAACACTAGTACTTGTGATGCAGTGCTTCATTTTGTCAACTACACCTTGAACTGTTTTGAGGGTGGGCTGTTTTCTTTGTCGCTTTTTTTGGATCTCAGCAAAGCTTTCGACTGTGTTTCGCACCAGGTTCTTCTACAAAAATTACTTCGGTATGGTTTCAGTGATAAGAGCCTTGATTTCATTAGATCATATTTTTCAGAAAGGCGGCAGTGTGTTTTTGTTAATGGTAGGATGTCGAAAGAAGTAAAAATCGACGTGGGTGTGCCTCAGGGCTCAGTCCTGGGTCCCCTATTTTTTATAATTTTTATTAATGATTTTTCCTATCATTTGAGGGATTTCGAACATATCCTGTGGGCAGATGACTCGGGAATCACTCTGGCCGGGCCTGTCTTGGACCAGGTGGAGGAGGTTAGGTGCGTTGCAGAGTCGAGGGCTAAAGAATGGTTCGGTTCGAATGAATTATCGTGTAATCCTGACAAGACAGAGACCATGTTGTTCACGTTGAGAGGTGGTGAATTCGAGAACGCCGATGATCGGATCAAATTCTTAGGTGTTAGTTTTGATCCAACTTTGACTTGGAGGTGTCACATTGATGAGCTAGTTAGAAAGTTAACTAGAGGTGTTTTTGTGTTGCGAAGCCTGAGGGGAACTGTGTCTCATAGGGTTCTGAGGACTGCCTATCATGGTCTTGTGGAGTCTCACTTGAGGTACTGTGTCTTGATATGGGGAAACTGCTCTGGTAGGGAAAGGATATTTGGACTTCAGAGGCGGGCTGTTAGAGTGTTGGCTGGTTTGGGTTTTCGTGATGATTGCTTGAGTGCATATAAAAAGTATAAAATTCTCACTTTTCCCTCTATCTTTATAAGTGAGTGTTTGATGTTTGCATATAGGAATCACGGTAGTTTTCTAAAAATGGGGACAAACATGAATACAACACCAGATTCAAAGATGATATAAGGTCTACACTTTTTAGACTAGAGAAGTCAAAAAATGGCCCAAACTTTATTAGTCAAAAACTTTTTAACAAGTTGCCTAAGCATTTGAAACTGCTTTCATTCAATAAATTTAAAAGGACTATGCGAGATTTCTTGTGGGCCCATGCTTTCGGCAGTGTGCAGGAGTTCCTGTCGATTGACCAGAATTTATTGCTATGTCTGTGATATTTTTATATATATATATGTGTATATTTTTGTAGTTCTCATTTAATAACTGTAAGTGTTTTTTCTTAGCTTTAACGACGAGTGCAATACTAATCTTTGTAATAAGCACGAATAAGGTTATCTATCTATCTATCTTATCTATCTACTATCCCATGATGCTCCGCCACTGCTTTAATAGTTTAAGTGTTTATGAAGATCCCATTGATCTTACCTAACACGTAGGATGCAAAACACAAAGGAGAATAATCGAAACGCTTCATAAATTTCAATTTTCCCGCTTCGTTAAGGCAATATAAATTTTGTTCTCCTAATATCATTAGAACGAACTCCTTGGTTCCCAACTCTTGAATATTAATTTCCAGAGCAGGCTCGTTCATTTGAAAATCCCAATCGGAAAGTATGGAGGTGCTTGTGGAAGATGGTTCCTCCTCTGGAGTTCTATGCCCGGCGTCGTATAAATTTTTATACCTGAGAATGTACAGAATTAAAAGTCACGAATACGTCTAAAAAGAAGTCAAAAAAGTAAATGGGATGTAATTGCGGTGAGGGAGACCGGGGCAAAATGGTATACTAAGATGAACTAAGTTTTTCATTATTAAACTAAATTATTGATACTTCAACATTGATAATGGTATTGGATGTACGAGGGGCGTTCAATACATAGGCATGACAGAAAACTCGATTTAGTCTCCTAGAACTTCAATACATTTATTAGATCGCAAAATAAGCTTCTCCAAACCTTGTAAAAAATATTCTTTCGGCTTCTCCTCAAAATAGGTATTAATTGCTACCTTCAGTTCTTCATCACGAAAAAATCGCTTTTCACGAAGATATTTTTTCACATTTGGGAATAGGTAGTAGTAACTGGGGGCCAAGTCTGCACTGTACGAAGGATGAGTAATTTCTTCGAAGCCACATTCATGTACAGCAGCCTTCGCTACGCAGGCCTTGTGAACCGGTGCGTTGTCACCCCCGCTGTGAGTTTTCTTCGCCTTTTTCCTTTAATCACATCTCTTAAATTACGCAAAGTGGTTGCGTATAATGCTGTTGTGATGCTTTCACCCCTCTTAGTGTATTCTATCAATAAAATACCTTAAGAATACCAAAAGACCGTAGCCATTATTTTCCTAGCGGATGAGGTGACTTCAAACTTGTGCACCCTTTTCAATCCACTCCATGGATTCTTGTTTACAGTCAGGGTCATTGTGGTGAACCCGCGTATCATTATCAGTAAACATCCGGTTGAAAATAGTCGATGTGTCTTCTCCACAGAGCTCTAAAAACTCCTTACAGCGCTGGACCCGCACTTGCTTCTGAGGTAGGGTGAGCATTCTCGTTACTCATCTTGCACTAACCTTTGAGAGGTTAAGATGGGCATGAAGGCTTCTAGCTTGTATGGATAGGCTTGTCATCTCTGCTAACATCTTGATTTTTATTCTGGAATTCCCTTGACCACTTTTGAACAGTGGATAACGATGGGCCACAGTATTGGTAAACAGCAACCATCTCTTCATGAATGGTTTTTTGACATTTTCCCTGCTTAGTGAGGAACTTTATAAAGGCGCGATGCTTGATTTTCTTCATCATTGTGGCGTCAGTCATTCTGGCCGACTTTCATTGAGGATACCTAGAAAACTAATGATCACAAATTTGTGAAATTTTATATTTATACCTTCAGATAGTGTCATCAATAAATGAGATAATTAGATTACTCACATGATTAGAAAATCACCCCGATACCGAGAATACATTGAACACCCCTCGTAATTTAAACATTGTAAGATTATATATAACATTATTTCAACTCAGAGTATACATATTTGTGAAAATCCTGCTTTGCCTCAATTACTGGAGGGAATGTTTCAATCTTTTCAAGCTACCAACTACCTAAAACATTCCTTGTCGTGTTCATAAACTACAGAACAGGAATTATGAGTTCATCCCCTAAAACGCTGCCCGATATATACTTCCTTATATTCCAGGTAGAAAATACTATGATTAAAAAGTACCAGGAAATTGTAAGTAGAAACAAATTGTGTTAATCTTCTTCCAAATTCATTTTAATCTCCTACAAAATAACAGCCTTCTGAAACGACATACTTAAGCCAACGCTTGATCCAGTCATTTCATGCACTTCTAAAAGGCCTTGGCATTCTGTTTGATGGCTTTCAACGACCCAAATTTCCATCCACGAAGGAGCAAATTAAGCCGGGAGACAAAAAACGTCATATTGTGCTAAATATGGAGAAAACAGTGCGTGTTCGAGGATATGGATGCAGTGTTTCATAAAATAATCCAGCACCATTCGTGATTTTTTAAGTTCACCCAAAAACGAAGGCAGTCGGACCCTAAATATTCTCTAAAAGTTTCAAGGCTCTTGCTCTTTCCGTTCGAAAGTTAGCGTGTTTACAGCGGAATTATTTTTTACCTCGGATTCTTCATCAGTGAGTCCGATCTAATCATGTAAGACCATTTTCAGCTCAAAATTCGAAAATTAGAGACTTTCGGGCGAAATGATAGCACGCTGTTCCCTGGAACTAGCGCACAAAAACTAATTCTATTGAACGATCAAACAATAGTTTACAATAGCTTATACTCTTAATTAGATATATACGGTACAGATCTGCTGAATAGTTATATCAAAAAAAATTTTTTCTCAAATTCTGAATCACAGATTGACTGTGTCTGACTTCAGCATGAGGTAAGATGTCTGAATTCGAAACATGGGATAAAATCGAATATATTTGAGCAAATTATCAGTATCACTGCTTGACAGAATCGGACTTGAAGATGAATAAAATTTTCTGCCTTCGTTACGTTACAAACAATCGGAAATAATGCTATATCAAACACTGCTTGATATTTCTTAATAAAATTTTGAAATTCTCCTGATGATCGTAAAGTATTTTCCGTACCGCTCTAATTTTTACTGGTCCCTCTATATTTTTGTGAACATAGTTTAGTACTTAAGAACAATTCTGCAATTGTATACTCATTATTAAAACAAATTGTAGAAATTACTATGTTTTACTATCAATAAAAAGATATATTACACATTTTCTTGTGACTCGAGTTTCAGGAAATGAACTATCCCATCATCAGACAACTGAAGACCTAACAGTGGTACAGTGGTATTTAAACAAAAGTGATGAATATTTTGAATATTTCAATAGATTCTAGGTAACACGGGTTAAAAAAACCCGGTTTTTTATCATGTTCCGATTGTAAACCTCTGTACCACTATTTAGTGTTACCTAGAATCTATTGAAATATTCAAAATATTTATCACTTTTGTTTAAATACCACTGTACCATTGTTAGGTCTTCAGTTGTCTGATGATGGGATAGTTCATTTCCTGAAACTCGAGTCACAAGAAAATGTGTAATATATCTTTTTATTGGTAGTAAAACATAGTAATTTCTTCAATTTGTTTTAATTATGATCAACTACCAAATAGTAACGGCTGAAACACTTTTGTATACTCATTTTGAATACTCTCTTGATGAAGTATGACAAAACAATTATTTTGTAAATAATAATATTTAGCGTGAGTTGAAATTGTTCTACTATAAATTTCAAAGTTCCGTCATTTCACTAAGAGCCAGCAAACACCCGAACGTTGAAGTAACACCAGATCGACCAAGAACATGTGCGCAGTGCGTAAAAGTGTGCAGGAGAACCCGAGGCAGTTAATTCTTCGCCGTGCACAAGAAATCAGCGTTTACCAGACTCTAAGAAATATTGCGTCGGAACTTCGGCCTCATTGATAATGGGCTTAAATATAATGACCATACGAAATGCCGTTTGTTCGCTAACTGGGCTCCAGAACATTTGGAGGGGGACCTCATATTTTCTAACGAGGCGCATTTTTGGATGAATGGTTATGTTAACAAGCCGTACATAGGACGACGCCAATTCACGCAAGCTTCACCAGGTGACTATGCATCCAAAAACATTTACTTTATGGTATGATTTTTGAGGCGATGGTTTCATTAATCCGTACTTTTTTTGAACCTCGTTAGTGGAGCCATCACTGTCAACGGCGAGAGCTACAGAATGACTGTAACCAATATCTTTTGGCCCAAATTGAACGATATGGATCTACACGGCATGTAGTTCTTAGCAGGACGACGCTACTGACATTCTACATAAACGATTTGAGAATATGCTCATCACTCGCAGGGGTGACGTGAATTACCCACCAAGGGGGACGTTTAACCTGGTTAGACTTTTCCTGTAGGGATTCCTGAAGTCACAGGTCTGTGCAATAAGCCCTTAAGTTAACATAACCAATGCCATTACTCAAATTCAGCCAGATCTATAAGACAGAGTCATTGAAAATTGTACCATTCGGATTCATACTAACGTAAGAAGTCGCGGCGAATATTTAAACGATTCCATACACAATGGCATACTTTTTAAATAAAAAAAGAATTTCGTTAACACCTCACACACATACCTAGTTTTATTCTATTTCAACATCTACCGGCCCTTATTGAACACCTTATGAATAATAACTTTGTTATAACAATGATGAGATAATATTCCGTTTAGTGTTTCATTTTGCTCTGGTCTCCAATACGACAAGTAATCAGGAATTTGAAAGGAAGGTATCTCAAGAATAAGACACTTTAAGTGAAACTTTTCAGGTTTTCGTTGCTCTGAAATCTATAATAATTGTTAACTCACTTGAAACATTGAATGTACCAGTTAGAACCTGATGTTATAAAACTATCAGTTTTCTTCACATATGCCAAAGGTCCAGGTATTAGGAAAACGCTTATAAAACAGCAAAATCCATAAGACTCTTGTTCAAATATCGTAAGAAGTCCATCCAACGACTGAACACATATGAAATCACGATTTAAAGTCCCGCCAAAGCGACCCAACGTGAAATTCGCCGCAGATCTCTTTAAGGGATGACCGTACATCAGTTTGAGGATGTATTGAATTCCTTGAAGATTTTTAAATGTCAGTAAAAAAGCTTGGCGAAATTTTTGTATGTTGGGGTTTACCATGATCTGTAACTCCTTCTTTCACAACTAGTGAATATATGGCAACCAGCTTCGGATGTAATACCGCGAGGTGGTTCAAGGAAGAACCCCTGAAATGAGAAATTGAGAAAAAATGAACTGAAGACAATCCTGGTTATTTACAGAATATACCTAAATATATACAACAGTACATGTAAAATTAGGATGGTGCGTTAGAGGAACAGAATGATAAAAACGCAAATTAGGAGATTAAGTAACAATTAGGCAATTAAGTAACAAGTAGCGAGGGTTCTTACTTACGTTTTGAGAAATGTAAACGGTAATGTAAGCATGTCAAACCTGACGTTGTCATAGTGATATTTTTAATGATGAATATGTGCTATGTGTTGTTTGCTGACGCTTAATAGTAATAATAATATTTATTCTGCTAATCAACATATAGTTACAATTAGACTATATACAAACTTATCTTCAAATAAGCAGCTTTACATTTTTTGTTGAAATTTATAGAACTTCCAAATGTCTTGTTATTCCAATCTTAAAAGCAACCAACGAAGGTGAAAATTTCTCAAGCAGCATAACTAGCTTCCACCATAACTTGTCTATCTCTTTTTTAAAAGGTTATTGATGATCTTATAAACAATTCAATTCAAAACGACTTTATTCATAAAATAAGATACAATCAGGCGATATTTAGCTTAAAGCTATTCTTACATATAACCTCATCAAACCGTCATTAAGAGGCTTTAAATAAAAAAATCTTTTCATTACCAATGACAAGAAAAACAAAAATTATAAGCATACGCATATGCACATGAATATGATACGATCCTCTTAAGTGAAGCTTGTTTAAGGGTAATATCGGATACGTGTTGTAAAGCAAAGGAGTGTAGAATGGCAGCGTGTTATTCGGCAATCTTTGATGTCGACTGATATAAAATTTGGTGGTTTTGCTCCAGATTACAAGTAGGCAATTTAGCACACTATTAATCTGAGAATTGTAAAAAATAAGTTTGTCGTTTGTCATTAGATGGTCCCGCAAATGATTTATTGCACCAAAAAATTTCCTGGCCTTATTTATAATAGCATCCACCTGATTCAGTCTTCCCAAAGACTGAACGTTAGAGGTGCTCGATGCACCCCTTCTAACCGAAATAGGGAAATTAACGTAAATGATTGGAAAGTCCATCTGGAGGTGGACTGAATGATCGAAATAAACCTTCTTATTTGTTACAGAAAAATCATGAGAATAATGCAAGGAAAAAAGGATAGAGTCAGTTTGTAATTCCGAATGCTGCGTCATGTGAAATTAACAGGCATAAATATATCCACATCTCTAATTAACTTTCCATGTTTTCTAAGGCCATATATAATAATTAAAAAACCAATAATCTGAAGTGTCCAGTAAAAATAAACAGTTTGAAGCAATCTCAAAACTGCTAGATCGCATATCAATGTAAAAGACATAAGTATCGAATGACAAACTAATTTCTAACGACAGGGCCGTCTCTAATGAGACGGAACAGCCTACTTGGGTATTTGTTTCACTCGCATAAATTCAATATTGTATTAACACTTGACCGTCAAAAAGATTTCTTTTCGTTTGACTCCGCATAATTTGGCAATTGCTCAAAAATACTAGTGTCCATTGGTGCAAAAAAATAATTCAATCGCTTTTATAAGTTCGTAGCAGGCGACGAATCATGGATCTATGCATAGAATTTCGAAACTAAACAGTGGACTCTAAAGGTCTTTCAATAAGAGTCAAATCCAACAAGAATTGTGCTTGCCTGAAGCACTTTGAGACAAATTATTATGTTTTGTCAGAATTACTGGACAGGTCGCCACAGTTCCGATAGAGTATCATAGAACAGTCAATTCTGAATTGTACACCAGCATTTGTTTGCCAGAAGTGTTTGAAAAAAAATCTATGAAACCAATCGCAGAATTGGTCATTCTCCATCACCACAATGCAATCTCCAATACATTAGCTCAAACAAAAACGTTTTGAGTAGTCAAAACATCGAACTGATGGGTCATCTGCCGTACAGTCCTTGTTTGACACCAAATGGTTTCTCCTTATACCCGCAGATCAAATATAAATTGTGAGGTCAATTTTTTTCGACGCCTGAAGCGACGAATGATGAGTTCAAATCGCATGTTTTGGATGTACTTCAATCAGAATGGAAAAAGTGCTCCGAAAATTGTTTCAAACGCATGCAAAATCCTTAGTGGAGAATATTTTGAAAAACAATAAAGCCATTTCCGATTATGAATTTTTATCTCTTATCTTAAGTAGCAACCCTCATAACTATTTAAATTAAAAATTTGCAGGTGCATTAGATAGCATAAGAATACAATCAAAGACAATTCATCTTCCTATCTCATATATAACCACCTAAACAACACCAAACTTGGTAGGATTATGAAAAATATTTCGAAGCACTTATTTCGAAGCACTTATTGAGATAAGGAACTTTGCAGTGCTTGTACATTAAAATCTAGGATTATCATATCATTGACCACTATCTGATAACTATTCTAATCCTACCATTCACTCCACAACCAAATATACCTAAATAATACCCTATCTGAACTTGTTTGGGAATAGATTTGAAAATCACCAATAAAAATGAAGATCTTTCAACCTTCCCTTATCATATTAAGTTAAATAGTGACTAAGAACCTGATAAAGTTATAATTTGGATTAGTGGAGGATATGTCATCCAAACATCTAACCATAGCTCTTCATACTCTTCAAATAATGAAGTTATATTAGGACAAAACAATTGATGTAAAACTGAAGAGTTTTACTTTAATTCCTGGTATACAAGAAGTTGTTGCTACTGACATCAACTTTTTCTCATATGAAGTATGTTAATTCTATTTCCTTTGTAGGAACACTTTTCAAAGAATTTTTATTGCATATACTTTATATTCTTTCAAACCAAAAGTGTAGTTTACAATTTTGTATATCATGTATATGAATTGTACAGAAGAAATAAGTATAGCTAGGATTGTGTATTTGTGATGGATATTTTTTTCAAATCACTCACGATACAAGTTTTCCAACGCCAAGCTGTAATATTGGATCGTTGAATGATTTTTCTAAAATCAAATCAGAAGCCTTAAATCCAGTCTGTAGAACGTCCTCATTCATCTCCAATACTGGTTGGAATATTCGTAATATACCTCGATGGCTTCCTATGATAATAAAGTCTGCATCACTATTCAAAGAACTGACTACCATCGAATTTTGATCAAATATTTCGTCATCCTCACAGTAAACAGACCAAACATTTTTAGTTTTGAATAAGGACATGATGAACAGGAAAAATACACAACAAAACAAGGTTAAGTTTATATTGATGTTTCATTGGTTACAAGATTATAACTTCAATACAAACAAACGAAAATCAATAATAAAATGAGAAATCGAGATTACAACGTAGAATAGAATTTCTCTGTCACTTAAACAATATCACATCTCTTTCTTATTGGAAGAATAAATTTTCACATATTTTTGATCTTACAATCCTATACTGGTAAATGGAATGAAACTGAAAAATTGGCTAAGTTCTGGCAGGTTTGGTGAAAAAAATTGAAAGAGGATACGAACTAATTTTAAATCATAGGATATTTAAGAAACCTACACAACAATTTATAACAATAAATTAGGAATGATTGACGATCAAATGCATAACCACATAAACAAGTCAAATAAATGAAGTAATTCTAAAAATATAATGTATATATTTATATATTCTTAACTAATAACACTAAGGTACAATAACAAACAAATTAAGTCACGATGAAGAGAACCAACATTGATTGTAGGTATATAACAATAATAAATAACAGATATGAGAATATTCTCT
Source organism: Megalocaria dilatata (assembly GCA_034642435.1). Taxonomy (NCBI): domain Eukaryota; kingdom Metazoa; phylum Arthropoda; class Insecta; order Coleoptera; family Coccinellidae; genus Megalocaria; species Megalocaria dilatata. Next base: position 36,792,639 of record CM067857.1, on the reverse strand, counting down.
TCAATTCAAGTACAATACTATTATAATATATAGTAAAAATGCAGTCTAATATGTCAACTCATGTTTCTTCCATTTTTATAATACTTTTCTGAAAAAAAAGAAGATTTTGAAGTAAATATTATCAAAGCCTGGAATTTATCTGTTTATTTATCTATTTAGACCTATTTAGAAATAAGGGACACAACATCCCAGAAACAATATCCACAAAAAGGAAGTGAAATTACTCAAAAAAAAAACAGGGCTTACAAGCAATAAAATACAATAAAATAAAGAAAAAAATTATGTAAGCACAAATTGACATTGAAAAGTATATATTCATCATATATGATATGATGAAGAAGATTTAGTGCAATTGTAATTTAACTGAATTTCATTGACTTGTGACACGTAAAAGTGGTCCATGTTGAATCAAAGAATGAAAAAATTTAAGTTTACTCCCTCTCTGACTTTTGAATGACAACACAATATTTTATGTTCTCATTCATCATGTGTAACTTCCTTTAGAAGGTATTCCTAGATTTTAAATTTTAAGGGAAAATTTACTACTGAACAAGCAAGCAAAAGCTTTTAACGTCAGCAGTTTACACCATTTTTACCAAATTTATTCAGTTACCCTTGACTTGTTTCCACTGTCTGAAACATCTATGGAACTCGTAGATGTCTAGAACTCATAGATCATCCAGAGCCTAATGTAAAACTGTTTTTACTGTCTCCACATAACAAACTGCTTCCCTATTAGATTTTTCTTCATTCTCGCGAAGATGACAAAACCCACTGACTGGTCAAAAAGTTTAAATAACTTTCAATCTGTTTTTAAGGTTCTGACTGAAATTCAAATGAATGTTTTTCGATCTTGTGCGAAGAGAGAGAACAACAAATTTAGTGGGGAACACAACTCATTCTCCTATTGATATGATATTATCTTGATACCTCTAGATCTTTCATAAAGATCTCTCAGAAGCTTTATATAGCTTGTGCGAATAAGAAGTTCAGTAATGTTTTGGTTAGGCTTTGTTACTGTTGATACACTACCTTAGACACAGAACTTTTAATTTTCAAACCAACAGTGAAATGGTTGTCTTGATTTCTTTATTATCCAAAGATCTTCATTACACTAAAATTGCTTTTTAAAATTTTCCAAAAAAGTTGCAAGATGTTGAAGGCTGACCAGAACCCGAACGAATTTTCAAATCACTGGAAAACTTGTGCAGCTGATAGCTTCCTCTTTACAACTCTGTTGAAGCATTTGGTAAACTTCCTTTGTCCTTTTCAAACTGTTAGAAATTTACATGGAAGATTCAATAGAATTTAAATGCCCTAACGGCAATTTATGGATTAATTTTTTCGTAAAAATTGGATATTCATTTGATAAAACAACACGTTTATGTTATTGTCCATAAGCATGCCTGAAAACATTGCTGCTGTAGCCCAGAATGTGGGTAAACATCCATATCAACATCAACTCATCATTGTGCTTAAGAACTGAACATTTCTTAGTTCTTTGAGGAGAATTAAGCATAAGTTGCTCCGTATGAAGGTTTCAAAAGTTCAAGAAGTCTCGTGACCATCCAATGTGTCTCCACTTCACTTAATGAGCTAATGATCGCATGGTCGAAGATGAGCATTTTCCCAGAAAAATCATCTTTAGCAATGAAGCTCATTTTCACCTCGAAGGACTATTTTTTGTGAGTATCCGTTAAGGATTAGTGTTACACTTACCATCCAGAAACAATTGTAGTCTTAAAACACAAAATCGAAGTTGGCAGTCATAAGATTGAGGACCAAACAATCAACAATGTACAAAAATTGATTGGATAGGGTACTGTAGCCAGTTATGGCGGTCATTTGATTGATATTGTTTTTAATTCGTAAATCTATTTTTTATTTATAGCCCAACAAAAATGCAAATTTTAAATGGCCCACCCCTTATGTCTACAAATGGCAGCAAGCTCAAAGTTCAATTTTTCTTTTTGATCACTCCTCGTACATTCTTCAAATTATATGAATCAATGATTCAATTGAATTATATGATTTTATTCAGTTACAAAAACATTAAAGTCTTTGTTATACATTTAACACCATGATTTGAAATTGATTATTTCTAAGTGAATTCAGAAATATGAAAACAATTGATCATTATTTTGTGATATGATGTTCCTTCATTCATTATAATAAAATATTAGTGGAAAAGTAGTATCTCTTTTGCTTTAATATTGGTTGAACTGATGCATTTAAAAAATTATTACCTTTTTTACTGTAGAATTCACATTATTTGGCGGTAAAATAGTATCACTACTAATGGGTGGATCAAATATTACATTTGCACTTGTCAATTTCATACATTCCTCTAATGTCTTTATGAAAGTATCACAAGTTGCCCCCAGCATTTTTGTTGCTTCGTCCATTTGCTACAATTATCAGAACAAATAATTAAATGGCAGACATTTTTCCATTTCAAATTATTCCTCACCTGAAATTCTGATGGATGTACACTTTTTGAGGCTGTTTTTATTAAATGGACTTGTTGCATGAGCAAATCACAGTATAAACGAAGTTCAGACTTTTTTGTTTTGAGAGCATCAGGATTTACTTCAACTGAAACAATATAATTATGTTGAATGTGAAACAAATCTATATGACGTTTCTGCGAAATATGTAGAGCGGCAATGAAATTAAATATCTATTTCAGAATTCAAACATTAAATTTTACCATTTTCCTTATTTGCTTCGATATTAATGGGAAATCATTTTGAACTCATTCAACAATCTTATTTAGTGAGATAATCAGTAGTTTTATTCTAGTTAAGCTTTTTCTTGCAGGGTTGGAATATCAATAAAGTATTGATAACCTACCTATATCTTTTCTATTTCTAACACAGGCTTTCGAACTTCCCAGTGATACAAGCCATTGCTGTCGTTCCTGAGATGTAGCAGCTCTTAAATACATATGCTGTTCACCAGGTATCACTAAATCCATTCTTGTGTTATCTAACTGACTCACTGAAAATATTTTCTTATCAGTTTTTCAATACTGAACTGAACAGTAATTAAAATTAAAAAAAACGATTAGTATGGCAGTTAATAAAGGAAACTTGAATTGTTCAAAGGATTTTTTGAACTCACCATTAATCTCGCAAGCTTGTACTTTCATTGAGCCTTTACATCCTTGAGAAACTTCATCCTGAGATTTATAGTAACTTAAAATTCCATCCTTTAGAACAAACCATCTCGTTTGCCAACCTATTGAAAAATTTGAGTCGAACAAAATCCTATAAGAAAATTGTCTCAATTTCATGAAACTTACCGTTCCAGTAATTTGTCCATTTCCACAAAGTACCTTCCATGTTTTCTATGTTTCCCAAACAGTATTCTCATGCCATTCAGTTTTAATTTCTAACATAAATTGTGCAAATTGAACACTGATGTGGATATTTTTCGTAATCGAACAGCAGTTTTTGACACATAAGTAAATAAAATGTTCGATCTACTAAGTGAATTCAACTACCATTATTCTGACCTTAGTATCACAGATTAACCTATCCTTTGCGCAAAAGCCGGGAAAACAAAATTAGTATTAGCTTAACCTTCTTTAATAAAATATATTTATTTCTAACATAAATTGTGCAAATTGAACACTGATGTGGATATTTTTCGTAATCGAACAGCAGTTTTTGACACATAAGTAAATAAAATGTTCGATCTACTAAGTGAATTCAACTACCATTATTCTGACCATACTATCACAGATTAACCTATCCTTTGCGCAAAAGCCGGTTAAACAAAATTAGTATTGGCTTAACCTTCTTTGATAAAATATATTTAATTCAATGAATTATTTGGTAGAACTTACTCTTAGATCAAAAGATATACACTATTTTCAAAAAGTGGTCACTCCAAAATAGGATTTATTATACGATCTCAATTTTCAGAATTTTGGAATGAAATGAACTATCATAGAGTAGCGGACTTCTTCTTCCAATATTTCAGTATTCTGTGGTTTTGTTATATAAATTTCTGTGGTTATTGTCATTAACCACACTTTTATACTAACGTTCATCACTGATATCAATACTGTAATATATCAACATTACAGTTTATACTATAATTTCTCAAATCTTCGAATTGTTTCCTATTAGATGCTCATCGATATTACGATATCTTGAAAATTCTGGTTGAAAACCTTGATATTCGTTGTGCCAAATGGCTAAACATCATCCAGATTTGATTTTCTGTCGAAAACAACCCGGCGTAGCAATTGGAAGATTGTGCGAAAAATGCGATGGAAAATGTGTCATTTGTGATTCTTATGTTCGACCATGTACTTTGGTCCGAATTTGTGATGAGTGTAATTATGGTTCCTATCAGGGCAGGTGTGTAATATGTGGAGGACCGGGAGTTTCTGATGCCTACTATTGCAAGGAATGTACTATTCAAGAGAAGGATAGGGATGGATGTCCCAAAATTGTAAACTTGGGCAGTTCCAAAACAGACCTGTTCTACGAAAGGAAGAAATACGGATTCAAGAGAAGATAGTCAAGATTAGCTGAAATTAATTTTCATAAGTTCAACTTTATAACAACCTATATTTTATTCATTCTGTTTTTATACTGATTTCTGACGTAGTGTATTTTAAGTAAGAAGTGAATTTTATTGATTTGGAACAAGATTTCAAATTCTGTATAGAAGTTTCGAAGTATTATTTGATTTTTCTTTAATTAGTTTAATGAACTTAAATTATATAAATGATATATAATGTCACTGAATTGATCAAATAAAACACAAGAACAAACAAATAACAAATTAATTTATTTACTGAACTTAAATAATAATCAGCATCAATAAATTCATCAACTGAAGAGTAAGAAATTACAGATATTGATTAAAGTAAATTCAGTCAGTCGAAGGCGATAACTGGTTGAAATAAAAAATGAAAGTTCAATTATTAACAGATAAATCAGAAGAGCGAACATAAATGTATGCATGATGGACAGATAGAATAATAACCTGTTACTGATAAATTCAATATAAAAATAGAGTTCGTAGGAAAAGAAGAGCTAGAAGGAGAGAATTTCAATCCATCTAGAGTGAAAGAAATACAATACAAACAATAACATGATATAAAATTTCCACGTTTATTTAAATGTAACTATTGCTCTGTTACACAGTAGCTTCTTCAGATAATCATTCTGGCAAATTGTGCATATTTTCAATTCATGTGGTGATATGATGTTTACCAGGTGTAAAAATATGAAACCAGAATTTGTTTTTGTAGAAATTAGACGTCTGTTGTTGGAAAATGATGAAAAATATTTTATTCAAAATAATCTGCATTGCTATTTATGCATCTTTACCACCTCTCCGACAGTTTATAAATGCCTTGCCAAAAAAACAGTTCATCTTTTGAAGTGAACCAGTTATCGAGTCATGGATATACATTTCAAGGTTTTAGCAACTCATAATACATTACACACTTCTGATCCCACCAAATATACTGTATTATCTTCTTTTTGAGCCAATTGATCTTACAGTGGATTTCCTGTGTCAAAGTCAAAATGAGCACGTTCAAATTTTTTGAACCACTTGAGACACTATTTTACCCAGAGCATGTTCACTATAAGCTTCTAAGCATTCCATGGGACAGCAGTTCTCTTCAAATGATAACAGAAAAATTAATGCTTTCCACAAATCGTATTTGGTAGGTTCGACATGTTTAAGTTTATAGAAAAATATAATGGTATATGGAAGTTAAAAATCTTTGTTAGCTGTTAGAGGGAGATTATGGAGTTGCAGAAGCGGTCTTATGGTCCCTAAACTGATGGTTAGCACCATCTGTAGGAGAATTCCACAAATTTTATTCCCAATGAAAATCTCTTTGTGGAGAAGATCCATTCATACACAGAATTTCTGTATTCTCGATTCATCTCATGAGTTACAAATCTCTACTTGATGTTATTTTGAGAGAAGTAAATCTTAAAGAAAAAATAGAGCAATAATTAAGTTGAAAATAAGTGTATGATATTCATTTGATCTGATTTAGAAGGCAGTTACCTTTTAATTTAGTTAATTCATAGAAGCAAAACTAATTGTTGATTGGGAACTAATTGGTGATCGGGATCTTTTGGAATCTGTCCAGCGGTGGAACACCTGTCTTCCATTTGGCACAATCCGCCCTGACTACCAATCGAGGCTGCGGTTGTTTGAGTTGCCCTCCTTCTCGGATCGTAGAAGAAGGGGAGATCTGATAACCACCTATTGAGCACTTCACTCCCTCTTCGGTACGGATATGTCTCACCTCTTTCCACTTAACCATTATCGAGCCTTAAGAGGACACCGTTTAAAGCTTGCCAAGGAGAACTTCAGGACGACACCGAGGAGCCAGTTTCTTCCCAACAGAGTGTTCGAGGCGTGGAATCGACTCCCTGCTGAAGTTGTGTCATCGCCATCGGTGAATTCTTTCAAGAACGCTCTGGATGGATGGTCTACACGGGTTCAATAATTAATTCAATTACATTGCATTCACCACTCAATTGTTTCACTTCTAGAGTACTTTCTCAGTTTCATTTTATTTTTGTTTTTTTGAGTTTATAGGTTTACCTTTACTCTTATCACTTATGTAATAATAATAATAATAATAAATTCTTTGATTATATACGAAAATATTATTCACAGATTACAAGATGAAATATATGAAAAAAACCAAAATATAAAAGTCTAGCGATGACTTAAATTAATTTAAATTTCGGAAGGAATGTAATGATTATTGTATAAAATGGCTACAAAATATCCATCGAGAAATTGAAGAGAGAAAAAAGATTTGCTTGCCCAAGTGCAGTACTTCCTCCTTCTAGTGAAAAGAAAGAGGAAATGTTGAATCAAGTTATACCAGTTGCAAGCCCTCAGCTGCAGTAGAGATATAGTTTCTTCTGTAAAAGATCATTTTGCCGATCGAGAAAATAAAAACGAAGATAATTTTAGTAACTTGGCTAGTACTGATGTTTTGGGATAAAATAATTTAGGTTTTTACTATCCAAATAATTTGATGATACCTTGAGTGAAATAAAAATGACTCCGGGTTCTGGGCAACTCTTAAAATATGCTGAAGAATTCAAAAAGAGTTATCAACTAGATAGAGATGAGAAAACTACTGCCATAACTTAAACTATCTTGAATGGGAAAAATACATCCAAGAGAAAATATGTTCGAGCGAAAAAAAATATAATATCCAAACGATTGTTACCATATATTCCAATTTAACTAATATTGAAAATATAATTGTCATTATAAAATAAAACACTTGTTTACATTTTCTACTTTATATAATAAAGTATATAATAATAATAAAGTAGAAAATGTAAACAAGTGTTTCATTTTATAATGACAATTACAACTGATTTCTACCAAGCAACGGCCCAATCTATCATAAAAATTGAAAATATAATTTTTAATAGTATTTAACTAAATCAACATTTAATCACTAGTTTTTATAGAGTGCTTAATCTTCATTTATATTCATAAATACCTAAATCAAAATAACACTACATCTAATTCTAATCTCCAAAATATAACAAAACAAATTTATTTTATTCTAACAAAAATACATGAAGAACTTATGCATTAATAAAATTTTAAAACAGAATACTGTTCCAAATTCATAACTTCTTTTATGTATTGTGTTAAATTTTTATTAAAAATTAAACACTGGTAGAGGGACATCCTGTAAATGAACAGGAGTGGGAAGAGGAGAACATCTGATCTCCAAATTTGGTAGCAGAAGTTCCATAGGCTCATCATCATTATGATCGAGTATATATTTTGGAGATGTCCCACCTGATACATAGTTTTGAAGGTACTTCACTATATCAAAGCGCTTGGATGGAAAAATATCTGCAGATCCATCTACAATAAGAATTAGATTTAATTTTGTGTAAAAACTAACGTGACAGTGCAATTTAGGAACTTACATGAGACTTCTTTATAAGAAGTATAATCATTCCTGTAAATATCATCTGTTTCCTCATTTTTCTTAAACTTTAAAGATGTAACACTTTTTGCAACATTTTTAACAGGCGTCTCTGATTTTTTCTGCATCTGTGCCTTGCTGTTGTATTTCGAAGTGGGAGAAACACTGTTGACTGAACGGTCTTTGAAAGGAGTCCGAAGACTCAATCCTCCAGATTTAGATGCTCCAGGTTTTTTGAAACCTGTGTTGTCTGGATCTGGAAAGGAAAAATTTTTATTGAACATTATTCTGCGTTGACACGGCAAGTCAGTCACTCACTTTCATTCTGGACGAATGGACGTATAGATGTTGTAGAGAGAAACATTTTTTATGCTTGTAGTTCAAGTGTAAATCGATGAATTCAAAGTTTTTTCATTTACTTTTGTTTTCTATATTTGAATTCGAATACGAATTGTCAATGTCAATTCAGCACTCTTAACTGAACGACTTGAAAAGACCGCCTAAGTCACATCTGTGTCTGAACCATAGACTTATTATACTTGTATTAATACCTCTCTGGCATACACACTTATGTGAAGTTATCCATTGATTTCCAATCGCGCGTTATGACGCGCGGAGGGTCGATCGTGGGATAGAGGCGAATCCACAGGCGGCGTTGCCAAACCTCCATTTGTTCTAAAATTTGTTTATCCAATGATTTTTTGAAGTATTGAATCCGGAGTGAGATTAAGATTAAAAAATTTCGAATTATGTCGTGCAAAACTGCACAGCAAAAATGAAAACATTCATGAAATGTGTTAACGTAAGCAAGACTTGCCCAGAGTGGCAGCAGGCTTCGTCATTGTGGCAACCTCGCGAGCGGACAACTGTGCACCTCATGCGCAGAGGGAACTGAACAAGTTGTTGTAAATGTTGGTAGTGGTACGTTCAGTTCTGTTTTAAATAAAGGACAGATAGGTCAACGTTCAAGCTATCAACAGTATATTTATTACTAAGTTACTTATAGTTATTAGCGATACAAACTTCCCTACTGTTCTATTCGATTGTTAAACTGACTGTGAGTCTGTAAAAATATATATTAAAAACCAGGTGTTATCAGTTCAGATCCTTACATGGTAGCAGTGCTTAAAAAGTGAAACGGAATTCTTAGTCAGCCATCTTGTTGTTCTGAAAACTAATTACTCAACAATGGAAAAGATAATCAATGTAGATGAATCCAACACCAACGTTGAACGCTCCCCTACGGCAGAAGTACCGATCCAAAATGCGAATGTAGCGGAACAGACTTTGACATTTTTTACTAACCTATATTTTAGGAATGTACATAAAAAAAGATCAAAGATGATTTGATGTCAAAATCTACTTCATTATCGAAAGATGTAGGAAAAAGTAGTACAAGCGACATTTCTACAATATTAATAATAAATTGTACCCAAAGAACTACCAACTTTAACCATAATGTTGATAGATTTGGACGATAAATTGAAAGACTATGTTTGTTCAGATTGTAATATCGATCTAAATTACAGCTGCAAGTCTGAAGACAGCGATGTTGTCACTATATGTTCAATTTGTCTAGATTCTTCTAACTAATACCTTTGTTTCACCCTTTTGTACGCAGTGTGGCAAAAACAGTAATAACTTCTGTGCAGGACGTAAAATGGAATGATCAGTGAACCCCTCAAGGAAAAGGAAAACTTATCAACTTCTTCCTCTGAACCATTCAGGAAAGAGTTACCTAATTTTAGTTATACACCTGAACAGGTAACAAAAATTAAAAATGTGACATCTGAGGAAAAGAAATCTGCTAGATGAAAAAAAAAATTTGGTCTCCTGTTTCATAAAATGACAGAATGTAAAAATGATGGTCGTGTCAGTTTTTACTGTCACAAAAAGGGCCATGAAAGAGAAACTGTAAGAAACTGCAAAGGTTAAATTCAAGTAAGTTTCAATTTGATTTGCATCAACCTGTTACTCACAAATCTTTCTGATGAAACAAAAGTCAGAAACCTACAAATTTTTTAGTTTAGGTTTACAATTTTTACAATAAATTTCCCTGGACCTGGCCAATTTAATAAGATGAGATGTGATAATGGGATAGAGTTCACTAGTGAAACTTGTCAAACAGTTCTAAACAAATGGTTTAGAAATACAGTTAGCTGAACCTTATCAGTATGAGCATAATGGAACTGCTGAACGGTTTAATAGAACAATTCAAGAGAGAGCTGGAGCTTTGCTCTTTGATTCACATTTTTCAGTCACTTTTTGGGGTTTTGCTTTCTCAACGGCATGTTACTTGTATAATCGCACACCTCACTACTCGGTACACTTCCTAACTCCCTATGAAAAACTATTAGATAAACAAGCAAATCTCCAGAATATTAAAATTTTTGGTTCTCAAGCAGAAGTCAGAATGGAAAATATACCAAAAGTCAAAAAGTTACACCCACGTTCGAATACAATGGACTGAGTAGGATACACAGATACAGGGTATATACTATATGATCCAGTAACAAAGAAAACTATCACTTCATGCAATGTCCTATTCAATGAAAAGTACAATTACAGTTCCTGCAAAATTAGATTATCAGTTTCTAGTGAAAGTCTCCAAATAACATCTGAAAATAAGCCTATACGCCTGAAAATATGGTTGATGATAATATTGGTAAATCGCAAACATGCCCTCAAAATGATGCTGTTTCTCAGCATGATATAAGTCAGTGAATCATTGAAATGGAAGAAATTTCCCAGTTAGATCACAGCCAAAATACTAACGAAATAGAAATTTAAGAAATATCTCAATCATCGAATAGTCAGTGCAGAGAAGAAGTTATTGTACCTGAAGTAAGTGTAAATGCTTTTATTTTGAATCATTTTGGGTTTGTTTATGATGATACAATTTATAACACAAACAATACACCACAAAGTTATCACAAAGCCATTACTGCTCAAACAGCAGTAAATGGATGACAGCCATTCAGTCGGAACTTACCTCAGTGGAACAACACTCGGTATGAAATATTATAGAAAGAGAATCTAGTATGAAAGTCATCCCACTGAAATGGGTGTTTAGCTTAAAACATGAAGGTAGGTTTAAACCTTGTTTAGTAGTTGTAGAGTGTAGAGACACAGAGAACTTCAAAAGAAACATCTCCAACTCCCGCTCGTTCAGTTGTTGAATTACTTTTTGCATTATCAGTAGCAAAAAATTGGCACATAGAACAACTTGATGTTGAAACAGCCTTCTTGTATGGAAATATTGATAAGAGTTAAGTATATAACGATTCCCGAAGGTATAAAGGTGGATAAAACAAAATTTGTCTGCAAGCTCTCTATGGGCTAGCAATTGCACCAAAATGTTGGTTTGTAACTATGGATAAACTATTACAAGAATGTGGCTTCGAATCAAATCTGCGTGAACCTTGTCTATATTTGAAAAAGATAGATAACGAATCGTCCTAATTTTAGTATATGTTGATGATTTATTGGTAACAGTTAATAACTTTGAGCATATTCAAGATACAGTGAATGTATTGAAATCTAACTTTGATATTAGACAGTTTGGTTTCCCAATCAAGTTTCTTGGTTTAGAAATCACGAAGTCTCAAAATCAACTGTTTCTTCATCAAATCCAGTTTGTGAAGAATGTGTTGAAAGAGTTTAGCATAGAAAACTCAAACTCCGTCGATACTCCATTAGTACCTCAAGGAAAGCACAAACCTCCTGAAGGCACGAATGAAGCAAGCTTCCCTTATAAGAAAGCAATAGGTTCTTTGTTGTATCTGAGTCTATTTACTAGACCTGATATCTCGTTCGCAGTAAGCTATCTGGCCCAGTTTCATTTAAATCCGCAGCAGTATCATTGGACACTAGTGAAAAGAGGATATCATTGGACACTGGTGTTTAGATACTTGAAAGGAACTTCACAAGTGGGTTTGAAGTATACTAATGGCTCGCCAAATTTATCCTGTTACTGTGCAGGTGATACATCTAGTCAAAGATCAACTACTGGTTTTGTAATCTTCGCCTTTGGCAATCCAGTTGTATGGTGCTCAAGGCTCCAAGCTACGATTGCACAAAGTTCAGCAGAAGCAGAATTCATTGCATTAACACATGCAGTAAATGAAGCTTTATTTATTGCCCATTTACCTGAGGAATCAGTAAATCTTGTTGTTTTTCCCATACCTGTATACGAAGACAATGAAGCTGCCAGACAAAATAGTCTGACAAGCACGAATAAGAGTCGACTAAAATATATTGAAAGAAGTTACCTTCTCATTCATCAACATGTACGAGAGAAGAAAATCAATATATTTAAAATAAGTACTAATGATCAGATAGCAGATATACTAATGAAACCTTTGCTAGTCACAAAGTTTCGTAGTTTTCGTGACCATCTAGTAACTTGTGACTATCTGATACACAGTTAATTATGCATGCATTTGTGAGACTGCACTGTTACAGTTGTTTGTTGTGGGTATTTGTCAAGACTGTATTAGAAGGGTCTTCGGTCCCTGGTGATATAATTTTGGCAAATGCAAGTGTCTCGAATTAGAAGGGTCTTCGGTCCCTGGTGATGAGAGATGCGCTTAATATGGTATACAGATAGGTCACATCTGGCCATATAAACTAGTTCTGTTGTATCTGAATCTCTGATCGGATATCGTATATTGTATATGGTGTATATGATATACAGAGCAATGGTTCAAATCCTCTTGGGCTTATTTGTGAGAAGGGTTATGCCTGTTTCAATTTAGTAAACGGCATTAAATTGTATTTATTATGTTTGGTTCACAATAGTGAACAATACAAACATTATTAAGTGTGTTCTTGAGCTTAGTTGTGAGAAGGGTCTTCGGTCCCTGGACACAAGTAAGGACTCAAATTATGTCCGTTTCAATTTAGTAAATAGCATAAAATTGTGTTTATTATGTTTGGTTCACAATAATGATCAATACGAACAAGATTAAGTGCGTTCTTGAGCTTATTTGTGAGAAGGGTCTTCGGTCCCTGGACATAAGTAAGGACTCAAGTTATGTCTGTTTCAATTTAGTAAACGGCATAAAATTGTGTTTATTATGTTTGGTTCACAATAGTGAACAATACGAACATAATCAAGTGTGTTCTTGAGCTTATTTGTGAGAAGGGTCTTTGTTCCCTGGACACAAGTAAGGACTCAAGTTATGTCTGTTTCAATTTAGTAAAAGGCATAAAATTGTGTATATTATATTTGGTTCACAATAGTGAACAATACGAACATAATTAAGTGTGTTCTTGAGCTTATTTGTGAGAAGGGTCTTCGGTCCCTGGACACAAGTAAGGACTCAAGTTATGTCTGTTTCAATTTAGTAAACGGCATAAAATTGTGTTTATTATGTTTGGTTCACAGTAGTGAACAATACAAACATAATTGAGTGTGTTCTTGAGCTTATTTGTGAGAAGGGTCTTCGGTCCCTGGACACAAGTAAGGACTCAAGTTATGTCTGTTTCAATTTAGTGAAAGGCATAAAATTGTGTATATTATATTTGGTTCACAATAGTGAACAATACAAACATAATTAAGTGTGTTCTTGAGCTTATTTGTGAGAAGGGTCTTCAGTCCTTGGACACTAGTAAGGACTCAAGTTATGTCTGTTTCAATTTAGTAAACGGCATAAAATTGTGTTTATTATGTTTGGTTCACAATAGTGAACAATACAAACATAATTAAGTGTGTTCTTGAGCTTATTTGTGAGAAGGGTCTTCGGTCGCTGGACACAAGTAAGGACTCAAGTTATGTCTGTTTCAATTTAGTAAACGGCATAAAATTGTGTTTATTATGTTTGGTTGACAATAGTGAACAATACAAACATAATTGAGTGTGTTCTTGAGCCTATTTGTGAGAAGGGTCTTCGGTCGCTGGACACAAGTAAGGACTCAAGTTATGTCTGTTTCAATTTAGTAAACGGCATAAAATTGTGTTTATTATGTTTGGTTGACAATAGTGAACAATACAAACATAATTGAGTGTGTTCTTGAGCTTATTTGTGAGAAGGGTCTTCGGTCCCTGGAAGCAAAATACTCAGTTTAATCCAGTTCATAAGTGTGGTTCGCTTTGAGAAACCTCTGTCCGTCAGCAGTAACGACTACCCCCATTAAATAGTTCTACTGGCTATATAGTTAGATTTAAGTGATAGTCTTTAGTTAAAAAATGAAATGTACTTATGTTACACCTATTCTTATATATATGTATATTGTGTATTTATTATTATTATTGTCTAGTTTACGTTACAAGTCTGTTAGAACTATTCTGTGTTTTGTGTGTTCTTGTTCAGTCATCAGTTGTCCGATTCTCAGTTTGGGAGGTGGTGTTAACGTAAGCAAGACTTGCCCAGAGTGGCAGCATGCTTCGTCATTGTGGCAACCTCGCGATCGGACAACTGTGCACCTCATGCGCAGAGGGAACAACAAGTTGTTGTAAATGTTGGTAGTGGTACGTTCAGTTCTGTTTTAGACAAAGGGCAGATAGGTCAACGTTCAAGCTAACAACAGTATATTTATTACTAAGTTAGTTATAGTTATTAGCGATACAAACTTCCCTACTGTTCTATTCGATTGTTAAACTGACTGTGAGACTGTAAAAATATATGTTAAAAACCAGGTGTTATCAGTTCAGATCCTTACATAATGAATCACTTAATTCTCGAGTGCCTTTCTTTTACAAAAGAGAAAATCATATCTCGAAAAGTAGGAACCGCTCATTGAAGTTTTTCTCACAGTGATGTTCACATTGAAATGCTCTAAAATAATCAACATTCGGATGAGTTTCGAGGGGAAATCGTGATATCGAAAAAACCGTCCAGCCAAAGATTTCACAAAACTAAAAATAAAAATTACATCTACGTTGAGGTAGTCAAAAGTCTTTAAGGTTGTCGAAAGTCGTTAAGGTAGTCGAAAGTCGTTAGGTAGTCTAAAGTCATTAAGATAGTCAAATGTCGTTAAGGTAGTTAAAAGTCGTTAAGGTCGGTGTTTCTTTCAGAAAATAAATTTTCCCTGGGGGGCAGTTCAAAGTTCCGGAGGGGGGAGATGGCAAATTATCCGAACGTTTTGGAAAAATATTTACTTGAAGAAATTTTTCAAAATTTTCATTGATAAAGGAATTTATTGTGGAAAATAATAAATGATAGTCAAATTTGGGAAACAAATCATTTTTATTTACAAGAATCTTATTCTGGTAGGTTTTTCCTACCATATAAATCTATTACTTCATCTAGGTACTCTTCATCTGGAGTCTCCGGACCTTCAATACGTATGAGCATACAATGCATTAGAGTCCCTGGTAACATTCTGTTCCTTGATTTATTCAGTACTCTATTCATCGTACTGAACGATCTTTCCAGGGATACAGTCGTTAATGGGATAACGAGAGTTATTTCACAGAGCTTCTAATTCCCTTTATCCCACATCCGCTTCCAAAATCTTTGAAATCGGATTATCATTCATTTTCATCGAATCATTACTAAGCATTGCCTGAATGTAAAATTTAAATGATTTTATGTCTGCTAATACATTGCTGCATTGAGAGTAGGGAATTTGATACAGAATTTATTGATTTCATTTTCTGTGAGAGGCATAAAAGACTGGAAAGGTTTCAAATTTGCTTGAAAAAGTCATAACTTCAATCGATTGATCATTGAACCTGTCATCTATTTCATTGACTACGAAATCACAATACGTTTTCAAGACCTTTATTGTTTCAATAATTTTCTCATCTTGAATAATTTGGACTTCATTTTTGATTTAATCAATTTTTCCATTTATGTTTTTTTGTAAGGGACTTTTCTCATCTTTTCATTATCTTTTAGATGCAATTATGTTGTTGTAATTAAGGGGATTCACTTTGGTTAGGCACAAGTCCCTTCTTTGCAAAGCATTGCCGAGATACGAGAGTGCACTTAGCACCTCGTTCATCACATAGCAAGTGACGATGAAACTAATTCCTGATTTCAAGCAAAATGCCTCCTGCAAGCGATTCAAGATCTGCACCTTCCTTATGAATGTATTCGCAAGCCATCAAAATGGACTTCAGACTTCTGAAAACAGTATTCACTATTTTATAGTGGGATAACCATCTAACTTCTATGCATTCTGGGATTTTTAGAATTGGATCATTCAAAAGAGATTGAATTTCGTTTTTGGCTTTTTCAGACGGTTTTTTTCTTACTCCACCCATATTTCCGGACATATTGGATGCTCCATCAAAACCAAATGCTATAATGTTATCATAAAGAAGACCGAGGGATTTCATTTCTTCGTCGATAGCATTCGAAATAGTCTCGGCCTTGTCATCAGAGATTTTTACTATTGCCAGAAACTTTTCAACAAGCACTTTATTTTCGACAACTCTGAACATTATTTTTAGTTCCAGTTCATTCTTCAAAGAATTGCTTTCATCCGCTAAAACGGAAAACATCTTATTTTTAAGGAATCCTTGAGTCGATCTCTCAAAACTTCACGCATACATGTGAGCAATTCACAAGCAATTCACACTAAGGGTCTCATTGTGTTCATTGCTTGAAGTTCTCATTTAAATTCACCAAAAATTTTCGATCTAGCTATCATATTTTGTGGTGTGAGCAATTTGTTCTTTTACCAAAAGGTACGTCATTGTTCATCTAAGTGCGAAATTATATTTCGATCAAATAAGTAGTTTTGACATGAAAAGGAAACAAAATCTCGATCGGCAATATTTACGGAACCCGGCAATGTATCTGAAAGAAACACTGGTTAAGGAAGGCTAAAGTTGTAAACGTAGTCAAAAGTCGTTAAAGGAGTCAAAAGTCAAAAAAACTCGAAAAAATGTTATATCTCCGAAAGTAGATTTTTTTCACAGTGATTTTCACATTGAAATGCTCTTAAATAATCAACTTTCAGATGAATTTGGACCGTCGACGAGAATTGGGGAAATTGAAAAAACTGTCCGGCCACGGATTTCACCAAACTCGAAAAAAAATTATATCTCCGAAAGCAGATATTTTCGACAGTGATGTTCACATTGAAATGCTTTTAAATAATCAACTTTCAGATGACTTTGGACCGTTGCCTGGAATTGGTGAAATCGAAAAACCCGTCCAGCCACAGATTTCACAAAACAAGAAAAAAAATTATATTTCCGCAAGTAGACACTGCCCATTAATGATTTTTTTACAGTAATATTCACATTGAAATGCTCTAAATAAATCAACTTTCAGATGATTTTGGACCGTCGACGGGAATTCGTGATATCGAAAAAACCATCTAGCTATGGATTTCACAAAACAAGAAAAAAATTTATAACTCCGAAAGTAGACACCGCTCATTGATGATTTTTTCACTGTAATATTCTTATTAAAATGTTCTAAATTAATCAACCTTCAGATGAATTTGGACCATTGTTCGGAAAACCGAGCAGCCACAGATTTCACAGAACTCGAAAAAAATTTATATCACCGAAAGTAAAAATTGCTCATCGATGATGTTTTCACAGAGATATTTAAATTGAAAGGTTCTAAAATAATCAAGTTTCCGATGGAATTGGACCGTCGACGGGAATTGGTGAAATCGAAAAAACCGTCCAGCCACGGATTTCACAAGACTAGAAAAACATTTATATCTCCGAAATTAGACACCGCTATTGATGATTTTTTCACAAGTGCTTTCTTATATGTTAACGCAGGACATGCCTGCTAATAATATTAGTCGCCAAGATTATAAGAAACTGGTAATTAGATAAAACTTATGTAAATACGAGAATTCCTAACAGAAGTTTATTTATTTGAACAATTGTTTGATTCGCGTCCATATCGCCAATTAAGTTCATTCAGTTGCTGATTGTATTAGAATTTGTTTACACACTTACTATGTTTTATGATATGTATATGACATGGAAGTTTGTCCATGTCTGTAACGAAATTTTCATCACCTATACAAAACTGATTGAAGAACGTGTTTTGTTTTGTGGAGCAGATAGAAGTTTATTGCTAGTTCTTTTCTCATTCAGTCATTCCCCTCTCTTTCAATATCTGAACCAGTGGTTTGACTCTATTTTCTAGGACCAAATAATGTGTTTTTATTCATCTCTACATGTTTGAACATTTCGTTTCCTTAAATTTAATGTGACATGCTGAGCCTCCACTAAATGGACGTCGCTCGGCAATACACACTTGAGTATATCTCTCGCCTTTTTCTACACCACACACTTTCGTGTTTGCCCATAAGATAAAATCGCGATTCATCGAAAACAATACGCAGCTACAATTCTCCATTGTCCAAACCATGTGTTCTCGTGCAAAATTCAGCACGTGAAAGCGGCATTCCAATAGCCGTAGTTCGAGATCTTAATACAGCAGCAACTAACTGTCTACTCACTTTTACATTCATCACTTTTTGCAGATAATTTTGAAGGAAACCTGCCGTGATTATTCGGTTTTTCAAACCATTAGAAACAAAAAAGCATCGTTTCTAGCTGTTGTAGTAATTTATCGTCATGAAACTTGTGATCACCAAGTTTGAGGTCTGCTTACAAAGAAGTGAAGCGGATAATATAGATCTTGGGGAGTGATTTGTTATCAATGGAGGCAAACGGAAACCACTATGGTTGAACATGCAGAAAAGCAAAGTCGGTAAGATATTAGAAAAAAAATAAGTATACGAAACTTTCTTTGCACGATAATCTTACTCAAAATAACGTAGTAATGGGAATATCAACTGTGGAGGAAGTTATACTGGTAAACGTGCGTAAATTGTAATAATGAGTATTAATGCCTAGTATAATGGATTGACAGAATTATTTTGTTTAAGATTCAAGAGATTGAAATAAATCTTCTTCGAAATAAAAAGCCCTTTTAATTTATTTCTAATAATGTGTGGCAATATTTCATTGTCCTTGAGAGGACGATAATGTACAGATGTTTGATGAAATGGACATTACTGCTAAAAAATATTTTGTAACATTTATCATAGTTTAGGTGGGGTCTTTTTTCTGCATAATAATTTTTAAGTCTGCTTAGGTCTTTCTGAAATAAATTACAGATCGCCGGCATATAGTAAAAAAGTGTGAGTGTTTGAAACACACTCATATATAATGAAGAAAATTGGCCCCAGGTGTCAAGCTTAAGGTATCCCAGATGTATTGCAAAATGTAACAGATCTACATCCACCTATGGAAACAAATTGGGATATTTTACTTAAATAAGAAGAGATCCAGATTCACCTCCACAGGTCACCGTGTATACTCACCTCAGCAAGCATCCGAAGCAATATTCCATGACCTATTTTATTCAGGGCCTTTTTGAAATCCGTGTAAAACATATCATATTTGCTAAGAACGGCATTTTAATGTAATCATCCTCAACCGGGACGAATGGACCCAGTGTGCTGAGGTTCTATTGAGGACCGACCTTGGCTTGTTCACAGACGGCTCGCGAACAACGAACTGAACCGGAGCGGGAGTCTATAGGAGCAAACCCAGAATCAACATCTCATTGAGTCTCGGTCAAAACGCAACCATATTTGCCATTGAGACCGCTGCAGAACCGCTGATAAAAAGGCAAATCCACCACGGCAAAATCAAAATATTTACTGGTAGTTAGTCAGTATTAAAAGCTCTGGAATCCAGCTCTTGTACCTCGAGAACAGTCTGGAGTTGCCGCACGGCTTTAAACAGGCTCGGTATGTATAACAGAGTCACTCTTGTTTGGATACCGAGCTACTCAAACTGTTTGGGTAACGAGGAGGCAGATCGGCTGGCGTTGGCTGGAGCTGCGCTGCCTCTGGTAGGACCGGAACAATTCCTGGGAATACCACATGACATGGCTAAGC
This sequence comes from Megalocaria dilatata, assembly GCA_034642435.1. Taxonomy (NCBI): domain Eukaryota; kingdom Metazoa; phylum Arthropoda; class Insecta; order Coleoptera; family Coccinellidae; genus Megalocaria; species Megalocaria dilatata. The sequence continues at coordinate 36,772,841 of CM067857.1, read as the reverse complement.
GGGCGATAACAGGCAGAATGAACTTAAGACAAGAGCCTTCCTGCAGAGCCATTCTGGCCTGAAACATTCGAAGGTATTCCTTGGAACAGAAAAGATGGCGGACTAAGAACACTTGTCGGAATTATGGCAGGTCACTGCAGACTGAAAGCGCATTTGCACAAAATTGGTCTAGCTGAAGACGATGCATGCAGGCAGTGTCTTGAGGACATTGAAACAGCCATGCACATCGTCTCAGAGTGCCCAGCGGTGAGTCACGTCAGATTCGAGGTCTTTGGTCTGGCTCTTATAGCCCATTGCGAACTGAAAAAAGTACCCCGGAACAAGATGATCTGTTTTATCCAAAAACTGGATTTCGTTGGGGAGATATAAATTAGGGCTGAACCACAACAGTCCGTGCGGACGCAGTGGTAGGGTGGACAGACGTCCGCTCGCCATAAATAATAATAATAATAATAAACCATATCAACTTGATTTTGCTGATCTATATACCCCTGAAGATAATCGGAGAAAATCACTAAATTAGTTTCAAGATTTCTGCCTTTAAGAAAACCGTGCTGCTCTTCGATTATGATGATTTTACATGATTTAAAATATATCTAAACATATGTTGGATAGCTTCCAGATATTTTAGTACTAGTATCTTTTCGATTCATAGAATTTCATCTAGGTATCGTATATTTTGTGAAGATTACTCAAACGAAACTTGAAATCAAGTAGTTATTGTGGCTGTCAGTTTTTCATTTCCATGACATGTTATTTTATAATGATATCAGAGTTCCTTTTGGCGACATACTTGTATATTTTCAGTTACTTGTATACCTATTACTTGGCTACATTTTCATATAGCCACCCCCATTGAACTAATAAAAGAATGAGCGTCATATTCCCACATATTTTTCGAACCGAACACAGTGAAACTCGAACTACAAATGCAGAGTATGGAGATTTTTTCGTTTCAAGACAAAGGGGTAAAATCTCTGTTGGTCCAGTGCTAGCTACACTCATGAAGTATGTTGATTCCCACGTGAAGCATTATCTGAAGGATCTTACAGAAGCAGTCGCGATTAAATCTGTTTCTGGTGATATGAGATACAGGAATGACTTGATAAGTATGATCAAATGGACTGAGAACTGGATGAAAAGATTAGATTTCAAATATGAATGCTTCCATGTTGGACATCATTCACTTAATGGACAAAAAGTTAAAATACCACCAGTTATTTTAGCAAGTTATGGAAATGATACCAAGAAGAGAACAGTAAGAGCTTATGCATTCGCATAATTAAGAATTATCTTAGGCTGAATAATTAATTTCATTAAATTAAGCAGATTAACTCTGCTCTTTATCTTTTCAACTGACTTTGAAAGGGGGTTATGGGTAAATATTATATCACCACATGTTAACTTGTAAACTTCTGATTTTTTGTTGTTAGAAATGACGTCTTTATTATTTTTCATTAAACTGCCTAATGAATTAAAGGTTCTATAAGATATGTTACAGTTTTCTTTTGTCTTTAAATGAAATGAATTTTGTTTCGTTTAAATTTTGAAGTTTAGGATGTACGAGTGTTATAGCTTGCCTTGCTTGTAATTTATTCTTTTAAGTAAATTATCTCTAATTGACGGATTACTTAATAGAATAAATTACAAGCCAGCTATAACACTTGTACATCCTAAACTTCAAAATTCAAACGAAACAAAGTTCATTTCATTAACATGAAAAAAACTGAAAAAATTGCTAAATATTTACAGAAAAAAAAAACTGTAACATATCTTGTAGAATCATTCATTAGGCAGTTTGATAAAAAATAATAGAGACGTCATTTCTAAAAACAAAAAATCAGGAGTTTACAAGTTAACATGTAGTGATGTGTATATGTGAGACAGACAGGTCGTTCTTTCCAAACAAGGATACGGGAACATGAAAAATGTTATATTAATGAAAAACAAAATTCAACTTATGCCAACCATTTGTTAGGGCAGGTCATACTTTTACTATTAACTTTGAAATATTACATATTGAAAATAAAAGTCATAAGCTAAATTTGTTAGAAACTTTAGAGATCAATAGATATAATAAAAGACAAATTTTATTGAATGATCAAATAGACTTAAACAGATCCTCCCTACAGAACATTTTTTAATGATTGTAAACCACCCCTTGTCACTCTTCTATTTTTTGTACTAGAGCTGTGTATTTAGGGACAAATAATATTTAAATAGGGTTATTCTGATTTTCACAAATTTTTATTGCTATGTTTACAACAATCTTTTCGGTATCACAGTAGCATCATCAGGCAGGTTTACATTTTAAATAACTAAGCTTGTTTCCGAAATCCGTTGCTATTTATATTACAGCAAGTACAATAAATTTTTATTGAGCACTAAAACCCAAAAGAAAGGGCTCTGCAAATTCCAGCTTATCTGAATGTATTTAACAGAGGTGAGTTATTCAAATCTAATTGTTCGTTAAGTAATATTCCAATTTTATTGTGTTTATTTTTCTTTAGGGATTCTAACAGGTTTAAGGCATAACTTTTACTTTCTATATGTAGAATTTCAAAATTATGGTTGAAAGTATGTCCTATTTCTAACAAATGGTTAGAATATGTGGAATTACTTTTATTATTGAGGAAACTCTTCAAATGTTCACAAATTCTATGTCGGAAAGTTCTTCCAGTCTGCCCTATGTAAACTTTAGGGCAATCACCGCAGGTCAACTTCTAAACCCCAGATTTATCATCTTTATGTGGACAGTCTTTATTATTTTTAATGAATTTACTCAAGTTTGAGGTTTCAAATGAAGTTCTTAAATTATATTTATTTTTGAGGCATGTATCAATTTTCTCAGAAATACCTTTAGTGTATTTTAAGGAAATGTATTTAAAATACACTAAAGGTATTTCTTTGATTCGATTGTTTTTATTCATCATATGTAGCTTCTTCAAAAAGTAATTCGAAAATTTGAATTCTTCAGGAAATATAGGCTTTCAAACAAGCACCGACTCACGTCAGTGTTTTTCTCCATTTTTTTTTATCTCAATAGTTTTTCGGCCCTGTTTTCATTCTGTAATTTTTATGTGATTGATAGTGCATTTAGTCAAGATAAAATCTTTCAAGGTTTGTGTTTATGGCTACCTGGATGTGAAAGCTCCAAATTCGGACGAGTGGAAAACGGATCCCTGGACTCTGACCCAAGTGGATAAGAGGTTTTATGGTGCTGGTACAGCGTCTGGAAAAGGAATTCTCCTTTGTTGGTTTCACATCATTGAAGCTTTCAAAAAGACAAATACACCTTTTCCTGTTAATATTAAATTTGTAATAGAATCTATGAATCAACAGAACAGCATGGGACTACAGGAATTCCTGCAAACAAAAAAATTGGATTTCTTCTCTAATGTGAATTGCATTATTAGTTGTGACGGAGAATGGATCGGAGAAAAGTATCCTTGCATAATATACGGATCAGTAGGTAAGTGATTTAATTCAGTATTGAACATTTTTGAGCTCATGTTCTTAAATAGTATAATTGAAAATATTTACATTTTCATTTGAATATAATAATATTCCACTTTCTGACAACTAAACAGCAACTAAATTTGTTAATATGTTGATGATATACTAGGCGAATCCTAACCTTTGGGACATAGGTTAAGGACAGGTTATTTGGACCATAATATGGCGATTGGATCAAATAAGCCTTCATAAAATATTACGGTGGAAAATGATACAGGGCGTTTTTTGCTAATAATTTTACTGATTATTTCTCAATTGTTATCAAAATCGGCACAAAGGCATAACTTTGCACGAGGAATATTATTTTATGTATAACTTTACTTTTTGTTATAGAATGCGCCACGTGAATCATACCTGATGATGAAATTAAGTGGTAGCTTTTATTGACGAAACTTGATAATGATCTTGATTAGAAAATACAATGTAAAATCATTTCACGTAATTTTGGTACTTTGTTTGAAAACGATAAACTCACCCATTTTTTAAAAAGACGCAATTGAAGAGTTCATTGTCTCAGAAGGAGTTTTCAAATACACTGGCGAGCGGAAAAAATGGATCTCTTGATCACTACTGTTCAAATATAGGGTGTTTTTTTTAGAGTGATAGAACTTTCGATAGGGATATGTGACTTTACAGAAGGCAGAAAGAAGCCATGTTGTTTTGATATTTCTATTCAGTAAGCATTGACAAATTATTATGGAAAGACTCACGCCGCAACAACGTTTACAAATTCTTGGAATTTATTTTCAAAATTAGTGTTCTATTCGCCAAACTTATAGAGCACTCCGTGAAATTTATGGTTTACATAATCGTCCATCAGAGCAGCTTATTCGTCGAACTATCGATAGATTTCGGACAACATGTTCTCTACTCGATGCAACAACAACAAGACAAAGAACTGTACGTACAGAAGAAAATATCGCTGCTGTAAGTCATAGTGTTATTGATGATTCAGATTTGTCTATTCGTCGACATTTAAAACAAGTTGGACGCTGTGCATCCACCACATGAAAAATTTTGCGTAAAGATCTTGGTTTACACTCATACAAGATCTAACTGGTTCAAGAACTATAGCCACTTGACCATAATAAGCGTCCTTTGTTAGCTGATTGGACCCTAGAACAGTTTGAAGTTGATCCACTTTTTTATCGTAAAATTGTGTTTAGTGATGAAGCTCATTTCTGGTTGAACGGCTATGTAAACAAGCAAAATTGCCGTAAATGGAGTGAAAACAATCCTCAAAAAGTTCTGCAGGATCCATTGCATCCTGAAAAATGCACTGTATGGTGTGCTTTACACGCTGGAGGCATCATCGGTCCATATTTCTTTAAAAACGGTGCTGGAGCTAATGTTACAGTGAATGGTGCTCGTTACAAATCGATGATCAATGATTATTTGTTTCAAAATTTTAATGGTATCGACCCATAAGTGTTTTGGTTCCAACAAGATGATGCTACACCTCATGCTGCTACCGTAACAATTGATTTATTGAAGGAAAAATTTGGCGATAACATCATTTCGAGAAATGGTCCAATTAATTGGCCTTCAAGATCATAACTCCACTGGATTATTTACTTTGGGGTTATGTCAAGTCATTGGTTTATGCTGTTAAACCAGAAACAATAGAAGCTTTGGAAGCCAACATAACTCGTGTTATTGATGAAATAAGGCCTGAATTACTCGAAAAAGTGATTCAAAATTGGTCTGGTCGAATGCGGTTCCTGAGAGCTAGTCGTGGTGGACATATGCCGGAAATTATTTTTAAAACATAAATGTCATAAAATTATCTTTTCATTAAAAAGAAATTTGACTTCAATCCTAATTTAAATGTGTTTTATTTCAACTTAAAGTTCTATCACTCTAAAAAGAACACCCGATATCTTTCTTATTTAAAATTTTTACGAGAATCATTGAATTTCTGAAATGGAAGGAAAAAGAGAGTTGCCCAAAGAAAAATGAAACTTTGTTATCGATTTTTATAAAAATAATAAGCTTTTTTTGAAAAAATCGAAATTTTTTTCGAAAAAGGTATCGTAAATGTGAAAATTTCAGCATCAGTATGATGTGTGACCTCCCCTGGCTCTGATTACAGCTTCCAAACGTCTTCGCATGCTCGTGATGAGCCTTTGAATAATCTCTTGTGAAATATTTTCCCATTCATGACGAAGGGCTTCACGGAGCTCTTGTAAATTATTGGGCAGTGGAACCACAGATCTGACTTGCCTTTCCAGTTGGTCCTATAGATGTTCGATGGAATTCAAGTCAGGACTTCGTGCTGGCCAGTTAAGCCTTGAAATTCCAACCTCATTCAAGTACGCTGTCACTATTCGAGCAGTATGAGGCGTGCATTGTCATGCATAAAAATTCCCTGCTCTCCCAGAAATGTTATGAAGTTAAAACATGGTCCATAAGAGTTTCCTCTATGTACCTTACTGCTGTTAAAGGTCCATTTATAAAAACCAACTCTGTTCGGCCCTCTAAGGACATAACCCGAGATCATAACAGATCCTCCACCGAATGGAACCCGCTTCTTTATACAGGCATCGGCGTTTCTTTGCTCTGGACTGTAAACGTGTCTATAACCATCAGCTCCTCGAAAGCTGAATCTGGATTCATCAGAGAAAAGTACCTGGGCCCACTGAGCTTCTAACTAGTTTATGTGATCTCGTGCAAATTGAAGAAGCGCTTTTCGATGCTCTCTGAGAAGTTCTGGACCTGTCGCAGGTCTGTATGGTTGTAAATTCGATTCTGAGAGACGTCGTCTCACGGTCCATTCATTTACGTTTACCTGACATACCTCCATCAATCGATTTCGAACTTCAACAGCAGTAAGATGGTGATTTCGAAGACATGAATATGTTATCCTTCAACGATGTGCACCGTCTTCTTCCAGATCCAGGTCTGGCCAGCCTGCCTGTCTCCTGATGCATTGTCAATATTCTTTGGACTGTAGGTAGGGTAACATTCATTCTTCTAGCAACAGATCTCTGGCTCAGTCCATTTTCAATAAGTGCCACTATTCTCGCACAATCTTCAATTGGTAAACTCATTTTATGAAATTGTGTCTGATGAGAGTGGAAAACAAACTTTTCAATCACCAATGTTGAACGCAACTGATAAACGATAAATTTATCGTGAAGAATTATTCGAAGATGGTTTCTTTTATCAAGTTTTTTAGCTCGTATGTCTACATTTTGCGCATATATAGTTGATTTTCTAATGAAAAATAGATGATGAACAAAATATTATTGAATCAATTTGAACACGTGAGTCTATTGGAAAAAACGGTGTAAAATCTTAGTGACCCGTTTTTTTACTCGCCAGTATATTATTTTATTTATAAAAAGTATGCATTGGACTGTCATAAAAATGTTGCTGGTAAATGTCATTTCTTCTCACTGAATTATCTCTGCTGTGAGATTATAGTTTATTGTTGCATTCTTGAAAGTTTTTTCGATTGAAATGCCTCGTTACAATAATTTTACGGATGAAGAAATGAGTGATATGATTTGTGTATATGCACAAGAAAACTCTTGCAATCGCTCTGCAGCTAGGTAGGAATTTTTATAGCCAGGCAGAAAAAGCTTCCACTCAATTTCATTGTCAGAAATGATTCACATGTGATTTCTATTGATTTTTTAAAAGTTGAGCTAAATAATGATTTCTTCAAATGTCTTAAACAACTGGCTAAAAATTTGATTATATAAAAAATTTAAATGGTTCCATTTTAATAAGGATACATTAAAGTTTTTATTTCATTTGGAAAACAACAGAGTCCCTACGAGAATAAACCCAATAGAGGTGAATTCTTTTTAAATTGTATTATTTTCAGGACATCTAGTATTTGACATATTCGCAGAGCAAAAGGATGACTCTGATATAAAAGCAGATATGGAAACTTTGATGAGTAAAATATACGATCCCTTTAATGAAAAAATTCTTATTCCCACTTTCAATGATTTCGTGAAACAGATCACACCTGATGAGGAGGGAATATATGAGGCTATACAGGAGTTTGATATAGAAAAAATTAGGTGAAAAAGTGGAGTAAATAATACATTAATTTTGATTTGAATTCAAGCTGCAATTTTCCTGTCACAAAATAGGAAATTCTTGAAAAAAAATATTTCTCCATTTTTCAGACCTTCCCTACCACCGAATAAACAAAAATGGGACAAGGTGAAACTTTTGATGCATTTCTGGCGGCTTCCAGATATGCATATAAGTAAGGACATAGTTTGCTCCTGTGAAAAGCCGAAGAAGATGATAAAAAGACAAGTAATTGTAAAACTGGTGCAGAGACAAGTGATGGATAAAGCTCAAGTACTCTTCACCTCCTTCGTGGAAAATAAGGTGTCCGAACTTGGTATTAAAAGTGTAATTACCTGGAAGTTGGTTAGTGCTATTCGACATTGGGCAGAGAATATTAGATCTTGGAATTACGAAGCCGCTAGAAGGGCAACAATTCAGGTAACAACTTTGTATTGTAAAAATCCTATGAAGATAATTTTAATTGAAAAGTGCTTTTGCCCATTATTTACTATATATTCAAATTTTTCCTTCCATAATCTCTTTTCTATGTACACAAACCACTCTCATTTCTCATGTATTCTATTTACATTGATTCTGTTTGCCATGTTTTTATTTTCATATTTTTCACTACGTATATCTTCTCTTATTGAACTCATCCAATACGCTTCTTTTGTCTGTAATCTTCAAGCTATATATAGTTTGAAATAACAATGCCAAAAATAGATCAGTTATTGCTGGGCTAGTGATGGAAAATCGTCGATAAATCGAAAAAACCTAACTAATTGTATTATACTCAAAAATCTCAAAAACAATGTCAGAAGAAAGGGTCTGAAATAGTGTCGGATCGTTTGGGTGTATTGTTGAGGTTTTATCTGGAATACTATTTGATGAGGAGTCTGTGACACCTATAACTATTACAAATGTAATGTAGAAAGGTTAAATATGAATATTAACAACTTCATAGAATGAAACATAGGAAATGATAGAAATGAAAGATATACAGCTCCGCCAATGAGACAGTCTCTGCAAAGATCAAAGCCAATTGTCCAATTAAAAAACCTCATTACTTAAGAGATAAACTCCCTCCCTTCGTGACAAAGCTAATTGAAACAAAGTGAAAAATGTACAGGAAATACTGATATAGATGTTTCTAATAAAAACAAATCAACGCTTATACTAAAACTGAACGAAAGAAATAGCCCAACAGTACAAGGAACACACATAGATTGTGAAGCTCTCGAATGAATGCGGATGTTGCGAGGGAGCTTCCACCTCTTAGAGGAGATGGCGTTTCGTTTCCGAGCATGCGCATCTGAAACTCATCAGACAGGCTTGATGCGCAGACTCTACCTGTGACGCCGGTGACATTGCGTCCGCTTGGAACGCTGATTTTTTAACGCAGTGCCTTGCTCTATTTGAACCTGGCGGAGACGGTTAGTCACGAATCTGTTGACTGGTCGGGTCCTCTATCGGTACGCCGGTCAAACTACGATAGAGCAAGGCAGGTTTCTGGACGAGGAGCGAAGAAGTTGTTCGCTACACACTCCCCCTCCAGTGAGCGTCGATATGGTCACGAAATAGGACGTTGGGTGCTACCAAGGATACAGTCCGCCGCTGGGCTGGTCGCGGTGCCATCTCCAGCGGGGATCTGTGGAATGAAAGGAAAGGGCCATCTCGGAAATATGGATAGGGGGCAATTATTGCCACCTAATGAAGGGGTTGGTTCGTTCTTAAAGCAAACCCTCCCAATAAGGTCGGAGTCACCAATGAAGCTCTCGAATGAATGCGGATGTTGCGAGGGAGCTTCCACCTCTTAGTTAGGGAGACGGCGTTTCGTTTCCGAGCATGCGCATCTGAAACTCATCAGACAGGCTTGATGCGCCGGCTCTGCCTGTGACGCCGGTGACATTGCGTCCACTTGGAACGCTGATTTTTTAACGTAGTGCCTTGCTCTATTTGAACCTGGCGGGGACCGTTAGTCACGAATCTGTTGACTGGTCGGATCCTCTATCGGTACGCCGGTCAAACTACGATAGAGCAAGGCAGGTTTCTGGACGAGGAGCGAAGCAGTTGCTCGCTACAATTGAAACATGCAACGACATCAAACGAACCAAGGGTAAAACCTTCTATCAAGAGATGAAAAAACTATCCAGATACAAACGGACATTCTCGTTACCTGACTTGGAGTAAAATGGAAGATGATATGCAACTAAGAAAGATAAGGTTGAAGTATTCAGAAATTATGATAAGTCAGTAGTCACATATAACAACGACCAAGATATCAGCAAAATAACAGGAGACAATAGCAACAGATGGTATGATGAATAACAAATAACATAATCAGAGGAGAATATTTAAATAGAAGAAAGTGACTATATCAACTACTGCATTCAACAGTGCACTGCAGTGGATGCTATTGCTATTGGTTATTTGTGACATTGACAGTTGCATTTGTCATGTCTACCATTTAATCATAGAAACGAACACACTAACAATGTTTACAAACAGTCTAAATTTATTACGCAAAATCGCGATCTGTTTCTCTAACTTTACGTGCTTTAACTCCAATTTTTGAACAGTCGAATGTTTAGTGAAGAAGTTTGAAACAGATTTTACACTTCATGATGTTATAGTGCCAGTGAGATAAGAAAATGCAAGAAGTAAAGAGAATATTGCTGCCGTATCTGAAGTGTTCGTGAAGACCAAAAGTTATCGATTTCTGGACGTTCACAAGAACTAGGCATCTCCCAGAAGTCTTTGTGGCAAAGTTTACGAAACGACCCTGGTTTTCATCCATACAAAATTGTTTTAATCCAAAAACTCAAACCAGCAGATCATTTAAAGAGTCGTGTATTCAGTAATTGTCGTGTAATCAGAATGAAATGGACGCATAAGTTATCCGCCTCGTTCCTGCGATTTTACTCCATTGGAATTCTTTCTTTCGGGTTACATTAAGTAATTGGTTTACAGCAATCATTCAGTAAATTTAGACGACTTAGAGATCAATATTGAACGAGTAATTGCTAACATACAACCTGATTTGTGTGAGGGAGTCATGGATAATTGGGCTCAACGACTTCATTCCTGCCAGCGTTTCCGTGTTGAACATTTAAATGATGTTTTATTTCATAAATAATAGTATCCATTGTAATTTATAATGAAATAAAAATTTCAATAATTTTCAAATAAATAATGTGTTTTATTTACAAAACAAAATGGAGCGCTGTTATTGAAAGACCCTTTATAATACAAAGTTTTGAGGCTTGCTTTAGGGAGCTGGTATTTCCATCCATATGGAAACCAGGATATATAATAACAATTTCTGAACCTAACACGAACCACAAATCAGTAAAAAACTACACACACTCTTAACGGTACTGGGAAAGCTTGTCGAGAAATTAATAAAATTCAAGATGGAAGAACATAATCGTACATATTTCAAATATTGTTTCACTTTTCAGTTTGGATTCAAGAACAAAATGGCAACAACACATCCATCGGTCATTTTGGTGTCAAACGCACAAAACGCGAAACTAAAAAATCATAAAACAGCGGCCATAAGTCTCGATATTGAAAAGGCTTTCGATAGCATATGGCATAGGGGTCTAATCTATAAATTATTTGAAATCAACATACCTAGATACTTCATTCATATAATCATAAATTTTTCAAAATATAGAAAGCTGATACTTAAGAATTAAAAATACAGTGACAGGACCATTTTCTCTCAAACAAGGAATTCCAGGGTCGAGCTTGTCTCCTTGTAAGATTTAAAACTGCACGTGTAATTCTTCTGCTAGTTCAATAATCATATTCTGTATTTGTTCTAAAAACAGCACCACATATTTTCATTTGAAACCTTTTTTCTTTTATTTCGAGTAAACCATCTTGGGAAAAAACCAAAAGTAGGTGCTGAATTAATTGATTATAATTTCCTATGTAACATTTAATGCTTTAAAAAGCAAAGTTGAATCAATGATTTCAGTGTAAGTTGCATTTTTTTTATTATTTATTATTGTAATCAGTAATGTGAGGTTAGAACTAATGCATTTTGTTCATTTCACAGACATATAAGGAAGAACCTTCCTTTATAAGAGAAGATCGCCCTATGACTTCAATCAGTAATCTGGATGGTACTCTGGAGAAAAACATTCTTGTTCTACCCCTTGTCGGAAATGGTTCTAATGCTGGAGAGCCAAATGAAAATATTTCCTATAGAAACTATTTTGAAGGGACAAAGCTTTTAGCTGCCTATTTGTTACAGTTAGCCGAAGTCGAAGATATAGAGAAACCGAATATTTGAAATATTAGGCGGTTTTGATTTTAGAATATATTTTTTTCATAATTTTGTGACAATCCTTTATTTTTATTGGCAAATTAAGTTATATACATATATATCATACCACATATTCTATCGACTTTTGCTAATAAAACTAAGTCAGAATGAGATTTTACTGCAGAAATATAATCAAGGGAACTGAAAATTTTACCGATAGCAAGGGTATATAATTTCAAATCAATAGTTTACACATAATATTATCGAAAAGAGAATTCAACTTTCTCATTCATTTAAATTTTGAAAGGACAATCAGATACCGAGTAACTAGGGCTGTCACCTATGACTGTTCGTATAAACTATATTATGAAGCTTAGGTACCCAATAGATTCTATTCCATTTACAGATTTATTTACTGCTCTACAGATTTCTGTATTTCCTTCAGATTACTTACAAATGGTATAACAAGTAATGACGTTGATACAGATTCCTATTTCGAAAGGTTAATATATAATTTGTATTATATATAGATTATTTACACCTTTAAACTTTACCCAGTTCACAGTCATTCGAGAAGCTGACAGTGTTTCTAATTCAGAGGCTGTTATAAAAAATTATACAAATTGCCTTTTTACAATTAGTTTAGTTAGAAGCTACTCAAGAGATGACACCAGTACAAATACCTAAAAGACGCCCCATCTATTGTCGAATAGGTAAGTTATGCCAAAGAGTGTTAGATTAGGGTTCTGTTTGTAAGATAGCGTCTTAGGTGGGAACTATGATAGTTTATGCTATGTCTGAATGGTGTCACGTTATGTACATACTTGGATCTTCCTCATTTATTTATAAATGCCAACTTCAGCTTTTTTGGAAGAAATTGATTGTAAGTTACTCGTAAACAAGTATTTGAAATCCTTTGTTTCTATTCTGATTTGGTATTTAAACCTGAATTCAAATTTTAGGTAAAATAAAATCATTATTATTTTATTCAGTCCCCTTTTATAAATGGATGAGTGAATAAAGACTAATCCGGATTTTTTGCGTGAATAATTTTGTGTTTGCTCGATTTTAATTCAAAAATATGCTTAGGTATAAATTGAAAATTAGAAATATTATAAAAACAAAATAAAAAGGTTTTTTACTTGATAGAAGGATTATTACAAACTTTGAATATCAAAACAGAAAACTAACAGATTAAATCTGTTTTGATATTCAATGTTTATTATAAAAACGTTCACTAGATTATTAATTTCGAAAATTAAGACTCTATTTCTTAGGAGAGACATCTCCGTTCAAAGATATAAAACCATTTATCATCACACAAACACAAGAACTCTAAAATTGAAGAAACTTAAATATAGGTACTTACCCAGCCAGAAAACAATTTGGCAAATCAAGATTTAGAAATATACGCTCTCATCAGGTAGGTCCACTGTTCAGTGAACAAATACGAACTCAATCGGAAAATATGAAGCTTCAAATATATAGAAAAGGTGATTATACTACTCTGTCAAGAAAGTACCGGGAATTTTCAATTAAAACAACATTTTTACATTTAATCGTCAAAATTTATTGGGTCGCCTTCAAAATAGACTCCATTTGCTCCAATACATCTATGCCAACGGCACTTCCAATTATCGAAACATTTTTTATAGGCGCTTTCCGGGATGGACTTTAGCTCTCGCGCCGAATTTTGTTTTATGGCTTCAATCGACTCAAAACGGGTGCCACGAAGGGGCAATTTTAGTTTTGGGAAGAGGAAAAAGTCGCAGGGAGCCAAATCCGGCGAATACGGTGGTTGCTGAAGCACGTTTGTTGAGTTTTTGGCGAGAAAGTCAGTCACAATCGTAGCTCGGTGAGAAGGCGCGTTATCGTCATGCAAAATCCATGAGTTGTTCGCCCACAAATTTGGCCGCTTCTTACGGATACGCTCACGCAAACGTTTCATAACGCCTAGGTAATACTCCTTGTTTACCGTCTGACCCTCTGGAACGAATTCGTAGTGCACCACGCCACGGGTATCGAAGAAAACAATGAGCATCACCTTCATTTTCGAGCGGCTTTGGCGTGGTTTTTTCGGTTTCGGCTCATTTTATGCCACCCATTCCGATGATTGCTGGTTTGTTTGCATATCGTACTCGTAGACCCAGGTCTCATCACCAGTTATAATGCGTTCCATGAATGTAGAATCGGAATTACAGCGATCCAGCATGTCTGAAGCAACCTGTTCGCGATGACGTTTTTGAAGAAAATTCAGGTCTTTCGGTACGAGTTGTGCGGCCACCTTTCTCATGCCCAAAATATCAATCAAAATCGTACGTGCGGACTCGTGGGATATCTTAAGATCATGTGCTATCTCTCTCAAGCTGGTACGACGGTTTTCCAGCACCCTTTCCTTAATTTTATCGACGTTATCTTCGATCGAAGCCGTCGATGGGCGACCACTTCACGACCGTCCTTGAAGGCTCTGTACCACTGATATGCACGAGTTTTCGATAGAGCATTATCACCAAAGGCCTTTTGCAACATTTTCAATGCATCGGCACACGAAAATTCATTTGCAACACAAAACTTTAAACAAATTCTTTGCTCAACGTAATCACCCATAGTAAAAATCGGCACGCACTCTGACATCGACTGACTTAATCAGCTGTTGCAAACACACTAGTTGACAGATCCCGCTCAAGCTTGGCATAGTAATTAAGGACAGTGGTACCAACCTAGGAAAAAAAATTTTTACCTGCCTCATTGCCCCGCCAGATTTAAATCGATAATTCCCGGTACTTTCTTGACAGAATGTATATTTCGAATTTCAACCCGTTTTCAAAACTGAATGAAATACTCTTAAAAATAGAATTTATTAGTGCCTACCAGATAGAAGTAAGGGGAATGTTGAATGAGATATTGTATAGATTTTTATCTTTTACAGATAAGATAAGTTTAATCCCTTACAGATAACATAGAATCCAGCTTTTGAAGATGAAAGAATTATGTACAGAAAAAATTTACAAACTTTCTGATAGGTTTAATGTCTGCTTTTATTATGTGTATTCATAGCCTTCTGCTGAACTGAAATTTTATATGCAGGCACGAGGCGCGTTCAATATTATTCTCGGTATCGGAGTGATTTGCTAATAATGTCAGTAATCTAATTATTTTATTTACTGATGACTGACACTATCTGGGGGTATTAATATAAAATTGTACTAATTCATCATTAGTTTTCTAGGTATCTTCAGTGAAAGACGACCAGAATGACTGATGCCACCATGATGAAGAAAATCGAGCATGGCGCCGTAATAAAGTTCCTCACTAAGCAGGGAAACTGTCAAAAAAATCATTCATGAAGAGATGGTTGCTGTTTATCAAGACTGTGCTCCGTCGTTATTCACCGTTCAAAAATGGTCAAGTGAATTTAAAAGAGGCAGAGAAAGCATTGAAGACGATCCTTGCTCGGGTGGGCGTATTAGTGCCACTACTGACGAAAATGTGAAAAAAGCAGAAAAGCCTGTACTTGAAGATGAAAGAATAAAAATCAAGATGTTAGCAGAGATGACAAACCTATCCGTGGGTACCATACATGCTATCCTATCAAAGGTCAGTGCAAGATGGATACCGAGTATGCTCACCCAACCTCAGAAGCAAGTGCGTGTCGAGTGCTGTAAGGAGATTTTAGAGACTATTTTCAACCAGCTGGTTACTGGGGATGTGACGTGAGATCATCACTTTGACCCTGAGAGGAAACAAGAGTTCATGCAGTGGATTGAAAAGGGTGCACGACCCCTAAAGAAGTTTAAAGACACCCCATTCGCTTGAAAAATAATGGCCACGGTCTTTTGGGTTTCTAAAGGTATTTTATTGATATAATACAATAGAAAGGGTAAAATCATCACAGCAGCCATTTTGTGTAATTTAAGAGAAGGAATTAAAGGAGAAAGGCAAGGAAAGTTCACTCAGAGGGTAAATTTTTAGAGCCACCTTAAAAAATTGAACATTTAATTATGAAATGAACTAAAATTAGGGTACGAAGCATTTCAACTTGCTTTTTCTCGTTCAATTATGATACTAGAGTATATTTATTTCCAGGAGCAAAATCGAAAACACTGCAGATACTCCCACTAATTAACTCATGCGCCATGATGCATCAGTGTTATCAGCATAGATTAACAAGAATATATATTCTTTTATCTATGGTTGTTAGTTCTAGCTGACTAGTCTCGCGGTGCGGTTGTATATTTTCACTTTATTTGTGGTTTTCTAAGACGTTTTGGTACTTTTTATCGACATATTATATTGTTTTGCTTTATTTTCACGTGATTTTAGCTGTCAAGTCTTTGTTCTGTGTTTCTTACACCACACGATTAAAAAAAAAATAAAATTATAATGGGAAATCCAAAAGACATCACACCCAGAATAACAGCTGTATCAAATACAGATTACCCCAACAGAAATATAGCATCCATTACTAAAGTTTCGAGAGCAACAGCAGACCGAATAAAGAAAAAAATGAATGTAAACTCAGATATAACTCCACAACGCAAAGGAAAATGTGGTCGAAAAAAAATTACAACACCAAGAGATGAGCGAAAAATAGGTGATATGGATTATGGAAACAGAAAACAGCCTCGCAGGATAGTCACAAGGATCATACAAGACTCAGGGGTGGACATTTCACCATTGACAGCTCGCAGACGAATGAAGGATTTGGGGTTCTCAGTATGCCAATCTGCAAAAAACTCTTTTCACCCCAACCATGATGAAAGAAGACTCCAATGAGCCAAATATCACAAGGACTAGACAGTTGATGATTGGAAACAGGCGATTCACAAATATAATAATAAATAAACGGTAAACTAATAGGATTACTAAATATTCCAGGTCTGCTTTTCGGATTAATCAACCGTACAAATTCTGATGGACAGATCTGAATATGTGAGGAGAAGACATGGGGAAAAATTTAAGGATGACTGCATCGTTAGAACGGTCAAGCATCCTCTAACTATCATGGTGTGGTTCATAATCAGCAGTCGCCTGTACATCGTTGAGGGAACAATGAGACAGGAGCAGTATATGATTGTCCTTAAAAGAAAA
The DNA here is from genome assembly GCA_034642435.1 of Megalocaria dilatata. Classification (NCBI taxonomy): domain Eukaryota; kingdom Metazoa; phylum Arthropoda; class Insecta; order Coleoptera; family Coccinellidae; genus Megalocaria; species Megalocaria dilatata. The sequence goes on along the minus strand of CM067857.1, from coordinate 36,755,926 downwards.
ATGCTTCCCAGATGGGCGCTACATATTCATGCATGCCTCGGCGCCATGCCACAAGGCAAAAAAAGTTACTAAATTTCTTTCTGGCCGCCGAGTAAAGGTTCTAGACTGACCTGGCAATTCTCCAGATCTCGACCCGATCGGAAACCTTTGGAAGTTGACGAAGAAAGAAATTTCTAATGAAATAATCACTAGTAAGCGTCAACTGATAGATCGTTTAAAAAAGTGTGATACAGGAGCGAAAAAAAAGGAGAAAATGGTCAAAAATGGATGGAAAGCATCCTGGTAGAAGATGCCAGGAAGCCAACTATTAGGTCTGAGGCAAAATTTTGGATGTTAACAGGTTAATTCTTGATTATTATTGAACTGTTCATATTTTTTTTTCTGTTTTTCAATAAAAACTGAAAAATACATATAAAAAACTGATATAATTTTTCTACAATAACCAGAATTGTTTATTTTTCATTGTGGCTTTGATTTGATCACCCACTGTATTTGTACTCCTAATGAGCCTTCGCAATTTAAATGCTACATAGTAGACGTTATTTTGTGTGCATTTTTCCTAAAAAGTTTTTGGCAATTCTACACCTGGTCTTCCATGCTTCTCACATTCAACCACCTCTTTTCGGTCTTTTCCAAAGAGTATTGCTCACAACCTTCACGATTGATGATCTGCATCCTCGCGCGGTCAGAAATCAATCTTCCACATTACATAATACGATATCGTTAAAGCAATTTACGCTGGTGAACTGCAGGAAGAAGGCTGGGTCGCCGTTAGAGTTTGACTGATGGAAGCTAAATGATTTGGGTGAAAGTTCACACCTAAGCGAGGTAATGAGACTCATTAGAACGTTATTGTTGCGGATTGTCTCCGGGGGCCATCGCTTCACTCCGCCACCCGAGCTCTTCGCCGGGGCCCAAATTGATTTTGGATGATTAATGTTGATACTCTGACCCATCCGTCAAACTCTTAAGTCGGAGCATTCACCAGTTTCAGAGGTGGCTCGTTTAACATCATTCAAGGTGGTGGAATAAACGATGATTATTTATTGGCGCCTATCTCGACATGTTGGTTGCATGTTTCTTGGTTTGTTCGCCGATGAATCGTCACAAGAATCATCTGGAGTGGTCTGGGTGGAATCTGGAGAGGCTCCATCAAGACTTCCTATAACTATCGCCAAATTTTTGTTTGCGTTTGCCGAAACGTTGAGTAGCAGACTTTTCTGACAGTCAGAAATTGATGAAAATAAGGTTGTTTCATCAATATTTATTGATTCCCAAGGAGTACTTGAAAAAATTATTATAAATTTTTGGTTGAAAAATTCCTGAATGGATACTAACTCCATTCATTAGTATGTAAAGGCTCTTACTGCAAGAGGTTTCATTTTGAATTGCTGTAAATATTCAGTGCTTTTGTGAATGGCAGAGATTTTCCCATTTCAATTCATATTACAAAATCAGGAGGGGCCAAATCCCCCTGCCCGCCGCCACTGCAGATCTGGAACTAAGTTACGAAGAATATATTGCCTTCCCGTTTGTAATATTTTCGAATCTGTGTTATAGTGATACATTAATTAATATCTACAGGGTGTCCCAACGAAAATTCAACCCCCTCAGAACTCAGAAACGAAGAATTTTCGAAGATTTTAAAATAACAGGTCAACTTCTGTTTTGAGTGGGACGAATTTCCATCATAAGTTTGTTCCGCAATAACTACCCCCATGAAGGTGTCATCAACACCCAACATTTTTTGAATAGGAAAGAGATGTTAAGTGTTGGTTAGTTTGAAACTTACATTCTGTCAAGAAAGTACCGGGAATTATCGATTTAAATCTGGCGGGGCAATGAGGCAGGTAAATTTTTTTTTCCTAGGTTGGTACCACTGTCCTTAATTACTATGCCAAGCTTGAGCGGGATCTGTCAACTAGTGTGTTTGCAACAGCTGATTAAGTCAGTCGATGTAAGAGTGCGTGCCGATTTTTACTATGTGTGATTACGTTGAGCAAAGAATTTGTTTAAAGTTTTGTGTTGCAAATGAATTTTCGTGTGCCGATGCATTGAAAATGTTGCAAAAGGCCTTTGGTGATAATGCTCTATCGAGAACTCGTGCATATCAGTGGTACAGAGCCTTCAAGGACGGTCGTGAAGTGGTCGCCCATCGACGGCTTCGATCGAAGATAACGTCGATAAAATTAAGGAAAGGGTGCTGGAAAACCGTCGTACCAGCTTGAGAGAGATAGCACATGATCTTAAGATATCCCACGAGTCCGCACGTACGATTTTGATTGATATTTTGGGCATGAGAAAGGTGGCCGCACAACTCGTACCGAAAGACCTGAATTTTCTTCAAAAACGTCATCGCGAACAGGTTGCTTCAGACATGCTGGATCGCTGTAATTCCGATTCTACATTCATGGAACGCATTATAACTGGTGATGAGACCTGGGTCTACGCCAAAGCCGCTCGAAAATGAAGGTGATGCTCATTGTTTCCTTCGATATCCGTGGCGTGGTGCACTACGAATTCGTTCCAGAGGGTCAGACGATAAACAAGGAGTATTACCTAGGCGTTATGAAACGTTTGCGTGAGCGTATCCGTAAGAAGCGGCCAAATTTGTGGGCGAACAACTCATGGATTTTGCATGACGATAACGCGCCTTCTCACCGAGCTACGATTGTGACTGACTTTCTCGCCAAAAACTCAACAAACGTGCTTCAGCAACCACCGTATTCTCCGGATTTGGCTCCCTGCGACTTTTCCCAAAACTAAAATTGCCCCTTCGTGGCACCCGTTTTGAGTCGATTGAAGCCATAAAACAAAATTCGGCGCGAGAGCTAAAGACCATCCCGGAAAGCGCCTATAAAAAATGTTTCGATAATTGGAAGAGCCGTTGGCATAGATGTATTGGAGCAAATGGAGCCTATTTTGAAGGCTACCCAATAAATTTTGACGATTAAATGTAAAAATGTTGTTTTAATTGAAAATTCCCGGTACTTTCTTGACAGAGTAGTATTTATGTACATAACTCAGTTAAAATTCTCAATATATCGGTTCATTATTCATGAAATAATGTAATATTGAACTTACCGTCAAAAGGTGATGTTGATCAGACAGTTGAAACGCCCAAACTCAAGAACCTAAGAGTTTTGAAGAATCCAAAAATAATATTCAAGTTCTGTATTAGGGAGAAAAAATCCTATGACGACATTGTTTCGAAAAAACCACCTGAGGATGGCAACAACACCCAACATTTTTTGAATAGGGAGATGTTGGATGTGGTTTAATTGAGAAGCTTCTTCTGTTCTCTAAACATCGCAGTTGGAATTTTCAAATTTGTTTATTTGATGGGAGAATATATTATTGAATGTTTTTACTTTAAAAACATTCGATTTTCTTGTCGTTCGTGACGGGAAAATGTGTGAAACGCACGAAATTCATTACAATGTATACTATTTTTGTATGATTCTTCCTTCCTCAAATGTGTTTCAGTCTTTCGTTTCTGCATCATAATTGGGTTTGAGACTTACTCACTTGTGGCAAAAATGGTTTATTTATCACTGAATGCCAATTACTGACACCAGACATTTTCCAAAATGTTAGAGAAGGATTTGATAGTAGACCATATCATTGTATGAGGGCTGGTGGTGATCATTTTGAACAATACACACGTTAGTTCTTCAAATAGTTTACATTTTTTTCTGGAATTTCTCTATAATTACTTATCTGATGTATTTGAATGTATTGGGTTTCTGTTTGAGTTACCGTTCTGATAATGTTTAATATCAAAATACTTAAAAAATATCACCAAATTTGAAAATTTCAACTGGGATGTTTAGAGAACAAAAAAGGCTTTTAACTAAAACACATCCGCCATCTCTTTCCTATAAAAAAAATTGGGAGTTGTTGCCACTCTCAGGTGGTTTTTTCGGAACAATGTTGTCATAGGAATTCTTTCTTCTTAATATAGAACTTGAAAATTATTTTTGGATTCTTCAAAACTCTTAGGTTCTTGAGTTTGGGCGGTTCAACTGTCTGTTCAGCATCACCCTTTGATGGTAAGTTCAATATACATTATTTCGTGAACAATGAACCGATTTTGAAAATTTTAACTTGGTTGTGTACAGAAATTTCAAACTAAACAACAATCAACATCTCTTTCCTTTAAAAAAATTTTGGGGGTTAATGCCACCTTCATGGGGATCGTTTTTTCGGAAACTCATGATGGAAATTTGTCCCACTCAAAACAGAAGTTGACCTGTTTTTTTAAAATCTTCGAAAATTCTTCGTTTCTGGGTTCTGGGTGCTGGGGGGATCAAATTTTTGTTGGTCCATTAAAATGAATTGTCTTCTCTTATCCTCAATAGGAATTGAGTTGCTTTGTTAATTTATTACTTTGCTGCTTTATTATCCTTCATCATTCCACTCGAAGATGCAGATATTGTCAATTTAGGTTTTTATTTTTAGCTGTTGAAATGGGGACGGATTTTTTCAAAAGGGTCTGGAGTCAATCCGCAAATTTCTCCTGTAGTATCATCTCTGCTGAAATTCAAATTACCAAGGGATTGGCTTGTTTGTAGTAATATAAAGCAGGTTCCATTCTTTTTCTGTGATGATTATTTTGTGCTCTACCAGAATCGGTGAGATCTAAATTTGCATCACTTAGTGAGTATAAAAAAAGTGATAAGGGAAAAAACTTGTATGAAAAGATATCTGAACACCAAAATAGTCAACGGATGCTATATAAAATGGAAGGACATTGTACATCCCTTGAAAAGGGAAGTACCTTATGTTATATATTTCAAAAACAAGTTCAGAATGAAATCACTGACTGGAAACATATTCTATACAGGCTGAAGGAGGTTTCCCTTTTAGGGAAGGTATTACATTGTCCTGTCTGACAGTACAATGTAATAACTGAAGAAGCCACATCGTGGTGAAACAATTGTTGTAGTAGTACAAACATTTTTGTGGAAATAAATTACTGTCTCATATACATTTTTTTAATTGAAACTCTAAAAGTTTCATTTTCACATGTAATAAACTGAAGTAATTGTTTGAAATTATTTCCAGAGACTTTAGTAATAATAAGGAATTTTAGAAAATAATAGCTGGAATTAATTCACCAGAACCTCTACAGAATTTAATCTAAATAATTCTCATGAAAACGTTTAGTTATTAGTTAATTTTCACCACATGTGATGATAATATATATGTCTATAAAGTGATACAGTGTATTTAGGACATGTTTTAAAATTTAATTCTAAATGTTTTCATGAGATTTATTTAGATTAAAATCTGTAGAGGTTCGGGTGAATTAATTCCAGCTATTATTCTGTAATATTCAAATACTCCTTCGTAGTAATTTTCAATTTATATACTTTAATAATGAACGAATTATTTGAATAATTCTCAATTTAAGATTTCAGCTTGTTGATCTCAAATCCATTTTGAGGTCAACAATAAGAACAAGAATGAAGAATCCGGAATTATTTTTATCGATCACGCCGATGTGATAACAATGAAGAGATAAATGGACACCGATTTATACTTGTATTCCATACACATTGTTATTGATATTTGTAAAATATATTTCTATTTTACTTAAACTTGATTCTATAATAATTAATTCCGGTAGATGGACTTTCCGAAAATGTTTATATAGACAATATGATTTTAAACGTTTACATAATATAATTTCATTATGCTGAATTAAGAATCTTTTATTATCATAATTATATCTGGAATAATGGAAATTTAACAAACGGTACAAATCACTTACGTTTGTTCGATTACGAGTATTATTACACAATGTACAGATGACAAGTCAATACTTTTATATTTGTTTTCTCATGTTTTCAGATGAGACTGGAAGAAATCAAGATCTTCTTGTGTACCAGAAACCGATCACCACGTGTGGTACCATCATTAGTATACATACTTAACTCTTATAGAACTGCTGAGCATCGACATCCGTGGTATTCATTTAACGATCGATTGGCACCTATAGGCGTACTTTTGAACCTATTTATTTAAATGAACGGCCCCTTAATACCTCGAAACGATTATATGAAAAATCATTAAGTATAATGCTATGCAAGGATAATTGGATGAACAGTGAACTTTCCAAATCGATTCTTCATTTATTATATCGACTTGATGGTTATGGAAATTCTCCTAGCAGAAATTTAGGATGAGAGAATCTATAAGATAATTGAAAATCGTGATCTTGAACTTCGTTCGAGCGGACGCCAAGGAACTCCAAGAATCCTATAAATTTTACGTAAAGGATAATCAGGTCTTGAAGTTTGCCCAAAAGCTTGAAATTTTCATTCGAGCATCATGGAAAATTAAAAAAAATAGTAAATAATAATAAAGTATTTTTCTCATAAACTTTTCAAAATTAATAATAATTAAATAAAATAAATGTCTTAGAAAACATAGTTTTAACTTAGTAGACATATAGAATCAACACTCGTTACACAGCACCATAAGGAATAAAATAATCCAAAGAAAGTATAAAATATTAATTAGAAATATTAAATAAATTCTTGAAGGAAACAAGAGTTTGTTTTGTATCAATGTATTACGAAAACCAAATTCCCCTCCAAAAATGCACAACATAGCCTCAAGAATTTCTTCGAAATCAACTCTCTTCAAAAAAAGTTCCTTCAAAATTATTCCAAAAAACGTACAGCACACCTTCAAAAAGGTCATTTGGAATTACATCGATATTTCTTCAGTTACACTTCGTATCCAAAAAATAAAAATAATTAAAGTAAAATATATCTTACCCTAAAAAATAAAAATAATTGATAAAAATATATCTTACCCTACTAACACGTATTCCATATTCGTCCATAGAAATTACACAAAATTTGTAGAGTATTTTTATGGACTCAGTTATATCCAAATGATAACATGTATATGAGTGAAAAACCAAAATATAATTATTATAAATAAATAAAATAATAAAAAGGGGTTTTTTTACTTGATACAAGGATTACAATATTTTAAATATCAAACAGATTAATTCTGCAACCTTCACTACAAATTATAATTTCAAAAACATTTTTTTTCTCGACATTCTTTTGAAGTTAAATTAAATAAATGTGTTAGAAAAAACACCGTTATAATTTAGTATTTAATTAAAAGTTGTAGTGAGGTTAGCAGAATTAATATGTTTGATATTTAAGATATTATAAATCCTTCTATCAAGAAATAATAAAGAATAATTTTATTATTTCATTATTTGATTCAATTGAAGTTAGTATCCATCAAGTGGGGATCGAATCCATCAAATATCGAAAAAATATGTTTATAAATGTCAATATGTTTTCGAATTCAAAACCTGAGCCGAAAAATGACAAATTTTCAAGAAAATGTTGAACTGATAAATTCTAGGCATGTATAGGAGAATTATTATATTTATGAAATTAAAGGCTTTCGTTAGTTCCTATCTTTAATCGCTTCAATTATAATATCCCAAAAAATTTTATTTTTAATCAAATTATATAATTTCAGCAAAGTAATTGTAACTATGATTGAGTTCCTCTGGCTGTGAAACAAAATACATAAAATTAAAACCATGAAAATAGACAACGGATTCCTTTATTATAAATAAAGGAGAAATAGAAAATGACAGAACTGCTCATGTACTTTGTGTAAAATTAAAACAACGAATGTTTTTTCTGATGTAAAATTACCTTTACACAAGGATAGATAATCAAACAGTCCATGTGAACTGTCGATGAATTTTTTTTAATATTTATGTATATCTATTATTGGTATTATATTTTTGGAATATATTTTTTGTAAACGCATTTCATTTTTGAAAAACCATGAACTAAATTATTTCATAATATTTTATAGAGTCATGAGCCGATCACATCCAAAAAACCGACAAACTTGAAAGCCGGAAATATCAAGCTGTATTTCGATAAAGCTCGACTAGGCTTGAGACAGAATTATGTAAGCTGGGTTTGGTTGTTTCAGGATCATTAAGCTCAAGCCAAGATGCTTGAAACCAAGCCATGTGGAATCGAACTATGATCATCTCTTTATGCAGAAAAACTTCATTTAATCTTATAGTAAAACGCCTATAAACTTTAAAGTTTTATGTGTTCAAATCAAGGATATTACTAGGTTTTATCAGGCGAGTTATATTTGTTGTTGATTAATTTCATTTTTTGAATGTGAAGTAGGACCGAAATTCTAATTCTTTTTTGAAGATATAATACATGTTTTGAGAGATTTTTGAAGTAACTTATTTAAATATTTGAATATATTTCAAATGTATATTTTCTGAGAAGTCCTTAAATTATGTTTTGTAATTTTGAAAAGGAATTAGTCTTCATAATTGGAATATAAGAAACAAAATTTTGTCACCTTCAAATGTTTATTTATTAATTTTAATTGACAATTTATATTTGTTGGGTTATTTATTCCATTTGATATTGTATATGGAGTTTTGATTTTATACGTCTATAAAATATAAGCTGTGCTTATAAAACTAATTTAATTCTACAAAATTCTTGAATAAAATTTTTTTGAAATTAAAATTATAGGAGACTAACAGGTAAAATCTGTTTTGATATTCAAAAAAGAAATTTTATAAATTTTATTTTTTAGATAGGTAACTCATTTTGACGGTACCTCATATGTAGGTGAATATTTTAAGCTAAATTTAGCGAATTGTTTTTGTTCTATTCAAAATTCATTGAAATTGGGTTTTATATGCAATCTACTGCTTCGATGTTTACGAAATTATGCGAAAAAGTTGAAATTACTCTTGTTAATATCTAACTTGTGTATTTTATATTATTTGCTACTTGTTGATTGTTTTTATTTTACTGGCATGATGATTTATTGTCGGTGAGAATCTCAAACGCCTTTTGGAAGATGTGCTACATATTTTTGAAGAGATTTTTTGAAAGAGGTTGTTTCAAAGAGTTCCTTAAGTTCATGTTGAGCATTTTCAGAGTGGAATTTCTTTTTCATAATGCCGGTATGCTGTCTCCCCTGAATGGTTGTTGAATAAATTCGATGAATATTCTAAATTTTTTTTTGATTCTCTTATCTCCTTTGGATGCTGTATGATGATTGTTAATTCTCTATGTTTACTGAAAAGAAACAGAGTTTAGATGGCATTTATTGAATTTAATTTTAAAAAGTTCTTACGACTTTTCATAAAAATTAAATTTGTAGCGAGGTATAACCGAATTACTTTGTTTGATGTTTAAGATATTGTATTTTATTGCGTCAAATAAGGAAATATTTTGTATTCTGGTTTTCAGCCACATCAACCTTAATGAATTTATTATTTGTTTATGTATGCCAGGACAATTGTTCAGCTCCATAAACATCAGAGATTCATAGATTTGTACGATCACATCGCCTAATAGTACCATAACATTCCTCAGCCTGAAAGTACTTTCTTCCAAATCGCCCCAACCAATGATCCTGTACCTTCTGAAACCTATCAGAGAAACTATCTCGTTCTCAATCTTCATGCAAGGAATATGGATCGAATTCTTTCCACGATAGATACAGCCATTCCAACATCTCATCGCTCTCAGCACCTGAAAAATCGAGATTCAAACGAGTACCACGAACCCCGAGAGAAGTTGTACTCTTGTCATGTCCCAGCCAACAGAGGAAGATAAAATATAGTACCGTTCTCGCGCTGAGACAGGCCAAAGCCAATGAATCGCAGGTCCTCATTACACGGTGGGTAGAGATAGTCACGATTTTCGTAATGTGTGTACACATACCAGTCGATAATAACTTTTATTAAGAACTATCTCGGGTATTATACATCTTGTTTTAGTCGGGTTCACACTTTTTGTCTGATTTATTTTGCTCGCTACTGCCTGGGGCCGGTTGATTGCTGGAACGATTTGGCGGTTATTTATTATAATACTGGTCGAGTTTCAAAGTTTTTGATACTTGTCTCGTTATTTATGAGGATGCTAACTGATAGAGGCATTAATGGATTTTATGGTGTCTAGTTTATGCTCTACTAGCTAATATGCCGGACGATCTGCTGGCAACTTTTTTGCATATCGTTGGTTTTCAATTTTTTCTTCAACTCTTCGATAGTCTATTGATCTACTTCACTAAAGCATCCTCATATTCTGTATGAGTCATTGTTAAATTAGGAGTAAAAAGAAGTTCGTGCGGTTTTTTTCGAAAACTTAAGCTTCATTGTGAATAATTAGTTATACATCCAAAATTCAAAGTATTGTCCGGTTTATCGGGGTATCCACTCGACGTTTTGGATTACCGTAATGGATCCACTTTTCATCGCCAGTCACAATTCGATGCAAAACCTTTTTCTTTGCTGTTGGAGCCATTATTCACACGTGAAAATACCGCATTTAACGTCCTTGGCTTCATTTCATACGACACTCAATTGCCTACCTTTCGGATCATTCCTAATGCTTTTAATCGATGATTGAGTGACTCCAAGTGTTTTTGCGAGTTTCTCTTACGTTTGTGATGGATCTTCATTGAGCCTTGGCATTAAATCTTCATCGTTAAACTTTGGTGGCGTTCCGGATCATTCTTCGTCTTCTAAATCAAAATTGCCACTTTTAAATTGGGCAAACCACGTTCGTTCAGCTAGCGCATGATCACCATGAATTTCCACTGAAATACGATGACTTTCGGCAGCTCTTTTCTTCAAATTGAAGCAATGAAGTAAAACTTACCGCAAAACACCTTATCCGGTACAAAAGTTGACCTTTCAAGAGCACGCAGAAACACTTCAAAATGAAGGTGTTACCAGATGGAACAATGGAATAGTAAACTAGTAGCAACATCTGTTATCAAAACAATACGAAATTATTTCTATTCCTATTATATTTTCGACGCCTTTCTGAGAATTCAATTGTTCTTCAGCAACACACAGACGATTAAAAACGAAAAACTGTGAGCGATACAAAAACCATGATAAAAGCTATACGATTGATTTTAAATTTAGCATTAAGATGTAAAATAACGACGCGACGACTAGTGCAAAATTTCGTGGGTATGGCATAATAAGAAGATTAAAAAAAAATGTGGACAGAACACCAATGAGCACCCAAACCATAGCAACAGTCTTACGATTTAGTTTATATTTAGCGTTCAACTGTAAAATAATAACAAGAAGGCTAACGCAAAATTTCATGAAGATCGTATATTAAGAAGATTTAGAAATTTTTTTTAAGAAAAACTGCGCTAGCACTACCCAAACCGTAACAACAGTCCTACGATTGAGTTTAAATTTAGCATTTAAATGTAAAATCACAATAAGAAGACGAATCCAAAATTCCCTGAGAATTGTATGTGATATGAACAAGTCCGCAAAATTACCTAACTTCATGTCGGTGCTTTTCACCACTTTTTACCAAGTCTGGAGCGAGTACCAATATCGATATCGTTCATAAATCTTTTTGAATAAATTGAATATTCCTTCCAAGCGAGTAATATTTTTTAAATGTTGGATATTAAAACAGAATAATTCCGTGTCTCGTCAATTCTATGTCCAACCACATAAATTAAAACCAAGGCATGGCTCATATCCGATTATATCAAAGAGTAAGCATGTGAAAAAACAAATTATGAATTATTACATATAAAATAAAATAATTAAAAAATATATTAGAGGCAGTATTTCAATTTCCACACAAATGTTTACAATACAACAATTGTTTCATCACTATGTGGCTTCTTCAGATATCTAGATTCTACTAACCGATGATGACAAGTGTAACAGAGTTTGAATGCAATAAAGTAGGTGACAAAATAATGGCAAAAACAAGTCATAAAAACTTACACTGCTTATTGGAGTTGGGCGCTAAAAAATGTCATTAGGGAAAGATATTCAGTAATGGAGATCTGTCAACATCTGTTTGTGCATTCAAAATGATTTTACGGGCATTCTACATGTTTATTTCAAAGGATGCTATAAGTGTTAATCTAGAACTTTTGATTTCGACATGGATCATTTTATAGTTATTGTTGAAATTATACCTGAATTCCTTAATATGATTAGCATATGTTGAATGTATGGAATCCGATATGTAACTTCTTTGGTGCTCTTGCATTCTTTTCTTGAATGATCTACCTGTCTGCCCAATATACACTAAAGGGCAATCGTTGCAAGTCAACTTGTAGACTCCAGATTTATTTTCTCTATTTGTTCGCTCCTTATTATTTTTTAAGTGCTAAGGTTATTCATGGTTTCAAAAGCTGAATTGTAATTGAAACTATTTTTGAAATATTAAGCAAAGTATTTCTGTGTATTTTCCTCTTTTATGATTGGGTACACGAGATTTAATGCCATGTTATTTTATTTATTGGATACCATTTTGTCTATGAGAAAGGAGTTGTAACCGTTGTATGAAGATATCTGTTTAATAATATTTAATTCTTTTAAAAAGTTATCTGAATTCAGAGGGACATTCAATAGTCTTTGGATAAAACTATTAAATGCTGACATCTTTTGGTTGGTGGGGCGATTTGAAGTTTTATGTGTTGTAATAACTGTACGTGTGGGTTTGTGAAAATACTGAAATCATGTGAATTATCTAGCCTTGTTAAAGTAAATTAAAAAAAATCAATGCTTTTTTTCTTTTCCGATTGTGAATTTTGTTTTTGGTTGGAGTTTATTAATAAAATCCGTGAAGATATATAGTTGTCGGTTGGTGCCTTTGAAACAACAAAAAATATCATCTACATATCTACACCAATAGAGGAAATATTTGCATATAGGATTAAGGTGGATCTAAATCATCTGTGAAGATTTCAGTTAAAATTGAACTGAGTGGATTTTCCATTGTTTAACCGGAGTCAGTAGTGTAGTTACCTGAAGAAGCCACATCGTAGTGAAACAATTGTTGTATTGTTACCATTTTGTGGAAATTAAAATACCGTCTCTTATATATTTTTGAATTAAAATGGTTTCCACCAAGTAAAAACCGATTCAATCAAACTAAAAATAAAATAAATTCAAAGGCTATATTTCTTGCAAGAGGGTAATATTTTAAAATTTGAATATCAAGGAAATAATTCAATTTTTGAAAAAATTAAATCAAAATGTTTTATAAATACTGTTTCTGTGGATGAGATAATAGATTTACTCTAATGGAATATATTTTGATTTAATTTTGTTTTCAACAAATTATGTGGAGGTTTAACAGAATTTTTCTGTTTTAATATATGAAATTTAAAAAATATCCTGATTGTTGGATTATTGGGTGGCGTTTGTATATTTCTTAGGAAGGAGTTTCCATCGATTGTGATACAATAAATTTAAATTAATATTTCATATTTTGTTTCATAGTCTCTTTGCTGCTACTATTTTGACATTTTAGTATATAAACCTCTTCTTAGACGTTGGGCTCAACTAACTTCAATAGAACGTGATATATCTCGATTGTACTTGAATGAACACCGATTTTTACTGAACATATCCATATTTAAAGTAGATAAGGATGTCAAAATTGCCTACTCTGGCTACGTAGGGTGGGTGTAAGGAAATGGGAAATAATTTTAATTTATCATGAAACTATATTAGAATTTTTTTTATATTTAGATTGATTCAGCAAAAAGCCTTCTTCGATGAACCTGCACAATTCTTCAACACAGTGAAAAGACAAAATAGTATTTGCTGCTCGATTCCAAAAGTTCATTATTTGAATAAATGAAACAAAATGTGCTCCAACAAATCATTGAGTTCGCTGAAATAATATATAATGAGATAAATAACTTTCGACCGCATTCAAGTGCCGTCACATTCCTTCCAAACGAGGAGAGGTAGAAAGTTTCATAATTTATATTATTCACAACGTACATAACAAAACAATCGCTAACAAGTAGTTCCAATTCCGAGAATCTTAAATTCCCAAACAGTTTAGAATGTTTGGAACACAAGACGAAATCTATTGCCCAGCTCTGACTATATGTTACCTTACAAAAAGTCACACAAAAAATGTCATTGGAGTTGCCTCGGACCCAGGTATCGTCCTTTCGGTCTCACGATTCAGGGTTCCAAGTGACTTATGACGATTGTTTCTACAAACAATTGCAAGCACGCTCTTCGTTTGTTTATATCGATGTACTTCGATGAACTTTACCATTGTTAAACTAATTGCCCGCTTGCATATTTTGTCCGAATCTGAACTGCTCATCTTTCGATGTTAAACCTGGTTTATATAAATTAAATTTAAATTTGATGGAAAAGATACATTATAAATACTTAAAGTCAATTTTTATCATGATTGGAAAATCTTTCAGTAAAGATAGGTTGAGAGTTCAGAGGAAAATTATATTTAATGTATATACTAATCAAAGTACCATAAATTTTTTATAAGTTTTTTAAGAATGACTCTTTTGCTACCAGAAATTGAAATATTTAAGCAATTTTAATGTCAGTTTCGAAGTATTGCTTCATCTTCAGACAATTCCAAACTCAACAAAAGGTTCATTATTATGAAATTCATCAACAATTAGCAGGTCTCCCAAAGATTCTTCCCTATCACCACTTTCAAGGGGAATTCTTATGACTTATCTTGAAAAGAATATCTTTTTTGCAAAATATTTCATTTTTGAAAGTTTTGGAAAAATATGTTGATGTATTTTGTATCTGGATAGATTCTATCAGATAATTTCAAATTTTTTGATCCATTCTTCAATTCCATCCAATTTACCATAGAATGCCAAAACCTCTAAAATTCATTATTATTATTTATATATCTAGATTACAAGAAATGATAATTTCCTTGAATTCAACATATTTCGAAAAATTACCTTTACAGACACCTCAATTCAGGATAGTAGTTCCCATTTGAATAAAATGAAATGTCTGATTTTCAGCCCTTGGTAAACAGTCTACATTCAACCCCACTTGTCGAAAATTTTGAAAAAAAATTGTAAAATCTAAAAATATTTGCGTAAATGAAAAATAATAGTACATAAGTTTCTATTTACCCTTTCCTTCAGGATAAAGAAAGAGAAGAATTTTACAGTCTCAAATTTATCCCCATGATTAGCAGTCAAATTTGCAATTCGCTAAAACAAAATAACTTCTACACTATTTCTACAAATGAGAAAAACCTACGATCTTATTCAATGGAAGGGATTGTCTTGAAACTAATGGAAAAAATGAAAAAAGCGTTCTATTTAGATTATATTGTAATGAATACCCTGTAATTTACATAGGTCCTAATTTTATATACCTTCTATCAAGAATTAACCTCTATTTATCTTATTTTATTCATAATATGTAATTGTTTGGTTTCCTTAACATTCTTTATACAGATAGTCCTTGTGCTATAACAGAGGTCGTTAAATTGTCTTTCAATCTTTTAGATCAAAGGCAAACCACAGAAATATTTATATGTAGTGAAGCGTCATACTACATTTAAAGATTTTTCAGTCTGCCAGAAGTCTTTCTAAACGATTGAAGTAAATATTTGTTGTTGATTGATGTTATATTTATTGAATATGAATTATTTGAATACTGACGAAGCAAGGTCCCTCTTAAAACTTGTTTTTCAGTAATGTTTTACATATCTTGAGTTTTTATATAAAGTAACTTAGTTAGATATCCAATAATATTGAATAGTCTAAGTGAGATAGTTTTATGATGAAATTCTTAAGATTATGTTAGATATTTTTGAAAGATATTGGTTTTCATAAGATTGATCAGCAGAAACAAAATTTTGTCTATTCAAAATATTTAAGTTATAGGATTTTGGTAAATAATTTTTATTTATTGGATTTTCTTATACCATTCGGATGTCTTATAATGAATGTTTATTTTATATGCCAATTGATATGAGTGGTACTTATATGACATTATTTTAATTTATTTTCAGAAGTTATAATCATTGAATATAATTTTTTGAAATTAAATATGTAGAAGGCTAATATTAAAATATTTAAATAGGTCAGACAGGATGGTCCATTAACATAACAGTAAACGAGTATAAAAAATCTATACTACATTTTTAAAATAACAACTGTTTTTCCGCATATTGTATAAAAATAAAATTACTTAAAATTACCGTTAACTTACATGCAAAAATTAGAAAACATTTTTGATAACGAATGACTAACTGAAATTTAATTTATACCATTACTTTTATCAGTAGAAGATTTAATCTATATTATCTAAAAAAGGTTAAATCCATATTATTTATAAAAGACTAAATAAATTCAATATCTAATTTAATTGTAGCACCCATATAATTTCGTCCTCAACAGTAAAATTTTTCATATATAGAGTAAAAATTCAAGATGAATACTTCTAGAATCGCTTTGAATTAACAAGTAAAATTCTGTTGAAATTTTTCGGAAAATTGGTATATATTTTCTGTTGAATTGTTGAACTTATTTTCGGAATCCCTTATATTGATACCAATGCAATTTATTGTTTGATTAAAAACTTAAAAATTAGAATATTCTGAAAATCTTCTTAAAGTGATTGATACTAAAGAAAATATCAAACAAGGAACAATAATACAGTCGACTCTCGTTAATTCAAACCTGTGATAATTCGAACCTCTCTATAATTCAAAGTTATCACGAGTTCCCTACTAAATCTCTTTATATTTCGAACTAAATCAATACATTTTCATACACTTGGTAATTCGAACGAAAAAATCATTGCTATTTAACAAAACGACGCGTTAATTCGAACTCATCAGCGTCCAACACTCGACAATTCAAAGTTGCAGAGAGAAGAGGCGGAAAGATTGTAAGTACATTTTGCGACAAGTTCAAACTTGTATGCGACAAGTTCAAACTTGTATGCGACAAGTTCAAACTTGTATGCGACAAGTTCAAACTTGTATCAAGATACACGAGCCTTTGTTTTTGTTATGATAAATAAAAATTAACCAACACTTAATAATTCGACGTTTTATTTATTTTCTCTCACAAATTTCAAACCATTTGATATTTCAAACACTCGATAATTCGTAATATTTCAAGAGTCCCTCGAGTTTCGAATTAACGAGAGTCGACTGTATATCTACCATTGTATAATAAAGAAGTATTATTAAATCTCAGTAAATTAAATTTTGAAGAATAAAATGAAAATCTAGGCAATTTTATTTCGTTCTTACAGAAACTCACCTGTTGACTTTGTTAGTTATGAATATTCCAAATTTGAAATTACCTCCAAATTGAAAAGAACAAATACAAAATAACTTACTTGTCCAAACATTCAGATTAAACCACAGAGTGGGAGTTCATAAGAACAAACTTGAACAATGTGACATAAATGTAATCTGGATTACAAATGCGCACAACATTTCTGGCAATATAATCTGATCTGTAGGGTTTCTAGAATTTCCTGATTCTTAATTTGTTTATTTAACCTTTATCAAGTGTGACCTCTAAATTTCCTGAGAATTTTTTGTAATTATTCTTTCACTATATTCAGTTTTCAATTTTTACAAGAAAACTTTTGCACTATTGCACCTTGAAGGGAATTCAACGACTATTGGAATAGAGAAAGATTAATCAAATCGAATTTTGATAATATTCAAGACCCTCATATCCGGAGACGTTCGAAAATAGAAGACAGAAGGGTAGTTAATGAAGGTCAACGACGGCTGAATTAACAGCTCCGTAACCGCTGAACATATCCTTTAATTTCACATTAATCTGATGTGCGATATATTTCGTATCACATTCTGGAATATCATGTTACAGTTTAACTGAACTGGACACCGGTAACTAGATAGATATTAATTACCGTATACCGTTCAAACCCACAGTCGAATCAGTGGTCTTCTTCCACGCTCGCTATGGAGAAGAGATAAAATTTAATAGCAACTACATAAATTCCGACAAGCGAGGTTATTCATTATCGCCGATGTCCGTGAATTTCTTCAGTGCTTTACATATGTTTGTGTATAGAGGTTGGGATAAATATGCCCGCATATTTTAGGGACTAATTGAGTTTCTCACCTTACAACAATTCGGCATCTCATAATTTGAACAATGTCGTTTGGATCATGATTTAAGTAAAACACTTCAATTTATTTTACCGATCCAATACTTAGTTTTTCAAAACTCTGGCCATGATTATAATTCTCTAGTTAAAGAAAAGCTTATGCAGACAACCCAAGTTAAAAAAATTTGAATGTCAAAACAGATTTAATCTGTCAGTCTTCTACAATTTTAATCTAAAAAAATTTTTTTTCATTCAAAAAACTTTTAGAATTGAATTAATGTCTTATAAGCACAGCTTATATTTAATAGACGTATAAAATCAAAACTCAATATGAAGACCCTATCGGAATTCTAATTTTTTTGAAGATATAATGAATGTTTTGAGAGATTTTTGAATTAACTTATTTGAATATTTAAATATATTGAATATTTCAAATAAATTATTATATTTTCTGAGAAGTCCTTAAATTATGTTTTGTATTTTTGAAAAGGAATAAGTTTTAATAATTGTAAGATCAGAAACAACTTTTTGCGCTCCTTCAAATATTTATTTATTAATTTCATTTGACAATTTATAATTGTTGGTTTATTTATTCCATTTGATATTGTTTATTGAGTTTTGATTTTACACGTCTTTTAAATATAAGCTGTGCTTATAAGACATTGATTTAATTCTAAATGTTTTTTGAATAAATTTTTTTTTCAAATTAAAATTGTAGAAGACTGACAGATTGAATCTGTTTTGATATTCAAATTTTGTTATATTCCTTCTATCAAGTAAAAAGCCTTTTCCTATTATTTTAACCCAAGTTAACACTAGGAAAGACAAGGAAACAGTTTTTTCCTGGAGACTGGACTCGCTTGAATAATTATAATGTTGGGAGATAAAGCTAGATAATCTCCAACTTCTTGATTTAAAACACCTTTTTCAATTCTCCAGTTTTATTTATTTGTCAAAATCAACGTTATGAACACCTAGAAATAAATGTTAATAAAACAAACAATTGAATGAATGCATAGAGGAGTTGGCAATGGAGACATGCAACAAATAATTTTCGTAATTGTTTGAAAAAATGAACCTTTTACAGGATTCTACCACAGTCATACTAATTACAATTGGAACAATTTTTCAAGGATATAACTATCTTCTACTGCCGAAAAATTTATTGCAATTTCAGGGTATTCATCTCATCTTCAGACAAACTGAAAACTAAACAAAAAATATAAAAATCAACTTGAATGTGAGTCAATACTTGATAGAAGTAAAATTTAAATGACTTTGAATTCAAAATTATATATTCTAACTTTTTCAATATATATTGAAACTATATACAAAAACCTCATATATAATCAATATAAAGTATTTTTCAATGTCTCGAAAAAAACTTTTTAGATCTCGACCTGAAACGTAGTAATAAAAATGTATTAACAAAACCTATATAAGGATGTATATTAACATACAAATACAAGAAAATACACTATTCCAAAATTATCTAAAATTCCCAAAATAAAGGATCGAATAAAAATAATTGAACGAGAATTCCAACATTTACTAGCTATTTCGGTTTCTAGACCTCTTCAGAAATGATTGAATTCAGATTCAAATTCATAACAAGATTAGAATTTAACTCACCAAATAAGATAAAACAGAAATGATCAACGTGTTGTTACGTATAACCTGTAACACAGAAAATATAACAAAACTTATTCACCCCAAATAATGTCCCTTGATGAGAAAAATAACCAGAATTTCAAAAATAATAAATCATTGAGGAATATATTGTGGATATTTAGAATCTATATGAATTTATTTCATAATTTAAAAATCAATTTCAATGTGAGTCAATACTTGATAGAAGTAAAATTTGAATGCCTTTAAATTGAGAATTAAATATTCTAACTTCTACCATATATATTGAAACTATATACAAAAACTATCAAACTGATATCCTTGTATATAATCAATATAAAATATTTTTCAACGTCTCCGAAAAAACCTATAAATAGTTATAGGTTATACGTAACAACACGTTGCTATGAAATGTTGGAATTCTCGTACAATTATTTTTCTTTTATTCTTTATTTTGAGAATTTTAGATAACTTTGGAATAGTGGATTTTCTTCTATTTGTATGTTGATATACATACTTATATAGTTTTTGTTAATACATTTGTATTACTACGTTCCATGTCGGGATGTAAAAAGGTTTTTCCCGAGACATTGAAGAATATTTTATATTGATTATATATAAGGATATCACTTTGATAGTTTTTGTATAGGTATAGTTTCAATATATATTGTTGAAGCAAGATTGTATAGGTATAGTTTCAATATACTATATGTATATTGTTGAAGCAAGAATAAATAATTCTGAATTTAAAGTCATTCAAAAAATATAAGGTATTTAAAGTAGGCGAGTATGCATACAGAATGATAACAGTATGTAGATGTTATAAAATAT